>JAKGUB010000325.1:14362500-15562500 GCA_026261675.1 Hippocampus mohnikei | reverse complement strand
ACAAGGGTGCAACACTTGGGTCATCATCAAGCCTCGGTCGGTGTTCCCGAGTGGAGATTTTCTACCGCCGCTTGACACTTCATTTGCCATTATGGCTTCAAAAACGACTTCATGGCCTTGCACCAACCGGTATGCAACCGTTGCATTTTTCTCGCTCGTCGCAGACCGACCGACGGAACTAAAAAGCTTCGGCGCTCTTTACGGATGAAATTAAAACAAAAAAAGGGGTCGATGTGCCGGTTTTATTTGTTGGGTTCAGGTTTGCCGTTTTTATTTGGTTGTTCATTGTGTTTTCCATCCAAAAATTTACTGTAATCACGATTTTCTTTCTGTATTTGCGTCGGTTACATTTAGTCCACGATGTATTTTCACATAGGTAAAAACGCAGTTGCCGCCATTTAAAATTTTTTTGGGGGGTTCCGTTTGTTCCAACCAATTATGAAACTCCAGCCTGTAAGCATGGAACCAACGTACAGATGTGGGGACCAAATCTGGCCCGCCGCATCATTTTCTGCGGCCCGCAAAAGCAAATTATGTGCATCGACTTCAGGTTAAAAATAACAAAACTGGAAATTGTCTTTAAAAAAATTGTGAGATTTTTGGAGGGTTTTTTTTGGTTACCAATTCGTTTTTGAAAATAAATATTAAAAAATGCGACCCCAAAAAAATAATAATAATAAATTAAAAATATAATTACACCCATGGTATATATATATATATATATATATATATATATATATATATATATATATATATATATAATACTTATAGTTTATTAAATTATGTTTTTTTTTCAAGTCAGACTGAGACAGAATAATTTGATTTCAAAACATGCTTAGAATCACCAAGTGCATATTGATTGACGGACAAAAATATTGTCATATTTAAAAATACATGACATTTAAAATGGGTAAATTAATGTGTACAAGCCAAAAAAAATGCCTTAATGCTCAGATGATCAAACTGCTCAAGCGTGGTCGAAATCATTTTTTTTTTCTGATCATTTTTTTTCTTTTAAGGTAAGCAAGTTTACAACAAACAAAAAAAAATTCCCATTGATTTTTTTTTTTAAGCTACCACTGAAAACATGTAAACAGATTTAACCCCCAATTTCCCCACTCGGTTTCAGACTTCCTCGGATCTTTCAAATTTGAGTCAGTTGTTAGCAGAATTACATTTTTTTCTGACTGAGAAAGTTGTTACTGTTGTTCCTACTCATCATTTGGCATTTGTTTTCTTTTTTTTGTCTTGCTTCCTCTTGGTCCAGCTTGGCATGAAAACATGATGAATCGATAATACGCCGGGCAGACGTGGGAAATCTGTTCGTAAATTAGTGAAACATTGCACGCCGACCCTCGCTCTCACGTATTCTCTCTCTTGTTCGAGCGTAATACATTTCACTGCCATTTCCAAAAAGCGTCCGCCTGCTTATCGCTCGGCGCTGAGCGAGGATTTAAAGCAAGAAGCTTTGTTGGACATGTTGGGCTTTCCATGTTTCACAAAGAAATATATATATATATATATATATATTTTTTTTTTTTTAAATAAGAGTGCAGCCGGGAGCCATTTTTCAGCACAACGCTGCTCGCTCGCTCTTTTTTTCACGTTTAAAGTTGGCTGTCTGAGAGCTCATTTGAGGAGGTCTTTTGTAAATTGCCGGCCCTCTAAATGTTTCACGTGCTTTTCAGATAGCGCCTGGCCACACGTCATCTGCGCACACACGCACACACACACACACACACACACACACACACACACACAAATCAATGCAAATTGAATTTTGCCCCATTTTACATGAATAGTGTCACCAGCAGAGCACTCTTGTCTCAGGACTAGAAAATGGCATTTGGGCAATGTTATTGTGGGGGCGGGGGTTTAAAAAAAATCAACTTGTTTTTTTTCTAACTGCAAATGGCAAAAATTAATCATGGAAGATATTAAACACACAAAAAAATCCTCTTGGGCACCTTACAAAACAACGGAGGTTTCCTCATGGCTTGACAATTGCTCATTGGACGGATTAGGTTTTGGGTGTATTTACAGTTGAGTATTAACTGTTAATATCGGCAATTAGAAATGTTTTCAGGTGGAGTCGCAATGACTTGGGTGAGATCCCTAATCCCAGCGAAAAGCAGCCATTTACGGCATTTGACGACGGGCCCAAAAATATGTCTGGATTGTCAAAAAAATAAAATTAAAAAAGCCCATTTATATAATGTCGGTTGCTGCAAATGATTAAATGGGGCATAATGACCGGCCGCCTCGTAATTAGAGCATGCTAATTACCTGCCCGCACAATGCCTGTCATACATGAACAGCCGCTAGCTACACACCGAACTGCGTCACCGCCGCAATGTGAGGGACATGTTTTTTGAAGAGTGAGGCGGTTCAAGCAATCAAAGCGGCGGGGAGTCCCCGCGCCGATCTGCATCGGAGCTAATCACCGCAGCGGGCGACTTTTGAAAAGAGTCGGAAACAGAGGGTGTACCATGCGCACTGAACTCGACGGCTGAAGTGGCTGCACCCCACGTGAGGTGCACCTGCTAATGAGATCTCATACAAGAAATTTGACAGACAGTCCCGTTGCCAAAAACAAAAATCAACGAGTCATTGACACCCCCTAAATGTTGCTCAATGCCGAAAGCCGTTGTTCCATTGAATCGACGTCCACGGCCTTCCGTCATTATGCTGGATATCTGAATAAAGGATTTCACAATGGCGTCCAAGTCAACCGTCGAAAACAAGAGTCCTCCAAAGCGTGCACGCCATGAAACTTCGATTTATGATGATTCATTGTTGCCACGTGAATAATTGCCAAAGAGAAGCTTAACACAGAATACAATTCCGTCAGTCACATGATCTTTGATAGTTGCCAAGCGTAAATGTGCACCGTCACCTATCTGCCCCTACCCAAAAAATTAAACGGCTTAAAGGGCCACGAGAAATGGCACAAACAAAGGGTTCGTTCATCATCTATGACTTAAAGGGAAACAATAAAGGGAATCTGAGAATGACTGACACTGAAAGACGACTGCAATGAATCGTTCCCCCCAAAAAATAACGAGGAGCCAGCCGCGGTTTGAAGGGAGGACAATGGGGAGAGGACAGAAAGAGACATCACTTGACGGAGATTCTATCGCTGGCCTTGCTCAAATCCAGCAGGAGTGGTTGAGTCGCGAAAATTAATCCGCCGAATAGGGACTCGGCCAACTTTTTTTTTTTTTTAAACGCCGTTGAAGGGCTTTGCAAACCTAGCGGTCAGCAAAGCGTCGGTTCCAAAGTCCTGAAGGGTATTCAAACTGCATGAGCAACCCGTTGTATTTCGGGGTAAAACCCGGGCCGACCCGTACTAGGCACAAGGGCAAATCAGATTTGAAAATACATTTTCAAATTGTCTCTCCCAACCCTTCTGGAGTTGCTTAACTTTATAGCCTTTATGTCACGGCTGAGAGAGATTGTAGAATGGCAACTGACTGAGAAAGTGTGGCGAGTGTGCTGAAAACCTCAAACGTATCACGACACTAACTTTCCCAAAATAAAAAATAAAGTCTTCTAAGGATGAGGCGCTGAGCATGACGTGATGGATGATGCAATGGTGAACTGACCTCATTAGCTAAATAGTCTCTGATCGCTCATGTGTTATTTAACTACCGCGCAATTTGGGCAAAAATCGTCACGGCCATTTTCAGCTAAGTGTGAGCTTTAAAGGCAATGAGTGTGTGTCCTCATCACCATCACAGCCTGAAGGACAACATCAAATTAGAAAAGAAGAGGAAATTTAAAAAAAAAATGGTGCAATTAGTTTGTCAAAATATTCCGTTCAAAGGCCTCTGGTTCGGATAATTCTCATATAATCACACGATTTACATAATCTAAATCATTATTGTGTGTGTGGGGTGTAAACAAAATTCTCCACAGAGACTTTGTATATAAACTTAATGATATGCCCCATATAGCCGGCGTTCTGCGTACAATTACCCACAATGTCATTAGCTGATAGCAAATTAAAGGTGATGCTAATTGAGGAGTGAAGTAAGCAAGAAGCAAGAATAGAAGACTCGAGTGCCTTTAAAAGCCATCAAGAATTCCGGTTGTGCTAATTTTGGAATCCTTTTTCTTTTGTTTGTCCCCGACTTCATAACAACATATAACGCTTAAATAGCTCTGTGTTGTAAAAAGGGAGATTAAATCGTGCACTAGCGTCCCTGCTTCGGTTCCAGTCTGTGATGAATTTGACAAGGGGTGTCGAAGGGCTGTGTTTGCAATTGAACAACGAAAGCATATGGGGGGTTGGGGGGTGGGGGGTTGAATGGCGTGTAAAACCAAAGCGGGGTGCGTGTCAAACCGCCGACGCCTTTGCGCGGATTGAATTTGACGAGACGTCTGTCATGTCAACACGAGGAGCGAGGTCTCGCCGTGATTAATAAAAGCGATGTTAAGATGTTAAAAAGCCCCCCGCTGACATGCTGAACAAAACAAACAAAAAAAAAACGTGATTTTTTTTTGTGGGGGCGGGGGGGATGGGAAGCGAGTGAAAAGCTTTTGTGCGGCCGAGGTCGAGTCATCAATCTCCGATGAAAAACATCAGCGAATTGATGCCGAATGCCAGAGTCGTTTTGGTAAACACTTCACAAGGACGTACTGTAAGCTCTGCGCTTGTCCTTGGACGTTGCATCATCGACAAGGCAGTGAGTTACCTGAAATCCTTGAGTAGTATTGCGGCTGAACGGTAAGTCAAATTCAAAATCAACATGACAATGCAGACGAAAATGCTTTCTTTTGGTCAGTACGATTCTTGTACCTCCAAAATTAGCACTTTTCGGGAAGCTGCCATAACATTGCTCAACAATGCAAAACAAAAATACCCCCCCACTCCACACGTATGGATTGATCAATAGTATGAATTTGTTTAAAAAATACAATTGTACATTTACCAAATTGTGACATCTGAGGTTTCGGCCCAACAGCATCGAATATTTGTTCATTTACTTTATGCAGTGTTTCGAAATGCAACGTGTCACATATCAACGTTCCATAAACAGTCGACGTGATAATTTTACCAGGCAATATTGTTGAAACAGTAGCCCAGTTTCACCCCTTGTGTATAAAACAAAACGGTTTCAAATTTTACGCCTCACCCCCCCACACTTTTCTGACATCCGATCCACTTAGCCGTCAAGTTCACTCTCATGCCTCCGCGCCCCCTTCCGGAGCGCCAACTTGCTGAGGAGAGCTTGGAGATGATAACACAGGTGGCCCGAACAGCATGGGAGGCCCAAATCTCGATTAGGGGCCCGAGGGGAGAAGCGAGCGAGGAGGAGGTGGCGGCGGAGAGCGCAATATGGCGAGTTTAGTTTCACCTGGCCTCACAGTTTGACCTCTGGACCGGGTGTCAACTCCTCCGGAAGAGATGGAAAATAATTAAGGGGCAAAAAGTCTTCCCTGAATAGGGACGGCGATAAGTGGCTGCGATTCAAACACTGAATGCAGAAGTGAAAAGAAGAGAAGCTATCGGCTTGAAATACTGCTATCACGCAAAGCGAACCGAATTGACTTCTCTCGGCAAGAAACTCGGTGCTGCTTCACGTTGTGGATTTTCATTGGGAACCGCTTTCCCATCCGAGACCGGGAATTCTAAAAATGTTTCGGAAAACAGTGACTCGATGCAACCTTGTACCCAACCTTTAGTTTAAGTTGCCCCTTGACCCACCTGAACGAAAAGATGTTATGGCGGCAGCGATATTTAACCCTTTCGGTTACGGCGGTCACTACAGCGGACGGCTTATCGTGTTATCAGGTTACAGGGTGCGGGAGAGGGTTAAACTAACCAACGAGCTTCAGGCAACCTTACCAGGCCCGTTTCGTGGTCGCCGCATATGCTACTGGAACATTCTCATCCCGTGTGCCAAGTGTTCACGGAGGGGAACCTCAGGTAACGCTCGGCGGCTTCCTCTCCTGGCAAGTCGCGTCCGCAGAGGAGCAGAAGGGACGCGAGGGTGCAACAGCGGGACTGGAAAGAGCAGTGCGGGGACGGCAAAGCGCTTAGCTACTGGAGTTTGACTGACCGTCTGTCGCTAGCAGGACAGAGGAAAAGTCGTTTTTTTTAACAATGCCGAGAATTTCATGAAAACAAGAGGAACAAGGGAAGATTTTTATGTCTGGTTGTGAAGACGGTTAGCTTTGAGAACCGCCACCTTGACTAAAATCGGCCACTGCCTTAGTTCAACGAACCATTTGATTCGAGCTAGCCCGGATTGAAATGACGAAAAAAATTGAGTTTGGTGCAGTTTTCTGAAAATAATATACATAATTCTACAAGTCCCAACATGCAGCTTTTGAAGTTTTAATGGCCCTGGTGTCAAACCCAAGGCCCAGAAGTGGCCCGCTACATCATTTTAAGTGGCCCGCGAAAGCAAATCCAAGATGACAACTTCCGTGAGGTTGCTAGCATTTAAAATTTTCATATGTAATAAATCAATGACTTATTGGAAGTATTTTCTTGTCACCAAACCCCTCATTGCAGTTACTTCAACAATAATTGAGTAAAACGTTATTCTTGACTCCTTTAGTATCAGTCATAACACTCCTCCAAAAAAAACGGTAATTACAACGTGGCCCGCCACAAAAATGAGTTTGAAACCCCTGATTTATGGCCGATAAGTTCATCATGCAATATTTACTGCCATGATGAATTCACTCATGTAAACCGAGCTCAAGCGAAAGATTCAAAAACAAATCAAACGGTGAGGTTCTCAACGATGCGCTTTCCCACTTTTCAAGACTAAACGGAAGGCCTCGAGGAAAAAAGTAGCGATGGAGAGCGGCAGCGGAGGAGGAGGAGGAGGGGGAGGAATGTGTCTCCTTTCCCCGCTGACCCACTCGCCCATCACACCCGCTTCCCCTCTGGGCAGCCAGGTGGCCGAGCTGGGCACAGACGGGGCCCGCCTTCCCTCCTCCACGTCAGCCCTGCTGGCCCTCCAAAACATAAAGCAGAAGCGCTGCTGGGACGACGCCGGCCAGACCCGTGACAAAGGGGAAAATGGCCACGCCGCGCTTGAAAACCTTTGGCACGCCGCATCAGAGGATGGCAGGCGTGGGGATTTTTCGGAAATCTTCAGGAGGACGTACGAGACGCCGCAAAGGCCGAAGCCGCCTGGCATCGACAGACGTGCCGAGTTAAATGGTGACTGGCAACAGATATGGATCGGACTTTTCAGACTCCGAAGCGTGAACAAAACGCTCGCACGGACCCGCGAGTCAGCCCAATTATGCGGCTCGGTGTTTGGGCTGTCTTACTCAGTGCTGGGAGGATACACCAAAGTAGCGCAATTAAACATTAAACTTGAGATTGTGTGTGCTCTTGTTTAGCTTGTTTTGTTTCATATTTTGTGGCAAATCAAACTTCCGCCGTGAGCCTCCCAAACAAAACAAGGTCAAATTTAGCAATCACCCAACTGTGTATTGTACGTGAATTAAATTTGCTAGCCGGCGGACGAAATTTCCACGATAACTATCTTTTCAGAGCATCTGGAAATAACACATATGCACACGTGGAACAAAAAAACATGATAGGTTTGTGGAAAAAGTATTCAGCCCGACTCTAGCAAGGTTCATGCACGTTTCATGTCCTCCTTTAACAAATGATCCATATGCTAGCAAGCTCTTTGGTATGAAGGAAAGCGTTATTCACGCCCATAATTCAAAATATCAAGAATTAAAATTGGATCCGGATAGGTCAAAATATGCAGTGTGCTAACGCGCTTTGTTTCTCGCATCGGTTGACATCACAGGGGTTACTGCCTTCCATAAAAGCAACGCCGGCGTGTTTGGGTTCGCTAAAAAGGAAAACGCGCAATCGCCATGGCGGAGCATCACGTGACATGACAATCTCTGATTATGTACGACATTTCCAGGCTAACGCTACCTTCCGCGAAAACAAGATTGACAATTTCACAGGCCGGATAAAACCTGAGGAGGGGAGCCGTCTCTGCCGACGCGGATCAACTTAAATCAGATTTTTTTTTCTTCCCAATTTCAATCAAGCGGACACACAGCTGGCACTGCTGTCTCGGCCGCTCCATCAACTGGGAGCGCTTTTGAGGCTCTGCCGCCATCCACAGTGAACACAGCAGGCCCATTGATCCGGAATCCTGAGCGCCAAACTGAGAGGTCATCTGGATTGCTTGCCAACAAAAAAAGGCCGCAAAGAAATATGAAGCGCGAGACAAATATGAATGGCGGACCGTTCTGATGGTCAAGAGTGAGTAACGCCTGCGGTCGAGTGTTTCGCACGGGGGACACGAATGGGAATGAATGGGACAGCGAGATGGAACAAGCTGGGCCGAGGGCCGGCGACATCGTTTAACCTTTGCGGGCATCGGCTAATTTTCCAGTGAAAGCCTCCCGCCTTGAAGAATGCGTCTGCAGTCGAGGCAGACAATGGGTGAATCTCATGTATCTCATTCAAAGTGTCGCCGGTTCCTCAATACTTACCACCCGCCCCGGCAACCTCACACGCATGTTGCTCTTCTCGCTCACATTAGGGGGAGTGGGGTGGGGTGGGTCCCGAAATGTTGGGACACGGCTCCAGGAAATGATCACAATCAAGGAGAGGACAAACATGTCACCCTCCTCGCTCCTCTGAGGGATTTCCTCGTCTCTTCCATGGGAACTCTGAGCTAAAGAAGCGGATATGGGGGAGCTAGCGAACGACCATGCACTCAAAAGTGCGGGCGACTCGAAAAAGCTGGGGGGTAGCGGGGGGGGGGGGTAGTCCAAAAACAATTGCAGTATCGTTGCATCAGTTTGATGCCAGGGGCCGCGAGTGCATTACTGGAAGATTCGTCATCCCCGAAGCCAACAAGGTCTTGAAATGTTAAAAGTCAGAACAGTGCTGTGAAGTGACTGATCTTTGAGCAAACACACCGTTCCGCCATTAGGAATCCCCCCCCTCACTCTCTCTCCCCCTCCCCTTCCTTCTCTCATCCACATAGCGATTTAGCTAGAAGACATTTGACTGGATTAATCTGGGCCGCCTGGAAGGTGAAGATAAAACATACGTCGAGGGGCCCAATAGGCGAAGGACAAGGAGGATGGGGGGGTAATCGCGCCGAGCAAAACGCGGATCTGAGACATTGTGATGATAATTATTTATCGTCCCCCGCGCCAAGGTCGGGATCCTCAAGGAGTTGGGGGGGAAACTTCAACGGGCCCGTCACATATCTGCCGAATAAGGGCGGGCGACAAGGTCAACGCGTAACTTTTGTCAAGGACCCGGATGAAGAAAAGGTCCAGATAAAGGACAATGATTAATTGCTCACACACTTCGATTCTGGGCAAGGACAAAGCCACAAGCTGCTAATCGGACAGCTTCTTTCACCGGCGCCGCCCTCGGGACACCCCGGTGTTGTCCTTTCCCGGCATCTGTCCACCCACCCTTCTCGTCCCCCTGTTGCACCCCTCAAGCCTATTTGTCACATTTCAAACAACCTGAGCGCATATTTTATACCTAGCAGGAGGTCAGGGGATATTAAAATGACATTCCCACAGATCCTGCAAACCCCCCCAAGCTCCTTTTCCAGTTTTCTTCTCCTTTTTTTTTTTTTTTTTAATATTTCGCTTCATTCCCTCCGACAAGGAGAGGGAGGCGTCGCGGACCAAAGGGGGAATGTTTTTAACCGGAACCGATGCTGATGTATCATCTCGGCCGGACCACTACCTCCGGAGGGCGGGGGGCACGAGAGGATTTTGAGAGGTGCCTCTTTTCAGGATGGAGGAAGATGATATAGAGCAAGCCAAGCCGAGCCTCACTTACCTGCAGAAAGACACAAAAAAGGAGGGGGGTTAGCGACACAACAAAAAAAGAAAATGAAACATTACAACAGGGCTGAATGTAATGACTGTAATGGGATGCGATGTCACGTTCTTATTGAGGTCGGCCAGACGTGCTTATACTCCACTATTGTACACTTAGTGGCTGAAAATGCCCCATGCGGCCATTTTGTGCGAATAGCTTACCTAATTTTACTATTAATTTTGAAAACATCTATAAAGGAGGAGTGGGGGGCAGCTTATTCAGTTGCTTCCCCTTTTAGATTTTCTACTTCTGCGGCAGCAAGCATTACATGCTGAGAATATGTGTCGTAACAGGCGTGCGCTTGTCACGCGGTTCTGAGCTACAACTAAAGGAGGGGAGCGTGTGTGTGTGTGTGTGTGTGTGTGTGTGTGTGTGTGTGTGTGTGTGTGTGTGTGTGTGTGTGTCAGTGAACGGGGGAGGCAAAATAAGAACAGACAAGGAGAGGTGATGCGGGAGTCGCGGTGAAAAAAGAAGGCACATTCCAATCCTTTTTTTTTTCCCCCTGAGAGAATCATTGTTGACTGCGGGGGACGTCTAAAGTGTTTGCTATATTGTTTGTGTTGGCCACGCAAGATGTTGGCACGGTCGAAACAGTAGCGATATGTAACCCCCCCCCCCCCGAAAAAGGTTCACATTGTGCGGCACTTGGTAGAATTTAGCAATAATGAATAGAAATGCTCCGTTCCAGCACTGCCCTAAAATAAAATTGGAATCTGTTTGTTCTTAATAAAGAAATGTAGCAGCACATCATATTGTAATCTCATACTAAATATGTCCTTGCCGCTCCACCAGTGCCCTACTAGACTTAACCGTCAAAAAGGTTTGTGCCTCATAGGCATATGCACATATGTAATAAAAGAACAATCTGGCCCACGAAAAAAAAACAAAACAGGTGAGGGCACAATTTAAACAAAGCAGATTGGACAAAGGATGGACGGACGGAATCTATAAGCAGCTCGGCCCCCTGCAGGTACGCAGCTGTTCTTTTCACCAAGCTCCGCCCACCCACAAACATATTGCCCAAGTCAATTGGGTGGCAAATCGCTTCACAGCTCTTATTTTCTAAACAGATGGGAGGAAGGATGTACCCTTGCCAAAGTTGGAGAGTGATACACACTGTGAACTCCCCGAGTGGGGGACAGTGCTATCTTCGGGGTCATGTTGGGTTTTATTTTGCAGTGCCTCATGAAGTATGACGAAAGAATTAAATTAACATTCACTTTAGAATTAAAAACAAAACAAAACACATTAACCCATTCCAATAGCAAAAATCCCCAAAATATAAAGTTAATAAATATTCAGTGAATAAAATGGAAATAATGGTGAGCAGAGTTTGTGCATCATGAAAATTCAACAGGCATCGTGTTGCTCCTTCTTGTGCGGTCGCCTTGACCACAAGGGGGCAGTAAGACACAAAGTCACACCTCACAGAGATTTTTAATGAAGAAACAGAAGTTGTTTCAAGGTTTTGAATTAGCGCAACATCAATGCTAGTTTTGTTAGCCTGCCTATGGCGTTTTGCATTGTGTGTTAGCATAAAGCTAGTGGAGGCTGGAAGTCAAAGTTTACATGGCGTGGTTAAACACCACAAGGTGACGTATTTTTTATAATTTATATGGACTGTAATGTGAGCAAATGTAACAAAGCTCCTCAAACAAATGTTATTTATCATTACCATTATTCCATTCGGCAATATGTTGCAAAACATGAACAAATTGAAGATCCTGGAACAGATTGCCAGAGATAAAAACATTAAGGTCATCTGAAACACTCGCTGCCTGAAAGATCATCACGTTTTGTCCTAACTTTATTTTAATTAGCGGAGTTAATCCTTTACAAAAAAAACCTAAATGCCTAATTGGAATCCTTACATTGTACTCAAACTTTGTCCCCGCTGAACACTAATACACTTGGAGAGGGGGGAGCTAATCAAATTAAAACCGAATGAAAGGATGGCTCTGTGCTGACACGACAGAGACGAAACGACCCGCCTCCTGGCCACTGTCGACAGCGCGTTGCCAGATTCTTCCAAGTTTTATTGATTGGATCTTCTCCTGAAAAGTTCCCACGGTGCCATGAAACATCTGCTGCCTTGTGATGGGGAGGAGGGAAAAAAAAGGAAGGAAAAAAACCAACTATATATATGGGGAGGGTGGGGGTGTGGGTTGGGGGGGTCAACCCGACAGTTCCAGCGACCCCGTGTCTCATAAACCCCAGGGCTCGGCATAAAAGTGCTGATTAATAGCTCGCCGCATTAAAAAGCACAATCGGGTTGAGGAGTGCCAACTGTGCTTTTGGCTCCGACGTCTACTTTACTATTGGAGTGCACGGCAATGCAGGCTTAAAAAAAAAAACAACAACAGTAGAGCCATAGGAAAGATGCCTCGTGTGGAGGGCGCAGCACGCCCTGTGTGGAATGTGGAGGGGAAAAAAAGGGGTGACTTGCAAATATATACATAGAATGACAGATAAGGAAGCCTATAAAACAAGTGCAGTGGTGAGGAAGGGGGTGTCTACTGGGGGAAATTATGTAGGCATGAACAATAATACCCTCCATTAAATTTTATGAACTCAATTACCTAGAGAAGGCCGACATGGCTCCAACCTCTCCAGATCTACGGGATTTCATGATCGCAACCACTAGGAATGGGCGGATATAATGCCAGGTGTGAGCTTTATTTTCCATGGATTTTTTTTTGGGGGGGGGGGGGGGGTGCGTGTGTGTGTGTGTGTGTGTTTTGTTTTTCTTTCGCTCTTTAGTCACATTGAAAATACGAGCTGATATTATACATGTCAATGATGCAAATTGACAGTAAAGTTGCAGTTCTGATGACCCAGAAATGTTGCACAACTTGGGTTTCAAAGAGCAACTTTTGGTGATTTTTCATTTTAGGCAGCACCAAACCAACTTTTTTGTGAACAAAAGAATGATTCGGATACAATGTGACTGGTGTCGTTCATTGTCACCAATCAATAAAGATGGAGATTCTTAGTTTTGCTTCCTAATCTTGCCACTAACTGGTTGGCTTCCATATGCTTGTCGCTGATCCTTGCCGGTACATTTCTACTTCTGGTTTTGGTCTGTTGCTATTGTTGCTTAATTGAAGTCCAGTACAGACCAACCTTTTGGTGAACAAAATGATGATTTTGATCGTCTGTGACACCATTTATTTATATCAACAAGTGTTACTTGCCAACTGCTTGGCTTCCATATGTGTAAAATGTTTTAACAATATATTAGTGGCTGAAACTGGAAGTAAATACCTTCAAACTGGCTTTTGAAACATACTTATTAATGCCTTTTTTTTCCTAGCTGGGTGTCCTGGCTGTGTGCGTGTAATGTACCAATGCAGGACGGGCAGGTTAAAGTACCGTAGACCCACAAATTATTCAAAGCAGTATTAGAAGCAGAACTGAGAAGCTGAGTTTGAAGTTTAACACAGAGACTCAATGTTCAAGCGATTGTTTGGTCGAACTTTCAAGCATGGCTTTTTAAAGTTAATGAAGGTTTCCAAAATTACAGGGGGTCCTAGGTTTACAATGGAGTTCCTTCGCTGTAGCGTCAACAACACCCAAATTTGAATATGTGTGGTAGCAAACTTTGCGGTAACCTATAGTAAGTAGACTCACGCAGTAGTTGTCATTTATTTCTGGGCAGAAAATATAAAACAAGGAATTGAACATGAAGCACCGCAGGGAACCAACACTGCAAAAACTCTTTCATTGCAAGCCGTTCGCAAAAACTCGTATCCTGTAATCGTCCTCTATAGGAAATTATGTTTTGAAAGTCAATCCAAGTAGGACCCGGTGTCACAGAGCGGATAATGGTGGTAAGACTGCATTCCTGCAAATGTCTCGCTCCTGTCAGCTAAGTGAAAAACAATGTACGGCCAGATGAAAGGGGGCAGGAATTCCGCTGAGACTCGGAGTAGCCTTCACCATAAGAAGAAAATGCTTTGAATCTACGTTGAAGCAAAGGGGCCATTCGGCATCAAAACACATCCCCATTTTTTTTTTCATCCTAGGCAGCTGCGGTTCAGGAAGCTTCAACGAAACAAACACGGCCTGCCCGAGGCATAGATCGAGGGCTGAGGAAAAATCCCACTCTGAGAGACAGAAAGCAGAGCCTCCTTCGGGGAGAATCCACTCGGGGCCCTTGGCAAAGGCGGGGTCAGGAAAAGGTCCCGGTATTGAACAGAAAGTGCCAGCGATGATAAAGCACTCTGCCAAATGGGGGAAGCGTTTCCTGACACGTGCCATCCGCGGGGAGTAAATGAAAACAAGCTTAATTCATTGAGGCCATCAGCCGTGATGCGAGGCGGGAAGTCAAAATAGCATTACCCAGGAAAAGATCAGTCCCGCCAAAATAATGGTCTTTGGCCTTTCGGGGATGGGCACTCGACTACATTTCCTTCAACGATTAGTTGTTGTGATTGTGAATTCAAATGTAAATCATATTGATAGATATTGATCAGAAAAATGATGCCCCGGGGGGTTGTGCTACATACGGGCCTGCAATTTACTTTCCTTCCACACTATTGATTGATTCTTATGCAATCAGAGAGAGTAAAAATCTTTGGCTGGTTTTACACCGCAGGTTCACATGTCTGCCCTCCTCCAAAAACACATTTTATATATATATATATATATATATATATATATATATATATATATATATATATATATATATATATATATATATATATATATATATATATATATATATATATACATACATATATATATATATACATATATATATATATATATATATATATATATATATACATATATACCTACATATACATATATACATACATATACATACATATACATATATATATACATACATATACATATACCTACATATACATATATATATACATACATATACATATACCTACATATACATATATATACATATATATATATATATATATATATATATATATATATATATATTTACATTTATATGTGTGTGTGTCTATATATATATATATATATATATATATAGACACTCACACATATAAAAAAAGTTTTTTTTTAATCCTCATCTCACCCCTCGGGTGGTGTCAGTCCCCCATTCAGCTCAGGTCCTCTACCAGAGGCCAGGAAGCTTGAGGGTTCTGCGCAGTATCCTTGCTGTTCCCAGCACTGCACATTTCTGGACTGAGATGTCCGATGTTGTTCCCGGGATCTGTTGCAACCACTCATCTAGTTTGGAGGTCACTGCCCCGAGTGCTCCGACCACCACAGGCACGACTGTCACCTTTACCTTCCAGGCTCTCTCCAGCTCCTCTCTGAGCCCTTGGTATTTCTCGAGTTTCTCGTGTTCCTTCTTTCTGATGTTTCCATCACTTGGGACCGCTACATCCACTACCACGGCTTTCCTCTGCCCTTTATCTATGATCACGATATCGGGTTGGTTCGCCATTACCATCTTGTCAGTCTGGATCTGGAAGTCCCACAGGATCTTCGCTTGGTCATTCTCCACCACCTTCGGAGGTGTTTCCCATTTTGTCCTTGGGGTTTCCAGTCCATACTCGGTACAGATGTTTCGGTAGACTATGCCAGCCACCTGGTTATGGCGTTCCATGTAGGCTTTCCCTGCCAGCATCTTACACCCTGCAGTTATGTGTTGGATCGTCTCGGGTGCCTCTTTGCACAACCTACACCTTGGGTCTTGTCTGGTGTGGCATATCTGGGCCTCAATGGCTCTGGTGCTCAGGGCCTGCTCCTGAGCAGCCAGGATGAGTGCCTCTGTGCTGTCCTTCAGGCCAGCCCTCTCTAGCCACTGATAGGACCTCTTGAGATCAGCCACTTCACTTATGGTCGGTGGTACATCCGGTGTAGGGCTTGTCCTCCCATGATGGTCCCTCTTCCAGCACCTCATCCTCTGTTCCCCATTGTCTGAGACATTCTCTGAGTACATCATCTGTTGGAGCCTTCTCCTTAATGTATTCATGTAGCTTGGATGTTTCATCCTGGACAGTAGCTCTCACACTCACTAGTCCCCGGCCTTCTTCCTTTCGGCTTGCATACAGTCTCAGGGTGCTGGATTTGGGATGGAACCCTCCATGCATGGTTAGGAGCTTTCGGGTCTTAACATCCGTGGTCTGAATCTCTTCCTTTGGCCACCTGATTATTCCTGCAGGGTATCTGATCACTGGCAGGGCATATCTGTTTATTGCCCGGGTCTTATTCTTGCCATTGAGCTGGCTTCTTAGGACTTGCCTCACCCGCTGGAGGTATTTGGCCGTAGCCGCTTTCCTTGTTGCCAGTTCGAGGTTGCCATTGGCTTGTGGTATACCGAGGTACTTGTAGCTGTCCTCAATGTCTGCTATTGTTCCTTCAGGGAGTGAGACCCCTTCAGTGCGGACTACCTTGCCTCTCTTAGTTACCATCCGACTACATTTCTCGAGCCCGAATGACATCCCGATGTCACTGCTGTAGATCCTGGTTGTGTGGATCAGGGAGTCTATGTCCCTTTCGCTCTTAGCATACAGCTTTATGTCATCCATGTAGAGGAGGTGACTGATTGTAGCTCCATTACTGAGGCGGTATCCGTAGCCTGTCTTGGTGATTACTTGGCTTAGGGGGTTCAGTCCTATGCAGAACAGCAGTGGGGAGAGTGCATCACCTTGGTATATGCCACATTTGATGGACACTTGGGTAAGTGGCTTGCCATTGGCTTCAATTGTGGTTTTCCACATCCTCATTGAGTTCGCAATGAAGGCTCTTAGGGTCCTGTTCACCTTATACAACTCCAAGCATTCAGTGATCCATGTATGTGGCATCGAGTCGTAGGCTTTCTTGTAATCGATCCAAGCTGTGCACAGGTTGGTATGTCGGGACCTGCAGTCTTGTGCGACTGTTCTGTCAACCAGGAGCTGATGTTTGGCTCTTTGGTATCTCTTCCAATGCCCTTCTGTGCTTCGCTCATGTATTGATCCATGTGTCCACTTATCTTAGCCGCAATGATACCTGACATGAGCTTCCATGTTGTGGAGAGACAGGTTATTGGCCGATAGTTGGATGGGACTGTACCCTTTGAGGGATCCTTCATGATCAGGATCGTTCGCCCTTCGGTTAGCCATCCTGGGTGAGTCCCATCCTTCAGCAACTGGTTCATTTGTGTTGCTCGGCGCTCATGGAGTGCTGTGAGTTTCTTTAGCCAGTAGGTGTGGACCATGTCCGGGCCTGGTGCTGTCCAGTTTTCATATCTGAGACTCTTTCCTGTATGTCTGCCACTGTTATGGTAACTGGGTTCTGCTCAGGGAGTTTGCTGTGCTCCTCTCTCAGGGTCACCAGCCATTGTGCACTGCTGTTGTGTGCAACCTCCCTCTCCCATATGCCTTTCCAGTACCTTTCAGTTTCCAGTATTGGTGGGTCAGCTCTGCTGTTAGGACCCTGCCACTGAGCGTACACTCGCTCAGTGGCAGGTTGTGTTGCGAACAGCCTGTTTATTCGCCTGGCCTCATTCTCTTTCGTGTACCTCTTTAGGCGACTGGACAAGGCTTGGAGTGCTTCAGGTATGGTCATCTGGATGTACCTCTCAGGTATCGGCCTTTTCATCACACCTCTCTGGGCCTCCGTCAATTGACTCACATCTTTCCTTGATCTTAGCCTCCAACCGTCTTTTCCATGGTGGGTAACGTGTCTCATGGTTGCTCCGATAGCCAAGGATTTTGAGGATCACTGACGCTGAAGCGTATATCAGCTCATTGGTTTCCGTGATCGTTATGGTAGGGATCGCCCTCAGTGCTGCATTCACACTTTCCATGAGACTTTCAGGTGGTACTTCACATAGCCGTTGTAATCGTCCGTTCATCCTCGCCATGATCTTGGCTTTCAGGTCAATTGCTGCCTCGCTCAGCATTTCATTCATTGGGGTTGGCCTCCCAATCTCATCATCTGCATTCATTGGGGCTTGCCTCCCAATCTCTGGTATGACCTCCTCTCCCAATCTGGGAGCCTGGGGCCCTTCACCATGGAACCTGCGTTGTACCTCATCGATCACAAGTTGTGACAGCAATTGCCGTTTGTGGATGTTGGAACACTGAGCTACTAGTTGTTTCGTGGTCAACCGTGACTGTGGGTTTCGAAGTAACCATTCAGCATGTAACCACTCTGACAAGGGTTGCTTGAGTAGTAGCAGAGTCATGTTATCGCATCTCGCCCATCTCCGCTTTGTTCCAGTAGCCCATTTTTCATCAAGGTGCTCTGGTTCCCCAGCACCTGACGCAGACCTTGTTTGGCCGGGCGACGTCTGAGCCGGCATGTCAGTCGATTTATTGTCTCTCATCATTGTATGAGGTAGGCATTAGCGTGAAGGGTCTTGCCCAAGGACCCACACTGGATGGTGTTATGTGCTCATTTTTGCCCCAAGCGGGATTTGAACACCCGTCTCCCGTACGCTAAACCGGTGCCTTACCAACTGAGCTATCCAGCCGCTAAACAACCATCCACGCCCACACTCATACCTAGGGACAATTTAGAGTCAAGTCAAGTCAAGTCAACTGTATTTATAGAGCACTTTCAAACAGCCATCGCCGCATACAAAGTGCTGTACATGGAGCAATTTAACATATACAATAAACAGTAAAACAAATCGGTAATAAAGACAGTAGAAAGCACCAAACAGTAAAACCAAGAACAAATTTAAGTCATGCTGAGTCGAAAGCCAGAGAATACAAGTGAGTTTTGAGGAGGGTTTTGAAGATGGGCAGTGAGGAAGCTTGACGAATGTTTGGTGGGAGGTCATTCCAGAGAGAGGGACCAGCAACAGAAAAGGCTCGATCCCCTCTCAGCCTCAGTTTAGTTCTTGGTACTTCTAATAATGTCTGGTCCGCAGACCTGAGGCGCCGGGCAGGTGCATAGGGGCGGATGAGCTCAGAGAGGTAAGGGGGCGTGAGATTATTTAGAGATTTGAAAACAAATAAGAGGATCTTGAAAATAACTCTAAAATGTATGGGGAGCCAGTGAAGGGATGCCAGAGTAGGAGTTATGTGCTCCCTCTTACGAGTACCAGTCAAGAGGCGAGCAGCGGCATTCTGGACCAGCTGAAGCCGCTTAATGGAGGACTGGCTCAATCAGCCTGCCATGCATGTTTTTGGAATGTGGGAGGAAACCGGAGCACCCGGAGAAAACCCACGCAAGCTCGGGGAGAACATGCAAACTCCACACAGGGAGGCCGGAGCTGGAATCGAACCGGGTACCTCTGTACTGTGAAGCCAACGTGCTAACCACTGGACCACGGTCCACCCCAATATATATATATATATATATATATATATATATATATATATATATATATTAGAGCTGTCAGTTTAAGCGCGTTTTTATCGGCATTAATTTAAATGAATATTATCGGGATCAAAATTTTTCTCGCGAGATTAACGCGGCAGACGTCACAGCGGATATTACGTTGCTCTATAAATAAACCAGAAACAAAACATCAAGCGCGCTTTTGCCAGCCACGGCAGCGCGAGACACGAAAATGGATACTTAAATAGTTTATGAATGGAAAGTTTACTTTTAAAAAGTTGTCAGATTGTTCCACTGACAAGACCAAAGTTACCTGTATGTTTTGCAGTTGTAAACTGAGCTATCATCATAGCACGTCGAGTCTGAAATACCACTTAATGGCCAAGCACACAGCTGACGTGCGTACTCCGCCCCCTCGTCTCAGACAGACAGCTATGGATCATTTCAAAGCAAAGAAAATGGATGACACGACAAACAAATTTGCTGAAGCCATAGCTAAATATATGGCTACTACATGCAAGCCTGTCAACATTGTCCACAGCTCCACTCAAGCTGAAATAATTCGCATTGCATCGAACGACTCCTGTTGGATTGACCTGGCGCTTTAAGAGGGGCGGGGCTGCCACTGACAGGTGACCGTTCGCGCGATGTATAAATCGCGTTTTGTTTCGTGAGTGAATACACTCGCTTCGTCGTCGGCATGGCTCAATGTTAAGCTACGCGTGTGCTTCTTATCAAGTCAGATGTGTAAAGTTAGCTTTGCAATCTCACGTTAAAACGAAGTAAATTGCCTTGCAGCTGGGGTTAATCATGCCGGCGCTCCCCTTCCGGGATTGACTATTGGTACTTGTAGTTCTTTTGTTCGATTCGACTTGATATGTTTGTGTTGTATGGTTTCTTACGTTTAAAACAATGAATAATGATGACGATAATGATACATAGTGAAATCAGGGTAGATTACATTATTTATTAAACATATTGTTAAATAAAGGTATTAATTAATGTCAATTATATACATATTTACATTGTGATGCAGAAAGATAGATATATTAATTTTTTACTGCATTTATGTGTAGTTTAGGTTATTACCTGCTTCTGATACTTCTGTTACAACAACTACTACTACTACTACTACTTCGGCTGCAAAGTGCTCCAATAAATGATCAAAAAAGTACAGAATGAGAGATCCTTCCATGCTGACCGACAATCCCTATTCAGGGGGCCGTGAAAAACGGAATTAAATGAACAACTCCACTACGGATTGCCAGCGAGAGCCTCCATTACAAGCATCCGAAATGATGTCGACACAAAACCGTAGAGAGACTTCCGAGCAAGAAGGACCAACAGAATCAGCATAGCCTGACTGCTGTGTTCAAAGCAAATTTGAGAAAAACGAAGTATGCAACCATTGCTTAAATCCATTATAGGCTGAGTACTAGTTTACCTTAGATGTGCACTTTATAATGTTATATTGCGCTGTTTTGATTCCATAAAAAGAGCTGTTCAAGCAGCTGTTGTGTGACAAAATATTTTTTTCACTGTTGTTGATGGACAGTAATATTGTGTGAGAGATAATGTGTGAATAACTGCTCCAAGTGAAAAATGTTCATGTAAAATTGAAAATCGAAATTATTTCAGTAAATATTTGAATTTTGCACATAGAAAACTGATTCATGATTCCATGTTGATGAGAGCATGAAAATGGGGGAAAATAGGACCAAAAATATAAAAGGAAATTCAGAAACGATAAAAAATGTGTGAGTAATCATGATTAATTTTTAGTTAATTTGAGTTAATTATGACAGTTGAGTTTTAATTAGATTAAATATTTTAATCGTTTGACAGCTCTAATATATATATATATATATATATATATATATATATATATATATAGTTGTTTTTTTATTGTTTTTTTTGTGTGTGCGTGCGCTTTGTTGTGATGCAGTGGAGAGAAGGCAACGAAAGTGACAAAATCCAACACCGAGCGTAAATGCAACAGAAATCCCGTCCAGCAGTTCCTTAAATTAAGAGCCAACAGTCTCGATACCAGCTAACCTCCTGCAGGGATGAAGACTTACTAGAACACAGGTTGGACACGCTCCTAAAACGATGTCGGGGAGGATAAAAAAATAAAATAAAATCATAAATTAGAGCCGAAATCTGGTTTTACACTCCTTAGCTCTTATCAGCATGGGTGACTGTTGCCTGATTGGAAAGGGTGCCGAGAAGCCCCCCTGTGACCGACGGTATAATGGGATGGGCCTTTAATCTCCTGTTTAGTTCCCCGGATAGTGTTGTCTTAATAAGTGGTTTGTCTGCGTTTGGATGTAATACCCTCTCTAATAGGACTTAAGCCCCCTTCCTTCTCTTCAGATGCCAGCTTGGGGGGGTTTGGGGTTGCATTCCCAGTGTGATGTCAGACTGTTTCATGCACACACACTCACACAAAAAAACAGATGGACCACTCGGACCAATTGGTCTTGCGTCAGTCAAGTTGACCCGTCAACATTGAGATTAAACAGCAGGACACTGGGGATGTCCACAGAGTCACAATGGAACATAATCTCCCATTACTGACGCTAGTGTGCCTTTAAATCAGCCAGATGGAGGCCAAACAATCGAGTGTTGCTGCACAACACTCGGCGCTTCATCGAACGGAGTGTCGGTCATCAGTTTTGGTAGTGTCGTTTTCGGCCGTCTTCATCAATACTAATTTAGAATGGCAAATTAGTTTGAAAATGTACGTAGTAACTCATCAACAAATCTGCATCAAAACTGGATTTTGCAGCACAACACGAAAATGTACATGCGATTGTGATCGGGGCCGACCTCAAATTGCCTATGATAGCCGCAGTCGACTCTCCGAATGCACCTTAAACGAAATTAACCTGCATGGACTGATTGTCTCTAAAAGGACTTGGTAATCCTCTTGTTAAAGAGCATCAACACAAACAAACAAACAAACAAACGGCTTCTGTTGATGCCAGCAATGTAGATTGGCTTCCACTGCCGGCAATTATAACGTGGCCCATTTAGTGAGGCGATCAATTATTGTGAATTCCTCCCCCGGAGGTGTTTGTCCTTTTACAAAAAATAAATAACGAAGAAAAAACACTCCCGCTGAACCTCAAAGCCCCGGGAAACACCGAGCCCATTATTGCACCTTGGAGTGCAAATGCAGCGACAGGTAAACGTTGTCTCAGAAGAAAAGGTCCCGAGATGACAACATTCATCGCGGGAATGACTATTATCCCTGATTCATCATTCTCAAATACCGCCGTTCTTAGCGAAATTCTTGCCTGCAGCTTATCAGCAGCAGTCTCTCTCTCTCTCTCTCTCTCTCTCTCTCTCTCTCTCCCCCACACTGTCCTTCCTCAGCAAATCCCACGAGCCAAATGTTTGAAGCCAGAAATCCAACGGAAGCGATCGCACTTCTGCTTAGCGGGAGCCCAACAAAATGCTGATGCTTATTATGTGAAACGCAGGAGGGCCAGAGAAAGAGAGAGCATGCGGTGACCAAACAAGCACAACAAATCACATTTCAATATTTCACAGCAAATTACCAGTCAGACACTTTCAATTAAAAAGGAAGCTTTGACGCAATTGAAAAAGCAGGATATTGCCTTCATGTGCGGCGGGGTGGTGGGGGGGCTGCTGCAGTGCTATCACTACATCGCAGCACCTGCTGCACGATGGGAACATCCGCTGTCAACATCCTCTTGAGGAACCACCGCAAGGCTGCGTGAAATCATGAGGCGTAGAAAAATAAGTAGTGTGTTTCCGGTAACATGAAATTTCAGCATAGGGTCGGTAGGTCGGACGTTTTTTTTTTTATCTTTTTTTTTGCCCCCCCCATCAAAAATGTAAACAAAATACCCATAAAACATAAAACAAGGAGACATTTTTACTGTTATTGAAACCCCCGCTCGCCGCCAAAGGCGCTGAATCTTTTCGATTGGATGCTATTTTCTTAAGATTATGGTGCGAGCATGCGACTGCGACACACAAAACGCGGTTTAAACTGCCGCCACGATTCAATGTTGTTGACAGACGACAGGGCAAACCACGCGCACGCTCAACGTGAATATCGCGAGAGTTTGCACCGATGTGAACGCCCTAAATTCATCTTTCCTTTTATTATTTATAATTTTGTCTGTGGTTTTATTGTACTTGTTTTGATTGTAAAGCGTCCTTTACAATAACAAAAAACACAAAACAATACAAAACAATACGGGTTGAGCAGCGGCAGCCAAACGCGCCAGCGGTCACTCAACCGGAGGAGTCTCTCTCTCTCTCTCTCTCTCTCTCTCACCTCCAGGACATCTCCACGGGTTTTATTGTTCTTGTTTTGATTGTAAAGCGTCCTTGAGTGTTTTGAAAGGCGCTTATGAAATGAAATGTATTATTATTATTATTATTATTACACAAAAATGTAAAAGGTTTGAAAAAAAATGCCGACCGTAAAGTTTTTGTTCGAGGTAGAAATTCTCGGTCGGTCGGGTTACCGGAAACACACTACTTTTTTTTCTACGCCTGATCAATTTATATTGTTTGGAAAAAGACTGAATGTGAAATCTGAAGACGCCCGATGGCAGCGATGGCCGCTCCAGCCCGAGCCGCAATCGCTGAAAATTGCCAATAGTTACAGTTGACAAAAGAAATTGACATTACTGTAACTCTATCCCCCCCGCCACAAGAAACCAAACAACTGGGTGATTGTCATCCAATCCCACTCCACATCGCTGCCATCACTTTATCAACTGTTCCTAGCTGTACATTTGGCTGATCTATATGAATATTCTATTGTGTTTTCCCCAAGAATCAGGACATGGTTGCCTGGAGGGACGTTCTATAAATACAGCCTTGACACGCTACATGGCTCTTGCGGTCCTCCGTGAATTCACTCGACGTGAAAAAGAAACTCTATTTCTCGAGGCGCTGAAAGGATGATCCGCATGCACCACCGCCACTGTGATCTGGTCCCAGCCTTGCGGGCGAAGCATCCGGCGACAAACAAGCTCGACGGGGTTTGCGCTCTAACGATACGGATGTGTAATTTCAACAGGAAAATATATGTACCCATGATATTCATTTTTTTAAAAAGCCATCAAGGTCTAGGACTGGTAACTGTTTCGTGAACAATGTCAATTATTCCATTCCAAGGATACTCTCGTTTTTGTACAGTATTGAGGCACCCTACCTGTTGTTCTACGTTAGTTGGTTACTTTACCCAAGTGTGCAAAAGTATCTTTTTCCGCCAATAGCCAAGTAAAAGCCCGCGCAAAGTATATGCCGACCATCCCTCCCCAAAAAAGTAAAAAAATATATATAAAAATCCAAAAATAAGCATGTGGCAACGACATATGGTCGCCAGAATGCTTCTCGTGCTCGTCAGTGTGTCCATCATCTTGTGCCTCGACGCTGGCAGATGTCGCTGATGGCTCTTTGGAAATGGCAGTTTCCTTGACAAGCCGGGATGCAAGCGAAGCGCTTTAAACTAGTAAGAAGGCATGAGTGATGGTGCAATGGAAGCTGGGAATGAGGGTGGGGTTGGGGGTTTGGGGGCGGGGGTCGGGGGGCGGTGTTACTGCCAGGCTCCCTGCCTGAGGTTGTTTCAGCGACGGTGCTAGTTGCCTGGGTGACAACCAAGACTCCCACAGCGATGCATCACCTAGCCTAAGAGGCCGAGCGACGGAGGGGAGGGCCGGCATTGTACTGACTGTATGGCGGCGGCCCTTTTATTCATTTTTCACTCAAAAGGTAACAGCGACTCGGCTTACGGTTGTCGCTATGGTGTTCACTTTAAATGGTTATATGATGGAAAAGTGGCTTTTTAATTGCCTGTATACAAATAGTTTGGTCTCTGGGTGCCTCACCGGCCAGCAAGTAGGAAATTTTCTCTCTTTTGTTACCTGGCCATTGAATTTGGTCATATTATGATGTAACAGTGGGGATCATTTAGATAATGTCTGCCAATGAGGTAAGCAGAGCAGCCATGTTTGAGCAGATTAGCATTAGCTAACAGGTACAACAGATCTGCGACACATTGACACACAGGGCCTGAACAATTTTTTTTTTCTTAGGCCGATTGCCAATTCCAATATTTGGCAAAGTAAAATTCGGATAACTGATTAATAAGTTCAGCGAATAAGCAAATATTTGGTGGCTAGCGGGAAGCGCTCAAAGGTTGCTAACAGGCCCCATCAACTGAGGCATGTATTGATTGATTTATTTTTGTTTAAGAATTGCAACCAGGAGTGCTGGTATTCGGGCTTGCAGAGCTGTTATCAAGCCATGATGCAGCAGCAGCCGCAACGACGGCGGTAGCCGCCGCACGTCAACAGCCAAAAAGCTATACATAATGCATTGCATCAGGGAGTGCTGCGCACGGCTTCTCATACCCCCCTCCCCCCACACACACACCCACCCTCTCTCCCGCAGATTTTGATGCATCAGCAACGCTGACTCGTGCGCACACTCGCCGCAGCTCGAGTCCATCATCTCCGCTATTCATGGAGGCCATTAATGATTTATTGAATAACAAATGGTGAGTAATGGGACCCTAATCCGTCATACCACCGCTGTAATGCTTTGTGGCTTTAAAAGATGCTTTGCCCATTTCAAGTTCCAAGATTACCAAATTGGATTTCGCGATTGCCAATGCATTCCATCAATTTCATTTTCCGAGGGGTTGCTTTCGCATCGCAATTCCCGTTACCGTATTTCCTCAAATAGTGGTAATTACTCAATTATGCACCAAATAATTAGCAGGTAAACACTTCCATTTTCTAATCAGTATGTGTGTTTTCTTTCCAAACGTACATGCGATGTAAACATACGTAAGGCAACATCTCCGCATTTAGTAGCAGCTTTTCCCCGTCGATTTTTACCAAGCATGTGGCCACCTACCCACTGCCCGAAAAGACCAAGAGAGCAACCAGTTGCCGGCGTTAAGAGACACTTACACCGACTGTCCAAGTCATTCTGTGAGCCAAAAACAAGAAAACGTGTTAGCGCCAAGAAACCGTACCGCGGCGCAGCACTACGTGTGGTACGTCGGCTCTCTCTAGTGGTACATGACTCAATGAAATGCTTTTAATGCCGGTTATTATGTTGGTGCTTGAAGAGCAAAGTCTGTTGGTAGTTGGAGTGAAAAGTTTGAGAACCACCACTGTCATGGATCGTGATCGCTGTTTAGGCAAAATTGAATCAACGAATTGCGCTGGCACCTCCCATAACAGGATTCAACTGCCATAGTAGCTGCTTTTATGGTTTCCCGTGAGCGAAACAAGGTACCATTTGCAATCTGTTGCGATGCCGTTCTGGAGTACAAAAACGACTGGCTGCAATTGCAGTCAAGCAGTAGAAAAGTGGCACAAGCTATTAAAAAAAAAAAAAGTGACATAAAAAGAGCAGCTGACTTTCATCCAATATTACAAATTGGACTGTCCCAAAAGAAAGCTATGAAATGATCAAACAAAGTTGATGATCATTTTTTGGGCAGCCCAGATTTGATGACTTTACTTCCACTCCCGGGCTATAAGTTTAAGACTGGTGCAGATGGCTACGAGAGCCATTATCGTCCAATCCCCAGGTTGTCGAATGTTAATGTGATTAATTTGTAAACGCTGGCAGGGAAGGAGATATTCGGCGGGACGCACGCCGGAAATCGCTACTCCCCTGGCCCATGTGCCAAAGGGGCCGGGAACCACCGTGCAAAATGATAGCAGTTGTTGCTAAGGAGTCCCCTTTGAAGCATTACAGATATGATAAATGAGTGGAATGTGTTCAGAAATGTCCAACCTTGCAGTAAAACGATCCTCACTTCTAATTAAGCTAGCACACATTAGCGTGACAAATGTTGGCTTTCACATTTCAACTCTCTGGTACTTTGGAAGCGCTGATCTACTTTTAATTAAATCCGCAGCACACCTCTCTTCGGTTCCAGTTTCAAGCGTATAAACAAGCTGCTCCCTGAGCGATTGGGGTCGCCGTCCTCAAAAATTGTGCCGATATCTCACGTGACGCTCAGGACACAGCTGTACAATTAGCGAACAAGACGAACACGTAACTCCCCCAAAATGTTCTCGCCATCCGCTCCTGACCTTGATCATACGACAAATACGTCTTTCATTCGAGTGAAAGTTAGCTCTAAAAGTACCAAGAGCCTGACGTAAGGCGGGAGACTGTGTCTTCGACGACGATTTCAGTCGACTCAGCGCAATTTCTCCACTGCCGTGAGAAAATAAGGGGTTAACAATTACGAAGAGCTCGGCGAGAGTCTGCCTTTGCGGTTTCTGGCACGCAAGGAGCACAGTGCTGCTATTTGCAGAACACCGTACGGGTGCCAAGGAGCATCAAAAATTCATCATCTCATTTTCTGTCCACCGAGGACTCTTTCATTCCTGGCGTTGAAACCACCCAGCGCCTCACATACAGTTCAGATGACCGCAACAGAGCTCTACATTTTTGTATTTTTATATTTTTATTTATTTATATAGAAGGGACACCACACTATTCCCACCTCAATTAGAGATTCAGCAGTGTGACAGAGGGTGCGCTCGCCGTTGTTCTACGATAGTTGGCGCATGGATTGACGAAGCATTCGCTCATCCTCACCACAAATGAGAGGCTGCAGGCGACGCTCAATTCAGGAAGTCCAAACATGGACAAAGTTTCCGAGTCCCTTGAATGAGGCTCTTTCATGCGTTTCAAAGGTCAAGTGACGAGGAATTTTTGTATTTTATGAAATTACATGTTTTCCGTTATGCGTGAGTGGACAATGTGAGACCGATTCGCTTTATCCTCACAAGGGTCACGGGGAGGGGTTTGCTGTAGCTTATCCCAGCCATCATCAGGCACACTCTGCGGGGGACACCCTGAAACAGCTACAAGCCAATCGCGGGGCACACAGAGATGATCGACTATTTGCGTTCACATTCACACCTAGGGACAATTTTGAGTGTTCAATCAGCCTGCCATGCATGTTTTTGGAATGTGGGAGGAAAGCGGAGCACCCGGAGAAAACCCACACAGGGAGGCCGGACTGGAATTAAACCTTGCAACTCCGCACTTTGAGGTAACCGCTGGACTACCGGGCTGCCCATAGTTATATAGACTGGCTTAAATAACTACCGTATTTTCACGACCATAAGGCGCCATTAAAAGTCTTAAATTTTCTCCAAAATGGACAGGACGCCTTATAATGCGGAGCGTCTAGTGTATGAGCAGAGTTCCAAATCCTGACTGAGAGCAGACACGCTGTTTATATAGAGAAAAGGTGGAAGTGAGCATGAACAGGCATGCGGGAAAGCAGCCAGCCAATCAGTGAAGGGTGGGCGTGTAAGTGGCCGCGAGTGAGACCAGGCATGCGGGAAAGCAGCCGGCCAATCAGTGAAGGGTGGGCGTGTAAGTGGCCGTGAGTGAGGACGTAAGTGAGGCCAGGCATGCTGGAAAGCAGCCCGCCAATCAGTGAAGGGTGGGCGTGTAAGTGGCCGCGAGTGAGACCAGGCGTGCGGGAAAGCAGCCGGCCAATCAGTGAAGGGTGGGCGTGTAAGTGGCCGCGCATCATTTCTGTGGAGCCACATGGCAATGAGAGTGACTCTGACAACGAGAGGAACCCGCCGTTTTTATGGACTACGGTACTTGCACAATTGTTCAATTCGGATACAGAAGATGAGGACTTTGATGGATTTCTGGGTGATGATTGGTCGAAAAACGTGAGTACATTGTAAGATGGCTAAATAAAGTACAACCGATCTCAGTTTTGCTTCCGTTGCCTTTTTAAAAACGTGTTTTTAGCATGTCTTAGCATGCTACGCTATGCTTCAAGCTAACGTGTTTTTAGCGTGCGTGCATGCATGCCGTATGTTTAAACTGGCGTATGTTTAAACTGCCGTATGTTTAAACTGGCGTATGTTTTACCACGCCTGGCTGCGCCCAATAATACAGTGCGTTTTGTGTATGTGTAAAATACAGAAATAGCACCCGTTACTGAGACTGCGCCCTATAACACGGTGCGCCGAATGGTCGTGAAAATACTGTATAATGAAAAAGTAACAGACTTGGTGGTTTGGAGACAGCTGCAATTTGGAAAATGGCCCCAAAAGCTACTTTGGGCGGAAAAAACATCTCCTGGTCGCATCACTCAACGAAAACAGGCCAACATTCTGCTGCAGCCTCGACACATAGCTGCTATAAACCAACACATTTCACCTCGTAAACGACGTCTTCCAGAATATCCGTGGCGGTGGCGTTGACAGCATTTCAGCGATGGACTCGAGAACCGACGGCTACAAATACAAATAACGAGACATTCCGGGGAGATACCGGCACTGTCTGCTTTGGCTACTCAGCAACAATGCTGCCAGACTGTCAATGCTACCTGGAACCACTGTGGGCCCTCGACACACACTACTTCCATCTGCTTTATCACCAGCTATTAAAGTCCTGCAATATGCATGAGGATCCTTTTGAGGAACGAGATTAAAGACAACACAGAGCTAAAACCAGGATTTCAATTTCCTCCTTTATTAATCCAATCCTGAAACGGAGATAATTTCTGCGGATGTTATTCGTGTCACTTATTCGTGGGGCATTAGGATCCTTTGGGAATCCGTTGACAACAATATGAAGCAAAAAAAGAGTTCGGCTTCAAAAAAAAAAAAAGGGGGGGCTGGGGAATGGAGAGGAGATTTGAGGACAGAGCGAGAGAGAGTTGGCCATCTTTGATTCTATGCTGGCGTCAGATTGCACCTTCAGACATACTCACTCTTCCCAAGCCTTTGTATGAAAATGCATTTGCTGCAGCATGAGCAACTCTCTCCTTCCCTTTCTCCCTGCCTGTCTCCCCCATCCTCACCCATTTTTCCCCCCTGCAGCCTTCCAGACAGATAAATGGGAAGGAGTCAGACTGAATGAGGTTTTCTTGAATGATCCTACTTCCACACCAGCAAAACCAATTACCATGACTAAGATAAACCCCCGTAAGCCCCCCACACACACACACACAACCTCGAGCGCACACACCTTGGACTGCCATTGGGTCGCTGACGGTGTGCATCTCCAGAATACCCCTACATGTCATGTCGAGTCAAAAGTCGGGCCCCAGAGCCACTTTTCTGCTTTACGTGATGAGGACAGAGCGGCAGGCGTTTAAAAGAAAAAGAAAAAAAAAAGCGGAACGTCCTCGGAGAAAAATGACATTTCCTCATGCTGGCCCTTCATTAGCATTTCCACGGCGTATCCTATAATGGAGAAATGTCACAAGCGTGCCTACGGGCTATAAGTTGAAGCGGGACGTGATGAGTGGCTCTTGTTTTGGTGCCAAATTTGGAGGGGGAGCGACCCAACCGGTCTCTGATCTGCACCTCAGGCTGGGGGGGGGGGAATAAATAAATAAAATACATTTTCCGGCAGGGCTGCAAACTGCTCGGTGTTAGCGGCAGCGCGCACACTGCATCTAATCCTGTTGACAAATGTGCCTGCTGTATCCACATCAAAGGAGAAGATTGAGGAAATGCAGCAGCGGCCATCTCCAGGCTTGTTAAAACAAACAAGGTTGTAAACCAAAAATGAAGCGCTCGCTCTTCGTCGTGAAAATTTGAAGCGAATCCGCGCTCTCACTAAATTTCATCTTTAGGTTGAAGCTCTTCATCTAAAGTTGGACAAAATGGATTTTTCCTGCTCTTTCCATTTTTTTGGGAGGACAAAACTGATTCTTTTTCATATTCATGCGCTTCTAAATTCGCCAGTTTGACTTGCCGAGTAATTTCACCAGAGACTTATGATCACCCACTATAAAAGTTTGGGGGTTTTTTTCACCAAAGAGTTGCCTTGCTAAATGTATGACCTCCCCCCCAAAAACTCCAACATCTTGTAAACCTGTCGGCAGCGCTCAATAGAGCCAACGGATGACAGATGACGAATGACGCGTCAAACGGCAAACAGCAGAGTGACCAGAGAACAATATTTGGCGCGACTGCGGGACATGTGTCTTAAAACCAACAAGCGGACCGAGAACACCCATCCGTTTGAAAACGCCGGCTGGTATTAACACAATTTAACACTCGGCGGCAAAGAGAGAGACCTTTCCCGCAGCCTTCAGCCCAGGTCACTTCCATTGAAGAAAGAAAAAAAAACGTGGGATGAGCACGCCACGGCCGCTTTACTGCAGCACGACGAGTGGACGATGCCCCTTGGCAGGGTTACGGCAACCGGCAACACGACCCCCCCCTCCTTGCTCAAGGTTAAACTCACCGACAGGACTTTCGGAGGAGCCGGTGGCTATCGGGGCCACATCGTGTTTTGTAAAATACGCACCCTGGAAAATGAACTCATCCGTCTTTGTAGAACTCCCGAGGAGCTTGTAAAATTTTGCGAATGAAGGATGATGACGATGCGAGGAGGACATCGGGGTTAAAGCGACGCGCTTAATAGTTCTGTCTTCAAATCTTCAACCCGCGCATGCCACACAACCCACAAGAAAACGGCCGGGTCACCCGGAAACGAAGGCGCCAGCAAGATGACACGAATTTCTCCCGTTCTTTCGTATTCACGCGTGACTTTGCTCGATGGTTCAAATGACAGACCTGCTGTGAAATGTACTCCAGACACCGTGACAATGCTCATTTCTTTGCGCCTGTGATCCACCGGAGGCTTTGCTCATTTTTTTTTATTTTTTTTTTCCGAGGGTAACAAAAGTTCAGCACTCGTGCGGGTCCTCCAAGAGGAGGAGAGGAGGAAAGTGCATAGCCGCTCACGTGCTAATCTGCAAACCTGAAGCCACCTGCGAGCGTGTGAAAAAAACGTCGCCGTTTGGAAAAATTGAAGACCCCCAGCAACAAATAACTAAGAAAAACGTCTTCAGCTTCCGTCGTACAGACAATATAGAAGTGTCATTTTAGCGAGCAACACATCAATGCGTGAACAGTTCGTTAGTACCGTGTGGCCATCATTTACAAATGCTGTCGTTGGAACACCAGCGTACTAAAAAATAGATATAATTTGCAAAACTGCCTTAAAAAACAAAAAAATGAGCGTTCCTTCAAACAAGTCGAGCACAAAAAAGTTGAGTCGTTTGTAAGCAGGAGCTTCAGGTCCCTTTGAAAGCAGATCCTTTTCAACAGTCCTCCTGCTATTTGCGGTCAAGCGTTTCACATTAAATCAAAAATAATTACACATCAGCACGCTCGGTCAAAATATTTGCCTTGGAGAGCTTCGCAAAAAAAAAAAAAAATGAAGGCGCCAAGTGCGCCGCTGTCCGTCAGGAACCGAGGGAATGTTTAATCCTGAGATCTGGTGAATGAATGGGCTCGCCTCCCTGTAATAAAATATCTGCATTCATTCATGGACTGTCTGAGCCGAGGACACGCTCAAACACGCACGCACACACACACACACACACACACACACACACACACACACAGGCCGCACTCATCACCGAACGACAACGCAGTCTAGCCAACAGGGCCCAAGGTGAAACCCATTTTCAACGGCGCGACTTCGTCATTGCTGGCATCAGTGGGCAGCCGGAGCGAGACTACTCTTCACCCCGTGACTCTGTGTGGATTTATTTAATTGGCAGCAGCAGCAACGCCTTCCGGTGACAAGCTTTAAAGCACGCAGGAATATAACGTCCTTGTCCAAAAGTGCCCATCACTCCTTTGGAAAGCGAAATGAGGAAAATATGCCGATGACGCCTCCCTTCTCTTCGGCAGTCGATGACATCAATGAGCGAGGAGAAGCGAGATCGCCTTCTCACCAGATATCGTCGTTCCATTAACCGGCATTTTAAACACACGCCTCACCTCAAATAGTCGTCTGTGTGTTTCCATCATGGATAGTCGTGAGTCGTGACTAACCTGAGATAACAACAGGTATCTCCATTCTGACATGCTGCCTCCCACGTCACTCACCAGGCGAGGCCCCGCCTTTTAAAGCCATACACACACACACACAAAGTCACCACGACTGCAGTCGAGAATGTCAGTTCCGACTTGCCTACAAATTCAGGTAAGCCACCGCCGTAGCAACGTAACTCCGATGTAAACAACTCTATACACTCTATACGTAGTGCAGCCGTTTGCTTGAAACTGCCGAATCTTGTCAAGTCGCAGGCGGAGAATCTGGCGTGGGGGTTATGTAAATAGCTCACACAACGAATTGACTTGGCTGTGTCATTTCACTATTGATGGCAGTGCAGGCACTCCAGAGATTTGTCAACAGCCCTTTAATAAGTCAATTTTACCCAAATATGCCACATTTCAAGGTTTCCATTTTGAGTGCAGAAACGTAAAGAGCACAAATGACGGCCATTTCGCGTGCAAATCGGCCGAACGCCTCCAATCTGTCGTGAAAGCTGGGCCGCGCTGGAAAATTCTCCAGCACTTTGCCACCCCCGCCGCCTCGTTCGCCAGCCGTCCCACCCCAATTTCTCACGAGTAATGTATCCCATCAATCCCTGTCAGGCGCAAATGCGGCGTAATATATTTTGGATTGGACGTGGTCACTCGATTAGCCCCTTCAGCTTTACATAACCCGACCGCGCAAGTCGGCATGTCGGGGCAGCCATGCGTGGGCGACCCGCTTCGGCGTCACTTCGAGACATAATGGTGGGTGTACGGAATAACATCGAAGAGGGCCGAGGGGGCGGGGGATCTTTCGATAAGCACACGTCACCCTCGTGTTGCCATGACGATGCCCTTTGGTCCGCTGTCCTGTGTGGCACGAGTTACTGCTTGCACTGGCTGCCTTCTATTCCCACCTACGTCTTGATTAGACTATTTTGTTGTTTCGCTTGAATGGACAATCCAAGGTCTGCACAAAAATAACCATAGAAAGGGCCTGAAAGAAGATTCAGAATTTAAAAAAAACAAAACAAAAAAAACAGACTTTTCACGCTCCATTCAAGTAGATTTAAAGGTGACACTTATTTAGTTATTTTATAGCCTCTAAATTCCTCGTCCAATTAAGGCATATTTGTTGTGAGTGACAGCCTAACCAAAAAAAAAAAAAACATCGACTTTGTAAACGGCCAATTTAATCGACCAAATTTTAAACAATTGATGACACCGGGGAAGAATTAGAAAAAAAAATATCTATCGATTTAATTTGATTTTTATGCTGATTAAAACTAAAATGGGTACGCCGAAGCTTATAACTATTCTTTCTCAGTGTTTTTTTTTTTTTACATTTGTTTCAGATTTTGTGGGGATCAGATGGGTAAAAAAAATACTTATCCCAAAAACAAGTTAAAAAAATCAGCTTTCAGACATAATGCAATAAAAACGGTGTTCCCCAAGGTTATTTGACGACGCATCCAAAATTCTAACGCTGAGGCGTAGAAAAAAAAGTAGTGTGTTTCCGGTAACCCGACCGACCGAGAATTTCTACCTCGAACAAAAACGTTCCGGTCGGCATTTTTTCCAAACCTTCTACATTTTTGTGTAATAATAATAATAATAGTACATTTCATTTATACGCGCCTTTCAAAACACTCAAGGGCGCTTTACAATCAAAACAAGAACAATAAAACCACAGACAAAATTATAAATAATAAAAGGAAAGATGTTTACATCGGTGCAAACTCTCGCGATATTCACGTTGAGTATGCGCGTCATTTGCCGTCGTGTGTCAACAACATTGAATCATGGCGGCGGCCGCGATCTCCGAAAATAGTTTAGACCGCGTTTTGTGTGTTGCAGTCTAGCATTACTACACCTTGTGACGAATATTTTATTCATAAAGTTACCATGCTACAACCAGTAAATTATAGAATAACCAATACTTTTTCATAATATTTTTCACAGCGATTAGCCTACAAATCTAATTTGCCATGTAATCGTGCCTCGCGTCGTCCGTCTCTCGCTCTCGTGTTTTGTGCATACGTCACAGGTGAGTTTAGTGATACGCCCTTCGGACGATTCATACGAAAAATCAGACTGGCATTGCCATTTCTTAAATGACGTAATTAGTAGACCTTTGTGAGTTTTTTTCGCCGCCATCTCAAACTTTCATCCGCGCGATTCCTCAATTTGCGGACTAAAATAGCAACCCGCATACGCACCTATCTGTTGCGTCCCCCCAACACTCAAAACGAAAGTAAATTCGAAGAAACACACCCAGACACCACAAACACACAGAGGCACAGTGAAATCGCGTTGATCACACAGTCAAGTCGTGTGCGGTGACTTTAATGGTTAAACTATGTTTCGGTACCGTAAAATGACGCCACGGAAACGACACGCTACCGGTAATTATTGTTAAGTGAAATCCTCAGGCTTGCCGTAGTTTTTTGTTTGTTTGTTTGTTTTCCTTCGGCGGCGAGCGGGGGTTTCAATGTCTCCTTGTTTTATGTTTTATGGTTATTTTGTTTACATTTATGATGGGGGCGTGGCAAAAATATTTTAAAAAATAAAAACATTTGTCCGACCTACCGACCCTATGCCGAAATGTCATGTTACCGGAAACACACTACTATTTTTTCTACGCCTGATCTAATTTGTATGCGTTGACAATAATCTTTGCATTGCTTCACAATGCATTTCTGCATCTCGAGTGGGGAAAGCAGACAGTCGATACAGCAATTCACATCCAGCAAAGTTACTGAATATATACGCTAAAAATGTTCTAAAAGCGTCCCTTTTCTCGTTTCCATTCGCTCTGTGCTCTTGGATGCCTTTTTGGCATTTAAAAAAAAGAAAAAAAATACATCGCCCCATTATCTCGCTGCTCTTTCTGCAATTTCGCAGTCTCCATTACCTTTTCCTCGACCGGCTCATTGTTTGCCAAAGTGCTGACGCCTGAATTTGAGCACTCCATCTATTGTTGCCGTGCTGCTTCGCTGATAACACATACAGCCCATTGTGCATTTTTTGCACAGCATCTCTTAAATTTAGGACGGACTCTGCCACTCCCATGTTCACACTTTGGTATAAGGATACATTTTGGCTCGTCATAAAACGCCAAATCTCTCAGGTCATTGATCAACTCCGGTGATCCACCTTGAAGACAATCTCCAAATGCTTTTCTTCCTTACGATGGCTTCTTGGCCCAGTTTGACATCTCAACTCAACATCGCAAATACTGTTCAACTACATTTGTACTTGTGAAAACGCTCCGATACTATGACACAGATGCCACTTTCCCAGCCTGACATTACGACGAGTACGTGTCACAACTGTTAGAAAACCATACAGTTGGATTTGAGAATATTAGCAGAGACAAGTAGTCCCATTCAAGGACGCTTCAATTTGAAAGTGGAACGATTCGAATCGGTTCGGCTCAGTGCGAGAGGGTATGGTGTCACTACTTTTTTTGTTGTCATTTCTCATACCATACATACATCGACGTTAAAATGAACTTGTCAGTGATGCAAATGTGCTGTTTTCCTCAAAAGGTACGTCCCTGCTTTAAAAGACAATTCGTTACGTCTTCTGATTTAAAAATCAAAACAATTCAATTTGATGCACTCACATTTTTTTTCAATCCAAAAACTATTTTACAGCTTTTCAATGGTGTCAGGTATTTGTACGCTATCTGATAAAAAGCACGATCCCTCTTTGTCATTCACAAAATCTGCGCATGACCAAAATGAAAGTGATTTGCGCTGAAATTTATTGGAACCAAATTTTGAACACACGATACTGTAACTTTCAAGGACGACTGCAAAAAGTTTTCCAGTCGCTTTGTGTACTGAGCTCTAAAGGTTGTTTTACGTCATCAAAACAAGCATTGATTTTTCTCTTTAAAAACCCAGTTGACCGGTCTCATAAAATTTAAATCCGACTCCGAAACGACAAATTTTCCGTCGGTGAAAAATCGTTCCTCTTCATTCCCCATGTCCAGTCCACCTGAGTAATTCTCAATGTTCTCAACATTGCACTTCATTCCGCCGTATTGCGCTATTAGACAGCAGTTACGGTGGAGCGGCATTAGACTGTAATGGCAGAGAAGTGCTCAGAGGAGCTTGACTCACAATGTGGTGGCGGCAAAAGATGGAAAAATGAGGAAGAAGAAAAAAAAAAGGCCAGCCTTGCTTGCTCATTTGGTATTGCCCCCTCGAGATGCTCATCTTCATAATATGCTGACTTTAAACAAACGCGTGGGGGGGGGCATTTAAATGCGTCTGTGCGCGAAAAAGGATTGCACATTCTTTTTAGAAGGTTATTAGGCTCGCAAAGGGGAACTGCGCATTGAAAGTCTACAATGGCGCCAAGAAGACAGCGTGTTAAGCCAACAGTTGTTTTTCACGCACCCCTAAACTGCGGCTTACGGGAAATATTGGGATATCGGTCCGGTGACTTAATCAGACGACGTGTGACTGCTCGAGCGCCGTAGAGAAACGCTCAGTTCACGTAAGGCCTTGCAAAGCCTCGACCTACCCTCGGTCGTACGTGATTCGAGGTCAATTGGCCGAGTCCGGCAGAAACGAGTTGGGACTGAAAGAACGATGAAGATCCAACTGACAAAACGTTTACAATTGGAAACGCAGAAGAGCAACTTTATTGTCGCATATTTGTTGGCAACGTACAGCCATCGCGGTGGCAATAATCAAGACGGCAGGTCAACAAAAGACGGCAACTAATCCGCGGGCGGCATGACCGGACCTCTTACTTATGCTGATGAGCTCATAAATTGCAGCCGTTGCCCTTTTTAACGCATTGACATTACAGGGGCAATTTGGACTATGCGGCAGGAACCCGTCGCTTCCCTTTGCCCTCATCGCTATGGAAACTCATCAAATTTGCCGCGTTTGAATGAAGTGAAAAGGCGCAAACCCGTTCCGGGGAGGCGTATTTGAATCTTGCTTGGGTGAACAATTTTATATTTATTTATTTATTTTTAACCGACAATAATCCAAGCAATATCTCATCGCGCATAACTTTGGGCACTCATTCATCAAGGTAGCGCTATGTTCCTGAAATGGCGCTCAAATTGTTGACCGGTCAGTTTGTTGCAAGTACTCATTTTGGTCACCTTCTCTTGATTCAAGATAATAAATTCAGTTTGGGGGTGCTGGAGGCTGTCAGGGTAATTAAGTCATTTAAAGTAAGGCCAAGCCACGATCCCCATGCTAAACAGGCCAGCCAAGCGACCCGAAATTACCCTCACACTGGCGGCTTTGTCCGCTAAACGCTGGGGCTAGCCGCGGCTCAGGAAGTCGTCCCCTTGCATAACGTTGAGCCCGCGGGGGTTACGCTAATGACAACACGCCGCAGCAACCTTGAACTCGGCCAAGAGTGAAGCGCTGATTCCAGTCGCTTGATTAGCCACCAGTCACGTCGCCAACGTTTAGCGCAAAGCGTGAACAGTCACAAGACACCTGCTGAGAAATTGCAGTTCTGTTCTGAGATGCTAGCCGTGTTCCAAATTTCCAAATGCTAAATACAGACACAGACAAAAAAAAAACCACAAAAAAAAAACAGGCAGAAGAATGTATGAACTTAATTGGAATAAGTACAGACCTACGCCAAAGCCAAACCATCAACAACTGCAGCAGCACATATACATTGGTAGAAACCAACCTTTCGCATTTGCATGAATTCCAAATAGTTTTGATTTTAATATAGGATAAAAAGCAACAAAAAAAAAAATCTTGCCCAAAATATTTGCTCATATTTCTACATTATTTTGGCATAAAAAAGTGAGAAAAAGAGCTAGATGAGCTAACATTTTGTTACTGGATTATTTATTTTGAAAATAGGAGGGATGGAGGAAATTTATCTATACAATTTTTTTGTTTAATTTAAATGCAAAAAAATGACATACAATGATTTCATTTGACTGAGTTTTTCTTTAGAGTTCTACATTATTTTTATTAAAAATAACAAACCAATATTCCCGAGAATTAAGTTTGCTTGACTTTTAAGATAGAGCTATATTTTAATGATAGAAATATGGGGAAAAAGACAGTTAATTATGGCCAAGTAATCGATTATTACATTAATTGAAAATGACATCTGATCCATCGATTTGTCAGTTTTAGCGATAATTTAGAGAAAGTTTAGAAAAGCGTACAATTGTCCAAATGCTTGGAATTTCCCCCTTGAAACAGCAAATATTCTCAGACATCTTCTCTGTCATCCTCCACAATTATCTTTGTGTATATGAAAGCATTTGCAATCACCTGCTTTCAATTTAGAAAACATTTTTGCCTCGTTTGTGACAGGTTACTGGGCAAACCAATCACTGAATCCTACTTTCATTGGTCACTTTGTGACTAGAGTAAATGCGCTGTCCCGATGCTTACGAGAGTTTGTATTTTGTCATCAATTGTTCTGTTAAAAGCACAAAGGGAAAACGCTGAATAATTATAGGGGCAAATTTTAATGAACGGCGTAACGGAGAGCTTAAACGACTTCGACGTCAGGCGGCAGATGTTCACTGCGGTACCGTACACGCTTGTCACTATTTGTTGAGGTTCGTTTGCCGTCTTTTGTGTGACACCAGGGAAGGTTTTCATTATCCATTCAAGAGGAGTAAGATGCATGGGCAAATCTGAGCACAGTCGTCGCCCCCCACCCGCCCCGGTCGTGTCATGAAATAATTTTAACGGTAATTTTATGGTGCACTGCTTGAAAATAATTGCTGTCATGGAAAAAAAAGTGGGGAAAAAAAAGCTACAATAATTTAGGAAATGGAGCTTTGCAACACACTGCTACGTCCTATATAAATAAACAATAAACACCTGGCAAATGAAATTCGCCACGCTTTTACGGGTGGCCACAATTATGCATAGGATTTTAATTCTGAGTTGTGAAAAGCTCCATAATTGCATGACCGGAAAAAAAAAAATTGGAATTAAACACGAGATGACAATCCATTCGGTCTGGCTCTGACCTTGTGGAGCGGAGTTAAGAGTTTTGTGTTTCCAACTGTGTGCTTTGTCTGAAAATCTGTTGTTTGAGTATAGACTTCTTTCTCTTTTGTTGTATCTGCTGCTGGTCCGTCTTTTCATTAAAAAAAAAAAAAATATATATATATATATATATATATATACATACACACACACACACCGTAATTTCCGCACTATAGAGCGCACCTGATTATAAGCCGCACCCACTACATTTTTAGAGGAAAACCAATTTTGTACATACACAAGCCGCACCTGTATATAAGCCGCATGTGCCCACATTAAAACATGTAAACATATTTATAAAGAAAGACGGTACACAGAGAGAGTTTTCAAAGTTTTAATAATATAACTTAACAATAATAATAATAATATAACTTTCTTCCCAAACGGTGCCTGTGACGCGGCAGTAAAACGGTAGCAACATGGTAACAACACGCTAGCAACAGAATAGCAACACAGTATAACAGGTATGGTAAAAAGTACAGGTACTTGTAAAAATCTTGTAAAAATCACGGTGAGCCGTCGTTTATGCAAAGTTTACGTGCAGCAGCTCTGTTTCCTTCTTTATGGGGCAGCTCGATTGCTTGTAGTTTGAAAGCTGCGTCATATGACTTTCTTTTTGCATTTTCCATGATGAGGGTATGTTCACGTTAATTTAATTTATGCACAAGACAAGAAGTTGCAGTCTTCCTCGACGCATATATTCCACCGGTCTTAATCTTACCTTTTCTACTAGAGCGCCCCTGGTGGCCGTTAGAAAAATTACACAAATTGGCCGCATCACTGAATAAGCCGCAGGGTTGAAAGTTTGGTAAAAAAGTAGCGGCTTATAGTCCGGAATTTACGGTATATATATGAGAGCTGTCAGTTTAGCACGATTTTATCGGCATTCATTTAAATACATTTTAACGGGATTACAATTTTTCTTGCGAGATTAACGCGGAACACGTCACAGCGGATGTTACGTTGCTCTATAAATAAACCAGAAACAAAATATCAAGCGCGCTGCACATTTCCACGCACGTTTGTTTTGCCAGCCACGGCAGCACGAGACACCGAAAACGGATACTTAAATAATTTATGAATGGAAAGTTTACTTTTAAAAAGTTGCCAGATTGTTCCACTGACAGGACCAAAGTTACCTGTATGTTTTGCAGCCGTAAACCGAGCTATCATCATAGCACGTCGAGTCTGAAATACCACTTAATGGCCAAGCACACAGCTGACGTGGTACTCCGCCCCCTCATCTCAGACAGACATCTTTGGATCATTTCAAAGCGAAGAAAATGGATGACACGACGAAGAACAAATTTGCTGAAGCCATAGCTAAATGTATGGCTACTGCATGCAAGCCTGTCAACATTGTCCACAGCTCCACTCAATCTGAAATCATTCGCATTGCATCGAACGACTCCTGTTGGATTCACCTGGCGCTTTAAGAGGGGCGGGGCTGCCACTGACAGGTGACCGTTCGCACGATGTTTAAAAGCAGCATAGTGTTTTGTTTCGTGAGTGAATACACTCGCTTCGTCGTCGGCATGGCCCAATGGTAAGCTACGCGTGTGCTTTTCTTATCAAGTCAGATATGTAAAGTTAGCTTTTAGATTCGGTCATGATTGGTTGCTTTGTTTGTCTGCTTTGCCTTGGGTCCGTTGTGCTTTGTTTGCTGCATCGCGATGCAATCACAGTCAGTTACAGTTCGCAATCGGCAATTTAAACAGCGTGGGCTAAAATGTTGCTAGAACAGGGGTGTCTCTGTTTAGCTCATTTTGCATAGTTGTCATGTTTGTCCGGCTGCAATCGGACATTGAAACGAAGTAAATTGCGTTGCAGCTGGGGTTAATCATGCCGGCGCTCGACTTCCGGGATTGACTATTGGGACTTGTAGTTCTTTTGTTCGATTCGACTTGATATGTTTGTGTTGTATGGTTTCTTACGTTTAAAATAATGAATAATGATGACGATAATGATACATAGTGAAATCATGGTTGATTAAATTATTTATTAAACGTATTGTTAAATAAAGGTATTAAATAATGTCAATTATATACATATTTACATTGTGATGCAGAAAGATAACTATATTAATGTGTTACTGCATTTATGTGTAATTTAGGTTATTACCTGCTTCTGATACTTCTGTTACAACTACAACTACTTCTGCTGCAAAGTGCTCCAATAAATGATCAAAAAAGTACAGAACGAGAGATCCTTTCATGCTGACCGACAATCCTTATTCAGGGGGCCGTGAAAAACGGAATTAACTGAACAACTCCACTACGGATTGCCAGCGAGAGCCTCCATTACGAGTACTAGTTTACCTTAGATGTGCACTTTATAATGTTATATTGCGCTGTTTTGATTCCATAAAAAGAGCTGTTCAAGCAGCTGTTGTGTGACAAAATATTTTTTCACTGTTGTTGATGGACAGTAATATTGTGTGAGAGATAATGTGTGAATAACTGCTCCAAGTGAAAAATGTTCATGTAAAATTGAAAATCGAAATTGTTATTTCAGTAAATATTTGCATTTTGGACATAGAAAACTGATTCATGATTCCATGTTGATGAGAGCATTAAAATGGGAGAAAATAGGACAAAAAATATAAAAGGAAATTCAGAAACGATAAAAAATGCGCGAGTAATCACGATTAATTTTTAGTTAATTTGAGTTAATTATGACAGTTGAGTTTTTAATTAGATTAAATATTTTAATCATTTGACAGCTCTAATATATATATATAGAGAGAGAGAGAGAGAGAACTGTGCGAGTGAGAACAAAGGATAGTACAAAATACTACTCACATTATTGACTCGTCTCCAATTTCATGTCTACCTTCCCCACAATGCAATGTGAGGACAGCATAGTGGTTGCGACACAAAATCAGGCCGAGGTAGCCCAAAACAACCCATTATGTCATGATTTAAATATTTCATGGGGCTAAATGGCTTCAATTAAGTCTTAGGGGAAAAAATGTGGCATACTAAATATTCAACTATCCATATTAAAAAAAAAAAAAATTTTAAAAGCATCAACTTTCTTGTATTTGTATTCCATCTACAGGCAATAAACAGTGTGAAGCAAATTCCCGAGGGCTGAACATTATGGTCATAGCGCAACTTCCACTGCCTGGGAACTTCCTACTTGGTCTCTAACAGGGTCATGTTTAGAGCTCAAAATAGCAATGCCGTGCCGCTTCTCTTGCATTTATTTGAGAGAGAGAGAGAGAGAGAGAGAGAGAGAGAGAGAGAGAGACAAACAGAGAGAGAGAGACAGACAGAGAGACAGACAGAGAGAGACAGAGAGAGAGAGAGAGAGAGAGAGAGAGAGAGAGAGAGAGAGAGAGAGAGAGAGAGAGCGAGAGAGAGAGCAAGAGAGCAAGAGAGGGCGAGAGAGCAAGAGAACAAGAGAGCGAGAGAGACTGACTCCAAGCATGTTGCTGATGGCTACAAATGAAATATTAATTCCCTGAATACTAACGTCTGCTGTTTTATGGCGACGCCAATTTGAATTCGACGTTTCCTCTTGAGGTGTTTCCTTTCGCCCGAAAAGCGGCAAAAGACCGCTGCGAGGGCGGGCGCTAACAGCTTTAGCAACACAAACTAGCAGTTCGTTTTGAAAAATCGACTACAGGTATTAATTTTCCTCATACTTGATCAGAGTTTTGATAAGGGCCGTTTCACACGGGCAGATTTATTTCGGACTTACTGCGCAACTGCTCCCCTCGAGCGTTCATATGTGCAACTTTAGTGCCCGAAAACAGCTTGTTTCAGATCAAATTTAAACCACCTCAGGGAGGTGGTTTAAAAATTTGCTCCGGAACAAATGCTCGTTTGCGAAGCAGTACCGAAGCAAATGTGCACATATGAACGCAACTGGGTTAAATTTGCTCCAGAGCAAATGCTCGCTTGCGGGGGAGTGTGGCCTCGCTACGCGTCAGAGGAGTCCATCCGGGTACCTGCCAACATGCATCCTGGGTATTTTGCGCTTCAAAACATGGCGGGTCTTTTCTCTCTCTCCTGCGGCGTCTGATTATCGACCACATCGTTGATTTCTCCGGAGAAGAAGCCATTTTGTCACAAAGAAGGAGGGGAAATGGTACTTCCTTTTCCCCGCCTTCTTCTTTCTTTACGCATGCGCATGTTTTACTTCCGCATTCCTGTCGTTTTGTTCCGCAACAGGAACTGCCCGTGTGAAAGCAAGTGGAGCTGGCCGATGCTGTTCTCGGGCTGTTACGCTCAGCGGCTTTGTACGTGTGAACGCTCAACAAAATGTGTTCCGGTGCAAATTTATATCGCAATAAAATACTCCGGAGCAGCGCCGAAACAAATCTGCTCGTGTGAACAGGGCTATATTGTCTCTCCTTAAACCTTCACCATAGACAACAATGTTGCCAAAATGTAGCCATGGAACACTATCCATAACTCTATAGAAGAAGAAGAAAAAATCAGTGTCAAAACAAGAGGACAGAAAGTGCCTCAAAGAGTTCTTCCCATTCCAAATATTATGAAAAAAACAGCCATTAATATTTTCCACGTAGTTCACAATAATGATCGGAGAAAAATGAGTTATTTGACCAAAAAAAAAAAAAAAAAACAATATTAGATGAATATTAATCATTTTGACTCATGTGAATTAGAAAGTGAGTGACCCAAACTAAAGTTGTTTGAGAGCAGGTCATCAGCAATTTCATATTTAGCCAATGTGAAAACAGCATTTTTCAAAGTGCCGTTAATGGTCGTTATTTAGTGGGAAGTTATCAAAAAGTTTCAAATGGTCACAGTGGCCTTGAAATTCCAATTGCAAAGCGTCATTTCTCTCGACACCTTGTGCGTGACTACATATCAAGCTACTTGCACATAAAGAAACACATAATTACAAGTAAGGGTAATTTTCCTCCCGGTCACGGTCTACTAAGGCGTAGAAAAATAAGTAGTGTGTTTCCGGTAACATGAAATTTCAGCATAGGGTCGGTAGGTCGGACAAAGTTTTTTTTTTTTAATCTTTTTTTCCTCCCTCCCTACCCCATCAAAAACGTAAACAAAATAACTATAAAACATAAAACAAGGAGACATTGAAACCAGTGCCGGATGCTCGTCTGTCAAAGAGGGAAAGCTCAATTTTGGTCGACATCATAAAATGTGTCCGTTTATTTATACGTGAATTCTACTCTAGCTCCGTTCCTTTTCAAGAAAATGATCTGTGACCCTGTCATACCAACAAGGCGTCTTTTCCCGGTACTTAATTAGTGTCCTACAACTATAGGAACTACAATAAAACCCACCAGAAATAAAAGATTAATTTGTCGCTAGTTGTTTGTTTACAACAAAGAGTGTCGCTAAAATGATTAGGAGACACCTCCAGCTCAACTCGGAACAGAATGCGAGTTGAAAAATTGCTTGCAACGGACGTCTACACTAAAAGCTCGGTGACTGGCTCATTTCAATGTCAATCGAACTGGCACACAGGCTCAGACAGATCATCCAATCGGATGCAGAAAAGCCTGGCGTCCGGTACCCTCCCACTGCCATCCAGTCCCAGAGACGACGAGCGTACGTGGGCGGGACAAAAACCAGCTTGTATCCAATGACTCGTCTCCGTTCAACGCATTGGGACAACCTACCCTGAACTCACTACCGTTTAAAGCACAGCGAAGCTGCGGGATGAATGAAAAGGGAGTCGCGTCATAACCAGTAAGAAGAAGCTGATTCGGAGCAAAAGTTGAGCACGTAGCGCATATTTAGTCAATGACATGTACACACAATGAAATTTACATTCATATATTTGATCACTTATTCTTTGACATTTTAGGGGAAGCCGAGCTTCCCTTGCAGTCAGAGAGCAATCGCCACTGATTGAAACCCCCGCTCGGCGGCAAGAGAGTTGGGTACCCAGTGGCTGGGTGTTACAGCCATCTCGTTACCTCTGCGTCCCGCGTCCTAGACGGCCCGTGGTGGTCGTCAAATAGTTCGTTCAATCTTTTCGATACAGCAGTGGATGCTATTTTCTTAATATTATGGTGCGAGCATGCAACTGCAACACACAAAACGCGTTTTAAACTGTTGTCGGAGATCGTGGCCGCCGCCATGATTCAATGTTGTTGACAGACGACAGGGCAAACGACGCAACGTGAATATCGCGAGAGTTTGCACCAATGTAAACGCTCTAAATTCATCTTTCCTTTTATTATTTATAATTTTGTCTGTGGTTTTATTGTTCTTGTTTTGATTGTAAAGCGTCCTTGAGTGTTTTGAAAGGCGCGTATAAATGAAATGTACTATTATTATTATTATTATTACACAAAAATGTAGAAGGTTTGAAAAAAAAAATGCCGACCGTAAAGTTTTTTTTCCAGGTAGAAATTCTCGGTCGGTCGGGTTACCGGAAACACACTACTTTTTTTTCAACGCCTAATATCCTCAAACTCTTAAAGAAGGAAAAAAAACATATGAATGATAAATGAGCCAAACCATTTAAAAATATAACTGCAAAGTATAAAACCAAACTAATCATCCAGCGCAAATCGGCTATTCATCATGGTGTTTGAGGCGGAGTGACAAAATGTCATCAAAGTGCAGTCAATGCTTCTGTGGGCACACACGAGCGCTCAATGTCAGTTATCAGCGCTGACCTTTCTCCAGTAATGGCAGCAGAGCAAACAATTCCATTACGGCCGCGATATCAAACCGGATATTTATTGCCGCTCGCGTGTTGTGAACGATAGCGCCGTTTTCTATGAACGCAAAGGTCAACGATGGAACTCGGAATCATCCCCCCCCATCCTGTTTGATTAAAGCCATACACACTCAAAAGTCACGGTAGAACAAAGGGATGGTGACCCCATAACTTGCTTCCCAAATTTGAGGAAATCAGACCTTGTCGACTTTTCGCAGTATCATTATGGACATGAGGAAAAAGGGGGTCAAAAATGAAGTAGAATAAAAACGTCCCTTTCTTCAGAAGTTGTTGGTATTGACGTTTATATTGACGCAAAAAAAAAACATACCGAAGCGAGTCAAGAAAAGCCGCAGCTCTTCATCCGAGCTTCTGCTCTGTGCCGCCCCAGGGAAGCCGTTTGAAAGTTGCTAACAGCGCTCGTCGGCGTCCTGGCAGCGCTCGGGCCATTGCAACTGCTCTCCCACTGCAACAAGCCTCGAGCCGGCGGAGAGAGAATGCGCTGCACCGGTGGCTCCCTCGCAAAGCATAAACAAGAGTGGAAGGCGCAATTTAAAAGGTGAGGCTTCGTGACGGGGGACTGGAGAAAAATCCGGATTGCATAAATTTCCGAGGTCACCGAAATGTTGGGGATGAGTCAGGATAATAATAATAATAATACATTTTATTTATAAGCGCCTTTCAAGACACCCAAGGACACTTTACAATAACAAAAAACACAAAACAATACAAAACAATACGGGTTGAGCAGCGGCAGCCAAACGCGCCAGCGTTCACTCAACCCGGAAGTCAGAAAGAAACCACGAGGGAGGGAGAGGGGGAGAAAAAAAACCACGCTCGAACTATCCTCATTTTGAGGATAATTTGAGTTAGGCAAAAAAAAACTCCTGCACAAGCATATGACAGTTACAACAGGTCACAAGACATAAACAATGAAGACGGTGATACAAGGGAGTGTATAAAGGAGGGGGTGATGGTGGGGGACTAGCTTCCGTGCATATTTTCATCAGGGGAAGGTCGAGATAGCAGATGTTGTTTTGGTAGCAGGCTGCCCAAGAATTTAAGACAGCCTTGAGTCCGTGGCTTATGTCTCTTCGGTGGCGTCGATCAGCCAAATCCGTGATTTCTGTCAATATTTGAGCACGGATTCCAGTTTCTCCAAGTTCTTGACCATCTTGCAGAGACGCTCGAAAACCGCAACAGTTTTTGGTTGAGCACAGTCTGAGTCTGAGTGTTGGACATCCGCACTTTGCCATCCTTAGACCGGCAGCCTCTTCACTTCCAATCGAGCTGCTCCCGTCGGTTGAATTTTTCGATAGATCAGGAAACTGCTAGCGCCAAACAGCAGCATACCTGTTATCGGAAGGCCGATAATGTAGATGTCATCCACATCCTCAACGGACAGTGTTGACAGGCACACCATTCTCCGCTTCCTCCAAGGATCTAGGGTGTACCCAGCAGCAAAAGTCCCCGAGGGGCAAGTAGGCTCCCCACTGCCTGCTCATCTCGTCGAGAAAATTTTGTCGATGGCATCGAGAGACCAGCCAACCAATTCCATGTTTGTTTTTAGGATGAAAATACGACAGGAGGCTAGGAAAGTTAGACAAAAGACAGCACATGGACTAAGTGGCGAGCAGGGAAGGGTGGGGGTGGGGGTGGGGGACAGGAGCAGAAAGCAAAAGCGTCCGCCTTCGTCGAGAGCCAAGTAAGAAGTCATATCAAGGATGGGAATTTCTGCTAAGGTAAAAACGGTTTGTTTTTTTACAGACTGATGATTCAATTAAGACATTAGCATGTATTGAAAAAAATTAAAAATTATATTGTATTAAATTGTATTGTATAATACATTGTATTAAAAAAAAAAAAGGTCACGAATATTACATTTGCTTTCACGGACAGATTTGTATTCTACACTCTGGTTAAAACACACTAACACACAACTAGTCTCTCGCAGCCCTGATATCTAGATTTTAGCCTGTTTTACTGCCCCTTCTCCACCACCCTTCTCTCCTGGTCAATTCTCCCTTAACATGAGAGAGCAAATCTCTGTAATGAGCATGTATATATATTTTTTTTACTTTAATAACCAGAATAATGCAAAACATTATATTTGTAGTGTTTTATATATATATTCATCCCCATATGTAGGGTCTACACACAGACAAGTTATTGCAAATTATAATCAATCTACATCCCGTTCGAAGAATTGTTCGAATAACTGTCTGTCCACCAATGGATGCAATGCATGAGAAGGCCTGAGGAATCTTTGGACTGGCGCCCCGGAGAGTGACGGCTCAAACTGGGCTTGACGCCTGTTGCACAAGTACAGTAGAGCAATTTTTCCACTGTAAAGGCAGCGGTCCGGAAAAAGCGCTGACCCTAGAGTTCCCAGCCCGGAGCAGCGGGTGCCGTGACCTAAGGCCTTGCCCCCCCCCCTCCGCGACTCTCCCCGCTCCCCCACCCCCCATGTGCTCAAGGCCTGTAACAAAGAGATGATGGCTAGAATTGGAGCACGCTGAGGGGAACAATGCACCAACTCTGCTCTCCCTCAACTCTGACCTCTTCATTCCTTTCAACTCCCCCCCACACCCCGCAAGTGTCCTTTCCCGCCATGCAACCCACCCTCCCTTATGTCGTGACTGCACTGCAAGCATGAATGAACTGCATTATTCCTCATTTAAGGGGAGCGGGAAAAGGGGGGGGGGGCTCCATTATCAACACGCAGCAGTATGTTTCACTGAATTGTTTGTGTTCATGTCAACATGAACGGCATAAAATACATTGTCCTCAATCTGCATCACCCATCCAACCCCCCACCCCTTTTTTTTTTTACTAATATGAAGCACATACCAAGATTAGCTGTTAAAGCACAGGTGATAAAAGCTAATGCGGTCCTTTCCATTAGGTGCTAATTTGGTTTTAATTGCTTAAAAAGACTGAAGTGTGAAGTGGAAGGTCATGTAAATGTCAGTCATTTCATCCTGACCTTTGGAGACGATCTGTACATTCTGACGGGGAATCCAGTGATTCATAAAGCCTCTGAAAGGTCAGATCAAGTCGTGAATATGCCCTTCACTTACAACCGCAACTGTGGTGATTCCCAACCACCAGCCCGCCGCGAGAGATTATCTGTGGTGGCCGAAAATTCTCTATTAACCACAGATACATTCTTGTTGACCTATTTATGCGAGCGACATAGATAGCAACTCGTGGAACAATGAAATACTGTATCGCCGTTGCTTATCATGCAACAAATATGGTTGTGATTCGGTTGCAGCCCGAAACAAACTGTCTGAAAGCAAATTGACATGTCAGAAATCATAGAGAAATCAGAAATCATCACTCGCTAGCCAGCTAGCTGCTGAGCTTCGACAATAATTTAACAGTGTGTTCTTGAGTGTTATTTTCATTCGCCCCTCCTATTTTTAACATCTTTAAACTCAATCTACAAGCTCAACGCTGAGTGCCGTTTTACATTTCCATACAATGGCCCTGGGTCGAGTCCTTTGCTTTTGATCCTTGCTCGAGAAGGATTCAATGAAAAACTTGACATACATCCAGCCGAAATCAGCCAGTTAACATTGACAGCAGTTATTTACAGTGTTTTGCCTTCATCACCACAATCGACAAATCGAGGGCCCTTCCTAATCTTATAGTAACAAAAACAATTTTTAAACCCACAAGAATCATTGTTTCTTGAGCCATGGAACGGCAAAGTTAAGTAGCTAGCTAATCTACACTGGAAGTTTTCCACTTCAATGGAAAAGCTTGACCAAAGCGGTCATTTTTCACTCCAAGTTCTAAGGAGATGAAACGTGGGGATCAGCTTTTCATTTCGGACACAAAGTGTGAGTGACATTCCGATAAAAATCGTTTTGCATCACCCGTGCAATAATATTAGATGCTAACCACCCTCAGCCAAATAAGCAGGTGATGTGTAAAGTTATAAGTTGGAATGTTGGCAACATCGCTCGGGGAATGACTCTTGGCGAATCAGATTGCTTGATCGGAACAAACGGCTGTTCGATATAATATACAGAGAGTAAGGCTCCATTCCCACCCACGAAAGGTGATTTACAGAGAGAGCATAAAGGTCTCCTTTCAGTTTCATTTCATCTGTCTGGATCTATTGCTCGCTCGTAAATCTAATTTTGGTTCACAAGTTGGTAGCAGGCGGCCCGGTAGTCCGGTGGTTAGCGCGTCGACTTCACAGTGCGGAGGTACTGGGTTCAATTCCAGCTCCGGCCTCCCTGTGTGGAGTTTGCATGTTCTCCCGGGCCTGCGTGGGTTTTCTCTGGGTACTCCGGTTTCCTCCCACATTCCAAAAACATGCATGGCAGGCTGATTGATCACTCTAAATTGTCCCTAGGTATGAGTGTGGGCGTGCATGGTTGTTCGTCTCTGTGTGCCCTGCGATTGGCTGGCAACCAATTCGGGGTGTCCCCCGCCTACTGCCCGAAGACAGCTGGGATAGGCTCCAGCACCCCCGCGACCCTAGTGAGGATAAAGCGGTTCGGAAGATGAATGAATGAATGAATGAATGAATGAAAAATTGGTAGCACTCCTAAGTCAAGGTACTACCGCATATACGAATTGTACGACCTTCGAGCTCTCAACGCAAAAGAAGGCTGATCTGCTCTGCTCATCGGATTTAGGTTATCAATTCATTTGGGGTAAAATTGTTCCATCTTTTCAAAGGAAAATAAGAAGCATCCACGAGCATCCATCAGGCTGCAAAAGAATAGAAATAAATACAAAAATCATAAAAGCAGAGCTGTCTGCTCCTGTTGACCTGCTAATGGATTTTAGCCACCCTTGGGCATCATAGGAAGGCACCAAATTAAAAAAAATAAATAAATTTAAAAAAGCAAAATGAGACGGTGAAGATCTTGCAGGAAAAAGAACACTGTGCACCTGCCAGTTTGATAGACTCAAAATGGCATTCATAAACCCCAAAAAGATGTGCAAAGCCTTTATTCCTACATCGACTTTGTGTGTGTGTGTGTGTGTGTGTGTGTGTGTGTGTGTGTGTGTGTGTGTGTGTGAGGCAAGCTGGTCATGTTGCAAATTAATATTACAAAAAACTAAGTTGTCAAAGAAGGATCAAAATCCCCCCCACAATGAGCCTATACGCGACCGACTGACAGCCACTAAAATACGTTCATTGCGTATTTTATCTGCTAAAAACCAACCGGACAAACCCCAAGAAAGAAGCGACTTCAGTCGTTAGCATAGCTTCACACGATTAAATCAACAGGGCACATCCTTTAGCAGTACTATGTTCTGGAAAAAAAATATTCAATCCTATTTTGTTGGCTTAATAGCATAGTTGCTAACGTAATTTTTAGCATAACATTCCCCATAGTATTATAATATTCCTAAAAATATCTCTGGAGCAACTGTGCCAATGTTGCACTGTATTTGTTAGCGTTTCTCGCGAGGATATAAAGCATTTCTGCCATTTTCAATGTTTTCCCACCACCTCAAAATTGTAACATCTTTGCGAAAGGTTAAGCATGCTCATAAACACAATTAGGAAAACGTAAGCGGGTTATGCAAGCTGTGTGACAGTGTGTTATAAATCACCCTCGTAATACCCCGTTGGTGCAACGAAAAGTAAATTGTTTGTAATTGGTGTTTTTATGGCCCGGTCGTAGGCTGCCAAAAGTAAGGAGAAGATTGCTTTTTTTTTTACCCCCCAGAGCGTCGTTTTGAAACAATAAACCATAATTAGAGGAGCGTCGTTAGGCATTAGCGTGCGTTCACGGAGCAAATGAGAGCCAAACATGACATTTCTGCTTGAGGAGCATGGTGAAAAGGGGAAAACAGAACATGAATGACATATGAAGACACGAATTATCTCCGAAGAGTGTGAAAAATTTTGAGTTCATAACATTCAGAGGGAGATCGTTCCAGTCAGTGTTTCGATTAGAACGATTGAGTTTCAATTTTAGTAAATATATTGTGGCACGCTGTAGTTTGCTGAGGCGCAAACTTTCAAGTCTGTATGTTTTCAACCAACAATTCATCGCCGAAGACGGATTGTCCGCCCCTCCCCCACGGGCCCCTCACCAAATCCACACCAGACGTGCAAACAAGATGAATCTCGCCAGCCATCAAACATACTTAAATGCAAAAACATTTCACGGCAAAGCGCAAGCTCTGCACTTTGCATATTGCGTTACAAAAACAAAAAACAAAAACAGGGGCTCCCCCGAGTCGGTTTAAGAATAAATTTGTTTTCTCCGTTGCGATGGATGCATCACTTCAAAGTAATTTTAAAAGTGCACTCCGTCTTAATGACGAGATTGGTTGGGTGGATATCATTAAGGATGTGGCAACATCTCGACGGGGATTGTTTGTCGCTCACCTGGGATGGCCTTAAGTAGGCAAAACATTGAACATGAGAAGCTAAAACAAATACTTGACACAAGAAATTTGCTCTCGTTGGCTAAATACAGTGGCTTGTTGACCCGTACCGGTAGTTATAATCAGCATGCGAAAATTGTCCAAAACAAGATTCAATTAAAAAAAATTTGGGGTGAAAAAAAAAGAGAGAGATTGAATTAGGAGCCTATAAAAAAAAACCTTTTGAACTTCATTGAAAAAAATTAAAAATTACCATTTGCTGACAAATGTTAAGATTTTTTTACCCCCTGATAAATTTTGGAGTTATTTCATGACAAGCACGCTTGAATTCTTTGAAAATTCAAAGAGGTTTACCGTTATAATGTTAAATCGAGGCCATTAGGTTAAACTGCTTTCCAAATCTGTTTGTGTGCCATAAAATACCCAAAAGCCGGGGCTTTTTCTCCTAACCCCCCTACTACCACCACCCTCATTCCACTTCAGTGAGTCGAGCCTGGAATGTGTTGTGTAAGAATACGAGTGGACAAATTAATCTGTTCCTGTTTTGGAAGCCCACATCTGAGACATTAATCCTGGCGCATGCTGTTGCTCTTCGCTTTAATAACGACCCTGACAGTCACCGTGCTGTTTTGCCGATTGCCTTATTCGCTTGAAACTAGCTCTCACCGGCGCGGCCTTTGTCATGGGCACATTTCTCTCGCTGCTCTTGCGTTGCCTTGTTCTGCTTTTCGGGTGCTGTGCTGGGTTTTGCGTTCACCCGTTGTTTAGTTAAACTAAGTTATATTCAAATCCAGAATAATACTCTTTGCGTTCTCGACAAGGACGTCCACAGTGACGTTACTCTGTTGCCAGGGGCGACCAGCAACATTTTATCTGGAGATGGCCAGGTGGGTTTTCCACCTTGACCCGTGCTGCCCCCTTTCTTTCCTTGCTTAACACTTGTTGTTGAATGAAGCCTCTCGAGTGGATGTGGGGGGGAAGAAGCGTCCAAATTTGACAGCCGCGCTGATCGAGTTCCTCTTCCTCGAGCAGGCGACACAGTGGCGCACAATTGCGCCTTTTTAAACAAGCAAGGTCATCTTGAAGAAGTCGCTTCTCTGCCCCTGAGCTTTTCAGCGGCGGCGCGAGAACAAGGCCGGGGGCCGAGTCCATTCGTTGCCGCTCACAAAACCAATCATACGCAAGCGGTGAGAAACATCAAGTTTTAAATGTCCATCAGCAGGTATTTAAAAAAAAAAAAGAGAAGAAAAACACCCACAAACAAAACCACCCACACACATGCATTCCTATGCACTCACAAAAGCGCTGTTTAACTTACAATCATTCCCAGTGGAATAATGACAGCCTGCCTTGAATCAACTGTGACATGCTATCCTAGCAACGTTTTTTTTTTTATGTCAACAATTTGACTTCCTCCCTCTCCAAAAACATATTTAAAAACTACATACTGGTTCAAGGACGGAATATGATGTAGAGAATAGACAAAAAAATAAAATAATTTTGACGACATAGTTCATTTAGCCGCAGTGATGCCAAGCTCATCACTCCACTTCATTTCAAGACTTCTGAATACACAGCAGCATAACTTGTTGTGACAGGTATCGGCTAGTCCTTACCCAGCTAACGAGTTGAGCTTGAATCCATAGTTCTCTCTATTTTCCTGACAGAAATTTCTCGAGCGAGAGGTAGAGATACCGGGTTCGATTCCAGCTTCGGCCTCCCTGTGTGGAGTTTGCATGTTCTCCCCGGGCTTGCGTGGGTTTTCTCCGGGTGCTCCGGTTTCCTCCCACATTCCAAAGACATGCATGGCAGGCTGATTGAGCACTCTAAATTGTCCCTAGGTGTGAGTGTGGGCGTGGATGGTTGTTCGTCTCTGTGTGCCCTGCGATTGGCTGGCAACCGATTCAGGGTGTCCCCCACCTACTGCCCGGAGACAGCTGGGATGGGCTAAAGCACCCCCTGCGACCCTAGTGAGGATCAAGAGGTTCGGAAGATGAATGAATGAATGAATACTAAATGTTCACATTACAAAACAAATGCGTAGAATTATGTTACCTGAGCGCGTCCGTGATGTGACACGCATACGCATTCCATGACGAGACAGACGGATAGCAGCATCAGTACCTAGCTAGGTGCGCCAGATATGGTTCCAGTATTCAGCCAGTAAACGAGTTCAGCAGCAATCTACACTGCTCCCTTTTACTTGGGCGTAGAAAAAAGAGTAGTGTGTTTCCGGTAACCCAACCGACCGAGAATTTCTACCTCGAAAAAAAACTTTACGGTCGGCAATTTTTTTCAAACAACCTTCTACATTTTTGTGTAATAAAAATAATAATAATAATAATAATACATTTCATTTATAAGCACCTTTCAAAACACTCAAGGACGCTTTACAATCAAAACAAGAAAAATAAAACCACAGACAAAATTATAAATTATAAAAGGAAAGATGAATTTAGAGGGTTTACATCGGTGCAAACTCTCGCGATATTCACGTTGCCCTGTTGTCTGTCAACAACATTGAATCATGGCGGCGGCCACGATCTCCGACAACAGTTTAAACCGCGTTTTGTGTGTTGCAGTCGCATGCTCGCACCATAATATTAAGAAAATAGCATCCATTGATGTATCGAAAAGATTCAGCAAACTATTTGACGAACACCATGAGTCGTCTAGGACGCGGGACGCAGAGGTAACGAGATGGCTGTAACACCCAGCTGCCGGGAACCCAACTCTCTCTCTCTCTCCTTGTTTTATGTTTTATGGTTACCGTATTTTCACGACCATAAGGCGCCATTAAAAGTCTTAAATTTTCTCCAAAGTGGACAGGACGCCTTATAATGCGGAGCGTCTAGTGTATGAGCCGAGTTCCAAATCCTGACTGAGAGCCGACACGCTGTTTATATAGAGAAAAGGCGGAAGTGGGCGTGAACAGGCATGCGGGAAAGCAGCCAGCCAATCAGTGAAGGGTAGGCGTGTAAGTGGCCCGCGAGTGTGACCAGGCGCATGCCGGAAAGCAGCCGGCCAATCAGTGAAGGGTGGGCGTGTAAGTGGCCGTGAATGAGGACGTGACAGAGGCCAGCCATGCCGGAAAGCAGCCGGCCAATCAGTGAAGGGTGGGCGTGCCACATGGCAATGAGAGTGACGAGAGGGAACCCGGTGTTTTTTATGGACTACCGGTACTTGCACAATTGTTCAATTCGGATACAGAAGATGAGGACTTTGATGGATTTCTGGGTGATGATTGATCGAAAAACGTGAGTACATTGTAAGATGGCTAAATAAAGTACAACCGATCTCAGTTTTGCTTCCGTTGCCTTTTTAAAAACGTGTTTCTAGCATGTCTTAGCATGCTACGCTATGCTTCAAGCTAACGTGTTTTTAGCGTGCGTGCATGCATGCCGTATGTTTAAACTGGCGTATGTTTAAACTGGCGTATGTTTTACCACCCCTGGCTGCGGCCAATAATACAGTGCGTTTTGTGTATGTGTAAAATACAGAAATAGCACCCGTTACTGAGACTGCGCCCTACAACACGGTGCGCCGAATGGTCGTTAAAATACGGTATTTTGTTTACATTTTTGATGGGGGGGATTAAAAAAAAAAAAACTTTGTCCAACCTACCGACATGTAGCTGACCAGACTGAGTGATAGCAGCATAATTGACAAGCTGGCCGTGACAGATATCATTCCCAACTTGTCCAGCCACCAAACTAGTTGAGCTTGAATCGATGGCACTTTGCTCATATTGCTTCAAGCCAGAGCTGACTAGAGACTGATAGCAGCGTAACTTGCTCACATGTTGTGACTGGTATGGTTCCAATTACTACCTTTGCCGGCAAACTTAGTGAGGTTGACTCATTCGCACGCCATTTTGTATTTTTGGAAGACCGAACTGACACCAGCTGAACTGGCTAGCTCGTTGTGATGGGTGTATTTAAATCGCTCCCTTCGCTAGCAAAATAGTCCAGCTGCAATTAACAGTACAGTAATCTGTTTTTTTATCACACTGGTTACGTTTCCGACAGACAAGATGGAGTCAAAACTGTATCCAAATAAGGAGCATAAATGGCTAGCTTGTTGCAACGGGAATGGCTCCAATTCCTACCTTAGCCGGTAAACTAGCTCTTCTTGAATCAACAGCACGACCGTTTGACCGCCATCGCTTTAAGACGCCACTGACTACACAAACGCTAGATCGATCCCAACAATCAATCGAGTGATCAATTTTCACACCCGTCCCGAATCAAGACGCTCACGCCGATGGGTTCAACACGCGCGAGGTGATGCATCTTTTATAGACCCTAGGAGGATAGTTTGTCAACAAAAATGGCATGGATGCTACACTACAGAAGAAGAATGAAGCGGTAGGAGTCGGAAGCTCAAGAGGTAGCAAATATGAAATATGGCGCATTCCCTTCCCACCCTTGAGTGTATTCGAGTCATCACTGGGAACAACACACAACCGCCATAAACCAAGCGACAAAAATATTAGACCTAATATTATCGCATCCATTTTAATAGACACATTTGGGGCCCACTGCCTGCAGAAGATGAAATATGGCATTTTCTCCGCTTTCCTGCCTGCGAGCAGGCTAAATGCAGAAGGAACCGTTACGTAACAGCAGCTGTTTGCAGCCCTCGCGGAGCGCGCCATCAAAAGAAGTGTGCGGCGCATTCGGGAGGGCCTTCGGCGACTGTCACCACATTGCGCCGCAGCCTTCTTTCAATTGGCTGACATGTCGATTTCATGAATATTCCAGTGGCGGATGAAAGGGTAAATTATGACTGCAGCGGGTTGCCATTCACGTCGGTTGCACAAGAAGAGCATGCGTGGCTTGATTTTGAGGAGAAAACAGCACGCCGAATGACATCGGATCTTGCCGTGTGTCCAATTTTCGACTGGATTAAAAATTGCACCGAAAAAAAAGAACCATTAATTGCACTTAACTTGATCAGGTGTACCTCAACACCACTGCAATGACAGTGTGAAAATGTCACTGATAGCATTAGACGTACATGGAGATGAAACCGCCAGAATGCAAAGCATCGCCGATTTGAAAGTGTTTTTTTAAAGTGAATTAACAGTCATTGCGATAAATGTGGTCGCTGTATTGAAACTGGACCGTTCTGGTTGTCTTAGTTGACGTTTCACCTCTCATCCAAGCAGGCTGCGTCAGTTTATGCGACTAGGTTTCATTTGCCAGAGTTGGTCAGGGGTGAAAAAAAAAAATTTATGCTCCAAATTAGTCACTACGCACAAACACAAATGCGACAGTCATCCAGATGATCATGAAATGAGCTGGATGAACGAGAACAGTCATCCAGATATGTTCAGTCGGTTACTTTAGGACCCAAAGTGGTCAGCCTATGCACACCTTGAGAAAGCCCCAAAGGAGGTACCATTTTTTTTTGGGCCCATAATGAAATCAAACTATGGACTGGAGTAACCGATGAAATGATCAAGGATTCTGGTCTTGTTTGTTGATGGTATCCGAAACACTGCTCGAATCAAGGGCTGGTCAAAAAGATTGTTTTCAAAAGCAGATTGCAGATACTCAATATAAAAATGGCGGGAGCAGGAAAGTGCTATTACACTCATGATGACGCAGTATGATTCATTTCGACACCAGCCCAGCAGGGAGACGCCCCTCGAGACTCTCCCGAGACTCCCCTTGCACTTTCATCTGGCAAAAACAAGCAAGGCGCTCCTGTGCTTTTAATTGAGCCTCTATAGCAAAGTAAAGTGGATGATTAGCTGGCATCGATCCGCCTCCTCCCACGACTCCCGGTGACATTTCCTCCCGTATTTCATGCTTTGCGCTGCCTTGTTTTCTTGTTTTGTTCGCCCCCCCAACCTCCTTTCCAGCCGAGCTCAGGCTCACAGCTGAGCGAGCACGCCGCAGAAGGCTAATGCCGCCGCTATAATGCAACCCCTTCATCTTTCCTGCGCCAGCGCGACACAGCATCGAGTTATGGATTTTCTTGCAAATGAAATGTGGAAGAATGAGGCAAAGGACGAAATAGACAAGGTCCCTTAGACGACTTAAGAGACCGGCGCCCCGCGGAAGTTGGGTCTTGGTTCTTTATAGATTAGAAGATCAGTCCGACCGGCACTCCCCTTCAGGCCCGAGTCAAAAGAAAATGGGGGCGGAAAGACTTATTTTGATAATGTTCTGCTGTATTTTTGTCTCCATCCCCATAGCAGCGGATGCTCTGAACTAAACCCCCCCCCCCAAAAAAAGCTTTTTCTGCTGTAATGCAGGCTAAATCTCTAATTACAATTTTGGGCTTGAGTAGCAGAAGTCATAATTATGGTACCTCTCATTATGCAAATTAATTGACAGATTCCAAAGAATTAATTACCTCTCGTCCTGAGTTTGATTAGTAAATGAGAGTTTGCGGCTCCTGTTTAGATTTGGCGTTTGGTTTTGCCTTTTCCTCTGGTGGAAAGAGGATTAGAGAGGAGGGGAAACAAAAGGTGATGCAGATTCAACACGCCAGATGAATGGGAAATTGGACGGGATATTTAGTCAGAACAACAACAGACGAAACCTGTTGGAACAGACAGCGCCTGCAGATAACGCCGAATTAAATGCATTACGTCGCGAGAGCAGATTTTTTACAATGCGGGATTACATGCCGATTTTACGCTTGGCAATTGGCACAGGTTGAAGTCGGCGCTGCTGGGCTGAAAGGAAAAAAAAAAAGATTGTATGTCCCAAAGTGACACTTTTGAGGAAACGGATTAAATATGCTTGTAATCTAAGGACTATCGCTATATTACTGAAATCCTTTGGATACAAGAGCTGGCAGTCAGTTTTCAAACAAATTGCCGTAGACAGTAGCAATGAGCTTCCTTTCTACTGACGTAAAATTTGAAATTTAAAACAACCACATAGCTTTGCGCTGGTGAAGTTTGCTTAGTTTAATGAAAAAAAACCCCATTGACATGCTCATGGTGAGCAACGGCAGTCGCGGTTTGAGAGGCAATGTAAATTTGGGCACAAATGGTGGAGCAGCACGTGTAGACAGGTAACATAGCAACACTCACGAAATGACCAATATAGCATTTTACTGAGTCACTTACTGCAGAAGTAGAAGTACTATTCTTCATTTGTGGCGAGGTGTTCACACGAGAAGGAGCAGCACAATCAATTGCATTGTAGCACTAAATTATGATGCACAAGCTAATTCTAAATTCTGTTGCATTATGTAGAGTATAGAGTGCAATTTTTCCTTATGTAAGAAAAACGTTTTGGGAGATGGAACGGATTAATGTCATTTCGATTCATTTCAATGGTGATAAATGATCTGAGAAAAGTGTTTTAACTTCAAAGCGCCACGCAACAAATTAAAGTCATATTGAAGGGCATCATTGTACTTGTAAAAAGGGGACCAGTTTTTGCAGGAAATTTGGCTCAGACGAAGTAGGAAAAAAAGGGTTAGCATGGAACAGTTTCAGCGAGCTTTGTACAGAAATAAGAAATACTGCGCCAACTTACTTTCCCATTTCGACACAACGCCCACAACCACCAAAGCAGGTCGATAAAGGAACGGTATTCACAGTTTGATGGAAACGAAATTGACGAGGGCGACATGGCCTGACCTTAATCCCATCAGAAGGGATGAATGTGACTGAAAGTCAGCCGACATCATACCGTTCAAGCAGACTAATAGATGGCCTCGCCAGCTGCGCTCCTTTGCCGTCAACTTTATTCAAATAGTCGCATCACCTCCCCGCCATTCTTGACATTGTCCAAAGGGCAACCCACCGACCAGCGGTCCATATCAGTGTCTGTAATTCTTCATCAAAGACGAATTTAACAGAAAATAAATAAATAAAAGCAGAGCATATGGAAAGTGCCGGGTAAGGTCGTGTACCAGAAGTCACAAAAATAAATTGGGTTTCTGAATAAGTGGGAGGCTGGAAAAATACAAAGTAAAAAAATCGAGTGCAACTCTTGACCTTTACAGGGGCTCCAGAACAACAGTCATGTTCCTAAGACTGCAACAATTCATCGAATAACTTCATCGAAAATAAAATTGAAGCAAACAATCTGCATCACACATTTGAAGATTTGTATTTTTTTTTCCTACACGACGATCGTGACTACAGTCGCAAACACCACTGATAAAAATACGCCAACAATACAGACTTATTCACGACACCCATGTCACTCACCAAGCCGGGCTCCACCTTTTAAAGCCGTACACACTCAAAGTCACAAAGTAGAAAGTGAGGATGGCAACCGAAAATGGGTAGATGTCGGCTGACGTAAGAGCTCCACGCAAACTATTTCGGAGCGCGCCATTCATAACACCGCGACGCAACATGTGTCACTAACATTTGCCCCCCCCCAAGGATACATAGACTGACTCAACAGTTTTAACGGTTCTGCAAAAAAATTCAATGAACCGCCACTTCGTTTGCCAAGGTCGGGCTGTTAATAATACAGCCCGCACCAAGTATTAGTACGTGTCTGAAGCAAAACAACCTCATCCATATCGTGCGTCAGCGCACGGGTCTTTGGGTTTGTTTTGGAACAAGCCTGCAGTTGTCAGTGGCGAGGCTAATTACCGGCGCAGCTCCCCTACAGGCTAGATTTCTACACGCCGGGAGCCTAATTTGTCTGACGGCCATTTTCATTCTTCCTTCCTATGGAAGATAACAAGAGCGTAGGAGTAGCAATTAAATGCCGCCGAACCTCAGAGCAGATTACGTTGCCGAGAATGACAGCCATGTTTATTTCCCACCCAAGCGAACAACAAATATAATACTGCAAATGTTTACAAGACAGGTTACACTTTTTTCCGTCCTCGGAGGCGCCAAATTACAGCCAGGGAGGTTGTCTTCACATCATGCGTAAGGGATGATGTTTCCCCAACGACGGTACAGCACAAATGCGGTCAAAGTAATATGTCTTTGCACAGAATCGTCATTTTCAAGGACAATTATTAATTCAAGGGAAAGACATCATACAAATGAAGGCTTACAATGTTTAACTGTTGACTTTCTGCAGGGATGAGTACTCCGAATGTCTAATATGATTACATCCATTACGTTTACTTTTTGTTTTTAACCATAATTGGGGTCTCACTCCCCGCCTCCTCCGTCCCTCGAGTTCTAATTTTGCACCCAAGTCCACCTTTGACCTTCGCTTGAAGAATCTGCCGGCAGAGAGCCGCAAAAGCAAAAACAGTCGGCGTTGTGTTTGTCTGACAGATGAGAACTCCACCGTCTCTTGGACAATGTTTATCTTCCTTCTTGTTCCCTTGGAGACTTAGGTGTGTTCTCTCACATCCTACACACTTTTGACTCTTTAAAAACTTCTCACACCGCCTACCCGACTCCAGATGCAAGAATCTGAGAATGGATTTGCAGTACACTGTGACCCAATTGTGATCCCCCCCTCCCCCCCAACCGTGCCGCATCATGTGGTGGCGATGACTCATGGTAGTAATTAGAATATTCTCAGTTTCGAATCGGGCCTCGACCAGAGAGCAGCCATTTTTATGACAGTTTTCAGTGGACAGATCAGCTAACCTTGTCAATGGAGATGAAATAAAACGATGCACGTCGTTGTTTCCCTGCGTTTTCAGACAGGTGCCCGTTGCCGCTTGTTTCTGATGTTCGGTAAATGTTAAAATGGCGATATGATGACGGTCACTATTTGCACCATTTGCGGGCTGGCCAAGTCCCTAGTGCCACTGTACACTTCTGATTTCAGTTTTTTGCTTTTTGGGGGGGGCCTATAGTTGTTTTTAGTGTTTGTTTTTTTTAATTCTGGCTTCACACTAGCATTAGCATCGGTTAAATTTGGATTACATTGCCACTGTCTGATTGGAAGTCAGGAACCGAGGAACCGAGGACTCGTTTAGATTAAATCTAATGTGGGCAAGATATCAAATCTACGCATAAATATCAAGTTGGAACTTTATGTGCCAGGATTTTTTCGAACGTCACCCGAAACCAGCGCCATTAAGCATCAGTGTTGTGGTCCTCGAGCCGGTCCTTGGCCTCGAGGACCAGCTGATCACACAGTCAACACAGTCAACTCGTGTGCGGTGCGGCATTCTCTATGGTGCCATTATTATCCCAGTGCACACCGACAAGATGATTGGACAGTTGCAACAACTCACTCGAGCCGGTCCTTGGCCTCGAGGACCGAAGATCGGTCCTTGGTCCTTGGCCTTGGCCTCAGGAGTCAAGTCCTTGGCCAAGGCCTCGGATTGCCGGTTCTCGGACACAATGAGATATTGGAGCCTCTAATCCCTCGTCCACAGGTATAAAGTTGGTCCGAGGACCGCAAAAATCATGAAGAAATCAAATAAATTCCATCCAGGGAAACCCATATTGATGGATTAATCTGGCGGTTTAAGAAGGGCGCGTCTGCCACTGACAGGTGACAGTTAGCGCAACGTATAAAGAGCGGCATCACAGTTAGTTTCAATCACGCTCCGTTCGGTTTGCGATCGGCAGTTTAAATAGCGTTTAAAGTCTTTCTGTAACAGTGGTGTCTTTTATTTAGTTATTTTTGCACAGTTTGTGCGGTGGCACTACAATGTTTGTTTGAACCAAGTAATTTGCGTGACAGCTGGAGTCAATAATGCCGGCACTTCACTTCCGGGTTTGGCCGTTGGGATTTGGAGTCCTTTTGCTCGATTCCAGTTATGTTTGCTGAATGCTTTCTCATGTTTGGAATAATGAATAGTGATAATACATAGTTTAAAATCATGGTTGATTTAATTATTTTTTATTATTATTGTGAAGTTGAAGGTATTAAATTAATTAATGTAGTATTAGTGGTAGTGGTAATAATAGTAGTACTCAGAGAATGTTAAGAGATCAGCCATCTCGTTACCTCTGCGTCCCGCGTCCTAGACGCATAATTTTCCCACGGGACGCACCGTTCCAAATAATGTGCATTTTTGGGACGCAAGGAAATTCGCAGTCAAAACAAACAAACAAAAAAAAAAAAAACTACGGCAAGCCTGAGGATGTCACGGTAACAATCGTTACCGGTAGTGTGTCGTTTCCGTCATTTTCACGGTACCAAAAAATAGTTTAACTATAAAAGTCACCGCACACGAGTTGACTGTGTGATCAACACGATTTCACTGCGCCTGTATGTGTGTTTGTGGTGTTGTGTGGTGTGTGAGTGTGTTTCTTCTAATTTACTTTTGTTTTGTTTTCAGTGTTGGGGGGGACGCAACAGATGACTTTATGTGCGCATGCGGGTTGCTATTTTAGTCCGCAAACTGAGGAATCGCACGAATGAAAGTTGGAGATGGCGGCGAAAAAAACTCACCAAGGTCTACTAATTACGACATTTAAGAAATGGGAATGCCAGTCTGATTTTTCGTATGAATCGTCCAAAGGGCGTATCACTAAACTCACCTGGGATGTATGCACAGAACACGAGAGCAAGATACGACGCGAGGCACGATTACGAGCCAAGTTGGTCATTAGATTTATAATAATAATAATACATTTTATTTATAAGTGCCTTAGGCTAATCACTGTGAAAAATATTATGAAACAGTATTGTTTATTCTATAATTTACTGGTTGTAGCATGGTAACTTTATGAATAAAACATTCGTCACAAGGTGTAGTAATGCTAATGTTAACTGTTGGTGGAGCTAATGATGACGTGTGTTAAATTCTTTCGTCAAATTGATAGTAGATTACACATGCATCGTCTTGGGAAGAGGATGTCAAGCCACATCGATACTTACCTGTATTAATGATTACCAGTAAATTAATCTTTGCAGTGTGAGATTGGAAAAAATACTCTGATGATGCCACGTGAGTACACCAGTTTTTGATCCATTTATTTTTTGGAATAACTCGGCTAGGCCTCAGTTTCAAAATCAGTCCTTGGTCCTTGGCCTTGGCCTCGGAGGCAAGTTCTTGGCCTTGGCCTTGGCCTCGGGAGTCAAGTCCTTGGTCTTGGGAGTCAAGTCCTTGGCCTTGGCCTCGGGTTGCCGGTCCTTGGACACAACACTGTTAAGCATAACCAGACGGTTGTGATAGATGGCAGAAGAACTCTGCGTCAATGTGGGGTTTTTGTGAAGATCCAACTATTTTCAGTGGTCCGGTGAATCCCTCGCTCCGGTTAGGTGTGGATCAATGCATGTGTCAATCCTTTCTTGAAGAGGACGTATCGATTTGGTTACTCTGGCTGGCCAGCGTCTAATCTCTTGAAATGGAGTGCTGCTCAGCCCGTTGGAGTCAGCGGTACCCCGGCAGGATGATACATGCTCCATATCAAACCTCGCCTCCGGAAGACCGCAGATTGGAGAGGTTAATTGCATCACCCAGTCCAATAATTCTTACGTTTGTCTGTGTCTGTGTGTGTGTGTGTGTGTGTGTGTGTGTGTGTGTTGTTAAACCTAATATTTCCATGATTCCTTACTCTTTTTACACAAAACGTTTTTTTCAGTCATCTCGTGGTCAAACATGTACACAAGGCATCTAACCCCACAAACGTTTCGTGAAAAAAAAGGACACAGAGTAGATGGCCGCCCAGTAATCATAAATCACATTTTCTAAAGCGTAGCAGCATTCATGATGATTACTGCGCAGATAGCATTGCACGCCATTCACTCAGAGAGTAGGGCTGAAGAAAAAAAATAAATTAGCTAAGCACCACTGCTCGGGTAGGATACGTTGACCGTAGTGTGAACGGAGCCACGTCTTGCTGGAAATGATGAATATTTGATGAAGACTAAGTGCGCAGAAGAAAGCATGAGTTTGGGGATGTTATTGGGGAGATAAAGGTCAGCTTTCTTTGGTCCGACTTGTACGTCAACACATACTTTCATGAAGGAGGCTGTTCAATCCTAACGTAAACCGATTGTAAACAGACAAAAAAAACTTTGTATTTTCATTTTGAACCCGGACGGTGGACTTAGTGGGAAAACCCTTTCCAGCAGTGTTACGGCACCACATACTAACGCTTACAGTCCATAATTAGAGGCATAAACATAAGGCGCAGCATCATAAGCCATTAAAATCCACATTTTCCATTTGAAGAGTCATCGCATTTAGCTGTGATCATTTTTATTTTTATTTTTTTTGTTCCTAGTGGCTGGCTGCAGAAAAACAGGATTGACATTCTCCGCTATCTAAAGTCTGCACTTTAGCCTCAAGCATGACATACTTTTTGCATAGCAAACCGTACAAGCCGCTTAATACAGCTATGAATACTGAAAAGGTTATTGCTGCCAGGTAAGGACCCGTATCCTAAAATGTATATGCCCGGGCTTCCACTTTAAGATTAACGACATGAAATAACCTCTCGGAGTCGAAACCAGACGGTCAGTCTCGAAGGGACTATCAGAAAGGTATACTGTAAAAAAACAAAAAACAAAAAAACAAAAAAAAATAATTTTAAAAGTTAAAAAGTTGACTGAACTCAAAATTTTAAGGCACAACATTTCACTTTGGGAAATTCAACAAAATATTTTTGTTGAGGTGAAAATGAGGTTTCCCGTATTTTTAACCCAGTTTCCAGACCTAATTGTCCCTCTGCAAATTGTTTCTGAGTAAACAATTGACTTGCTTTGATGTGTTAACCAACTTGGTGCCATAAATGTTGAATTTAAAAATACATTTGGAAATACCCGTAACATGCTGATGCTACTGAGGCGAAATGCCAGGCAGGCAGCGAAAATCACAGCGAAATCCGAAATTGAGCGACGCGAGCCTTATTCCCAATATCGGAACGCTGCGATGCGCCACTGATGAAAGCACAAGTACGAGAAAGCATTTTTTCTCGACGGAGACTTGACTTGCGTTAATCCCCACCTGATTCGGATAGATTCTTCGATAGTAGCACCATACACGCCGGAACTTTAATAACACAAAACTTCAGAGCATTGTTCAGCAGTGCAGGCGCTGGGGTATGAATGATTTACCAGGGGTCTGTCATTTTTCTTCTGGAATAAGAATCGACAAGGAGAGAAGAGCTGACGTGTACGACATACAAGAATCAAAAGTCACTTTTCGCTATTATTTCGTGGAATAATACGAAACAAAGTCACCGCCGTTATTATGATTCATGTTAAATGAAAGAAGCGTTCAAAACAAAATGTAGCAAAAAAAAAAATAAAAAATTACAGTTTACTACCGTGCCCGTTTGTCAAGTGGACAAGGACATTCCACGATGTGAAGAAAAAGTGTCATCAAGTAATTTTCATTTCACGTGACTGAATTTCTTGAACAATCAATCGGGGAAATTGTGCAGTGATGGGATCTGCTCCCTCTAAAGTCCAGATGGTCGAGAGTCATTTCAATAATAAATGCCAGCCCCCTATGAAGCATTGGCAATATGGCGCAGCCTGACATGAAACGCACGGGCCACCCTTCCAAGATAAAATTTTCAAAGGTAGCCGTACTGCAATCAAACTATAACGTCGCCATTTTCCCCTCAGCCATGACCCATAGTCTTTTCCATTTTTCGATTTCCCCCACCACCACCTCACAGTGTGTGCGACGAATTAGAAGGCAGGCTGACATTGGCTGTCACAGTCAGCCCGTGCTATTTTTTATTTTTTTGCTCCGCACCGAGATGACCCACCCTTGTCATCTTTCGGCGCATTAGTGTGACAAAATAGAGAGCAGATTGAAGTGGCAGCATCTGCACTAGGCGGGGAATGACAATGAATGGATTTTTTTTTCTTTTCTTCTCTCCTACAGTCGGGTGCACACTTTTGCTCGTGCACAGTTTGTGACATAGTGCCGACATCCGAAAGTTTGAAAATATGGAAATGGTTGAAACGTCAGCAGATTGATGGTGAATATTGTCAGGATTTCAAGGGAGTGGAATTGATGGTCGAGAAATGCGCACTGTGATGCAATAAGATAAGATAAGAAGATACGAAAACCTTTATTTGTCTCACAATGGAGAAATTCTCAATTTACAATTATTTTTTGAATTTACAATAGACTAAATGAGGAGAATTACACAAGAAGAGTTAGCATGATGTTGTCATGAAATAAGCTAATGGTTAGCCTAGCTTCTTCGATTTCTTCTTCTACTACTATTGATTTGTATTTTCCAGAAGTCTGGATACCCGGTGACAGACATTTAATGTCATCACAAACTACCCATCCATCCATCCATTTTCCGAACCGCTTGATCCTCACTAGGGTCGCCTATCCCAGCTGTCTTCGGGCAGTAGGCGGGGGACACCCTGAATCGGTTGCCAGCCAATCGCAGGGCACACAGAGACGAACAAACAACCACGCTCACATTCACACCTAGGGACAATTTGGAGTGTTCAATCAGCCTGCCATGCATGTTTTTTGGAATGTGGGAGGAAACCGGAGTGCCCGGAGAAAACCCACGCAGAGAACATGCAAACTCCACACAGGGAGGCCGGAGCTGGAATTGAACCCGGCACCTCTGCACTGTGAAGTCGACGTGCTAACCACTGGACTACCGGGCCGCATCACAAACTACACCCAAAAAAATAATAATTGTGGGTTTGAAATTATTGGTAGTCAAGGACATTTTGTCAAATGCTCAAGCCTCTTTTCAGTCTTTGGCTTTTACACAGCTATTTTCTTTTTTTAAAAATGAAGCCTGACTGTGGCTTCAACCCCCCCACCCAAGTAAAAATCAGTCCTATTTCAACAATACTAACTTTGTCGTGTCGCCGTGACGGGGTGTATTTTGCTGTGTGATCGATGTGGAGAGGAGTCGGGGAAATTACCACGTACAGTAGGATGGTGTTATGATGCTTTTAAGAAGCACAATGTGAGCATCCTAAGCTGCAATTACTGGCAAAGCATTCGGGTGTGGGAGGTAATAAAAATGTGGCGTTGAAGCGCCCATCCCACGCTAGCTTTGTTCCGACAGGTCAGAGATGAAACGGAGGCTGTACGGCGACCGGGAAAAGAGAGGGGCCAACGCGTAGGCGGCGGTAAAGGGGTAACGCACGGTCACCGGTTTTGAATTTGACTCTCGAGCTTGAATTGGAAAAAGCAAAGGCGATTGTGTGTGACGTCGATTTTGCTTCAGGTTTGAGTCATGAGGAGATGATTCATCGGTCGATAGTTTTGGAAAGAATTTTGACGATCACAATTTAGTTTAAGCGCTATAATGTTCATACGAACACCCCGATGTTTGAATTGAATCTTGAAGCGACTGGATTGACCGACTTTCCTGCCGAGGAATTCTAAACAGGAAGTAGATGCTGAAAAGCGACAGAATAATTGATAATCCAACAAACCGAGTGGTATGTCCAACACAGTTAAACAAAACAAGCTTTTTCTCTTAAAAGATACAAAAATAACGGACATGGCCACTTACCCGAAAGGATTTTGTTCTCCACTTCCAGCAAATGAAAAACTGGATGGGTTGTGTCAGGAAGTGCTCCTGGCGTAACTACACCCCCCCCCCCCACTCCCAGAAAAGCATGGACTCAGTTCTCTCAGTTATTCTATTTTCTCAGAAGTTGCTGGTTATGTCATAATTGGAATAATATATAACGCAAACAAACAAGATGAGATTCTGTCCCGCCATCAGCGCCGCAGCGGAAATTAGAAAGACCTTGTCGGGCGAGGTCAAATCAATACACAGACAGATTTGCGGCTTCTTATCCAACGTGGAGAAAAAAAAAAGGAACAAAAAACTCTTATGCGGATTAACTGCTCCTTCGACCATTTTTCATTTTCAGAAAAGAAGGTATTAATCTGACAGCCAAGTGAAGCCCAACAAACACTGTACACTTCAAAGCAGCGGGAATCGCTTTCTGGAAAAAGGGTCCAGTTCAAACGTCTTTTTAATTCTTACTTCTAGCGGACGACAGAAAGACCCGGCTAATGTTTTAAACAATCTGCCCGAAATGCGCCGTTGCTTCGTAATGCTCCGAACTCAACATTTACGCTTTGATACGCCGCTTAAGTTCTGATTTGGGAGGGCAAGGGAACCTGGTAAAGCGTTATTATTCTTCAAAAATAGGTCCGCACTTCAAGGCACGTCTTTGTTGTTGTCATTGAAACAGAAGATAATGAAAGCAGATTGGGAAAGTATTTCACATTTTGTTCCGCCGTCTTTCACCTCCCACGCAATGCAAACTGAGCTTGGGCTGCGCTGTACGATTGCTTGTTCAAAAAAAAAGTCTACTATTAGTCGATAATTAGAAGAAAAGCCCGACGGCTACTTATGCGAGACTCAGGCAAAACTAACAGCAAAAGCGGTGCCCACACACCTCGCTCCTAATGGCCGCCTGGATGGACATACCCACCACGATCAGCATTAAAAGGCCGCTGACCCGCCAAAAGGCCCCTCGGTTGTTTGTCCATTAGTTTTTTGCAGCGGCGTGGAGTGCAGGCACTTTACTTTCTGCTACCTTTGCCGGGGGCGGGGGGGGGTGCTTACTTTATCTTTACCTCCCTGTGGGATTGCATTCCCGGGACGCTTATCGAATCGCGAGTGCCCAAGGTCTACAACACTTTAGCCAGTGTCGAGCAGTTTAAACAAGGGAAGAAAATGCGACACGGTTGTGCAATAAAGACGTTGAGCTGCTCCAGCCCAATTTTGACCACAAAGTAAAGAAGTGAGAGGAAAAAATAAAAAAAAATCTCTCTTGTCTCAGAATCCAACTCGGGGCGCTTGAGGGCACTGGATGGCTACAATCCCCCCAATCCCCCTTAGAGTCTGGATGCCCACACCTCAGGCACTTTTTTTTTTTTTTTTAACTGCGTTGGATACTTTTCCTAGAACTGGAGAAGAACAAAGACGACTTTTGCTGACCCATGCCGACTCTTCGATGGATTTTAACACTCCACTCGTGACACAGACTACAGCCGGGCCATAAATGTATCCGTGCCGGGGATAGTGATGGTCTAAGAGAGGGGCCCTTAGGCCTCAATTCTGTTCACGTTACAAACCTTCCACCCTGACGACAACTCAGAAGCACGCCGCCGACAAAACTCATTTGACAACTTTGAGAAGTGTTAGTTGGTGACAATTAGCCAATGAGAAGATTCCGGACAACCTTTGAACACGTTGGATCATACGTGACCACAATTTTTTTTCGCTATTGAAGGCGATGCTGTGCTGTCTTCGGCATCTAAAGCTCTATAGAGTAGAGGTTGAAAGACTTTTTTTTTAGGGGGGTGGGGTAGTTGGACGCCAAGGTGTTGATGGTCAAGTGGTTTGGCGCTGAATCGACCTCAAGTTAACATCACAGCGCGGTGAAGTCCATGAGTCGGTTCAAATGTTACTTTAGCATCACACAATACGGCAAAATGAGCAAGCTCGACGCAAACTGCGGCCTCGCGCGCCTTCTATCGCAAAAGAGAGGACATCTGAGGTCCAGTCGGGTGCTGTTGAGGTCCACTGCTACAGTTGTGCAATTTCTAGCCAAAGTTAGACTAAACTTACCCGGACGGAAACTAGCAATCAATTTGTGTTGGCTATTTTCACCCTTTCAGGGCCAGCGGTTACTGCAGCGGACAGCTTATCATGTTATCAGGTTACAGGGTGCATGAAAGGGTTCATTTCGATGTTGGATTGACTTGGCTGCGTTGAAATCCCGGGCCGACTATTATTCTCAATTACCGTATTTTCACGACCATAAGGCGCCATTAAAAGTCTTAATTTTTCTCCAAAGTGGACAGGACGCCTTATCGAATCGCGAGTATATGAGCCGAGTTCCAAATCCTGACTGAGAGCCGACACGCTGTTTATATAGAGAAAAGGCGGAAGTGGGCGTGAACAGGCATGCGGGAAAGCAGCCAGCCAATCAGTGAAGGGTAGGCGTGTAAGTGGTCCGCGAGTGTGACCAGGCGTGGGAAAGCAGCCGCCAATCAGTGAAGGGTGGGCGGTAAGTGGCCGTGATTGAGGACGTGACAGAGGCCAGCCATGCGGGAAAGCAGCCGGCCAATCAGTGAAGGGTGGGCGTGCCACATGGCAATGAGAGTGACGAGAGGGAACCCGGCGTTTTTTTATGGACTACCGGTACTTGCACAATTGTTCAATTCGGATACAGAAGATGAGGACTTTGATGGATTTCTGGGTGATGATTGATCAAAACGTGAGTACATTGTAAGATGTCGAAATAAAGTACAACCGATCTCAGTTTTGCTTCCGCTGCCTTTTAAAAACGTGTTTTTAGCATGTCTTAGCATGCTACGCTATGCTTCAAGCTAACGTGTTTTTAGCGCGCGCTGCATGCATGCCGTATGTTTAAACTGGCGATGTTTTACTACCCTGGCTGCGCCCAATAATACAGTGCGTTTTGTGTATGTGTAAAATACAGAAATAGCACCCGTTACTGAGACTGCGCCCTACAACACGGTGCGCCGAATGGTCGTTAAAATACGGTAACTCGAATGAGCCAGACTGCAAAAGTTTGGAGGCTACGACTAAACCCGTTGCTCTGCCGCGGTATCAAAATCTAGCATTTCCAGCTCAAGTGAGGTTAGCGCTTCACATCGGGTGACAACCAACTTGGAAATAGCAAAAAAAAAAAAAACATTGAGCGGCAGCTGTCACCCACTGGTGAAGAAACTCTCAAGAACAGAGTCACAATAGCTGAGATGAAAAAGACAAGAAGTGAGCATGGAAGTGGAAACGATGTGTGTGTGTGTGTGTGTGTGTGTGTGTGTGTGTGAGGGGGGCGGCAGCTCCATTTATATTGGAGACAGTCAAGAGCCTGAAGGGTCTCATCAGCAGCAAATTTCCTGCAACGTATCGCAAGCTGGAGTGTAGTGTAGCTCACTCGAGCCTACTGTGCGGCGATAGCCGACGGTATTGTACTGTGTAAAGACATTCATTTCCTCTCCGATAACTATGGTCGTAACGGCCGATGCTTTGTTTATGTGGCGGATAGTGAAAATGACGACCATTGATTCCTTATTCGTTCATTGTCCAGCTCACAATTGTATCTGTGAATACCGGAAACGAGGGTCCAATTAGAGCGTCCGATGCCACCCGGTGTCTCCGCAGCATGTTAAGATGACGGAGGCTCCCAACCCTCCACTTTTCTTGACTCAGATGAATGCAAAAAAAATAAATACATTTTGTTGGGGATTTTAGACTTAAGGCTGTGATGACATTGGTATGTTTTCTTTTACAAAGTACTCAAATTGCAATGCCGTCCCATTCCAAAAAATAATTGTAATCTGAATAAAAATAGTTGGACATTGTCACGTGTGCAACGTGACAGACATGCTGCAATGCGTTCCCACCGGTCAGCTGATAAAATGGCCGACTAAATAAAATGGCCGCTTGATTTGCTCGGATGGCTTTTCCCCAAACTTGAAAACATTTTAATGCTGTCACTCCCAGGTGCCAAGTTTATTGGCATAGCAAACATAAAACAGATAACCTAACTTTGTGTATTTTAAAACCATTATAACTTTGCTGTTCCGCTATCTTAATGATGAAGCCAAAATAGCTTCTGCGTTGTGGCACTTTAACGCTACAGCAACACTATGTACACCGATAAAAATAACGGGACTCGCATCCATACATTCTTTATCTTCTGCGTAGAAGATCTGGTGAACTCAGGGAGGAAATGAGGCGTTTTTTATGAATTCCGCTTGAGAGTTCTTTGTTGCACTTGCTGGTTTAGGTTTGTCAGATCAATTTTAACGTTCATATCTGAATTTATGTATTCATGTCACAAGACCCTCTTAATTAGTTTTGACTCCTTTGCAACGGTCTCAAATGCAACAACGTCAAACTGTTCACTGTAATTAGACGCCCAAGGCAAGTCGGCTGTTTTCCGAGCGACAGATTGGCATCCCCGCCATCCAGCCCCCCTACCTCAACCGGCCCCCTCAAGAGATTCGAAAGCGGAAGGTGCGCACTTGACATCCCATCAGCAGACGGCTCACTGACAAGTAGGCCGTAAAGGCTTTTTGCTCGCTTTGATTACACTAAGTGCACAGAGGCCAGATGCGACCCGAGCCAGTCATCTGTGGGCTTGCCAACAACGCTCGCCGGCGACGGGAGGGAGGCGGGGCGGGAGTGAGTTGGGTCACTTGGGGTTCCTTCTCCCCTGAGGAATGAAGCCATTGTTCTTCATTACACTTGAAGTGATTGTTGAGGGCTACAGACAGCGGACAAGTCCATTCCCACACCTGTTTTCCATCGCCGGGACTCCTACTGGTTAAACTGAAACCTGAATGGCACTTAGTACCCAGGTGCCACTTCGTGACTGCCCGACAAGACAATTTACATGTCGATTTTGCACAAAGGCGTAAAAATATCCCGTTTTCACAAAGAGGGCACATCTATATGCTAAAGAAGTCTTTTTTGAAATGTCAATTTGCTTCAATTACAACAATTACAATACTGATAGTGCATGACGTACCAGGCGTTTTCTTGGAGATGCGGTCTACTATTATTCTCTCTGATGAATAGTTGTCTTTACGGAGAACTCAACTAGGGCTGTAATAATTCATCGAGTAACTCGAACAATTGGACTTCAAGAAAAGGTTGAATCGGAATCTCTGCCTCGAAGCTGTGCCGCAATCGCTTTCGCGGAAACTACAGACCACTCTGCGAAGAAATAAGTTGGCGCAATGGCAGCAAGCCAGGAGGAAAGAGTCCATAAAAGAAAGTATGGGATCAATTCACGCTTAACAAGAACGATTAAGTGCAACGTGTACCTCTGCAGCACGTCACCAAAAGACAACATACCCAAGTTAACCATCACTAGTTCGAATCCATTCTCATGTCTCCCCAAGTGACACAGACACCAATGCACTTTTTTGAACAAATGGTATGAAAACAAAAACGTGCACACACACACACACACACACACACACACACACACACGCAAGCCGAATCACTGAATCACTCAAAACGCAGACTGACCAACAACAACGAGGCAACTCTACACTTTCATTTGCTGACACCCACGTCACTCACCAGGTCAGGCCATTCACACTCACATGTCATGCTGCACTTTTTTCGACGGCAAACAAGTTGAAATGCACTCAACGGCACATCTGGCAGTCGCGGCCAAGTAGTCCTCTCAATTTTGCTTTCACTGCTTCAAAACGATGAATCAATTCAACACAACCCACTAAATTCTTGACAATCAATTAATCCACTATCCCGAGTACAACTCGACAAACTTTGAACCTCCACTGATCACTTCCAACAAGACTCCAAAATTATAATTTGCCAAGACTTCTCCAAGGAGTGTTTTTAGCTGCTGAAGTCAGCCTTCAACTCAAGACTCAGCCATCCATATAACTACATCAGATATTACTCCCACTGGGCATTTTGCACAGCTCTTTAAATTTTAAACAGCCAAATATTTAATTAATCAGTTCTTTCATCTTTAGTTGAGGGTGTTTTTTTATATATATATTTTCACCCTGATATGTCCCCATTAGGTATCGCAAGCAAGCATCCCACTTAGAATAGACTAATTGATTAGATTAATTGCATACAAAAGTCGATGAGAACAAAAATGACAGTTTCTGTGGCAGCATTTTAAGGACATAATGTTACTGAGACAGCAATATAATGAAGTGAAATATGTACCACAACACAACGCATCAATATTCGCCTATTTAATACAGCCAACTTGATGCACAGACTGGTTCTTCTGAGCAAGCAACAGCCAACGACACTCTCACACGCCCCGCCTTTTAAAGCCACGCACACACACGCGCACGCGCACACACACGTGCACGCACGCGCACATGCACACGCACACACACACACACACACACACACACACACACACGCACACATTAAAAGTTACAATTACTGTGGAGAACATGAGTATGGCCACTCCTCGTGGATGAAACTAATACATGCACTTCATGTAAGAATTTGTATGGATATTGCCGTTACAATGGCAAAAAAAATTATGAAAAATCGAGTAATTGCTTCAAAAAAAAGTCGCATAGTGAATACTAACAACAGCACGTTTCAAATTTGAGTTTTGCAAAATACAGAAGCGTGCTATAAATGTTATAAATTGCCATCCATCTTTGTAAAGGCAGACATTTTGAACTGCTGTCATGGCCGCACAGTTTGGAAAAAAATTGGATCCGGATCAAACTTGACGAATTTGAAGAAAGATACATGTATTATTCACCAGGATATTAGAGTAAAATGTGGCCTTCACTCCTCGAATGATAGCAAAAGTCAGAGGGATGAACATTCTGGAACCGCACCAAATTCTAATGGGTTTTTCGTGGCCCATGTATCCCTCATAAACAAAGTTTAGCCTTCTTGGCTGAGGTAACAAAAGATACCAGTGATTGAATCAGATTCAGCGGAGGTTATCTCCTGACCAAGTTTATATTAGCTCGGGTGCCCAAATTTAACATAGAATTAATAACTTTTCAATGTGTATTTGAGGTGAAGAAAAAAAAAAAGAAAGAATGAAAAACATCCTGCAATGCTAACAACACAAAGCAAGTCAGCGCTGTTCGGGCTAAATAATTAATACGCTTTGTGCAAATGCCGCCCGTGCTTTGTCTCAACCATTGCAAGGAAGCTAGAGTCAGAAGTTGCAGCAGTACAAAAACAACACAGATTTGTTTCGTTTTCTGCTCACTCGGCATAAACGCCACAACCAGGCCTCCGAGCTTTCATGGATAAAAGCGATGCTCTGGATTAAGTCGCCCGTATAATCCACAACGTGACAAACATCTGTCATCCTCCAACATTATGAGGCACCAACTCATCATAAAAAGGGTTTAAATAAAGAGGGGTGTCAAGTTTCTAGAGACTCACATGACATTTATCCCCGCCGCCCAAAAAAAAACAAATTGGAAAATAAACATACAAATTGCATGACGGAGGTTACCCGGGCCCGTATGGCCCATGTGCAGCAAGTTGCCCACCCCTGCCTTAACACTTAGGATCTTGCCTTGCAGAAGTCGTCCCAACAAAAACAGTTTACGAGTTGCACATAATTGTATAACTGATGTGAATACATTGCCAGTGTGATGGTGTGGAGTGGTGGTGATGGGGCGTGGGTGCGTCGCCTGCTGTTATTCCATCACATCTCCATGGCAATGCATGAGATGGAGGACCCTGAGACCAAGCAGTGCAATACTGCAATCACACACACACACACAGACACAGACTGCAGTCAACAAAATACTGTCCATATAAAGTTCATTCCAAACAATCCCAGAGCACATTCAACTCACTGGCGTGGCAGGAAAAGGGAACACTGACCCCCAGTAGCCTGCTGCATGCCCGTGACAGTCCTGAACCCCGTTAACAATCCACGCATATCCGCCTTCAAACCTTCTTAGCGGCATATATAGACACATTTCACACCACTAAAAGACACGATTCCATATTTCAAAACGTCGTTGCCACTTCGGCGTATGCGCAGAACACGAAAGGACGGCAGTTTTTTTGTTTTTTCTCTCTTTAACTTTGAAATGCGGTACACAAAATGTGAAAGCAGCGAGATGGAATGAGCTTCTCGTTGTTGCGCGAGTTGTGAAACACCATCAAATACAACAACATTAACGGAATACGCAACACTTTGGACGCTATTTGGACTCGAAAGCTTTAACTCTGCGTTTGGGTTGAAGGGTCTGCATTGAGGAAGCGCTTGGAAGCACCGGCATTTGTTTTATTGCCGTGATTTACAACTGAGTCAAGTGGATGGACCGCAACTCCCCAATACGTGAGCATGTTGGGGTTTTTTTAACGACAGAATGCGACACTCAGAGTTCCGGTTGCCTGGCTGACCAGCTGTCCAAAGTGATGCGAAAAAAATCTCCATTCAAGCAATAAGTCCAACTTTACGAACAGTCGGGTACCATACATCCCACCAGCTTGGTCACGAGCCTCACCAAAAACAGGCAAGAAAAGACGATAAATACGCTTGGAAATCCACACGTATAAAGATGGAGGGAAAGTGCATAGTCCACAAAAGGCAGCTCGGGGAAGGAAGACAACCTACCTTGGAGAAGAGCCGCCTGAAAGCTGAATAAAAAGAGAATAGTCGCGAGAGAGCCGCAGCGTGGGTTCGCCATGTTGGACACCTGCTTCGGTTATGGTGGCGACGAGCGAGCGACTTCACCTACTGTGGAGCCAGACCCCCTCGCCCCCGCCCCCCAGCACTCGCTCACTGCTTTCCACGCCTTCCCGTTGCTACGTCGCGCTAATAAGATCCGAACAGGGGCATATCGCTTATTTTGGACACATCGTCATGCTAGTGAGAAATGCGAGTTTCTTTTCAACTTATCGCCATTTTGGGGTTGATTCTCTCCCGCACACACAAATGTAGCAGGGCCGGTGTTAAGATGGCCAAGGGGCAAAGTTGCAACCCCCCTTGTAGCCCGAACGGGTGTTTTTGATACAATTTTGCCCCTTCCTGACCAAGGACGTCAAATGCCCGACTATGTTGTGTCTTATAAGCAAGGGTGCACATAAAAATGTTGCCTTTCTAATCAAATTGGCACCAGAGGGGTTTTTTTTGGTGCTCATTTCTTTCACGACCCACCAAACTCATGGATGACGGCAAAAACGAATGCCATGACTTCTTCAGCAACAGATCCTAAAACGTTGGTTTGGGGAAAAACACCTCCTCCACTCACATTCTGAACAAAGGGACACCTCAGGGATGTATCCTAAGTACCCTCCTCTTCCTCCCTCTGTTCTCCCTTTCACCCCATCAACACCATTGTTACGCCAAATTCTTGAAACTTAAAGCTAAAAAAAAAAAAAGCTTCTACCACCAAGATGTGAAATGCATATGCTCCCATCACCCACTACTAAGAATTAAAGATTACACCCCCTTTACGTTTTGGGAGTTTTTTTGGCCCTCAGATTACAAATTGGGAGATGCCTAACCGATTTCCTTTTTTCCCAATGACAGCAATATTGAAGTTCTATTCTATTCCATTCTATTCTCATGCCAGCACATCATGCAGTTGAGGAAAAGAAAGTAGTATAAATGTGAAGACAAAAATGTAATGAAAATGTGTATAATGATATAAAATATAGGGCATTAACTACCAAAATACTGTCAAAATATACTGTATTTTCACCCGATTCCCTCGTGTAAAGTATTGCTGTAAAATGAACCCGATAGCTCCTTTAGGGCTCCCAAACCGGGAAGCTTAAAAAACATCTACAAGATAAAAGAAAAAAAAAACAATCATAAACATAACAATCCATGGAAAATAAATCAAGGAGCTCCTATCCAGCATCTTCAGGATTAAACGGAGCATGACTGGTTTGCCCATCCATCCCGCCATGATGTGATCAACATTGCCATCTATTGGTCCTGTTGCTCACTAAGCACAAGTCAAACCAAACCCTTGACCAGATGGTTGGCAGCAGAGGTATCAATTCTGGAAACAATGAACAGTCACACAGAAATGAGCTCATTTAGATAAATATAGTGTGCCAGATTAAAAGTGAGAGCACACAGTAGCCTCGGTAGTGTGATGCACTACCAGGAAGAAACATGCCCTTGGGATTCTATGAACAATGGCCATGGTCACAGTATTTCAAGGTAGACAGCATCTTTTTTGTTTTGTACGTCTGTTTACATCCTATTTGGTGCTTTATTCATGAATTAAGGCCATTTCCAATTCACTGTTTCCTACTTACCAAATCTATGCAATGACAGCCGGTGGCATTTATGTACAAAACTGCAAATAGAATTATTTGGAGAAAGAGATAGTTTATGTTTTTGACTCATACTCAGGATACTCAGTAATGTTATGGGATTGCTTTCTAATTAATACAAATGACTGATTCAAGGATAAAACCGAAAATCTTATCATGTTAGAATAAAACATTCATTCATTAATTCATTCATCTTCCGAACCGCTTGATCCTCACTAGGGTCGCGGGGTGCTGGAGCCTATCCCAGCTGTCTCCGGGCAGAAGGCGGGGGACACCCTGAATCGGTTGCCAGCCAATCGCAGGGCACAAAGAGATGAACAACCATCCACGCCCACACTCACACCTAGGGACAATTGAGAGTGCTCAATCAGCCTGCCATGCATGCTTTTGGAATGTGGGAGGAAACCGGAGCACCCGGAGAAAACCCCCGCAAGCCCAGGGAGAACATGCAAACTCCACACAGGGAGGCCGGAGCTAGAATAAAACAGTGCTTTTCAATTGCTTTCTGTTACAACACCCCCATATGAATCGGAAAACATATTTCGCACCCCCTACCTACCTGAACTCTCCACCGCAACAATGAATAGTATCATTTGTCTTTAAAATTGTTCTAAGTATGCCCCTGCATATCGTTGTATCCTGCGTTACCATAAAGCAAAAAAAAAAAAGAACGGTGGATCATCTTACAACAAATAATTTTATTAGCATAGTCTCTTTTCCGCCTTTCTTTTCATTCCTGTCAAATATTTTTCCAGGATGTCTCTTGAGGGTTTGTTCACTGCACTTCATTTCTCCTGCTCTGTGCATCCCTGGTGGGGTGGGGGAAAAAACAAAAATAAAAATAAAAAACCGAGAACTAATACTCCCTGCGCACACTCTGACATTGAAAGGGCCACTGCCACCTACTGTAGTGGATGTGTCATGACATTTCATTCTAGTATTCTTTTACACACACACACACACACACACATATATATATATATATATATATATATATATATATATATATATATATATATATATATATATATATATATATATATATATAATTTTAAAAATCCTCATCTCACCCCTCGGGTGGTGTCCGTCCCCCATTCAGCTCGGGTCCTCTACCAGAGGCCAGGAAGCTTGAGGGTTCTGCGCAGTATCCTTGCTGTTCCCAGCACTGCACATTTCTGGACTGCGATTTCTGATGTTGTTCCCGGGATCTGTTGCAACCACTCAACTAGTTTGGGGGTCACTGCCCCGAGTGCTCCGACCACCACAGGCACGACTGTCACCTTTACCTTCCAGGCTCTCTCCAGCTCCTCTCTGAGCCCTTGGTATTTCTCGAGTTTCTCGTGTTCCTTCTTTCTGATGTTTCCATCACTTGGGACCGCTACAACCACTACAACGGCTTTCTTCTGCCCTTTATCAATGATCACGATATCCGGTTGGTTCGCCATTACCATCTTGTCAGTCTGGATCTGGAAGTCCCACAGGATCTTCGCTCGGTCATTCTCCACCACCTTGGGAGGTGTTTCCCATTTTGACCTTGGGGTTTCCAGTCCATACTGCACAGATGTTTCGTAGACTATGCCAGCCACCTGGTTATGGCTGCTCCATGTAGGCTTTCCCTGCCAGCATTTTACACCCTGCAGTTATGTATATATATATATATATATATATATATATATATATATATATATATATATATATATATATATATATATATATATATATATATATATATATATATATATATATATATATATATATATTAGAGCTGTCAAGCGATTAAAATATTTAATCTAATTAAAACTCAACTTTCATAATTAACTCAAATTAACTAAAAATTAATCAGGATTACTCACGCATTTTTATCGTTTCTGAATTTCCTTTATATTTTTTGTCCTATTTTCCCCATTTGAATGCTCTCATCAACATGGAATCATGAATCAGTTTTCTATGTGCAAAATGCAAATATTTACTGAAATAATTTCGATTTTCAATTTTACATGAACATTTTTCACTTGGAGCAGTTATTCACACATCATCTCTCACACAATATTACTGTCCATCAACAACAGTGAAAAAAATATTTTGTCACACAACAGCTGCTCGAACAGCTCTTTTTATGGAATCAAAACAGCGCAATATAAAGTGCACATCTAAGGTAAACTAGTACTCAACCTATAATTTTTCACGGCCCCCTGAATAGGGATTGTCCGTCAGCATGGAAGGATCTCTCGTTCTGTACTTTTTTGATCATTTATTGGAGCACTTTGCAGCAGAAGTAGTAGTAGTAGTAGTTGTAACAGAAGTATCAGAAGCAGGTAATAACCTAAACTACACATAAATGCAGTAAAACATTTATCTATCTATCTTTCTGCATCACAATGTCAATATGTATATAATTGACATTAATTAATACCTTTATTGAACAATACGTTTAATAAATAATGTAATCAACCCTGATTTCACTATGTATCATTATCGTCATCATTATTCATTGTTTTAAACGTAAGAAACCATACAACACAAACATAAAGTCGAATCGAACAAAAGAACTACAAGTCCCAATACTCAATCACGGAAGTGGAGCGCCGGTATGATTAACCCAAGCTGAAACGCAATTTACTTCGTTTAAACGTCAGATTGCAGACGGACAAACATGACAACTATGCAAAAATGAGCTAAATAAAGACACCCCTGTTCTAGCAACATTTTAGCCCACGCTGTTTGCTTTGAAATGATCCATAGCTGTCGGTCTGAGACGAGGGGGCGGAGTACCACGTCAGCTGTGTGCTTGGCCATTAAGTGGTATTTCAGACTCGACGTGCTATGATGATAGCTCAGTTTACGACTGCAAAACATACAGGTAACTTTGGTCTTGTCATTGGAACAATCTGGCAACTTTTTAAAAGTAAACTTTCCATTCATAAACTATTTAAGTATCCGCTGTGTCTCGCTGCCGTGGCTGGCAAAACAAACGTGCGTGGACCTGTGCAGAGCGATTGATGTTTTGTTTCTGGTTTATTTATAGAGCAACGTAACATCCGCTGTGACGTCTGCCGCGTTAATCTCGCGAGAAAATTTTTGATCCCGATAAAATTCATTTAAATTAATGCCAATAAAAACGCGCTAAACTGACAGCTCTAATATATATATGTATATATATATATATATATATATATATATATATATATATATATATATATATATATAGAGAGAGAGAGAGAGAGAGAGAGAGAGAGAGAGAGAGAGAGAGAGAGAGAGAGAGAGAGAGAGAGAGAGAGACGGTTTGGCGTACGGGAGACGGGGGTTCGAATCCCGCTTAGGGCAAGAAAAATGAGCATGTTACACCATCCAGTGTTGGGCAAGACTCTTCACGCTAATGCCTACCTCATACAATGGTGAGAGGGGTTACATGCAATAAATCGAATGACATGCCGGCTCAGAGGTCGCCCGGCCAAACAAGGTCTGCGTCAGGTGCTGGGGAATCAGAGCACCTTGACGAAAAATGGGCTACTGGAACAAAGCGGAGATGGGCGAGATGCGATAACATGGCTCTGTTGGAATGCTACTACTCAAGCAACCCTAGTCAGAGGGGTTACATGCAGAGAATGCGGGCTGAATGGTTACTTGGAAACCCATAGTCACGGTTGACCACGAAACAACTAGTAGCTCAGTGTTCCAACATCCACAAACGGCAATTGCTGTCATAACTTGAGATTGATGACGTACAACGCAGGTTCCATGGTGAAGGGCCCCAGGCTGCCAGATCAGAGGAGGAGGTCATACCAGAGATTGGGAGGCAAGCCCCAATGAATGCAGATGATGAGATTGGGAGGCCAGCCCCAATGAATGAAAAGGCAGCAACTGACCTGAAAGCTAAGATCATGGCGAGGATGAAAGCTGGGCAACCTGTAAACCGATTACAACGGCTATGTGAAGTACCACCTGAAAGTCTCATGGAAAGTGTGAATGCAGCACTGAGGGCGATCCCTACCATAAAGGAGCTGATATACGCTTCCGCGTCAGTGATCCTAGAAATCCTTGGCTATCGGAGCAACCATGAGACACGTTACCCACCATGGAAAAGACGGTTGGAAGCTAAGATCAAGGCGGCTCGGAAAGATGTGAGTCAATTGTCGGAGGCCCAGAGAGGTGTGATGAAAAGGCCGATACCTGAGAGGTACATCCAGATGACCATACCTGAAGCACTCGAAACTGACAAATAAAGGCTCCAAGCCTTGTCCAGTCGCCTAAAGAGGTATACGAAAGAGAATGAGGCCAGGCGAATAAACAGGCTGTTCGCAACACAACCTGCGAAAGTGTACGCTCAACGGCAGGGTCCTAACAGCAGAGCTGACCCACCAAGACTGGAAACTGAAAGATACTGGAAAGGCATATGGGAGAGGGAGGTTGCACATAACAGCAGTGCACAATGGCTGGTGACCCTAAGAGAGGAGCACAGCAAACTCCCTGAGCAGAACCCAGTTACCATAACAGTGGCAGACATACAGGAAAGAGTCTCAGATATGAAAACTGGACAGCACCAGGCCCGGACATGGTCCACACCTACTGGCTAAAGAAACTCACAGCACTCCATGAGCGCCGAGCAACACAAATGAACCAGTTGCTGAAGGATGGGACTCACCCAGGATGGCTAACCGAAGGGCGAACGATCCTGATCGTGAAGGATCCCTCAAAATGTACAGTCCCATCCAACTATCGGCCAATAACCTGTCTCTCCACAACATGGAAGCTCATGTCAGGCATCATTGCGGCTAAGATAAGTGGACACATGGATCAATACATGAGCGAAGCACAGAAGGGCATTGGTAGCGATACCAGAGGAGCCAAACATCAGCTCCTGGTTGATAGAACAGTCGCACAAGACTGCAGGTCCCGACATACCAACCTGTGCACAGCCTGGATTGATTACAAGAAAGCCTACGACTCGATGCCACATACATGGATCACTGAATGCTTGGAGTTGTATAAGGTGAATAGGACCCTAAGAGCCTTCGTTGCGAACTCGATGAGGATGTGGAAAACCACACTTGAGGCCAATGGCAAGCCACTTACCCAAGTGTCCATTAAATGTGGCATATACCAAGGTGATGCACTCTCCCCACTGCTGTTCTGCATATGACTGAACCCCCTAAGCCAAGTAATCACCAAGACAGGCTACGGATACCGCCTCAAAAATGGAGCTACGATCAGTCACCTCCTCTACATGGATGACATAAAGCTGATCCACACAACCAGGATCTACAGCAGTGACATCGGGATGTCATTCGGGCTCGAGAAATGTAGTCGGATGGTAACTAAGAGAGGCAAGGTAGTCCACACTGAAGGGGTCTCACTCCCTGAAGGAACTATATACTATATATACCACAAGCCAATGGCAACCTCGAACTGGCAACAAGGAAAGCGGCTACGGCCAAATACCTCCAGCGGGTGAGGCAAGTCCTAAGAAGCCAGCTCAATGGCAAGAATAAGACCCGGGCAATAAACAGCTATGCCCTGCCAGTGATCAGATACCCTGCAGGAATAATCAGGTGGCCAAAGGAAGAGATTCAGACCACGGATGTTAAGACCCAAAAGCTCCTAACCATGCATGGAGGGTTCCATCCCAAATCAAGCACCCTGAGACTGTACGCAGTTTAAAGGAAGGAGGCCGGGACTAGTGAGTGTGAGAGCCACTGTCCAGGATGAAACATCCAAGCTCCGTGAATACATCAAGGAGGAGGCTCCAACAGATGACCTACTCAGAGAATGTCTCAAACAATGGGGAACAGAGGATGAGATGCTGGAAGAGGGACCATCATGGGAGGACAAGCCCCTCCACGGGATGTACCACCGGACCATAACTGAAGTGGCTGATCTCAAGAAGTCCTATCAGTGGCTAGAGAGGGCTGGCCTGAAGGACAGCACAGAAGCACTCATCCTGGCTGCTCAGGAGCAGGCCCTGAGCACCAGAGCCATTGAGGCCCAGATATACCACACCAGACAAGACCCAAGGTGTAGGTTGTGCAAAGAGGCACCCGAGACGATCCAACACATAACTGCAGGGTGTAAAATGCTAGCAGGGAAAGCCTACATGGAACGCCATAACCAGGTGGCTGGCATAGTCTACCGAAACATCTGTGCCGAGTATGGACTGGAAACCCCAAGGTCAAAATGGGAAACACCTCCGAAGGTGGTGGAGAATGACCAAGCGAAGATCCTGTGGGACTTCCAAATCCAGACTGACAAGATGGTAATGGCGAGCCAACCGGATATCGTGATCATAGATAAAGGGCAGAGGAAAGCTGTTGTAGTGGATGTAGCGGTCCCAAGTGATGGAAACATCAGAAAGAAGGAACACGAGAAACTCGAGAAATACCAAGGGCTCAGAGAGGAGCTGGAGAGAGCCTGGAAGGTAAAGGTGACAGTCGTGCCTGTGGTGGTCGGAGCACTCGGGGCAGTGACCTCCAAACTAGATGAGTGGTTGCAACAGATCCCGGGAACAGCATCGGACATCTCATTCCAGAAATGTTCAGTGCAAGGATGCTGCGCAGAACCCTCAAGCTTTCCTGGCCTCTGGTAGAGGACTCGAGCTGAATAGGGGACGGACACCACCCGAGGGGTGAGACGAGGATTTTTATTTATTTATTTATTTATTTATTTATTTATTTATTTATTTATTTATTTATTTATTTATTTATTTATTTATTTATTTATTATATGCACACATAGTAAGCATCACGCATTGGTGCCTCATCACTTGTGAGGATGGCGCTCGTGATGCCATTGTGATCTACAAACACTGCTTCTGCCTGGTTCCGGGTCGGATAATTCTATTTTTAAACATCTGTTGAACAGGCAACGGCGTTTTTGCAAGAAAGTTGTTTGCACGTGTGCGTCACCGCTACACGTGCGCTTTGGAGATAAGATTGCTATCACACGCATGGCGTCGTTTGAATCGTTGATGTCGGAGCGCTACGTTTGCGCATGAAAGGCGAGTCAGATAAAGCTATCCGTCTTTTATCTGACACGGGGAAGAAGTTGGGGACATTTATGGAATGAAAAATGGGCCAACATGTGTTGTTGGCAGACGACTAACCTGCAGGAACAGACAAGTTGTTTTTAATGAAAAAGGAAAATAATACATCGCATTAATGGGCGTACAAATCAGTGATAATTGAACTACTCAGAACTAGAGTGGGATAACTCCCTTTTTGTTGTTCTGCATGCGAGGTTTATGAACTGATTTTCCTGCAAACATGAAAAAAATGGAAAAGAAAACAATCCGCTTTTCAAAAGTGTCTAAATTGTCCTCCAGTTCTGAAATGAACCTTATGTACTCATCTAAAGAAAAGTACCAAACTAGTTCTCCTCTCATGTTGTCCTCCGTCGGTTCATTGACATTCCCGGCAGTTTATTGTGATTTCCTATTCAGGCCTTTGATGTGGTCCAGATTTAAAAATTCTGTTTGTGAACCGTCCATACCTTTGGTCTTTCAAGAGCTTGGCAGGTTCGGAGGCTGACAAGCCAAGCGATGACTACCCCACCCGCCGCCAATCCCCCCCCCCCACACCACCACCATTCCACCCCGCCCACCCAAAAAGAAAAGAGCCAGGGGTAGCGAGAGGCTCAGGAAGTTCAAAGAAGCTCTCCTCATCATAACGTGGGGCTGTTGCCAGGGCACTGATGAGAATAATAACACATCTCGCAGTGGTGAAGTCCTCACAAAACACATCCGGGATTGAAAAGTAATAAAAACAAGGTTAATATCGGGACTTTTATTGTGGTTCAATTCTGATCCCAAAGACTTGGTTTCGTATGGTGATTTCAGGCTATTTCACATAATTGCGTGAACACGAGTGCAAAGTAGAAAAGACGCAATTCCTCGGAAAGTGGCAGGGGAGGTTCAAATGGATGTGCCAGTTTGAAGATTGGCCCTGTGAAGAGATTTCTGACGACTCAGGGGGCTCGCTTTTTGCATGAGGACGACTTAACTGTGACAGGAATTTCACTCAAACGAGAACAAGCACATTCCACAATTAAGGCGCCACAATAATCAACTGCATTTATTATTAGTCCTCAAAATTAATCATCTTTTGTGTGTGTGTGTGTGGGGGGGGGGTCCTATGCCTGAAAACTCACAAATTTCAGAAAGTGAGCCCAAAAATTGTAGATTGTTTCCTCCAAATCAAATGCTGATTTGCATGAGTACTGCAGGCAAAATCAATAATAAAGCTGGGAGATTTCATTAAGGGCCGACTTCCTCGCAAAAAGCTGCACTCATCTTGCAAGGTGTCGGGATCCTCGATTGCAGGCGGGAATTTAGAACATTATTATGGGTTTAGGGGTCACATTGTATATCGCTGATCCCGTCTGTGGGGACTCTCCTTAATCTCTTTCCTTATTTATTTATTTTGGCTGCGCTGATTGCATCGTTCCTCTTTTATTAAGTGCACTGCGAGAGACTGAGGAGCTTGATGCGTTATGAGCTATTAACATGAATCTGGTAGTGTACACACTCACGTACGTGTTTGAAATCAATTAGTTGTGTAGTCGTTAGTTTGTGAGTCATCTTTTTTCTTTTTTCAACCACATCTTAAAACAGTTGGGTCAGAAATTGAGTGTGCTGTACGGCTGCAACCAGCAGGGGCGCTGTTGAGTCACACTCAATGACTTCTATCAAAAGATCGCAGATGTTCAACTGCTGCACCTCCACTGTGGTACAACAATGGGGCTTTTTAACAAACTAACCGCCTCCCATATGGAGTATCTTGACTCACGTCTTTGCAGATAGCCTGGGTGAAGATCCAGAGCCACTTCCCACTATCATGCAGAAACGTAGCACCACCATACCCCCCACGGATGTGACATCCATGTTATCACGTCAAGGCCAAAAGGTAAGCAGAGCTGCATTGCATTTTGATGGATGGAAAAACAAGCGTTAGCCTCTGAAAAGCATCACATACTTGATTGTTTGGGGAATTTGATGACGCGGTGTCATGTATTCATGAGCCACATACTCAAGAGTGTAGCAAAATGAAGTGCTGCCTCAATGAGTAAAAATGCTTTCATTGTCATTTTGGCCACTCATTTTCATTCCCCCCCATACTCAGAGGGAAAGTGCAAACAGGACATACAAAATATGTACATCTCCTTTACACGTACTGTGAGCAAAAGGTGACATTGGAACCATCATAAGACCAAGCGGAACCATTAAAAAATATATTTTACACAACTCAACCGAATGTTTAAAAAAAACAACTTGAATCATGAAAAGTCAGTTGTGGCTTGTGGGAAACACTTGCGCCGCTTCTCGTCCTTGTCCTTGACGGAGATACCATAATTGAATGTGTGATTGCACATAAACTGCATTATATTGCGAGACGTTGCCTCACCGAGGTATTTTTCCGTGTGTGGCCTTGTATGTAAAAACAGCTATTAAAATGTGCATGCGTGTATTTATGTGTAACGAATGCAGAGGGCCCATTATAATTTTTGAAGGGACTTTTCTCGTGAAGGAGAAACTGATTTTTTTTGTCTGTGTTTGTGTGACCTTGTATGTTAAAACAGCGATTATAATGTAACATGCACATATTTTTGTGTATTCAATGCAGAGAGCCCAGTATATTTTTTTTAGGGGATTTCTTTTTCCAACTTTATTCTAGATGATAACGCCAAGTGGTTGCAATGGCAGCGGAGAAAAATTCATTTAGCCGGCACGTTTCCCCAAAAACCGATTGATTGTTCCCGACTTTGGTGCTGAATTCTCCTGGAATGTATCCATTTTTTCCCTGCGAAGCAGACTTCAAAATGATCATGAATAACACATGCTGAGGAGGAGGGGGAGGTTATGGAGAGGTGAGCGTATTTGTCGCGGCATTTCGTGCAAACGTGCAAAGCGACGACTTTCCAGGAGGATGCCGCCACAGTTGCATCATCTCTGGAAAAGGAGCTTGAAGATGATTGTGATCAGCTGCGATTTGCATACTACGCGTGCAACATCGTCTCAGACAACTGCACCTCGAAGGGATATTCTATCACAAGCAGTTTGACAAGATCTTGTCATTTCTTTCGACTAAAAGCCTGTTTTATTTTATTTTATTTTTTTTCATCTGTAAAACAAAATGGCGGCCCCCTGAGATGGATAAAAACGGGTGGATTATTCTGCTTAAATCTCGCTCTATAAATGAAATTCAATGAGGATAGCATGTTAAGAGTCGTGGCGGCACTTCGGAAATTTCGCAAAGAACATTTTGGACTTGATTTTTTTACTTGAAATGTTATCAGGACCCAATCAGGACCTCACCTTCTGTTTAGTCGTACTGGTTCTCAAACATAACATAAAAAAACAAAAACAAAAGACATGTCTTAGCCTCCAGAGTCACACAAAAGATTATTACTTGTGTCAGCTCTACATGCTTCCTCGATTCGCCGACGTACTGACGGCATGGCTGCCAAGATACAAGAGGAGCAAGGCCAAGTGGCTAATTAGCTGGAATAACACAAACGAATTAGAAGTTTCTACCGAGCTGAGAGCTAATTGAACATTTACATGATAGCAACCGACGCTGACGACACAACACGTCCACGAGGACCGGATGCTTTTTGTGACTTTGTTCTCTGACAAGTTGCAGAGAATCAAAATGAATTGCTTTGGTGGTTTCCGTAAGCTAACATGCCATTAGCATGCATCAATGAATCAAATCCACAGTTCCAATTTTGTATTGTTTTTTGTAATGAGCTGTCACGATCAATTTCTCATTTCATATGACTTTCGTGCCGAGGAATTGTTGAAGTGTGTTGAGGAGCTTCACATTGTCACCATTGTATGACGTCTATAGGTACTTGCAAACCTTTTTAAAAAGATTTCTCAATAGCGGGTAACAATTCCATTCATTTGGAGGTTAAGGTCAGATAAGGTGGCGCCGTCTTTATATTTTTCTCGGGGATGAATCCAACGCGGGCCCGCTTTTTAAACCATTCGTGCTGTAATCCAGATGGCTAGCGTGCACACGCCTGATCATGTGTGCAGAGCTTGTTAGCTGCTTGTTTACGAGCCTTCATTCTCTTCTCTCCAGAGCCGCCGCGAGCTTCCTTCCACCCCCTGCCCCCCTACCTCCACCACCCCGCGGGGGCTTAGCCAGATTGAGTCAGGCGGCGGGTTATCTTGGATGTGCACAGCTTTGACATAATTGCCCCCCTCATGAGCGCGCCGCGGCCGTTATTTCACACGCTAAAACCCACTAGTGCTTGCGCACGTTACTAGCGCGGCCTCGCTGCCTTAGCCACGCAGCCCCAGTGCCAATTAGCTGCTTCTCCCGTTGACGCGGTGACCTCGGAATTACGACTCGGAATTATGACTTGTTAGCTAATTTGTTGTTGGGTAAGAAAGGGCGAAAGCATCAGGTTTTATTATTGAGTTGACCTTTTTCTTCACAAAGATTGTTTCAGCCAGGCACTGAGTGGGGTGTTTGCGCCGGTAGCTATCGTGCTAAGCCAGGTAAAGCTCTGACGCAATGTTTTCATTTCTCAAGTCACCATTTTGACTCCTCCGCTAATGCTCGGCTACGCCGTAAAATTTAAGACGCAACTCTTTGCATCAGAGTGGCAAAATATTGCGGTTCTTCCAGGAGAAATTTCTGTATGTTGTACTTTTATGTACAGGCTATTCGGCTTCTTGTGGGCACCACACCCGAGGAAATGTTTACTGTAATTTGTACTCTGTAGTTTTGGCTTTTGTTGTCGTGTTTAAAAGACGGGAGAGCCGGAAATGTAACTTATGCTTCGAGAAGAGCAAACGGTGAGTTTGACAAATGGCTGGACAGGTCGTCAGTTCGAGCACATTCACCTCCTCGACTCATGAGCCGAGCAGTGGAGGCCTCGTACGAGTTCCTCTGGGGAGTACATGTCCTCCTTTAGCGCCGCCGTGCAAGTCCTTCGCTGACACGTCCCTACTTTCTTGTCATTGATCATTCGGGCCAAGCAGGACATTGCCGGGATTTCATCATGCTTGCCGCAGTCGAAAAAAAAAAAACCCACAAAGGGTCGTCATACTGTATGCCGAGGACACACCAGACTTTGTAAAGGCCGCCGCTGTACCTCAGGAAGATATCTCGGCAAACTTTGTTTTGACAGCGCCGTTTTTTGCCTGCTCATTTTTATTCTAGTTTTAAATCATGTTCCAAGCACTGTCAGTTTGAACCTTTTTTTTATGTTATATTGCTATCGCATAAAGTACCTTCATTATATAGAAGTCGTTTACTTTCCAGACTGCTCGGAAGCCACAAAGCGACAAGCTAACATTTTATTTTGTTTATGAATACCAAAATATACCTTATTTCCACAAATAGTCAAAACGAGGGTGGCGAGATTATTCTAAAATTATTCTAAAATCATCAGTACTATTCGCAGCCATTCACATCACCATAAGAAAGGAGTTCATTAAAAGATGTTCAGTGGTTGGTCTTAATAAAAAAAAAAAAATCTTCATCAGCGGCAGTATTCAACTCCTCCTCATCCGATCGCTTCCAGATGACAGCATTCAATTGGAATCATCAAGCCTCGTGTTCGATGTTGGCGCCATCGGAGCCATCAATCGGACGCCATTATCTGTCTGCTCACTTTACGGCGCGACGATTGGGCGGCTCGTATAAATTAAAGGCTAACCGTTTCACGTAACGAGCGTCAATGAGTGTGTTTAATGCAAACATGGGTGCTTTTGTGTGGTTACGAGTTGAAATGTCGAGTTTATGAATATTAGTAAATGAGAGGTATCAATGTTGATGCGTCCCTTTTCCCTGTGACGTGAAAAACTAGAGTGATGCATGACTCTCAGACTAGCCTAAAGAGAAGTTCACCACGGTGATGAAACTAAAATGAAGTAACTACTCACACAGTTGTGGCATCATGAAATAAGCCAAAAAAAAGTACAAGACACATTAAGGAATAAAGTCAAAACCTGAATCAGGGTGTAACCTGTAAACGAGCCACTTGCTTGTATTTCCCCTTCCACGCCGTCCTGCAGGATGTAAAACATCAAGAAATGAAATGCGTATTTTTTCAAACTAATGCATACAAAAGTGACGCCGTTGTCAGCAGAGCCCATAACAAACTCCGCCTCTTTTTGCTTTTTTTTTTTTTTTTTTTTTTATGGTAACGACTCACCCCAACACTCGGAATTAAAAATGAATTCTAAATATGCACGTCTCTTTACAAGCATGCTGGGCGGCCCTAAAACTTCATTTGGAAATATTTATCTGTCAAGGTTGATTTTACGAGGACGCGCCATTGTTGGGCTTCTTGGCACGTCGCCCCCACGCGGAGGAATGTCTAATTTTGTTTTGTCTTGACTGCCGCAGATCAAAAGAATAGCTGAGTTATGAAAGAACCAAATCGATAGTGTTGAACCCAAGATGACACGATCCGAGAACATCAAGACCAAGACTTTTGGAAGCCCAGACCAAAAGCTTCGACAATTTGAAGGAAGCGACAAGACGAGGGCCAAAACAAGCTGAGACCATGGCAAGCCTAAGACATTTGGGAGTCTAGACTGAGTCAAGACCAAGGCCGAGACCATCTGAGACCAAGACTTTTGGATGCCAAGACTGAGTCGAGACCAAAGGCTGCGACGATCTACTAAAAAATTAACACTCTCCCTTTGACAGTTTTTTTTTTTTTTTTGGGGGTGACCTGCTCGTGAATTCTAAAAAAATTGCAAATTCTAATCGTATGGAACCTGGGGTGTTTTGGAGTTCCACTGTCTTCATGCTCCTGTAAAAGAGCGTTCAGGACGGTGACATTTTGGTTTGTGTTTGTAGAGTGTTCATGACAGCCATAAAGTGCGCAGTCAAGTCGACCGCTTTGGCTGATGTTGTGTCGTCTGTGCCAGGACCATAAGCGAGGGAACGGGGTACTTCCACAAGGACTCATTGAGCTTGCCCACAAAACTGCTTAAGAGATGCGATTCAAAATGTCAGCCATGTTTCATTACTCTCGTAGTCGCCTGTTCCCGCTTGCTAGCATAACAGCAGTTCGCTAGGAGGAGTGTGCTTCTCTCTGTGTGTGTGGTCTTCAGGGTTTTACTCCCGCGGGACCAATTGTGGGATCTGGAGACTGGAGTTAGCTGTCATAACACTCTTACTTCACCATCCTAAAGTTATTCCAGACCAAAAAAAAAAAAAAAAAAACAAAGAAAGAAAGAAGCAAAAAGTTTGGACTATTCATTCTTTGAAGCCATACTGGTGCATTATGTGTAAAGTATCTGTGCTCAAATTTTGCTTTGTGTTTGTTCTGGAAATACAGTATAACAGAAAGACCACAAATTTCAGGCAAAATACAGATTACGGATAAATATTTAGTCACATCATCGTGTTCATCAAACATTACCCAAAGCCAACACACAAACGTGTTTGTCCAGAGTGGCTCAGGTGTGAAAACTTGTTTGTGATGACAAGGTTCCCAGATAGGTCGCCGCGGTTCAACGGACGGTACCTCTCTTTACACACGTTGCGCCCCGCCGCTCACGTTGCAACGCTCGACGCTAATGTGCTCTGACACCGTGCTTTCCGTACCCAGAGTGCAAGGCATGTCGCGGAGGGTTGCTTTACGTGTTGACAGTGGCTACTTGTAACTAGCTGGAAAACATTTTTTTGTCTAACGCAGACAAATTTTAAATAGTAGCAATTTTGCCTGGGGTTGTGGCTCTTAACACTCAACCCTTTTACAAAAAACTTTTAGCCATCTCGAGGAAAAGGCGGGTTTTTAATTTTTTCCTGATCTAGTTCAGTTTGCTCTGATTCAGTTAGCATAGGAGCTAACACAGCTAGAATGCACTTGGGCAAACACTCCAACCTGTGACTGTAATTAGGGTACAACAACACGAACAATTAAATGAGTACCCAATCAAAGTGTAACTTCATCTAATTGTAAAGAATTTAACGAGAAATATTTTTGAAACGTACATGTCTGGGCATCTTTAACAGCAAAACATATGACAGGCTAATAACGCATCTCATAAAAAGTGTACATTTGAATGTTGAGCTAGACAAATCAAATTATATGATGGATAATAAACTGTTTTTGGAAAACTTTCCCGAAAATCATAAATTGGGCCTTGTTGGAGGTTTTAGGGCCCTCAAAGGGGACCAGGTTGGATTCCACAAACTTACAAAAGATTTTCAAGTCAAATGTAGTGCAGTGCATGCCAACTGTGTTGAGAACATGTCCTAATTGGGGCTTAATGTCACGTCGATGACACTGGATGATGTATTTGGGCTCTAACATTAGCAAGAGAGGAAAAAAAAGCCAGTTTGAAGTCGTTGCCTCTTCAAAAGGACGCTGAATCACCGTGAGCGCCGCTAATGAATTTTCATGCTCTTGCATCTCACGTCTGAGCTTGGCAGGTAGCAAAGATTTGGCCTGTGGGAAGACTTTTCTTGTCATGCGCAAGACAGTGATGCGTTCGGAGAGCAAACATGTGTTTGGGGTTTTTTCCCCCCCTTTTGTTTTTCCGGAATAAATGATCAGCGAGACAGACGGCAACAAAGCTAGTCAAGTGTTGCTCTTTATTGTTCAATGCTTGGACCACATTTCCTAACCCCTCTTGAGACCTGGCAGAGCTTTTGAACCATCTTTGGCAGGAATCCTTCACGTTAATATTCGCGTGACCGCAATCTTTCCACCTTTGCTTCATCCTGCTTCGTGGACGGCGTACATGAAGCGTGAGGCTTACTTGTTCACCTGAGCATGGTGGTGATGTAATGGCCCGTGCTCAGTCTGAAACTGAAGCGTTATATCCAGCTCCTGCCAAAGCTTTACAACCCCTTTAGGCCTGTTCAGACAACTCAGGGGGGCGTTACATGACTGCCACCATTTGGTCTCCGCATGAAATTTTCAATCCAAATTAGAGACGCTGTAAAATTGCCTGCCACTGCCACGTAGGGAGTACGGACTGTCGCTGTCATTCCAGGGGACACCCTTAATTCCCTTCTTGTTAGTATGTAAAAAAAAAATCAACTCCAGGCTCAGTTTTAAACATAGACGCTCCTGTCAGAGTGAGCTTTTAAATAGCCTTCGCATGACTAACTCACCCTAATTACCGTCTCTGTCATTTCATCTAAAAAATTTTTTGTTACTCGTTCATTTCTGGTAGAATTGCCAGCATCAACCCAGCGTTTGCTTCTTTTTCACCTTTCACGTTCAAATTGTACTGACTGTAAGTACAGTGGTACCTCTACTTACGAAAGTCTCTTCATACGAAATGTTCAAGTTACCAAACGTCTCAAGAAGGAAATATTGCCTCTTGTTACGAAAGAAATTTCAAGACATGAAAGGTAAAAATACGATTGGGGCGGCTTTTCGCAGCTCCGAGTTTCCTGAACGCAACATACATGTAGCTGCTCCGCCATTGGCTATTACCTAGCATCTTCCTGGCATCCCATTGGCTAAGAGGGACTTCTCTACCGTGTGTGTCTATGCGTGTAGATAAGTTGATATGTGTCTATGCAGCTTTTATACTTTAGGAAACATTTATGTCTCAATTGTGGGAGGGGCTTGGAACGAATTAGGGCATTTACATGGAAAAGTGGTCTCTACTTAGAAAATTTTCGAGTTAAAACATTTCTTCCAGAACCAATTAATTTTGCAAGTCAAATACCACTGCATTCAAATGATAAATCCCGATAATCGCGAGAAAGTGGCAATGGGTGACCTTTATTTTAGTTTGTTTTTTTTTAAATTGTAATTTAAATATGTGTGATGAAAGACAAAATATCTCATGTTAACAAGCGCCACCTGAAAGAAATCAGTGGCCCCCGCAAGTGCTGAAGTTAAAAAGTCTGACTTGGTATCCTCTCTTGGGATCCTCCACTCAGGGATGAAACCTAAACACTCTCATTTGCGTACGTTTCTTCCAGAGAGTGCAGTTCGAGTGAATGAGAAGCCAGCAACACTTTGGGGAGCATTTTAAATTAGCAGCGTGTTTATTTCCTGAGCTGGTCTGTTTAGCATTAAACGGAATCCAATCTCTGCTTAGACAGCAGCAAATTAGGCACAATTAATTTCTTTCTTCTGTTTTTTTTCCCTTTCTTTTCTTTACTTCTTTTTCTTTGAGTGTGTCTTGGGTAGTGGGATTAGTCCAAGGCGCTTTCTACTCTCCACATTCCTGTTCACCGATGCTCTTAAGTATTCCAAAAGGGAGAGCGCAAATGTCAACAGACTGAGTGTAAGGTTGAAGGGGATTAAGTATATTCGGCGTGGCCCGGCCCAAGGAGTGAGAGGAGTCGTTTTGCTCGCTGACGCTGGTTCCTGAGCTCGCTGTTGCGTCATTGTGTGCTGCCTACAGTACCTACCTGTTAGGAAAGAGATCCCCATTTTAGTGCCCCCCCACCGCCCCTTTCCTGATCTTTCCTATCCTAGCGAGACGGCTTGGAAGTAGTTGGAGGGGGGAAAAAATGGCATCGGTAACTCCTGACCAACCCTTACGAAAGGAAATGAACTTAAAGGAAATTAAACCAATATTAAAGTATAAAGTATAAAGCATGTACAGTGATCCCTAAATCGCACTTCATTTATCATGCTTCTGTATACAAAAATTTCTATGTATATATATATATATATATATATATATATATATATATATATATATGGGCGCCCGGTAGTCCAGTGGTTAGCACGTCGGCTTCACAGTGCAGAGGTACCGGTTCGATTCCAGCTCCGGCCTCCTGTGTGGAGTTTGCATGTTCTCCCGGGCTTGCGTGGGTTTTCTCCGGTGCTCCGGTTTCCTCCCACATTCCAAAGACATGCATGGCAGGCTGACTGGGCACTCTAAATTGTCCCTAGGTGTGAGTGTGAGCGTGGATGGTTGTTCGTCTCTGTGTGCCCTGCGATTGGCTGGCAACCGATTCAGGGTGTCCCCGCCTACTGCCCGGAGACAGCTGGGATAGGCTCCAGCACCCCCTGCACCTAGTGAGGATCAAGCTGTTCGGAAGATGAATGAATGAATGAATATATATATATATATATATATATATATATATATATATATATATATATATATATATATATATATATATATATATATATATATATTAGAGCTGTCAGTTTAGCGCGTTTTATTGGCATTAATTTAAATGAATTTTATCGTGATCAAAAATTTTCTCATGAGATTAACGCCGCAGACGTCACAGCGGATGTTACGTTGCTCTATAAATAAACCAGAAACAAAACATCAATCGCTTCTGCACAGGTCCACGACGCTTGTTTTGCCAGCCACGGCAGCGAGACACCGAAAACGGATATTTAAATAGTTTATGAATGGAAAGTTTACTTTTAAAAAGTTGCCAGATTGTTCCACTGACAAGACCAAAGTTACTTGTATGTTTTGCAGTCGTAAACTGAGCTATCATCATAGCACGTCGAGTCTGAAATACCACTTATTGGCCAAGCACACAGCTGACGTGCTTAACTCCGCCCCCTCGTCTCAGACCGACAGCTATGGATCATTTCAAAGCAAACAGCGTGGGCTAAAATGTTGCTAGTACAGGGGTGTCTTTATTTAGCTCATTTTTGCATAGTTGTCATGTTTGTCCGTCTGCAATCTGACGTTTAAACGAAGTAAATTGCGCTTCAGCTTGTTTCATGTCGCGCTCCACTTCCGGGATTGAGTATTGGGACTTGTAGTTCTTTTGTTCGATTCGACTTTATGTTTGTGTTGTATGGTTTCTTACATTTAAAACAATGAATAATGATGACGATAATGATACATAGTGAAATCAGGGTTGATTAAATTATTTATTAAACGTATTGTTAAATAAAGGTATTAATTAATGTAAATTATATACATATTTACATTGTGATGCAGAAAGATAGATATATTAATTTTTTACTGCATTTATGTGTAGTTTAGGTTATTACCTGCTTCTGATACTTCTGTTACAACTACTACTACTACTACTTCTGCTGCAAAGTGCTCCAATAAATGATCAAAAAGTACAGAACGAGATCCTTCCATGCTGACCGACAATCCCTATTCAGGGGGCCGTGAAAATTATAGGTTGAGTACTAGTTTACCTTAGATGTGCACTTTATATTGCGCTGTTTTGATTCCATAAAAGAGCTGTTCAAGCAGCTGTTGTGTGACAAAATATTTTTTTCACTGTTGTTGATGGACAGTAATATTGTGTGAGAGATGATGTGTGAATAACTGCTCCAAGTGAAAAATGTTCATGTAAAATTGAAAATCAAAATTATTTCAGTAAATATTTGCATTTTGCACATAGAAAACTGATTCATGATTCCATGTTGATGAGAGCATTAAAATGGGGGAAAATAGGACAAAAATATAAAAGGAAATTCAGAAATGATAAAAATGTGTGAGTAATCATGATTAATTTTTAGTTAATTTGAGTTAATTATGACAGTTGAGTTTTTAATTAGATTAAATATTGTAATCGTTTGACAGCTCTATATATATATATATATATATATATATATATATATATATATATTGGTCGACGGGTTCAGAGGTTCGTGTCGCCCCGGTTTTATCCTAAGGCAAGGATGTCAAACATGGTAGTTATAGTTGGTACCTGAGGAACGGTTGGCGTCAAACGTGGTAGCGCCCAGGGGACCAAATTCAGATCTCATGTCAGCAGCGTTACCCAAGGGAACTGATTAAGGTTCCAAACTTTGGTTGTCCGGGAAACCGGAGTCCCTGGAGAACACTGAGACATGGGAGAAAATGCCAATCCCACACAGACAGTCCCTGAGGCTGGGATTCTTCTTGAGATGAAAAGGTTCGGGCTCCAACTCCCAAGTGGCTGGTGTTGGTATTTCGTGTGTCTCTGGTGGTTGTCAGTGGCGTTACAAGTTTAGGGGCTGAAAATTGTTTGTCAATTGCAGCACCACATTACATTTTGGAGTGAAATTCTTTAGCGCGACCCTCATGAGGATCAGTGGTTCAGATAGATGGATGGATGGAATTGTGTAGTTAATTGCCACATTTTGGAAGTGGTTGTTCCATTTTGCCAAAATGCAAGCCTTGTCCTTTTTGTGTCGAAAATAGAATAATTATTAGAAAGAACAATGAGCGATTCACTGACGTCGCTTAAAGCTGATGAAATGACTGTACTTAACTCCACTTTAAAATCTGACTGACCAAAAATGATGACATCCTACCCTAACCTCCTAAGACCCGAACTCTTGCAAAGAGATGCATTTTTGTCCACACGTGTCCTGGGAGGCTAAAGCATTTGTTGCACGAAATTTGGAGGCTATCACTGTCGTCCGTCGCTGTTCACTTGGGTTTGGATGGGGGCTTTTGTGAATATGCAGATGTCTTGTTCTGAGCCGTTGTGTTTTTGTTTTGTTTTGGGGTGTCATTATCCGCTTGGAGGGAGCATTAACTGGCGATAAAACGCCTTGATAGTCTTCAAATCAGCAGCACAGATTCAAGACTCCCTCTGCCGGATGGAGCAAAGTAGCCCCAGAACATAACCAGTGTTCTTTTTTTTTTTTTTTTTTTTTTGTGCATTTTTGCGTCGTGTTTGTATCTTTAAATGCAAAGACATGATGCCCATGTTGGCTTGTTAATATGCAAGTAGGCAAATTCCAGTTATTTCAGTGAACGTTGTGGGTTTTCTTCTTTTGCGTAAGGTGAACAATAATTTTTAGATGTAGGTTTGGTTGAAGTGGAGCATCCATGTTGTACGTTTCCCAAAGGCGGCTCATGGCTCAATGTTGCGGACACAGATTGGTTCCAAATACCAGTGGGGGATATACGGACGCAAAGGGCTTCATTTATTTTGCCGCACCATTTTCAACCTGGTGATGATTTGTGGCGGTCCAATCCCCTCCCGAAAGAACAATGATGCTATTTCCTCCAAAGCCTGACTCAATCAGATCTTGGCCTTAGAGATGTCTGGCAGTCATCTAAAAGCTTACCACTGTGTGCGTTCTCTGTGTCAAGTATTTGGTAGACACAAAACAAATCTGAAGGCAATCTCTCTTGTCTTCTGTATTATCATGGTCTTGATTGTTGGGGTATTTTGCCCCCCAACCCCTCAAAAAAGTCACTGGAAACTGTTTTATCGTTTTGGGGGCCAACCTTGTAAGCACAATGTGGAATCTGAGTAACTCCAACTATCGTCAGAAATACCTGTGCGCCAATAAAATTTTGCAGCCGACATTGATGTATCAAACCAGGAGGAGCTTTGCGCATCAAAGCGTCTCCCTGCAAGACGGTTAACAAGTCTTAAGGATTTATTGGCGGGCAGGTGCGAGAAAGCGCTGTTATTGGATGCCGGGGAGTAGCAAATGAAACGAGACATCGGCGAGTAACTTATAGTCCCGCTGCTGAAGACATAAAACCACATTATGATCTGACAGTCAGGAGCACGGCGGGCATAATTTAAAATAAGACGCTCGGAGACGCATTGTCCTGTGGCATGCAGAGTGGCACGTGTACCCCTGGGAGAGTGGCGGGCTCGTGTAATAATAATCCATTTGGAAGAGTGATTCCCCCCACACCCGCTCCTCCTCACCCACCATCAAATCGAAGGTCAACATGGTGCTCTGGTCGTTAGCACGTCTGCCTATATGTGGTATCTGACCCTCGAAGAGATGAATGTTGACAATAACATTGTCAGCATTTTTTGGGGGGGGTCTTTCTTCAAACGAGGCTGACCAGCTGGACAGATCAAGAATGAATATTTACCCCTACAGTGTTTTTTTTATAATTATCTTCCTCATCTGTGTGTGGATGGAAGTTGTCAAAGATTTACCTGAACTATCAGTTGATAGAAAAAAAGCTTTATGAAATGTATCACATATTTCGATATTTAAAGTGTACACAGTCAGCTTGCTAATCAAAGATCCAACATGTGCTCTTTAAATGCTAAACTAAGCCTTTTGGGTTTATGTCCATTCCGTCACAAGCTTGCATATTTTGCTGTTTGTGTGTATCTCAAATCATCCTCCGTCTTAATATTGAATGGAAATGCAGATGATGTGTTCTAGCCTCCGCAAAAAAAAACAACAACAAAAAAAGCAAATAAATACAAACAGACAGTAATAATAATAAATAGAATGTAAATAATTTTTGCTTCAATTCAATTGACATGGTGCGGGTCCTTCTGAGGTCCACCCAAGCGTTCAATAGTAAATGTCAAAGGGGTGAAATGGGAGAGTCTTAAAGGCACCTTACCGTGACATTGACGAGCTTCAACATAATTAGATCACACCAATCAATGCTTTCCTATTAGCCAGGGCTTGGCCGCCATCTTGTGGGATCTTAAGGCTTCAGAAAGACCACAAAAATAAACAAGAGCAAAGACAAGGTAAGACTAAAGTGAATAGCTGAGGATATTTTGCACAGAAAAAAAATGTGAATAAAAAATGTGAATTTGTGAAATAATGGTGGTTGTTTTTATTTCCACAAAGCACAGATTGTGGCTTTTTGCTCCTTCGCAACACAAATGTTGGAATTACAGCTGATCGTTTCACCTCATTATAATGAAGCGTTTTGTCAAATACATTCATGCACTTTGTGTTCTCATTTGGCCTTCTTCTCGTGTCTGCGTCCTTCCCGAATATGCATGAAGACCTCAGACAACCTCCTTCACGAGAAGAGGAATCGACTCGCGTTCACCTCCGAGGAGGCAAAGCGCGGCGACTCGAGCCCGAGTCGCGAACGCTGGCGCGGCAACGTCGACAAGCCGCCACGCATCCACGGTCGTGTCGTTTTAATTAGCCGTCCGCCAGGCAGCTTGGCGACGCGTCACGTGTGAAGCGAGACTTCATCGGAGGCGGCTAGTTTAGCGACAGCGGCCCGTGTGGGTTTTCTTTTCCTTGCCTCCCCCCCCCCCCCACCTCCAAGTCACGCCTGGCAAAGTGAACATAATTAACCTCTGGGGAGCAGGATGTGAGGCAAGAGTCTCAAGCCCCTGATCTCCAGCCTGAATCGTGAGGAAGTCACTGAGTGTGCAGTGGATTTTTTTGTAATACAACGCCTCCAGAGCAACAAGAAAGAAGAAGACTTCCGGTAATATCCAAACCTTTTGGCGACCCTCAAAGAGGCATCAGCGAATGCTCTGAATCTTTATGTTGTACAATCACAATCCTGTAAATTCAATGACGTGTCTACACACACACACACACACACACACACACACACACACCATAACAAATTAGAAAGATGAAGTTGCAGCTGGACCACAGTTCTCCCATGTGGTCAACATTTCGTACCCCTGCAGTCAGGCCTGACTGCAAGTGAAATCTTATAATATATGAGATTAAATAAAACGGGTGTATGTATTTGTGGTTTAAATGTGCCTGAATCTTTTTTGTTTTGTTTTTGATGCTTTCGTGCATTATTGCCTGATCCAAAGCAGGAATAATCAAGGCCAAAAGTAAACCACAGGTGGAAATATTGTCCTGTAGTGCCATCTAGAGGCATCATGAAAAACAACACCCCGGACGAAAACCCCCTCTTCGTTAACTAAAAAAAAAACCCCAAAACTATTGCATACGGCATTGATGGCGGCGCGGGTACCCGCTCCTGTGGTTGCACTATGGTTGAGAGGAAATAAATGTAATCTGTGCTTTACGTTGCAGATAGAGTATATTTGACAATAAAGCTGACTGGACTTTTTTTTGTACAGGCTGTGGAGGCTAACTCGTAAAACGCTGCATTGTCCCCTTTTGGCCAGTAGAGGACGCCAGCGCTCTTCATTTCCGGTGAGGGACCAGACTGAAAGAAAAAGGCTTCCTCATACTTTTTAGAAACATTTTCAAACGGTGGTTATTCAGATCAGTCAACGCTCATCTAAGTAATCTTAACACGTTTAAAAATAAAAACTATAGCGTCGCATTTGGGGTATTCACGGCGTAAAACGTACTCCGGTTATTTTCGGCAAAGCGAGCAAACGCACTTGACTATGGCGGACTGCAATTAGAGCTCAAACACTTCAAGTGTGAATTAGCGCAACGATTTTAGTGCTAAAGTACTTCAAAGTGGCCTTTGGGAATAAAGGAGTGTAAGTGTTGGCTAATTAAGTGTTCTGCTGTATTCAAAGTATTCAAAGCCAAAGTATGTATACGAGTGAAATCATGCATTTTAGCTGTTTCCCAACGTAACTGTGTGTGAATTCATACTCTGCATAAACCAGAGACGAGCTGAAGAACAGCATCAGTGTAGCAGTGTTGTAATCCTTTACGCGACAAACATTTAAACGCAGTGGCACAACACAAGTGGACTGGTAAAATAACACACGGATATTCTGCCAAGAATTAAATACTTTTCTGAGTTTGTCTGCCTTGTACTGCCTCCGGGTGGCCAAAGCGTGCACACCAGAAGGACCGGCAAAATGTCCCATCAAATTCATTCATTCATTCATCTTCCGAACCGCTTGATCCTCACTAGGGTCGCGGGGGGCGCTGGAGCCTATCCCAGCTGTCTCCGGGCAGTAGGCGGGGGACACCCTGAATCGGTCGCCAGCCAATCGCAGGGCACACAGAGACGAACAACCATCCACGCCACACTCACACCTAGGGACAATTTAGTGTTCAATCAGCCTACCATGCATGTTTTTGGAATGTGGGAGGAAACCGGAGGACCCGGAGAAAACCCACGCAAGTCCGGGGAGAACATGCAAACTCCACACAGGGAGGCCGGAGCTGGAATCGAACCCGGTACCTCTGCACTGTGAAACCGACGTGCTAACCACTGGACTACCGGGCCGCCGCCCCCCATCAAATTTAAGTTTAAAAAAATGTTGCTAAAACTTGACATTTTCTTCAATCGTGTTATTGTTTTTGGAGCGTATTATAGAGTGCGGTTTTTTTCAATTCATTTTGATTTTCTAAAAAAACAAACATTATCCATATTATTTCTGCACAACTTTATCTTTTTTTTAATGTGGCTTTATTCCTGCATAATTCTTTTTTTGGTTATTGAAATCTTGTTGGAACGTGATTTTTTAAAACGTTTTCCATTGAAATAAAACACTTTCATATTTTCCTATCATGAATAGTTTTTCTTTCCTTTTTTTGAGGGGTACAGTGTTTGTGCTGGCTCAATTCTTAACCTTTTCTTCCTAACTCAATGATATATGTATAGTATTCGTAATTATTCAATTGCAACTTTTCAGTGCAGAGCGTTTCTCATGTGTCGCTCCCCACCCGCCAGCGGCCAGTTTGCGCGAGCTCAATAATCCGAATTAGCAGACCATCTGCTGTCTCCTCCGCCTGCTCCGCGCCCTACTTTGTCACGCGCCTCTTCCTCCTCCTTCTGCCCTCCATCCTCCCCTCCCTGCTTCCCTCCCGCGTGCGCTTGCATGCTGTGCGAGCGAGGGGCCACCGGGCGGAGTAATCGCACTGGTATCAATTGAGCGCGTGCACGTGCCTGTGTGAGTGCGCGCGTGTGGGTGCTACGGCTGCTGCCGCCGCCGCTGCTGCTGCTGCTGCTTGTCACTCATTGTTGCGCGCACACGGGCAGCGACGAGGAGCACCGAGCGAAAGCCGCCCGCTGGCTGTTGTTGTTTACCAGCTTTTTATATAAAACCAGGAGAATATCCGTGACTCCTTCTTAAAGATGCTTCAAATAAGGGACATCCTCTGGGGATTCCTCTACATCGCCTGCGCAGGTGAGATGTTTATCTATTCATTTATTTGAAATGGAGGTGCTAGTGCAGCATCCTCTGGAGCCCCGCCGGCGGCCAACCGGAGGCTTGTTACCCGGCGGAGGCGCGTCGCGCTCGGAACCAAAAGTTTCCTGCCACCAGCCTCCCCCAAGAGGGTTGAAAATGAAACGTGGTGGCTTGGAATCAGTCTGTCAAGCTCAAACTTGCTTTTGAGGGATAAATTCAAGCTTCTTTTTTTTTTCTTGTGGATACTGGAGCATCACCAGTCCCCATTCACCCCAAAGCCTTTCCAAGGGTGATTTTATTGAATTTTTTTCTCCATCCTAACGTGTCAAATGCCCCATCATGTGATGTGCACATGTCCAGAAGTTTAGAGTGGATGAACTGCTGTGGATGAATTGCTTTTTTTTCTCCCTCTGGTTGTCTTTTCTGATATGTGGATGGATGGTAAAGTAGAGTTTCTAACAGAGTCCAGACAGAACCAACTGTGCTGTTTAATCCGGTTGGAGACTACTGAATAGTCATCGAGTAAATACAATAGCTTGCAATCCCAAGGCTCCTGTGGTTAGGGGAGCCTTTTTTAACCCCCCCTCCACCCCACCCAAGCCCACAACTACCTCAAACCTCCTCCGCCTCCTCCTTACATCTGCTCTCCAGTTCTATAGGCGACCCCAAGTGTAGTTTGGAGGGCTCCCAGGGCCCTTTAGAGAGAGGAAGAATAGTTGATTTACGAGATGTCCGCCCGGTTACAAAGAGCAAAGTTTAGGCATTGTCGGCGCACGGTTCTGTTTCTCTTCATCGGCCAACTGTTATATTTAGCCCATGTGTGCTGGCAGGAGCTGAAACCAGCAGGTTGATCAGCACTATACCACATCTGCTTTGAGCGGATTTGTCATTATAACATGCCTAGAAATAACAAAACCAAAACCCCAAAAAATGACCACATGCTAATGATGTTAGCTTACCTAGCGGTGGATTCCGCAGTGTCCACTCAGTTGCCTTCAGTCCTCGCTCAGGTTAAAACTGTTCCCTGACGATGTGACAAAACCGCACAAACATAAACCGGTACATATATGTACTCATATTTATAAGTATGTCTATTATTTTCAGACATATTTTAATTAAATGGATAATGAGTCAATGCAGCTCCATAACTTGGGGCTCCTTTTGTTACCGTAGCAGTTGTTTGGAAGTTTTTCACACAGATACAAATTTCCATTAGCCCCTCTATAGCTTTTACACATTACATGTTAGCATTAAGCTAACGGGCCTTCGTTCGATGAAATTCTTTGGCACGGTGACTCATTTTGGTGTACAATGATTGTGTACGGTGCACAAAAACACATTGTACAATGATTTATTGACTTTTACTTGTGGGATTCAGACAGTAAAACCTGAACTGGGAGTTGTAGCGAATTCTTGATTCGACCTCAGTAGCTGTTTCCAGCTATAACCTCCGCGTTTTGCCATAGGCTACTCTTGTTGCGTGGGGGTCAGGGGGGTGTGTGTGTGAATAATGTACGTTAGGCTACCGCAGTGTACTTGTCCAACTTTCATTGTCTTCCACATACAAATGCAGTACATATTTTACAGGGGTGACTCATAAACTGCTTGAAGCAAGCACACTGGACTTCTTTGATGGAGGAATGGCCATTATCTGCCGACCGGGAACAGCACGACACATATCAAACCAACAACACTTTCTGAGGAATCACACTGGAGTTATCAGACAAAGAAATATATAAAACTGTCGCGCCGAGCAAGATTTGCTTTGCCTACTTGCTTATGCTTTCATTTATTAGCGGTTCAACTGGCGCGGCGAATGTGTCCTGTTTATCCCCCCGTTTGATGATGCTGCATTGCTTGGAATCTTTCAGAGATATTTTAAGAAAGTCGCTGCAGTGCGCACAAGCTGATAAAGCTGAGTGAGGAAGATAATTAGACATCTGTGAGGTTGGTGCCGCTCTGTTGCGGCAGGCGAAGAAAGTCAAAGAAATTGATCGCATTATTTGATAGGCCGGGGGTGTATTAAAAAGGGTAATGGCGGTATTACTTATTAGAAGGCTGAGCAGCTTAATTGACTTTATTGATTTCGGGATCCTGTTTCGGTTCAAGTGTAATTAATGTTTGAGGCCGGTGAAGATGCCGAGATGAGATTTGAGAAATTTAATTGTAATGTATATTCAACCCTTTGAGTGTCTGGACTTTGGACCGGGGAGTGGAGATGTTCTTGGGTTTGCCCACAGCATCCGGAGTTTGCATCACCAATGTGATGCCGTGTTAGCTTCCCCTCGTGTTAGCTGATTTGATAATTAGCCACAGTTTGACGAGGGATTTCCTGGTTTATCAGAGCATATCAGAGCCGTACAGTAGTTTTGGTTCACGAGGGAACAAGATCGAAACTTTGGTCTTATGTCGTGACTGACTCTTCCCGATTAACTTGTGAGCATTCCAATTGTCATGTTGCTGGTCTTGGATGATTTCATTCTGGTTTGAAAAGGCGTTGAGTCCCATTCTGGGGTTTTTCGGTTTATTTTCCTGATGACACAGAGAAAAACTTCTCCTCATTTGTCCTGCCGGATGGAGGTTTATTGGAGAAAATACACATTTCCAGATTTGGGCGGCATCCAGCAGGGTGGGATGTTAACCCCCCTGATGTTTAACAAATCTGAAATGTGATCACAAATCTGTTTTTAGTCCTAACAACCGCTTGGGCTTCGTTAACACCTGTGTGAAAAATCAAATCGCATCAATTTCCTCCAGTGAGACGGACGTGTGGACTCGACAGGATCCAGACTTGAGAGATATCTGCTAAATAAACATCAAATTAACAGCACAGGGCCGCCGCAGCCGTACGCCCTCGGGCAAAGCGAGATTTCCTTCTTGTTCCTGCGTCACTGTGAATAATCTTGTTGCATTTTGATAAATGGAAAAACTATTTTTGCTTGGTGGGAATTCCACAATTGTGTTTTGTTTTTAAGGCGTTTGCGACAATTGCGGATTTTTATGAACGCTAAGCAGCATTTAGCAATTCATCCAAGTCCAGAACAATGTTTCATGACATCGAGCGTTGAGTCTGAATTCCAATCCACCCACCTAACGAAAAAGACGAGTAAAACGGTGAAAGTTGCAAGAGAAATAGTGCAACTGCAAAATGGCAAACACATGTGCCTTTCTTTAACTTGCGTGCGGTTTTTCAAAGCCGCTACGAAAATAATATGGGCTATTTTTGAACGAAGGGGAACTGAGGGAAAAAAAAGAGCAGCCAAACAAGAGGAAAATTATAAGGTTGCGCTCAGAATAAATATGAGGCTCTAGAACTTTGTCACTGCACCATCTGGGTGTAAAAGTGACACAAGGAACACGTTTGACTCTGTTGCATCATGCTAATCCGAACATAACAGGTTTTGGGAGGGCAGATAACTACTGCTTTAAAAAAATCCTCTCTCGAGCAACGAAAAGGAGACTTATCGGTGTTTCCTTTTCGTCAGTCAGTCTCATATTTTATTACATGGTGCATCCACTTGGCTTTCAAATCATCTTCCCCCATTATAATGAATGGAAATTCCATCAATCTGTTCCAGCACCCCCACAAATCTTTTAGGTCTGTCTTTTGTAGAAAGGAAATAGCACTCCATAAAAAATGTACTTCTTGTACAAATTAAAACAAATGTCAAGACTTCAACAGTTTTAACGTCATGATTTATTGTCACAAATCATAACGTTGAACAGGGGGTTTCAAACGCAAGGATGGATGAAATGAAAGCTGAATCGTGTCTAATATTCGTCATTTGCTGTCAACCCTGAGCGCTTCCAGTCTACAGCAAATACAAAGTGTCAAGAAATGATTCCGATACTGTACGTCACCAGACACAGTTCACCCCAAAGCGAAATAATGGCTTCATTATTCCTAAATCCTCAGCATGTAGCAGGGTGTCTTCACATTGAATTCGTTAGTGTACCATTCGTATTTGACAGCCGCTCGCTGTATTTCATCTCCTGCCACTGTTAGACGGCGATGGGCCGTCCTTTGCATATTAATAAGTACGTGAATAGAGCCGTGAGCCATTTGCATTGTGTGAGCTCCGAGGGTCTTCTATTGAAAAGTGAATGTGGGGGAAGAAGCACAAAAATGATACACCACCCGCCCACCCAACCCAACCCGTGTTACAAATAGATTTTTTTTTTATACAGTACGTACGGTCCATACATCTCTGAGACTGGCCGAGGAAAAAGAAAGTACCAGGTTGGCACTTTTTAATGTGGTTACGGTGATATGAAAAACACGTGCAGTCTGTATTTCAACCTATGTTGGCGGTTTCTGTCCCATTAAATGTACAGTAAAGTTCTAATTTGTACTCGATGTGCTCCTCACATTTCGTTTAATCTTGACAAGTGCCAAGACGGTCTCAAATGGTCCGTTGTGGAAAGAAGGACTGCAGCAAAAACCGCACCACATATGCCGCATGCATTTTATGGTGGGTCGAAGCTCCTTGCTTCACGAGACTATTTGTAGGGAGCGACCGTAGTAGCATGACAGCTCCTGAGATTATTTGGCCTGTTGGTGAATTGAAATTTGTACATGTTTGATCGTTTAATCTCACGCAACAGACGGAAGATAGGGAGACTGAAGGAAAAATTTGCTTGGAGCTGACTGAAAAGCACAAATATTGGGTCATGTTTAAAAAATATTTAAAAAATATCAGTGAATCCACCGGGTGTTGCTGGTACATTAGTGCCTGAAGATACATTCACGATTTTTTTGAAGTACAATCCGTAGTTTGGCTGATTTAAAACAACAACTTTTTTTAGGGAGTTTTGAGCAAAAATTTGAAAAATTGGCACTATTGAACGCAACTCAGCTCCTCTCCTTTCTTCTCAGTACAGCCTTAATATTAGTTATATTTCACAGCGATTAAAGAATATATATCTGCTTAAAGGCGGACAACACCGACACATTGATGCTAATTGTTAGCCCGTGTGTGTGTTTCTCAAGGCACCAGTGTACTCAAGAGTTGTTGTTTTTCATCCACCTTTCCTTCCAACCATAAGTGCATACTCGGATTGAATAGAGTTACGGAATAATTATAATCAGAACAAATTTGTACATCATAATGACTTTCAAATGCTCTTTTATGTTGTAGGAGCAGACCATTAGATTAGCACTATGGTGTGTGTGTGTCATCCCAAAGTGGTGCCTAGTCTGAGATTATTTTAAGTAATCCCCATTAATGCCTTTGTTTTGTTTTGCTTGCTTTCAATGGATGCGGGTTAGAATAAAAGCTTTGCGCTTGTGTGCAATTAGCGAGTTTGCTTGGTAACCAACAGCCAATTAATGCCACTTACAGTTGGGATAGGGGACCGACCGCAGCGTTCATGACGTCTACTTGCAATGCGGTAAAATTAGATTTTATTCTGAATTTTCCATTTTTTTTTTTTTTGTGGGTCTGTTGAAATAGTTCGGATTTTACAATTTTTGCTTGCACAAATAAAATGCCTCGTTGCAGTCCTGCTATCTAGACTGGTGTTGAAACATTTTGAAAAACAATCTAATTAGTATTTTTTTCCTCATTATTGCAATTCTAACATGCGATAATTTTTTTTATTGAAGTTTCTCTTCCCACGTATATTTTCTTTGAACACACGCAAGCAATCTGTAAATAGGATAAACAATTTCAGTGTATTTTTTTTTTCTCAAATCCTGTTTCGACCCCAGTGTCGGCTTGCACATAATCGTGATCGTGATGGCGACATCATCGATCCTTCATCATGATGACTCCACGACCGGTACTTTAAATATTGCATCATTGAAGCTCGTCTCCATCAGATCAGCGAGCCCACACATCAGTGATGACTGGCTGAGGGAGAGCCAAACAGAAGGAGAGTTGGGTGCAACTGTTTCAGTCACCGGTGTCAAACTCAAGGTCCGGGGGCCAGATCCGGCCCGCCAAATCATTTTATGTGGCCCGCGAAAGCAAAAATCAAACGTGTCAACTTCCAAGATCCTTGATAAAATCTGTACCGAAATGTCAAATTGTCATTTGCAATAAATAATGTTAAGATTTTTCAATAGTTTTGTTCCCCTGTTGACTCTCACTCAAACAATAATTGAACTAACTATTACAGTCGATTTGACTGATTTCAAAACTGGTAATCCATCCCGTTGTTGCGTACAAGTAATAATATATCAACATTTATTTAGCTTCACTGTCGTAACGGCCCTCCGAGGTGAAGAAGTAACCCCAAAGTGGCCCGTGACAAAAATGAGTTTGACGCCTCTGGGTTAAGTGATGATTGGCTGAGGTTAGTCAATTTTGATTGTAAACCAATTAGAAGTAAAGTCTCGCAGGTGACAGCAAACTAGTTGTAAGCCGCTACGAAAATAATATGGGCTATTTTTGAACGAAGGGGAACTGAGGGAAAAAAAAGAGCAGCCAAACAAGAGGAAAATTATAAGGTTGCGCTCAGAATAAATATGAGGCTCTAGAACTTTGTCACTGCACCATCTGCGTGTAAAAGTGACACAAGGAACACGTTTGACTCTGTTGCATCATGCTAATCCGAACATAACAGGTTTTGGGAGGGCAGATAACTACTGCTTTAAAAAAATCCTCTCTCGAGCAACGAAAAGGAGACTTATCGGTGTTTCCTTTTCGTCAGTCAGTCTCATATTTTATTACATGGTGCATCCACTTGGCTTTCAAATCATCTTCCCCCATTATAATGAATGGAAATTCCATCAATCTGTTCCAGCACCCCCACAAATCTTTTAGGTCTGTCTTTTGTAGAAAGGAAATAGCACTCCATAAAAAATGTACTTCTTGTACAAATTAAAACAGATGTCAAGACTTCAACAGTTTTAACGTCATGATTTATTGTCACAAATCATAACGTTGAACAGGGGGTTTCAAACGCAAGGATGGATGAAATGAAAGCTGAATCGTGTCTAATATTCGTCATTTGCTGTCAACCCTGAGCGCTTCCAGTCTACAGCAAATACAAAGTGTCAAGAAATGATTCCGATACTGTACGTCACCAGACACAGTTCACCCCAAAGCGAAATAATGGCTTCATTATTCCTAAATCCTCAGCATGTAGCAGGGTGTCTTCACATTGAATTCGTTAGTGTACCATTCGTATTTGACAGCCGCTCGCTGTATTTCATCTCCTGCCACTGTTAGACGGCGATGGGCCGTCCTTTTGCATATTAATAAGTACGTGAATAGAGCCGTGAGCCATTTGCATTGTGTGAGCTCCGAGGGTCTTCTATTGAAAAGTGAATGTGGGGGAAGAAGCACAAAAATGATACACCACCCCGCCCACCCAACCCAACCCGTGTTACAAATAGATTTTTTTTTTTATACAGTACGTACGGTCCATACATCTCTGAGACTGGCCGAGGAAAAAGAAAGTACCAGGTTGGCACTTTTTAATGTGGTTACGGTGATATGAAAAACACGTGCAGTCTGTATTTCAACCTATGTTGGCGGTTTCTGTCCCATTAAATGTACAGTAAAGTTCTAATTTGTACTCGATGTGCTCCTCACATTTCGTTTAATCTTGACAAGTGCCAAGACGGTCTCAAATGGTCCGTTGTGGAAAGAAGGACTGCAGCAAAAACCGCACCACATATGCCGCATGCATTTTATGGTGGGTCGAAGCTCCTTGCTTCACGAGACTATTTGTAGGGAGCGACCGTAGTAGCATGACAGCTCCTGAGATTATTTGGCCTGTTGGTGAATTGAAATTTGTACATGTTTGATCGTTTAATCTCACGCAACAGACGGAAGATAGGGAGACTGAAGGAAAAATTTGCTTGGAGCTGACTGAAAAGCACAAATATTGGGTCATGTTTAAAAAATATTTAAAAAATTCAGTGAATCCACCGGGTGTTGCTGGTACATTAGTGCCTGAAGATACATTCACGATTTTTTTGAAGTACAATCCGTAGTTTGGCTGATTTAAAACAACAACTTTTTTTAGGGAGTTTTGAGCAAAAATTTCAAAAATTGGCACTATTGAACGCAACTCAGCTCCTCTCCTTTCTTCTCAGTACAGCCTTAATATTAGTTATATTTCACAGCGATTAAAGAATATATATCTGCTTAAAGGCGGACAACACCGACACATTGATGCTAATTGTTAGCCCGTGTGTGTGTTTCTCAAGGCACCAGTGTACTCAAGAGTTGTTGTTTTTCATCCACCTTTCCTTCCAACCATAAGTGCATACTCGGATTGAATAGAGTTACGGAATAATTATAATCAGAACAAATTTGTACATCATAATGACTTTCAAATGCTCTTTTATGTTGTAGGAGCAGACCATTAGATTAGCACTATGGTGTGTGTGTGTCATCCCAAAGTGGTGCCTAGTCTGAGATTATTTTAAGTAATCCCCATTAATGCCTTTGTTTTGTTTTGCTTGCTTTCAATGGATGCGGGTTAGAATAAAAGCTTTGCGCTTGTGTGCAATTAGCGAGTTTGCTTGGTAACCAACAGCCAATTAATGCCACTTACAGTTGGGATAGGGGACCGACCGCAGCGTTCATGACGTCTACTTGCAATGCGGTAAAATTAGATTTTATTCTGAATTTTCCATTTTTTTTTTTTTTGTGGGTCTGTTGAAATAGTTCGGATTTTACAATTTTTGCTTGCACAAATAAAATGCCTCGTTGCAGTCCTGCTATCTAGACTGGTGTTGAAACATTTTGAAAAACAATCTAATTAGTATTTTTTTCCTCATTATTGCAATTCTAACATGCGATAATTTTTTTATTGAAGTTTCTCTTCCCACGTATATTTTCTTTGAACACACACAAGCAATCTGTAAATAGGATAAACAATTTCAGTGTATTTTTTTTTTCTCAAATCCTGTTTCGACCCCAGTGTCGGCTTGCACATAATCGTGATCGTGATGGCGACATCATCGATCCTTCATCATGATGACTCCACGACCGGTACTTTAAATATTGCATCATTGAAGCTCGTCTCCATCAGATCAGCGAGCCCACACATCAGTGATGACTGGCTGAGGGAGAGCCAAACAGAAGGAGAGTTGGGTGCAACCGTTTCAGTCACCGGTGTCAAACTCAAGGTCCGGGTGCCAGATCCGGCCCGCCAAATCATTTTATGTGGCCCGCGAAAGCAAAAATCAAACGTGTCAACTTCCAAGATCCTTGATAAAATCTGTACCGAAATGTCAAATTGTCATTTGCAATAAATAATGTTAAGATTTTTCAATAGTTTTGTTCCCCTGTTGACTCTCACTCAAACAATAATTGAACTAACTATTACAGTCGATTTGACTGATTTCAAAACAGGTAATCCATCCCGTTGTTGCGTACAAGTAATAATATATCAACATTTATTTAGCTTCACTGTCGTAACGGCCCTCCGAGGTGAAGAAGTAACCCCAAAGTGGCCCGTGACAAAAATGAGTTTGACGCCTCTGGGTTAAGTGATGATTGGCTGAGGTTAGTCAATTTTTGATTGTAAACCAATTAGAAGTAAAGTCTCGCAGGTGACAGCAAACTAGTTGTGAGTAAACCAAGACTACCTCTGCGGGTTGTGGGGGGGGGCTGTCGAAAGTCACTTGCAAAAAATGCTAAACCATCAACAGACGAAAGAAATCATTCTTCCACATCCCCTCCAGTTGAGCTCCGAGCGATTCCTTGTCCTAAATGTCAAAACCAAATGTCCGCTTTTCCAAACCCCTCGGCTGACCTCGGCGCCTTCAAAACCGAGCATCCTTCACCCGAACGCGAGTTTAATGATTTATCGACCGCAGCGCAGAGATCAAGTTCAGGACGGGCTCTTTTTGGCACCGAGATGAGCAGCTGCTGTTTGCTTTGCGCCTTTCCTGCCGTGAAATCCATCGCCATCGTTGTACCTTTTGCGGCGTGCGCGCTTAACTCTCTCCTGACTCACCCTGATGATGTAATAGGCCGGCAACGGGCGTGGGGGCTCCTTCTGAAATTACCCCCGGGGTCTAAAGACGCCTTAGCCTTTGTGTTGCAGACTCCTCCCTTCCCTGCGGGAGATTAGAATGCTGCGATATGTGCAGCGTATGCGCTATTGCAAGAACCGGTTGTTTACTGTCTGAACTGGCGAAGTGAGCGCATTCTTGAGGCGAGCATCTTCCGTGGCCCGGCAGTCTTTTTCAAAGCGTGTACGCCGGCCAAACGCCATGTGGCACAAACGTTGGCTTTCTCCCATCGTGCAAGTTCTCAGCTCGCAACTTTGTCACAGTCGTTTATAATTCCATTATCGTTGTTTGTTTGTTTTCTGTACTGTCCAAATGGGTTGTTGAGTCTTAACGTTCAGTGTCGTCCAATCGTGTAGGTGGCGCCGGTATTGAGTCGATTTGTTGCCATGACAACTAAAATGGAATTTATTTGAGGTTGTTGTTTGTGAAGGTGTGTTTGTTTCCACGTGAACTTTCATATTTGTTTTTCTTTCAATCTTTTCAAGATGTTATTTGGAATGTTTTCTGGGTCACGTGTGGCGGAGAGCGAGGGAATTTGGGAGAGAGATTGAGAAAAAGAAAGAGACGACTTTATTTTAGATCAGGGGCGTCAAAGTCATTTTGGAGGGCCATTATGATTGAATCATATAAAGAAGTCAAGAATACAGACGCTCCCCGGCTTACAAACATCCGGGTTACGAACAACGGTACATACGAACATTTTCACGGGTATGTCGAAAGAAAAAGTTCGATTTTGTATTGCGCGCCTTTTTCCGAGTGCCAAACCCTCGAGCCCTGAAGAACGTGACGAAAATCTCTCTCCCCGTTATATGGATGTCAAACATATAAGCCTTAAACATACATTCCAGACAAAATATAGCACTGAAGCAACTTACGAACGAATTCACCTTATGAACAATCGTCCGGAACGTAACTCGTTCGTAACCTGGGGAGCGTCTGTAATAGTTTATGGAACTATTGTTTAAGTGATTACAACGGGGTGTTTGGCAACAAAACAATGCTTACAACGTCTCTCTCATTTATTACATATGAGAATTTGAAATTTTGGTCCATATTTTAAGAAGGTTCATGGAATTTGCCATGTTTGAATTGCTTTCGCGGGCCACATAAAATGATGTGGCGGGCCAGATCTGGCCCCCGGGCCTTGACTTTGACACCTGTGTTTTAGATTATCTACTTTGGGTTTAACAAGGTGCACATGATATGTATTTTTTGTTTTTGGCTTATTTACTCAAAGTCTTGTCGAAGAGATTATTGTAATGTTGATTGTTGTTTGAAATGTGTTTTAGTTTTCACGGTGTTCCACAAATAAAACGTTTTTGGACATCAGTTAGGGATGTCATCCTTGACCGGGGTAGATAAAAGTCCCAACAAAATTCAGTCTTTTTCAGTTGGTTTTTATCTCAAATATTTTATGTATGTTCAAAAAAAATCATTTTACATAAAATGTTTCCCCCATTCCGATGATTTGAATCGTGCCAGGAGTTTTGATCAATTTTCTCAAGTCTAAGGTGATTTCTGTTTGAAAAATGTTCGCTTTTGCTCAATATCAGATTTTTGGGGGGGATGGGGAATGCTTGCCTTGACACCTCGAAACATGTCTTCTCTTTTCTTTCTAACCTCTCATATCACGTTTAGTTTTAGTGCAAAGATGCAAAAGCAGAAGTTGTTGCTCTGTCTCTGATATTGGATTATCGCTTTATCTGTGAGACAAAGCCAAGACGTCTGCATTCAGGGGCGCCACTTACATGAGGCAGACGATAACTGCCTCTTCGCGTGTGCGTTTATGACCTTGTTTTATTTCCTTTCTTGCTTTTTTCTGGTTCAGTCTAAATGTTTTGCTTAGCCTCGCACGGTTTACACAGCGTCAAAATATTTGCATAGTTTCTGTCCAGTCTAAATTTTTGCGGGGTTCCTGTTTTTATCACTCATGAAATCAAGGGAGAAAAAAAAATCCTCTCCGAACACTTCAGAAGTTGTGGAAATGAGTTGCTAAAGAAAGGCAAAGGTGCAGTCCCAGCTTGTGTTAAACTCAATGTTCAGGTCTCATATTAATGTGAAACCTGTCACGCGCTGGGAAGAAGATAATATGCGCCGGGAGACGTTTATTTGACGGGCTCGGAGGACCTTTTTGATCAAACTGTCATGTCAGCCATCATCTAATTAGCCGCTACCATCCGATATGAGAAGCCTGGAAGGGAAATGCGCGGCGATGAGGTAATGCTGATGGAAATAAATGTGTTGTTGTCCGCGGCTGGTCGCAGGTGGCTGGCGAGCTAACATCATCTCAGAGATGGGAAACACATGGCAGACACTGACTGGATCTTGAAAAGATTTCATACCGGAAGATTTGTTTGCCTCTTGTTTAATGATGTCATCGGTACGACGAGACCTTTGGGCTTGATCTTGATCATGCTTCTGTTCTCAGACTTCAAACTATCCATCCATCCGTTTACTGATCCGCTTTATCCTCACGAGGGTCGCGGCGCGTTCTGGAGCCTATCCGGTCTTTGGGCAGTAGGCGGGGGGGAACACACCCTGAACCGTTTGCCAGCCAATAGCAGGTCACGCATCGACGAACAACCTTTTGCGCTCACAAATCACACCTAGAGACAATTTGAGTTCCATTAAACTGCCACGCATGTGGGAGGGAACTGGAGTACCCAGAGAAAAGCCACGCGGGCACAAACATGTAAACTCTACACAGAAAAGGCGGAGTCAGAATCGAACCCTGCACCTCTGCACTGTGAGGTGGGCGTGCTAACCGTCGACCACCGCGCGCCTCAAACATACCGAGCAAGTTGACCTGTACGTGGCTAGCTTGCGCATCAACAGCCCTGACTGAGCCTCATCTCACTTATGGGTACTGAAAAGGGTGTGTGTGGATGGTGAAGAATTCCAGGTACCAATAGATCTCAGTACCAGACCTCATTGGTGTGATCCAGCTCGGTTTATGGCCTTGAGCCATCACCGTCCCCGCCTCTCCGCTGATTGTGACTGCAGCAGTCGCAAGCATTCCGTGCCAGTCATCCGTCTTTTGTGTTTGTTGGGTGGTACTTCATAAGACTTTCACCGGACGGAGCGGACCGCCCCGAAAAAGAAAAGCTCCGGGAGGGGGGGTTGGGGTGAGGGGGGGGGGTGTGACGGATGTTGGCGGTGGAGCGGAGGCAGCGTTGTGTCAGGACATCATGTAGAGTGTCGTCAAGGGGGAGAGGCTCCAACCTCTGGATTTATGGCTTTCACTCGCGTGCTGTTTTTTCTGGGATCAAGTGACGAGCATGGCTTTTCTCCAAAGGAAAGCCGGCAAACGGCGTCTATCTCCAAATTTTGCTCCAGTGTTTTTTTTTTTTTTAATTTGAAACTCAGCGACATAGATTGATTTACTTTGTTATTGAACCCTTTCATGCAACCTAATAACATGAAAATCTGTCCACTGAAGTGACCCTTGTCCCTGACAAGGTTAATTGTATCGTTTAAAAAAAAAAGAAGAAAAAAAAAAAGAAATCCCATCAACTTGTTCAAACCCTGCACCACCAAAGCAAGGCTGAACTCCGCCGCTTTCTCGTTTTTGCATTGCGATGATGTCTAACGACCGGCCGCTCCCATGATTGGCAGACTCATTTTAACTGCAAAGTGAGTCCGGCGAGTTGCTTTAATAAGCCCGTGTTGGTCCACTGTTCTCTCGCTGGGTAATTATTTTTCCTCTCTTGACTGTTCAGAATTAGGCCTGTGCAGCAAAATGGAGGCCTGAAGATTTTGTTTTGACCCATTTTATAGGACAGAAGTTGTCAAATGAAAAACTTTTTTTTAGCATTCTGCAGGATTTGGGCAATCCGTAAAATATTTTTAGATCAATAAAACCACGATCCAGCACCAGGACGCCAAGCAGTCTAAGGCTTGGCTAGTCCCCTAACATTTTCGAAAAGTTTCTCATTTAGTTACCCTCATTCGGGTCACGGATGAGTCGGAGTCCATCCCAGCTAAGAGGTGAGGGGGGGGGGGGGTCTACCCTGAACTTTTTGCCAGCCAAACGCAGAGCACGGACAGAAAACTACTTGGTGTAGAACAAAACGCACTCAAAGGGGAACAATGTCGCCGCTACGAAATGCTAATGTCTTATTTGCTCGTTATTTATCGACGTTTTTATGGACCCACCCTGTCGGAAATCCAATCCAATTGTGATGAGTGATATGCTGAAAGATGTTTCATTAATATGCATGATTGAATTCATGCATTTTCAAGCGGCGTGTCGCGAAGGGCTGAGCGTCTTGATGCCCGGGGCTATCAGCTACATTACGCCTGCGGATCGCCTAATTTGTGCCACCCTCCACCCATCATTTTGTCATTTGTGGGCGATGGCGAGAGAGAATGGGGTGGGGTGGGGGTGGCATTTTTTTGCGCGAGTGTTGATGTAAATGCATGAGCGTCTGTTGCCCTGCTGAAAGTTTAATCGGGCTGCGCCGCACGTGGCTAAATTGGCTCGCCGTCAATCAAGAGCGACGGCTTGTTTTGGGGAAAATGGCGATGATTGCGCATGCGGTGTTCTCGCCGAGCGTGAAAGAAGACGTGTTGATGTGACACGTTCGAGTGCGCTGGACTCGCAGCTAGCGCTTGTTAATTGAGCGTTGGGGCGGGTTTCAGTTCACTACGTAAGGTAAGACCCTCTCCAGGAGGTTTTATGCTGAGCACGGTTTGCGGTTGCGTGTCGCGGTGGGAATCATGAATCCATTAAATAGAGCGCTCAAAGTTCTGTCATAGTAAGGCCAAACGGAGTTCACGATTCAATGCTTTGAATTTACTGTCTTAAAAAAAAGTAGTCTAGTCCAAAAGGAAAATGGCCAAATTCGTGTCAACGTCCTCCGTTCGTGAAGCTGCAAAAACAAAAACCCGCCGCTCGAAACGTTGTCCCGTACTTTTGTGAACGAGCATCCCGGTTTCACGTCTGGCGATGGCTCCCTCTCCAAAGCTCGGTGTGAAATGTTTGCCTGATAAAGCCCGCCGTCATTCCGCTTGGCCCCGCTTGTTGTTGCCAAGCAGGCGGCGGTGCCATAGTAACCTCACCCTTCCCCTCTTCCAAATCTAATTATACACCCAACCTTACCGTAAGCCCAACCTAACCTCCGTCATTTTCTGTCATGTCCTCTTTAGGGAACAGATTTATATTCCTTTTTTTTTCCCTAACCCACGCCAACCCGACCAATACCCCCCCCCCCCTCGTTTCCCCGATCCATACTTTTCCCATCACCCTATCGCGAACCCGATAATGATGTTTGTCTGGTGAATCGCTCCCAATTCCGACGGCGCGGGCGTGTCCGGTGAGACGGAGAAGCTGGTGAGAAAGGCCCCGGTTGTTAGTCCTGACATGCACGAGGCCGGTCGCCTTTGAATACAGTGGAGGCTGTCATGGCCAGCTTACCAAGGACACAACTCTCTCTCTCTCTCTCTCTCTCTCTCTCTCTCTCTCTCTCTTCTCTTCTCTCATTCCTCCCGGGAGCATCCGCTCATTAGGGAGTGCATCTCGCTTTGTGCGGGATGGGGGGGGGTGGACTTTAATGAGCCTCACCGAGGCTTTGCATCCAAACATGTAACATGTCCACTTGTCCAGTGCAGGAACTGGATGAGCTTCTCGTGCGGCCTCCGTTCTATTTCCTTTTTGTGTAATGTATCCTTTCCCACCCTACCTGGCCATTTCCTTTGTTTGGAATGCTTTGTGTCCTTTCTCATTACGGCGAACAATCTCGGGGCGCTGTTTATTTGATGACACGGTGCAATGTAATTAGTTCATCTGCAGATATGGCCCCTCTTACTTGCAAAATGGCTTACATGTCTCGAGGAGGGGTGGGGGGCTTAAATGCCACCTCCCTCTTTGAGATGAGAGAGAGACTGAGAGAGAGAGAGAGAGAGAGAGAGAATGGGCCCGGTCAAGGAAAGAACTTGATAATGACATTTGTCTCTCTTAATCGCCGGCTGACTTTTGAACGAGGTTTAACTGAATAAAGAGCGACCTCTTTGGGGATGGGGTGGGGGGGGGGGTAGTTAAGTTCAATCAGGATTCCTTTTAAAGTCTAAAGTTACCCAACCCGATTTGCGTTCAACCTCCAGATGGAGGAAAATGCGGGAAGCTTCCAGTCCAGACTTGAAAACTAAACGAGCCAAAGTCCATAAAGGTGATTTGGAGGTTTGAAGTGTTTTTACTGGCAATTGGTGAAATGATACAACCCCCTCAATAATGGTGAGGTCTTTCTTTCAGGGAGGGACGGGTGGGAAGAGGGGTCAATCTGTGTACCCTTTCATCCAATCACCCCATTTTCAAAGTTATCCCATTAAGAGTGAGAGGCGCCAGAAAAATGGGATGTCAGGGCCAACAGCATGTGGCGCTTTGAGTGCTCATCGTGGGGGGGTGAACGTTGCTTCCTGTAACACTATCCGGTTTGTGAAATGGGGGGAGGGGGGGAGCGTATTTCGACAATGACATTCCGTTTCTGGGCAACCGGGCAGCAGCTGTGCATATTTTGATGTCCGCGGGGGTAGTAGTCCGTTGACGCAGCTCTGTTTGAACACGGATCCTTGCGTCATTAGTGGCCGAAGTCACTTTTGGGAGGGATTAAGAGTCTGTATGGACGACAGATGCCGTGTTTGGTGATGGCCTGTCCTTTTCGCTTCATGTACGGATTTCATCGGAGGTCGGGGTTACTCGAGTCAGATGGCTTTCTTTGTCACGTATAATTTGCCAATTTTAGGACTTTGTACTTGTTTGGGTAAAACCTACGAAAGTCTGGAATTGACTTTTGACACTCTTACTGTGTGATGTTTGGTGAAACTAGTAATCCATGCCTTCATTACATCTTGATCGGATTGCACTTTATTTTGGAGTCAGACAGTCATTCCTCAAGCATTTCCAGTTGCTCCAAAACGCTGCTGTCCGCCTCGTTTTGTGTGCTTGTAGGAGGGAGCACACACACAACCACAATTCTGGCTTCCTTTAACTGGCTCCCTGAACATTTTGGAGTTCATTTTCGGATGATTTTTTTTTTACCGAGTTCTAAACAGAGCCTCACGAGCTTCTTCCGATGCCTGTCCCTCAAGTAGCAATGACCTTCCGTTAAATGGTGGGCAAACCCCCTCTATGTCCGTCAATCTTTATTGTCTATTTTATTTTTATTTTTAATCATTGTCTACAAGTGCAACCTGCAGTTACATATATTTCCAATGCTTTTTTTGGCAAGCAGTTAATGGGGAAAAAATAATAAATAAATCATACAAAATCTTTCATTCCCCATGCATTCCAGAATGTTCCATTTCCCCAAGTTTGTCGTCAGCTCTTGCAGGTTCCGCGTGCCTGTGACAAATTAGTTCCTTTCTCCAGTTAGGCCGCTAATAAGTCATCCGTGACGAAGCACACTAATATGAGATATTAGCTTACAGCGCTCATCATTACATTGGGGGAATGAAAAGAAAATACTCCTAATTATCTACCGGCATGATGATGCAGAATTATCTTGAAAATGGATCTCTTCTGAGTATTATTCTAATCCACTCCTTAAAACCTGACGTCTAATTTGCTTTCGACCTGTGTCACCGCGGCTTTCCAGGCGATAGGGAGGCGCCCGTCGTGTTTTCGGGAAATGTATATCAGAGGACATCTCGGGAGTCATTAGTCGGAGACTTGCTTGCGCGCTCCAGAGTGGAGACGGGAGCATCGGGGAGCTGGAGGGGGGCAGGACGCTCTCGACCGGTGTGGCCTCATTAATCACTCTCCTCGCCACTCGCTGCAGTGCCTCCTTTTGTTCGTCAGCTTTGGAGGCCGTAAACTTTATTGGCGTTGACAGTGGCACGGGGGGAAAAAAAATCACTGTCACCAGCTCGTTTTGGGCATCCTTATCTGCTCTAAATTGAAATTCCATTAACCTACATGCAGTGCTAAATGGAACTTGGGGGACTTAATCCATCTCTCCGCGCAACCACTTTCACATCGCAATTATACAAACTGTAAATCCGGTCAAAAAAAAGAAACATAACGACAGGCGAATGTGTCATCTCGAACCCCAAAAAAGCCCAAAAAACATTTTCATCAAAATCGATTGGCCGGTATGATGATTTATTCACTGTCTGAATGTGTGCAGACTCTGCTGTTTTTGTGGGCCAGTCGACTGGCCCTCTGGCCTATTAAACATGGTAGTCAGGAGGTGCTGCCCCTATATTTAGACAAGGTAACTAGACATTGTCTTAGTACAAATCAAAACAAAGAACTGCTTCTTTGACTCTAGTCAAATATTGTTACTGACGTTACATGCGTTACTGACGTTACACGTTACTGACGTTACATATTTCATGCCTTCATTTTATCCAAACTATACAAGTTGAAGGGTGATACTGGTATTCAATCTATATCCACTAGTTAGTAGGGGAGAAAATTAAAAGGTAACCTATTACTTCAAAGGATTACCAAGCAGCACCAAAAGAAGTCATTTTCGTTACTGACGTTACATATTTTATGATGATTTTATTGGTAAGATTTTTGGAAAGAGTTCAAATATCTGTGATTCCCTACTTTGTTTACAATGAAAAGGAACATTTGCTATACAATCAATCAAAGACTCACTGAAAAGGTCTTAAAATCCACTTAGCAGGCCTACTTGAAAAAGTAAGAAATTTCTTAATAGGATGGATTCGGTTGGTCGAAGAAGCAATTCCAATTTTTCCACGTTGCCTGCAACTGTTTGCACTAGTACACAACATCCCCGGCATGTTGCTCTGCAATGGCGGTCAACCCCGCGCAGAAAAAAAATCTGTGAAAAACGTGCGCTTTGTCGCACTTTGTGAAAGCGACTGTTGTCGCGTTGGTGAATCAGCTGCAGAGATTTACTTTGGACTTCTGGAAGACTGCTGACAAGCGTTTACACAAGTCGTTTGTCAAGTTTAGGAGGGAAATGAATGCACTTTAACGGATAAAAGAAGCTTGTTTTGGTGCAGCTGCACAAGATTTTTTTTTGGGGGGGGTGCTGACTTATGTGAACAGACCTGATATCAGCCATGTAAGGCTCTTTTCGTTCTCTTTGTTTCATGCTGTGGTCTTTGGTCTGGTTTGAATTAGAAGCTGCTCTGGTCACAGCGTTCTCTCTGTACCTGCGTGGGTTTTCTCTGGGTACTCCGGTTTCCTCCCACATTCCAAAAACATGCACGGCAGGCTCATTGAACACTCTAAATTGTCCCTTGGTGTGAGTGTGAGTGTAGATAGTTGATCCTCTCTGTGTGCCCTGCGATTGGCTGGCAACCGGTTCAGGGTGTCCCCTGCCTACTGCCCGAAGACAGCTCGGATAGGCTCCAGTACCCCCATGCAACCCTTGTGAGTTTAAAACAGTTCGGAAAATGGATGCATGAATCGACCACCCTGAACTGTCGCCTGAATCTGATCGGAAAAAAAATCTCTCAAAGTCTTACAGACAAGCAATGAAAGTCATTCGTTCCATTTTTTTCCCTGCTGCTGAAACAGAAGGTTGAGGCCTTTCGGGAGGGGGTGGGGGGTGAGCGGAGTGCTCGGTCACGGTAGATTTGCAGTCGATCTGTTAAAAGTATTGATCCACCGGGGCTCTCAAAATGGGCCTCCGTGAGCAAACGCAAGCCGAGCCCCGTGACGAGTTGGCTCGGTGACCCACAGAGACGTCCGACACGACGCGAACCCGACGTTCCTAACGACCGACGACGAAAGCTGAAATGACTATCGCAGCACACGGCTGGCAGAATCTGAAAGCCTTGCGGCGAAACTGAAATGGACAGAGGAGAAATAGACGAGCCCGCCTCCCATTCGACTCGGGTAAGGCAACGGCGCCAATTATGCCGTCGCCGGCGATCACACAGCTCATAAACAAAACCCAATTAGCAAAGCCGTCGTGAATAGAGGGAAGGGGGTTGACGGAATTGATGGAGCGGATGCCGTACCCGTCCTCAGAGGGACGCCCCGGATGCACCGCTCTGTATTTACGTCGGATGAAGCGGTAATTGTAAATAACGAGGCACAACAAGCGTTCCGGCTGAAGGAGGTGGCGCCAGACTGGGGCGACATCGCCATCGCAGACGCTCCCCCCGAGCAGGCGGGAAGAACTACCCCGCATGGTGGGACCGGCAGGGCGGGCGGGGGAGGGCCCGAGGGGGTGGAGAGGGCGGCGCTATTTTCTGCTCGGCTTCACCTGAGACAATGATGCAGCCTGGCATATTGGTGCCAAAGGGAGGCTAAAGGTGAGAGTCGGCCCGGAATGCTGAAAGCCGTTGAACATATTGTGTATTCCGACACGGCGTACATTGATTTATATATATATTTTTTTGAGCTGGACAACATTGTAGCTGTAACCAACTGGACCATAGTCTCTCACGAGCAGAGTACAAAACATATAATTCCCAGCCGGGGGGGAGAACTGGTCTGAAAAACACTTCCAAGCCGTCAATAGAAACTAATCAAATAAAGTCAACAGACATTTGAGCCTTGCCTATATTGCTACTTCAACCCTTTCATGCACCCTGTAACCTGATAACACGAGAAGCTGTCCACTCTAGTGACCGCTGTCCCTGAAAGGGTTAAATGATGATTTGACCCCCCCCCCACCAACAACAACAAAAAGTGCCTGTGTACATGTGCCAAAGACTCCATAACATCGAATTACTCAGTCTAAACTTGGCCTCTCCCCATAATAAAAATAACTTCAGATGTACAGTATCACTAATTACTACTTTCCTATTAGCCAGGGCTTTTGTGTGGACTCTAAACTTTCCCTTCCTGCTCCCGTTATTTCTTTGACTTTTGTTTTTCATCGGCCTGTGCCCGCTCCCGGTGTCGCCGGTGGCGTCGTCGCCCTCCGGCTGTGCGCCGTCACGCTTCGGCCACGCTTCATTCCTTCATTAAAGGTTCGCTGAAGTGTGCGCGATCCCACGCTGCTGTGGCGGCGAGGATGGAAAAGTCTAGACAGGTTGGAGAGAAAAGAAGAAAAAAAAACAACACGAAAATAGTCTGACGAATCACCTTCACACCGCTGTGAGGCTGAAAAAATGGCAGCCTGCCCAACGGCTTGGCGCTAATGCGTTCGTGTAGGGAAGCGTGTGTGCAACCACATCAATCACGCTTCCATCGGCCATGATGGATATTGCTTGTCAGTGCAAGTTATTTAATTATCGCGCATTTTTGGGCGTGGAGTCCCGCTTCCTAGCCTTCCTCGTTTATCTCTACGTATTCCCGTGTAGCATGAAGACATATGACACTCATTTTGTGTATTTTGTTGTGAGCCCTGACAGTCAGGCTACTAAGCTAGCTAGCGGCCCACGTGTCGTCGCCCCTCCACAGGGAAAGTGAAACCAAAGCTGATACGAGATCTCCAAATGACACCCCAGAGTTTTTGCAAAATGGCTTGTTTGTTTTTTTTAAACGACACCACGACACTTGTGCAGGTGATTTTCACTGTCAGATTTACATTTTAATGTTACTAAAGGGGACGTATTACCGAAAATTAGCTTTTTAATTGCTCGTGTAGAACGAGTGGAGTCTCTGGAGTGCCTTTTTGCACACAGTGTGAAATAACCCAAACGTTTAGCAAACATATTTGCGAAAATGTGTCTGTAAGCAAGCCGTTGCAGTTTTGGTGGGGCGCAATCATTGCGCTGTATCAGAAGCTGACACTCACAGCAAATATGCACATCCAACAATACCGCAGCTCTGCTTGTCTTTTGGTGGCTTTCTTTTTCTTGAAATCTTTTTTTTTTTTTTTTTGGCTTTGACATTGCAGCGGTGTCTTGAGCTATGAGTTGGATTCATTTGTGACCACGCTTCTGCCACACTTTTTGCTGCTCTTCAATGGATATTGAGCTGCTTCTTCCGGCCTCCTGTGTCTACAGATGTACAAGGAGAAGGACGATGACATCAGTAATATGAACCGTTCTGCCCAAAGGATAAAGAATATATGCCTGAGACTATTGCTGTATTATCTTTCTACATGTGTTGCTCCTCCGTTTGTTTTGAAAGAAGCGTTTCTGAGAGGGTTATGACACTGCCGCGTCGATGCTATTTGTGAACCTGTCTATTGTGTTTCCCACTAGGTGTTAGCATTGAGCTAGTGGGCTGAAAGGCTTACCTACTTGAATATTGGTCATTAAGTTTGAGAACAACCTTGTCAGACGGCAGAGATTCTAGTCAAGTCAAGTCAAGTCATCCCCAAAAAAGTTCATTGTATTGTCCTCGCAGCGTTTTTTTTTTTTTTTTGGTACAGAATTGTACAAACTATCTGTGAGAACAGGCCGAAACCTCAGAGTGGATTTGCCACTTTTGGAAGCTGTGATTCCCGCGTCTATTTTCGCCAAGTTTATGGGCAGATGATTGCGCTGCTGCCAATTTTTTTTTTTCCTTCGCACTCACTGAGCGAATGTTCTAGCTCGCCCGTTGCCATTATCTCCAGCTAAAAGGAAACCGTGATTGATCATCATTCGGGACGTCGTCTTCTTGCCTTGCCTCGCTCACTCGACGTGAATGATGGCCGCTGTGCGCGGGCCTCGTGTGCCCCCCCCCTCCCCCATGCTGTCACTCTCACTTGTGGAGGTGAGACAGCCCGGTGAACCCGACCAGGATCTGCGTCACACCTTTTTCCCATTAAAAATACATTTAGAGAAACTTCATCCGTTGAAAATCGTTTGTTAGAGACACAACGCAAGCAGACGTGCCTGCTTCTTTTTTTTTTCTGTGAAAGCTGGCAGCATCCCTGAATAGATTGCTTTTCTCGCAGCAAGCCCTGAATGAGCAAATGGCTAATTTTGCACAGGGGAAGATAACACACAAAAAAGTATGTGTGTGTGTGTGTGTGTGTGTGTGGCTTTTTTTTTTTTGTTCTTGAGGCACTAATTCAAACAGAACTTCGGGCCATAAGCCTTCCTTCTTTCAACGCAACACTGCGCTCGGTTAAACTCTGGGAATTCGTTAAGTAAAGAAACAAATTTAAAAAAAAAGGCTTAAATTGTCCTTGGCCTTTGGATGCCACAGGAAGGTTTGCCTCGAAGTAAAGTGGTACCTAAGCGTTCAAGTACCATTTGTTACATGACAGTCAAACCAGAATTCCCATTGAGATTGTTTATATTTGTGTATATTTCTATGAAAATCCCCAAATAAAGCCGTCATCAAATTAGGGCAGGACTGATATGTACTTTTCCAAGCCGATGCTAATTCCGATATTTGGAGGAAATAAAATTCAGATAACCAATTCATTGAATGAATTACAACCCCCACACACACACACACACACATACACACGCAAAAGGAATAAGAAAACTTCTATTTTGGTTGCCTGACAATTAGTCGGGTTGTTGCAGATCTTTTTTGGTTTGTTTTTGTTTTGTTTTAATATAATGTATTTATTTTTACACATCAACCATTACAAAATATGACAAAGATAATGACATTCAGACACTCCACCCTAAAACAAAAATGCAAAAAAAATCTTAAATTTTTTTACCAATTTTTCTCACAGCTGTTATGTCTGATCTCCAGATTTTTTTGTTTTGTTTTTTTGGGTGGGAATGTTTAAATGTCAAAATCTTGGTCTTATCTGGAAAAATTATTACAAGATAACAATCAATCAAAAGTAATAATCAGCTGATTACAAAAGGCCAAAAATCTGCATTTTTTTTATGGTTCAAGCAAAAAATTTTGGGGGGGGCCAATTTTTGCATTTTTTTTTTAAGTGGAGGCGGGGCAGGTTTGAATGTTATCTTTGTGTTATAACTACCATGTTCACAAGTTAAGAAAACAAATCGGGGAAAAAAAACTAACCAAAAAAAAATCGTCCGACTTTAAAAAGACCCGCCAATGACATTTGCCAGCCAATTAATCTGTCAGGCCCAACATCACATCTTCATTCGCTGTACGGGAATCAAGAAAGATGTCAACAATCTCAACTGTGCGGCAGCTGCGCGATAAGGGCAACGTCGGGTGCGCTCGTGAACGTGTCGGCCAAGGTGGCGATGGTTTGAATTTCACCGCGGAATGCACCCCGGGTATATTTGTTCTGGTCGTGAGGCTAACCCCACCTCCTCGAGTGTGTAGAAACAGATGTTCGGTGGGGTCCCCGCACCAGAGGGCCCTCCATTAAGAAGCTGTCCTCCGCGCGCCAACTGCCGCTCTAATAACGTGCTGAGAGTCAAACATTCGGCTCCGTCGCGGCTGCTCATCTTTCAACGTGAGATGGGTGGCGTTCATTTGGCCGAGCGTTGCTCCGTGGCAGTTATTTTTATGAGAAGGTCATCGCGAGGTTGCCAATGATATGATTGGTGACCGCTGATGAATCGAGTGTCGGAGGCGAGAAATAGAGCGCGCTTCGTGGCCGAACTGTTTGTAGATTGCAATCACAGTATTTGGTCGTGTTTGTTTTAGGTTGCGTTTTGTTTCACAATTTTTGCAGTTATGCTGAAGTGATTTCCTGTTCATCACAACATCAAGTTTTGAAGTGAGTTAAACTCAGGCTCAACTAGTTTGTCACCTGAACGGGTTGTATATCGAAATCGAAATAGTGTTTTGCTGCATGCCCATTTGATTCACACTCTGACTCCTTTTGTGGAGTTTTATTGATTCAATTGTTCATCCCAACTCCAACTTCATCGCTGCATATCCAACGTGTTTAACACAGGCCCAACTAGTTTTCCACCTGAACAGGTTGTACATCAAAACAAGAAGCATTTTGTTTGTTTGTTGTTTTCTGACACGGATGCCTTTTTTGTTGTCCCACTCCGTGTAAAATGTGGTGCAAACATTTTGCTCAGCGTGTGGAATCAAGTCGGCCGGGATTCGGGCCCAACCTGTTAGCCGCCTGAATAGGTTGCGCATCGAAACGAGGACCGTGCTCCTTTTTCTATACGCTATTTCCGCGCCATTGGCTTAGACACGGTATTGACGGAGTACAATATGAGCGGATGTAATTTCTTCCTGGAGAAAAGACGCTTTTTGTTTCCCGCGCGAGAAAAGTCATTTTGCCGATGTATCGGTGGAGGAAATGCGCCTGAAAAGCCGTCTCTGGTAGGCTGGAGATAAAACCGCCAAGACGTGCGATGGAGTAGCGTCATTGTTCCTCGCGAGGAGCAGCGTCGACTGAGGCTCTGCAAGTGGCAGCCGCTGATGAATGGACGCTTTTCAGCGACGCATTCAACACGTCTATTTCCAGCCGCGAACGCTGGCGCCATTAGAATTGCAATTTTATTTTTTTTTTATGGGGGGGGTGTTAACGTAATGACAATCAGTTATTTGACAGATTTGCACTTGGGGAGTGTGTGTGTGTGTGTGTGTGTGTGTGTGCGCGCGAGTGCACGCACGTGTTGAGGGGGGGTTTCATTTCAGCTTGTTCATGAAAATTGGATGGCTTTGCGCCGGTTGAACAGGTGGTCTGATGCGGAAAGATTTTCCTGCAGGGAGATAGTGCCGAGACGCGGGCGACTTGATTCGACGTTTTCGTTTCATCCGTCTGCGTGAGCGCAGACATCTGCCGCCGACTGTCAAGGTCGTCGCCGAGTCTCGGGATTGATTGTACCGATGGTAACTTCACCAGGTTGCAAACTGAGAAACAGTCAATGGAACACAGAAAAATAGATGGAAGAAATTGAAAAAAAATATTTGCAGTTTGAAATACTAATTTCACAAAATAATTATACTATATTATATAATTATAATAGTATAATTATTATATAACTATACTCTATTCTATTCACTATATTTTTACATATTTTTTAATTAAAAAATTGGTGCCTTAATATTCATCTAAAATATATAATATAAATTTGTTTTCACAATTTAGAAATTTGTGAATTTAATAATGATAAACAATTGTTGATGAAACACGTTTTGTTTTTGTTTTTTCGAACGATTCGATTCAGTGGGATTCGGATTCGATTCGATGTGGTGCGACTGAGTTTGAAAGGATACGATTCGATGAGTTTGTCAAAGATAGATATCTCCAGTAAAAGACAAAAATAGCTCGATATATATTTAAAGTGGAACCATTTATGCACCTACATCTTTAAAACCAATTTATAATTGTTATTTTTAAAAATGTATTTTAAATATTTATTTACCACAATATGTGGTGGAACAGTTAAAAAAAAAAAAATGTTTGCAAAAGGTCCCCCGGCCAGACTTGGAACATCTCTGTCCTCGCGGGTCATTCAAGGTGCCGTTTAATCTCTGCTAACCCATCTCTCTCTGGAATGTTCCATGACTCCTCTCCCCCCTGGTATTCCGTATGCTCCCCAGCGGAGAACCCGACCCCGATCCATCACGGGAACACCACGACGTAAAAAGCTGCCCGGGTCGTGACTTTTTGCCAAATGCCAAGATGCCACCGCCGCGCGCCGAGCTTCATTTCGGTGGAGACTGACGGGAATGGGCGTCCTCAACTCACACCGTCGCTCGTGTGGCTCGGTAGAAAAGGGCGAGGTCAGAGGTTGTCGTGTTATTGAACTAGGCACACGTGAGTCCCACTGTTGTGTTGACGTGGATAGATTTTAACTTCCTTATGACGATGCACAAATATGTCACGAAGCCTCCTCGAATTCAAAATGGATGTCAGAGTGTTGTCTGTCGATTTAATTGAAGCCCCTATGGAAAAAGTGCGCGGTCAGCATCCCCCTCTGCAGAGACGGCGGCGAAATGAAAACATGATGACCTGCCTGTTTGCATCAACAAAGCGCGGTGCCGTGATGCTGAGCTGGTCTTCCAACCCGTGTCGGAGCGTTTAATCATCTTTACGCCTTCCACCTGCAGTTGTAGCAGTTTGTGCGGATGCTGATGTACAAAAACAAGACGGGGTTGAACTTCTGACCTGAGGAGAAAAAAAAAAGAAGCGCTGAAGCACACCGGAAAGTCTTTGGGGCATCTTCCTTCATTTCACCCGCAAAACAAATCCTCATTTCAATTAATAGCATTCGACATTTGAACTTTAACGATGCCGTAAAGAAAATATTTTACATTTGTTTCTAAATACAAGATGTATGTTTGGAGATAATTGCAGAAAATATTAGCAATACTGAGACACAATTTTTATTTTTTTGCTGGAGCGCTTTAGAACTCCGTGTTGTTGTCCACGGGTGCAAAACAGCAAGAAAGGGAGGAAAAACAGACAGACTTGACAGGCAGCGTGTGGACCAGAGCTTTGGCGCTGCTGTGGCAGTTTTAGAGCGCCTCGTTGTCAACTGTGAGTGTGCGTATGCCGCGCAGAGATTGGTAAAAGGGCAAAGGGGGAGGTGGGTGGGGTTTAAACTGATTACAATTTGGCAGTCCGGGGCTCTGGGCAAGCACTTTAGAGTGCCTTGTTGTTGGCCAAGAGGTTTACACATGTCAAAGGGAGAAAATGGAAGAGAAAGGGGGAAAATCAAGTGTGCCCACTGGGTTTCTGGCTGGCATGGCTGGTTTAGAGTGCCTCATTGTCAATCATTCCAGAGGCTGCCAGAAGCGCTAGGTGGGTGGATTTATTTATATATGTATGTACTGTACTGTATTTTAAGTCTGACTTCACAGCGCTGTCATTGCTGCTCTAGAGCGCCTCATTGTGGCAGTGTCAAAAAGCCCCATGTTGACCCACTCGCGGGGAGTATACATAATCCAGGCACCGGAGGCAAGCAACAATTTTCTCTTTGCTGTGCCAAATTTAGCAGACATTTACTTTCACTCGAAGCTACTGTTGCAACCTAATGAATCATCGCGCCACCTCATCAAAGAGTCCAATTCTTTTTTTTTTTTCTTCTTTTTTCTTATTATGTGCGCTTGGGTCGCTGCGACCTGTAAACTCTCCGGCATCTTTTGGGAGGCTGTTGCGCGAACTGGTCCTTGAACACAACATTCCCGAGCCTTTGAGTGCCAGGGCAGTAAGACGTCATACCAATTGGTTGGCGTGTTATTTAACGGAAAGTGGCAACGTTTCCTCTTCCCAGACTGCATTTTGCTGTTCGGTGAGACCGTTAGCAATGCAACAAATCTGCGCTTGTCACCATGAATACCGCTCCTGCTTTGTTTCCGCATTGGTCTCTTGTCGCGTTCTTTTTCTGACTTGTCACACTTTGTTTTATTTTGATTCCCTGTCTGTCATTTTTTCGCTGAGGAACGGGGAAAAAAAAAGTGTGAACAAGCTGCACGGGAAGGTTATTAAAAGCCGGTGGGAGAAAAACGTGAAATTACTCAAACAATGCTTAAGGCTCTCTTGGGATGTGTCCAAAAATAAAAACACTCAATATTGATTTGATTAAAACATCGGAGAGGAAAAAAAACAAAAAGTATTTGTCTGAAAGAGTAGATCAACTGTCTGGAGCCGTCGTCATTGTCTTTGACTTGGTCAAACTCCGGTCACATGGCCTCTGGAGAAAAGAGATTATAGGGGCGCTAATCTCCAGATAGTTTTTTTTTCCCCTCCATCTTGGCTCTAATTAATCAGGGCCAGGCTTCCACCAAGGGGGGTTATCTGGCCCCAGGTCAATTTGCAGCTATCAGCTCACGAAGGCTGGTCAGAGCAGATCCAAGTGCCAGATCTTGGCTATCGTCAACCTTCGCTGGATAACAAATTGACACAAACAAAACAAACAAACAAAAATGTAAACTACAAAGGCAAAATTGTGATTGATGCGACAAATATTCACTTGGTCCATTTTAGCTAGCCAACGCAAGAATCTGCATCGACTGCGTATTGCCGGATTTTACAGGCAGTGTAAAATGACAGAAAGTGACAGCTTTGACAGGAAGCAACTGTACTGGTCAACTTGTTCCATCTAATCCGTTGTCATGTGACATTTAAAATGAACAGCGAGACGGGAAAATCAATGAAACAAATTAAAAGCTCGTAACGGTCTGGCTTCTGAAAACTACCTCTGAAGACGGCACCTTGCCGGGTTGACTTTTGTCTCACCGCCGTCGTCGTTTATTGCAAACAGTGATGCGAACGAAGGCAGACAAATTATGGTTTACACGGGCACCGTAAACGGTTTGCTTCCTCGCAATCCGGAAAATTGCTGGGTTGACTTGCCTCCACAATTCCTTGTCGACTACTATACAGGGGGAGGTGTGGGTACCTTTGATCACGAAAATTTTTAAATCCCCCCCCCCCCACCACCACCACCTTATTCTGTGTCAGTGACATTCTTACAGAGTGGCAACACAGGAGAATACACGGAAAAATGACGCTTTTTACAGGCTGTGTGGGCCACCTGATACGACTGCCGATGCCGGGAAATGGCCTCTTTCCGCGACGGCGCTATTTAACAGCCAGACGGAAAAAGGCAGCAAAGAATGTGTAAAAAATTGGATGATATCATTCGTGAGTCAGGACCTCCCGCTCTTTTCAAGCGTCCTGTTTCTCGTCGCTTTGGATGTTGAGGCTCGTTCCATCGAGTCTTTGAGGAAACCCTCGTCTGCTTTTAGCTTCTGACGCGGAGCAGATGTCACGGATCAAACCGGAACCCGAAACCAGACCGAGCGTTTCATTTGAGAAGATTTATCTCCTGCTACTCATTAATTTTCTACCGTTGCATCGCAACGACACGAGTCCCTCGCTCTCCACCAGCTGCGATAGCTTACACCGCCATTTTGAACTCAAAAAAACGGTTTGTGTTTTCTTTGGCGCGATCCTACTTCACGACTCCGGACTCTATTGACAACCCAATAGTATGTTTCAGATTCACTGGGTTTGAGTCCAGAAGGCCCTTTTCATGAAAGTATTTATTTACACAATGTTGGATGTGAGGCAAGCAACATCTGCGAGCAATTGAGACAAAAGGAGGACATGCTCTCACATTTAAGCTACTGTCTCTGACTTTTCCCCGCTCCGCTCCTGTTGGAGGGTGCTGAGAGGTCGCAGTAATTACTAGCTTGGGCTCCTAAAAAGAGCGTTTGAAGTGCTGATGTCATGGTCGGGATGAAATGCGTTTGGGCGAAAGAAAAACAACGACAAACGACGCTCTGATTTTTGACGCGAGTGTGTTTTTAAGACGACCGTGCCAAAACAAGACAATGTCAGGGTGGAAGTGACCTGTCAATTTTCCTTTCGGGAATGACAAAGAAAAAAACAACACCTCTCACTATTTAACGTCGGGCTTGATATCCCTCCGCCATAAAACAACAACAACAACAACAACAACACCACTCATTATTTAACGCTGGGGTTGATATCCCTCCGCCACCCACTTTTCAATCTTTGCCAGCATGCGTATTTGACTGTCGGATGAGTCCGAGAAGATTGCGTTCGCCCACTAGGCCGTCTGTTAGCTGCCAGCTGGAAGGGTTGAAAAAAAAAGCGACGTTCTGATTGAGTCTGCTTACGAGGTGGAAGGCGGCAGATAGTTTGGGCACGATAAGCCGAGGCAGCCGAGCGAACGCTGCGCCGCCCGTAGCAGATGGATGGAGATAGCGAAGCTTCGGGCAGCCGAGCTCGACGACGGGATTAGCGACACCAATCTTTTTGTCAATAAACGATTTGACGACTTGTGAAAATGTACCTACTTCCCCTCCCGCGAAGGTAAACTCATTAAATTTAATGTTTCATGGACGAACCGTCAGAAATTATAGTATTGCAAAATGGCTGCGTTCTCCCGAAGATGAATTCACACTTGTTGCTTCTTTGCCTCCTTTGATTGAAAAGCCCGAATAACGTTTTGAGTTGTGCTGAGATGAGCCCTGAGATTGGAAAGTTGGTCACTGATAAATGCAAGTTAGTTGCAAGATGTCAAGTGAAATCGAATTTGACAAGTTGTCACGTTTCGGGCACGGGCGGTGGAGTTAGCCCTGCAGTTTTTTCCCTCAACTTGTTGAGTTTTGTTGATCAAAGTGAAACCTGCCGTATCAAACCTCACCTCGTTGCTGCGACATGCTGTCCAGCGTGACAGGCATCGTGGAAATGTTATTAAATGTTGGATTTTTTATTTTATTTTTTTTAGCCATCACTCACGTACTCCTGACAGGTCCCTGATGAGAATGACAAGCATTTCCTGTCTCGCGCCCGCAGGGATCTGTTTCAAGTTTGTGGGGGGTGAAGGAGCGCAGGTCAGGGTCACTTCAAGTGGCATTGACGGACAATCCCTTTGTCTTGGTTGGGAAATAAGTCACGTCAGGCCTCTTCAGTTTGATTTGACTTGAGTGGCTCTTTCACTTGGACGTCTATTGGTGGCTTTTTTTGCGTTTTTTAGCGCACGTTTATATCGACAAAAAATGTCGCAAAACGTGAATGTGAAGTACCAGGAGCAAGGGTTCGCATTTGCCAGCTTTTTCCTCAAAATCTGCCTGTAAAATAACTCCATATGTGACCAAAAAACAATTACTCGGGATTAGCAAATATCCCCATTGTTGTTACTCATTCGATTTGGCAAATTAGTAATTTCACCAATGTTCCAGATGGAAATGCGTGTCAGGACAATTTAATTAGTTTTGGGCGTTGATGTTTTCGAATCACCGACGGGAAGACTCGCCCGAGCAACGGAGCGCATCTCCGAGGGGGACGCGGCGGCGACCGGAAGCAGTTGTCAAGGGGCCTTTTGTGGGTGTGTATAAAAAAAAAAAAATCCTCCAATCATTTATCTGAAGACACAAGGGTCATTGGCTGCATAAAAGCCGCTAATGACATTAGAATTGAATCCGCCGACATACAGGACAAAAGACAAGGCAAGAGATAATAGAGGTTTCCGATTAGGCATCTCGGAGACCGGGGCGTAATGAGATTGCTGAGGTATGAGTTGATTATGCTGTCATATTGATAAAAAAAATAATTGCATTTTCCGTAATCCCCGCAAGGGCACCGGCTTTCGAGTGGGTTTAAACTGGTTTAGCAGCGCAAACATGTGACCGCTGATGTATAGAGCAGCCCAGACGGGAGAAGAAAATATACGAAATAGAATCTTAGGCTACGTGCCGAGAAGTAGGTAGCATTGTATGTGGCAGCTTTTCAAGTGTAAAAATACTTTATGCAGACATGGGTGGCTACTGCATATGAATAAAAAACACTATGTATGTAGATTGGAACAACAGTTGGACACGTGTTAGGGCAATACAAGATGATTTTGATTGGAGATGCTACTGCTGATTAAGCCTTTCAGCTCCTGGAACATCTTGATGCACAACTTTCCCGTGCTGCCACAGGGGGGCAGTATAGAGACAGACGGATTTTTTTACTTCTCCAGACTAACTGACACAATAGAGAATTTAATCTTGAAGTTCGAACACCGCAAAGATCATGCGGTTAGGAGTTTGGCCCCCGAATTACCACAAAGTAAGCAAACTGGCATTCGCAGAAAAGACTCGAGAGGCGTCTCTTGCTTCTTTGACGGAGTATTTAATAAACGGCGTTTCAAACGTGTCTGTTCACCGTCGAGAGGCATCTATTTTTTATGAAAGCGCCGATCTGCTTAGCAACTCTTTGATACGGCCGTTTTGGTCTCCCAGTGGTCGACTGAGACGTCAGGCTTCGTGGGTGTCTGAGTCATATGAGTACAAAGACGCCAAGTAGGGCTGATTATTTATTTATTTAAGTATTTATTATTATTGTTGTTGTTTTTTTTAGCAACATGTTCCAATTGTGCCAGTTGGGGTTACCGGCAGGTGTCCGAAGAATGTGCTTCTGTTTTTGGCCACAATTTGTTTCATAAAGTGATTGAAAGGGCACCAGCAGCTGTTTCCATTCCTCTATTTAAACCACCTGTTCCGGATTACAGTTTGTTCTAACTGTCAGTGGTAGTTTATGATCAATAGCTAACATTGTAGACTTAACCAGAGATGTGCAGCGGAATACTGCGGCTTCGGACTTAGTTGTTGTAAGCCGATTTATTCCTCACAAGTTCACATTTTTCTCAGAAATCTGACTTTTCTCTTCTTTTCTTGTGATACTACAGCTAAGGTGAACAATAATAATTAAAAAAAAAACATCTATCGAGTTTCAGATTAGTGATGTACAGTATTAGCATAGCTTTTGGTCAGTTTATTTAGCATAGCTTTTCTTAGTATAGAAATTATGGAAGTCGTAGTTTAGTCTCAGCTAGTTTGGTTCAGTAAGATCCCACCCAACCAACTGTTCCCCCCTCGCAAGCCCACTGGTCCTCCAGGCACCGCCCCATTTGAGCACCGTTTTCTAATACTGTATTAGTGAGCAAGGGGTGAGACCTCACAAGTGACAATGGAAGCTAGCTAGCGCGAGAAGCTAACGCGTCCGCTACGCCCAGTGCTCGTCACGTCACCTATGATGACAACTGAAACTTTTTTCGACTTTTTGGGCACTTTTGGCAGAAATTGAATAACATTTGGGCCATTAACGTCGTTCACCAAGCAGCATGTTTGGCTTTGCTCATGCGCGGTTCAAAACGTTCAGTTTACAGTTTGTGTGACACCATTGGCATATTGTGCTCTGTGTTGATAATGGTATGTCAGCACCTTACTGTGACGTGTTGATCTTATCCTGCTTGGAAGTGATAGTATTTCCGTAGTTGACGTAGCCATTTCCATCCCTCTGGATTTACCCAACTCTACCATAGCAAATTGAGCTGTGCCGCTTGGTCGAAACAGCGCACCACCCTGACTTTTAGCCACTTGGTGCCAGAACCTCGCGGCTTTTGTTGACCAAGTTTACAAGTCTACTTACTTTTCACACTGACTTAAGCTGGTTATCTCCCACCCGGCCAGCTTTGAAGCCAGCGCGGCGCCAACATGGCGACCAAGCCAAAAGGCGTTCTCCTTGGTGTGGAAGCAACAATATTTTATAGTGGGAACATTTTTTTTTTTACAATAGAGCGCAACTGGCTCGTGCCACGAATGCAACTGGCGGCGCTTCAGAGGCTAAACGTGCTGCCGGCCAGATTTGCATACTTTTCATTTTTTTCATGCTATTCAAGCCAAGACTTTTTTGTTTTGTTTTTTTGTTCCCCCCCCAGCGCAGCCCCCCCATACCTTGCTTCTTCAACACTACTTTCTTCTTCACGCTTTTCCCTTCACTTCACCTGACCTCGTTTTCTTGAGCACTCGCGAGGCTTCGGGTGATTACCACTGTGGGAGCGTAGGTAGATTAATAATTTGACCGCCACGTTTGCTTCTTTTCTGCCGCTTTTATCAGACTGAATAAAGTGGCCTTGAGAGCGGTTCAAGCACCTTCTTCGCTGTTTCTTTTTTTTTTCTCTCATTTTTATTCAACAACAACAGCAAAAAAAAACACTGACAAGCTCAAATCGTTCTGCTAATACGGTGCAACTTACAAAATGGAACACAGCGTGTTCCGTGACTGATTGACTTTCAGCTTTTCCAGCTATCCATTTTTGATCCCGCCTGTCCTCATTACTGTTGCAGACGAGCTGGAGCTTGACTTTTAGCAAGGGAAAGTGGGTGCGCTGGGAAATGGTCACAAAGAAATTGAGGCTGCAACTATTTGAAGAACATACTATATTTTTAATCAGAGATGCAAGTACATTTTCCAGATGTTTTTGGTGTTGTTTTATGTTGTTACAGTTCATATTGTACCGTGTTTTGTGTCACGCCTCGAATGAGTCAGAGGGTGTCAGGAATCATTTGATTCGTTTACTTACTTTCAATTTTCACCGGACTTCAAATTGCCCCATTTTGGTTGCGTGCCAGCCAAGCACTTTGCGCAAACAACTCCTTAGCGTTGTGGATTAGCGTCCGATTGCGACCCCTTTCCTCCACTCATTTATACCGTTTTGACGGAGTGACGCAGAGGAACGCTGACCTTTTAAATGGAGCGCCGGCATGCAAATGAATCCGCCGTATCTCGCCGGCGATTATAGCGTTATCTCTCCGACGAAAGGTTGCGATGTAACCCGAGACAGGCGCTAATCCGTTAAGCCGACTCAAATTAAAAAAAAAAAACCAGCAAACAATGGTGCTGTGGATTTAAGTGATGGCTCAACCTTATCAAGCTGATTTTTTTTTTTAAACCAGCGCCACCTTTTTTAATATTCCAAACGGTGTGCCCTTTGTTGACATTATGCTCAAACACGATCTGCTTCGTCGAGGGTAAACAGTCCTGAAGAGCGATACCTTTTGGATTTAGTTTAAAGGTCGGCCGAGAGAAGTCTTTGATGTGTTTTTGATTGTTTCCTCTGAGATGTGATTGTTTACTTTTGAAGTAATTTGTCCTTTCTCTTTTTTTTTTCTTTCCGGTGGATTCTCTTCGCATCCTTCCCGACAGGTGAGTACTTATCCGTTAAAAAACATGCTTGACGAAAATCTGCTAAAAGGGCCTCGTGGGGGCTAATTTGACCCACTCGCTGTGTTTTGAAGGAAGTCTCGTTAGCTTCCTTGTGAATATTCATAAATCCTGGAAGATCGCTTACCAGGCTTTTGGAGGGCCGCAAATACTTTTTTTTACTTGTCTTGAGGGCCTCTTGTAGAACATTTAACGGGATACATCAACAGCACAGAGCCCCCCTCACTCCATCCGCCACTGAAGATTCAAATATTTGTTTTATCATACCCCAAACGCTTTTATCGTGCAAATAAATCCCAATGAGCCGTGCAAGAAGGAGCTTTGAAAAACCAATTGAAAGTTTTCCTGTTCGTACAGAGCATCTTAAAAATGGAACACGACATCGACAGCAAAGAGAGCAAATTTTTAACACATATCCGAACCGCAAAACAAAGTTCAAAAGTTTCAGTAGGCTTTCCTTTTTTTTTTTTTTTGTTACTGGATGGGGTGTGTACACTTTTTACACTGACTGTAACAACCATGTGTGCCACTAAATACCATAGGAAGTAAAAAGTAACATGTAATAGATTTAAGGGGAAAAATATAACATTGTAAGAACAAAAAACCCAAAAACAATTTATATTTTCAACAGCAAAGACTGAAAAGTCATACTCTTTCGGGAATAAAGCTGTATTTCTCAAAGACAAAGTCGTAATTTTATGATATGAAAGTTTAATGTGTGCAGAGTGTCATATTTTCATGAACACAACTTTATTCTCAAAACAGAACAGTTTTTATTCTGGAAAGGAGGGCATTTTCTGTGTTTTTGAACAAAAACAGGACTGTATTCTTGAACGGAATGTCTTATGTTTTTGAAAAAGCTCGGACTTCATTCTGTCATTATGGCTCTTTTTGTTTAAAAAAAAAAATCATTCACTGAGGTCAAATTCTTGTCAATCTTATTAGAGCTTTTAATGAGCCCGATGCTTCATGACGTCATCGGTTTATGATGTTTGTTTTTGTGAGCACTTTTGAAAATCACACGGCGCAATTTATCGCACATTATTCCGCCACCGAGCTTGAGGACCTGCACTTTGGATCACAATGTTGGTTTTGTTGTGGGATTTGGCGTTGGCTTTGCGGGTCTGCGATTGGTTTTTATCTGCCACAGCGCTTTTGGATCTAACCCGAGGACGACTCTTAGGAGGACATTCGGCACTCGAGTAGTTCATTGGCGAAAACACAGATGAGTTTGCACATATTGACTTTCATTACACATAAGAGATGCTCCCGCTCTCCGTTTGTTGCCACGGTAACGGATTTTCCATTGGGCGCTCGGCTCCCGTGGCTTTGTTTAGGCGAACAGAACGCGGGTCAGAGTTTCATATTGGTAGCCTTCGTGTTTTGTGCGCTTGTTATGACACTTGCACTCTTTTTGTGGAAGTTCTGACATGTTTTCCTCACTCGTAGAATAAAGGACAAATATGGATGCGGGAACAGGGATCCTTTTTTGGCGGAAACAAATCATTCGAGGTGCTGATTCGTGGGCTTGCATACTTTTGCATTTCAAGCTTGGAAGTGACAAATCGCCAATCAAATGTTTTGATTGAATTGAATTGAATTGAATTGAATAGAATACAACTTTATTGTCAAATTTATTTCTTCCCTCTCAACATAAAACAAGCATCGTGCCTTCCAGTCAACTTAAATTCTTACATCACAAGCTACGGCATTGGTTGTACTTGGCAAAACCGTGCTTGGAGGCATCTTATGTTAGTCACATGATCCACCTGTTGCGGTACCAGGCATTAAGCCCCTGTCACACCTTGACGATTTAGCCAGCGTATGCCGACGTAGGAAAAATTTGGCAAATACGCTGGCGTACGTCGAATAAGTTATGGGTAAGTTTTGTATACGTAACAGCACGCTGAAGCACGTTGGTATACGCCGAAGTACGTCGAGGTCGTCGAGGTAAATTTCTCGACGTATGTCAGCGTATGGCTATACGTCCCGTATACGCAGGCCATAAGTAATAGGTAAGTTATGCGATCGTTGCACACGTTCAAACACGTTAAGTGTAGGTTACTCATAAGTCCAAATACGTCGAGAATACCTACTAGCTGTTCTCCAACATCCGTGCCTTTCGGAACTTGCGCTTGGACATGCTGACCAGGCTGTCACGCACGTAGTTGGCGAAGGCTGCAGTGGCTGTGATGGGCTGAGGCTGTGCGAGACCTTTGACGAGCTCCCCAGACTTTTCTTTGGCATGACGCTGATGTTGTTTGGTTTATTAATGACACAAGTCATAATGGCGTTTGATTGCTGCTTTAATAGCGTGAATAGCAACTCAGTAACGATGGCAAGCCGCACCTTGCCTCTTGGGTTATACCATTTTAACTAGACCGGGGATAGTCCCCAAACAGATGTTGGTACTGCAATGTCTAGTGCAGTTATGATTTGAAACGTCGAGCGCCAGCCTTTTTATAGACTACGTCACGTGATCGTCGGCAATACGCTGCTGCACGCTAGGCATAAATTAGACTATCGTTGGGCATAAGTTGTGTACGCCGGCAACACGCTAGGCATTCGTTGGAATAAGTTATCTATAAGTTATCGAAACGTTCTATATAATTTACTGATACGTTATGTATACGTCCAACCCGTTATGAATGCGCTATGTATACGCCCAAAATTGAAAAAAAAATCGATAATTCAGCGTATGCCAGCGTTTTAGGGAAATTCTGATACGTCGGCATACACTGGCTGAATCGTCAAGGTGTGACAGGGCCTTTAAACTGAACAAGAAATTGAAAAAAAATCAAGGCGGTCAAATAATTCTTTCATGTTTGAGAGTAGGGAAATATGCTGTTTGTGGATGAGATTAGCTGTTAGCCTTGCGCGCTTCGCTTTGAGTCTTAAAATATTCATACCAGCGGGGCGGCAGGACTGGCGGCGAGGAACTAGGGCAGCAGTGCTCAGTGAAGCTCCGTCTTTGCCACTAACATGTTAGATCCATCGTCACGACGTTTTGTAACACTTGTAGGAAGACGGCATACGACCGTATGCGGAAATATTGGACCAAAAATGAGACAGCTAGCAAGGTTGCTAAAGCTATCTAATGTTCTTGGCACCTGGCTACGATATTCCGTTTTATGGTATTGCACACAAGATGAGACCAACAAACAAATGCAGGGCTCCGACTAATTAGGAAAAATACATTCTGCCCCCCTCCCCTCCCGACTTGTTTTTCATAACATTATAGTCGACTACGAAAAATGCTTATTCGTCAACTCTCACTTTGTTGAATTCTTGACATGTTGTGTTTTGCTTGGGTGCAAAATACAGTTTTCAGTAAATAGCAAAATATAAATAGATTCCATGGTGTAAAAAAAAATAAAATAAAATCCATCACTAGCGGCTTCACTGCATTGGATTTAAGGTTGATAAGCTAATTGGTCAGCGCGACACGCTAGCAGGCAAAACCCCAAGTTGAGCGCGTTGCTCGCGTAACGCGCGCAAAGCAGTCAAATCATTTCGCAAGGTGAGTAAATAAAGTGGGAATAGAACGTGACAGCTAGCACGGGGTCGTGTTTCCCTTCACGACCTCCTTGCGACAGCGGTTTCACGTCATAAACACACTCAGTCACACTCTCACCTTCTTAGGACCTCATAAATTTTACAAGCGTCCTCACATTTTTTTGTTTTCAATTCCCAAATCTGGTTGCCATTAAACTGCAGAGGCGTTTTGGGCGCCGTCCAAGCCATACGATACCCTCTTTCTTTTTTCTTTTTTTTTTGGCCTGCTGTCGGCTGCATCCCCCCCCTTTCATCGACCCGTAAGCCCACCCGTCTCAGGGTTTAAGTGTCCCGGGCACAGGGAGGATCAAATGCCCACACTGTCAATCATGATATCAGACCCGAATTTATCACGGTCGGCTCACGGGACCACATGAAGACGATTTTCGTCTTCGTGTCATGTTGGGAATAAAATGAAAAATGACCCATGGATTTTTGTTTTTTTGGTATTCTTTGCCTTGAAGGCTCATGTAAATTATGCAGAAGACCCCCTCCCCCCACCACCTCCTCGCCATTCTATGAGCATTGCGGCCCTAATGCCTACGTGATTTATAGGGTTTCATTTTGGGAGAATTGCTTCAAAGCAATTCCAGTGGTGCGGCATTTGATTCGACAGCTCTTAAAAAGGAAGAAGAGGGGGAAGGAAAAAAAACAAAAACAAAGAATAACAGTGGTAACAAGATTAAACAAAAAATGTGTGGGTTGATACTGTTTATCATGTGTAATTGCACTTCATCGTGTGCGGTGCCTCAGCCTCAAAATAAAAGAAATGTCATCGAAACAGAGTTGAACTTGAGGCCAGAGAGTGCAATTTTAACCACTTGTTATTTCGAGCACATTAAAGTCATCATAATGAGCCCAGATTAAAAATGATCCATTCCTGTCATCTTCACAGCATCCTTGCCGAAACAGGAAGTAGCCAGTTGAAACGAACGAACTGAAGAACAAATACTTCACAGCAGGCCTCAATTGCTAACCTCGGCTTCATGTGTTCTTGTATTACGAATCGCAAATATGTTTGTGTAAACTCGAGAGTGTTCCTCTTTGTTTTTGAGCCACTTCTGGTTTCCAACGTAAGCTTTCATTTTGACAGTGAACATCACGTCTACCTTTGCTGGTGACACGGCTGCTTTGTTGATTCAGTATGTCCGCGATGTTATTCCCAGAGTGGGGTTTTGTTTTTTGTTGTTGTTTTTGGGTTTCAATTTGTTTTTGAGTATTTCTGATTGATTAAATAAGAGCAAAAGCAGGTACGGGTTTTATTATTTATTTATTCATTCTTGATCAAGGTAACTCTTCCCTGGCGACCTGTCCACGGCGACGAGCACCAGCTGCCCAACGCTATTGTCATTTTCGAGTTGTAATCACACAGGCTGCTGGCGCGGGGCTGGCACTTTCTTTTCAGGAAGCGCATCAAAAGACTGAGAAGAGAGATCCAGACAGAATAAAGGCACATGGAGATGAAACGATTTTAGTGAAGCGGATGGATTTTAACACTTGCAGTGACATCGTTGTTGACTTTTGAAATTTGATCAAAAAGCGTATTTAGGCCTGAATTCAGTTAATTTCTGGCCTGACATTTGTCCTGAAAAATGTGGTCCGCATTGTTTGACTGTTAGAATGTCAACGTGCTGTGTTGTGAACAATGCTGAGTGGCCTCGTCTTTTTTTTTGTAATCGTATATGATGAAGAATAAATCTTGTATAACCTTATAATTATTATAAAACCTTCGCTCTCAACCTGAAATTACCTTGGTCGAATATTTCATTGCAAAGGCCGCAGGTGGATGAATGCAGTCTTTTTTTTTTCCTGCTCTAATCCGCTTGTTGTCATCACACAGAGAGAAAAAGAAACCCATTTTCCTGTATAAGGCAAGACAAAGGCACTGCACAGATCAAATAAACACGATTAACAGGAACGTATGATAAGTGGAAAAAGAACATGAGCAAGATTAGCTGTCTGCTTTATTTATCCTTTTTTTTAAATATGTGGGCAGACGGATTTAACAGTTTAGACAATGATATGTAAGTGTAATGGAATGTAACAATTTAGGTCAAGTGAGAGTGGCATTTAAGGCAAAATGAAAAGAAATGCACCGAAGGGACTGACACAATTGTAGCGCTTCAATTCATTGGTGTGCACAACTTGGCCACCCGGGGGCAGTATAATATTGATATACTTGGAAGTACGGTGCCAACTTCCAAATCAGCTGAAGTCATATCATTCGTTTTTCACAGAGGATAAAGAATATATACCTGTTAGTATTGTTATATTCTCCGTCTACTGTTTGTGTTGAAATGCTTGAAGGCTTCGTTAGTCCGCCTACGGTGTTTTACGCAATCTGCTGGAAGACTCCGTTTCCACGTAGCACATCTTGGAACTCGCTGAAAATGCGCAATAAGACTAAGATACAAATTTGTCTGCTGTGTTGGTTGGAAACAGGCGATGACACAGCCGACCGTGCCAGTTTCACGGTGATGGAAATGCAATAGTTGTGCATCGGCTGCCTTCAAAACTTGAACCAGGCATAAATTTAATCCAATTTAAGTAACAGAACATTTTGTGTGGAAATTCAAAAATTTCGAATATAACGGTGAGGATTGTGTTAAGGCAGCCATCAACAATGTTTGACTTAGTCTAGTCACACAGTGTTGAAGTGCACAGAATGTTTCTGTATGGCCGATTGATATGAGGCCAGACAAACATCTCCACTCTTTAGCGTCAAGAGCTTTTTATTTTTTATTTTTTATTTTTTTGCGACTGGCAGTTTCTTATGAAAAGTTAAGAAGATGTGTCGGGCTCGTTTTGCTCCATTCATGTGGCTTGGTTTGCTTCTGGGGAAGAAGCACCTCGAGTGCAGTCAAGTGCCGAATTTGTCTGTGAAACATCTGCCTCAGGGGCGGATTGGGGAGAAAAAAAACATGCACAAATTGTGAAGGAAGCGACTCCTCGAGGAGTTGTTTGTGGCGTCGGAATGAGTGATGAAGGAAGCTTTTGTAAGCTCACTCATTAAAGCTTAAAGTAGAGGTTTTATTTTAATTTTTTTAAATTAAGTGTTATCGGTCATCCCGGTTGTGATTCCCTGAAACGCACAACATTGCTTAGTGGCCACCTGTCTACCGAGTCGACTGAAGCGCTTAAGTGGTAAACGTCTGCACTTCATTTATGTGCTTTGGGAGGTGCTGCTGTTTGGGTTCAGGGTGCTAGAATACAGTACCCCACCTTGACCCCTATCTGTTGCATTGAAGTGAAGCTACTGCACATCAGTTTTCCACACCATGACCCAGTTGGAAAGTAATTTGTAAAGCAACATATAGCACACTACGAGAGGTTATATGGCCTAACTGTATAATTGCGTATGTACATGCCCTGAAGACTCTCCGGAGCTTCCACTAACAACCCAGGCTGAACCCGGGCTCCTCCCTGACAGATTCTCGATACATAGCTGGATCTCTTTAACGCTCAGTAAATTGCAGCCATTTCTCTTCAAATATCCATTTCTTAAATGGTTCAAACGCCAGTGCAGTACACCGATGCATTCCATCTATGGTGTTTATCATCATTTGTCAGCTCAAGTGATAAAGGAAAACGACATTGTTGTTTCAAGTGTGAGATAATGAATTTGTCTTTGTTTGGATCATTTTGATGCTTCAATATTTCCGATCTGGCAACGCGGCTGGCGAGAAGCGGTGTAGCATCACGGGGCCCTCCGAGCGTGGGCGTCTACTTTAATTGTGTGGAGGCGAATATCCGGCTAATGGCAAACATCTGCCAGGGGGGCTGACAAACAGAAATCTACTATGCGATTGGTACTCTGTGAGGAGGATGAAGGGGAGGATAAGTGGTGGCGGTGGGGGGGTCTTTTTTCATCTAAAGAGAACAGTAGATTACGCTTTTTGTACCTCTCACCACATGATGCGGTGAATTATTAAACGTCGAGGAAATGCTTTTATCATCAGCTACGTCGGATAGTATTAGTGGAAGACACCATTGGGGATTTAATGCAAAATTACCCTGAGTGAATGTGCAGTACGGTTTCCACATAAGCAGCAGCATCTTCCGGCATTAAAGTACAGTGAATATCTATCTAGCTAGCTATCGAGCTTCCTAGCTAGCTAGCTAGCTGTGTCTGTCTGTCTGGGTTCACGGTGCTGGAATATAGCGCCCCACCTTGACCCTTTCTATTGCATTGAAGAGGAGCTACTGTACTTTGGAAGTTATTTCCCTCCTTACCTGCATGCTAACTATCCTGTTCATTTAAAAATTCTTTATATTAGGGCTGGGAAATTTTTCAGCTTCAAAACTATAATGAATCATTTTAAAGTCATATTTGTGACACCCAGAACCAATGTTTGGCCACCTCTATTTTTTGCTGACAGACAGTCAATCCACAGCCGATGTCCAACTTTCATGGAACAATCATATTTTTTTTAAATACGCCCAAGATTTGCCGTTGCTTTCTATTTCCACCACAAAGCATCCGAACGTGGTAAATGTACATTGTCAGCTGATTTATCTTGGGCCATCCTTGCAGGGGCGCTAGGGTTGTCGCTCCCTGTTTTTATCGTGCCTCTCTCTTGGCCTTCAGCAAGAGAAGGAAACCAAAAAATTGTCTGCCAGGAGGTTCCTTACGCTTTGTTCTCGGCGCCAAGAAAAGACCGTGATCCTCTGCTCGTCTTCATTAGTGTGGAAGAAGGGAGATCTTATTCCGCTTTCAGGGAGCATTAATGCCATCATGCTGACGCTGGCTTCAAGAAGGTCTGCTTTTGGAGTTAAGTAACAACGGCAGACAGATGAGTGAAGGTTGTTAAATTGTTGCATTCTACTTAGGGATGGGGGCACTTTCAATGATTCATCGTGATGGACGGATATTATAGCAGGCGAGGCCGCAACCTCATTTTGCTGATGTACAACCATCCTTCACACCTTTGTGGCTGTGATTATTTTCCTCATAATCACTTTTGTTTTCACCTCTTAAATCAGGCACTCTTACCTAAATGCGTTTTCAAGTCATTTGCTTTAATCGAGTCTCGCAGCATGGGCTCGCGTCTGCATATTAATGGTTCATTAACGCGCTAGGTTACATATGTATGAGGTTACTACGAAGCCCAAATTTGCTGTTAATTCCGTCTGTGTTTCCGTCAGAACAATGGAATGAACGAGGGTTGCCAGTGGACAAACGTTTCCCAAGATGAGCAAGAAAACAAGAAGATAGCAAGAAAACTGGACTCCCCAAAATATTTTCGGAAATTGTATGGCTTGTGTTATCTGTCACTAGCTAGCCCCCAAAAGAAAAGAAGTGAGCCAGCCTTTTGAAAATGCGAAGCTTGACTTTGGGAGCTAACGAGCCTTACACTGCTACTTTTCCACTCAGTAAAATAGTAGCAGTGTTAACAATGGAACAGTGAAATTAATGAAGTCTAATGCTAATTGTGATTGTAGCCATAAGATGTTTTCCACCCTCCGCCACAAAATCTCAAACATAATATAAAATGTGTCTTTTAAATGGTATGTTCACCCTGAGTAGCCGCCAAAAGCAAAATCAACCATTTTTGAAATACAATCCTTGAATTTTGGCCGCTAGAGGGAAACCGGTTTTCCTGTCAATAAGTGTGATCCAAGTTGAGACAGAGGACAGCCAGAAAATAACAGAACATGGCAGCAAAGTGGAGTCTGTGGAGCGCAAATACTGTCAAGAGTAGGCTAGCATAGCATGCAGATTAGCATTGTCATTTCTTTCCTAACGAAGGAGCAGCAGCAGCAGCAGCTAGTCACATTGTGATTTGGTCTGAATTCAAAACATCCACTGACCATTTGCGAGAAATATCACCTGCTTTTGCCAACATAAATCGGATTTCAGTCTGTACCACGCATGAAAATAACTAAACAGTACTTAGATCCGTTTTGAAGGTCCAATTTGAGAATGACCATCCGTTTTTTGACCCATTTTGAAGACGCTTCCAACTGTTCCGCAATGCGAGCCGGACATGACAAGGCTGGCTCTGGCTTTCCTCGCATCATTTAATGGCACGACGAGGCGCTGATTACCTGCCATCTGCTCTTACGGCGGAATGAACGTCATCGTTATTTTAATTGCCCGACAGATACACCGCATTACACGCAATCAACTCCGATATCTTGCCTTTCTCTCGATGGCTCCTAATAAGTCGTCCTTTTCTCTTCAAGTGAATTTGTGCTGTGAGTGCCGGAGTGAACCGCAAAGCCCGCACTCTGGAATTAAAACTGGGTACGAGGTGCTAATATGTTCCTGGCGTCATTAGTGAAGCCCTTCGAGGCACACATGCAATACGTGCAGCTATGATTCGGCGTTCCCCAAATGTACAATAATTTCTTTTATGGGACCATTTCATTAAGAATGTCACTGTCTGTAGATTCAGCACGTTTTAGAATGGCAACCATTTGTATTTTTGGAAGGAATGATCCCAGCCATCATTTATTTTTGAGCAGATAGTCAGTCCGGCAGGCTTGAAAGGAACCATAATCTATGATATATTTTCTTTTTGAAGCGCTCGATCGATGCTGAGAATATGACGAGTCAATATATTAATGCAGCTGGACATAAGAACATCAAGGGGGGAGAAAAAAAAACGATGAATGGAAACTCGGAACAGGGTTTCGACTACTCCCTCCACTCCCTTTTTCCTGAGGCCATTCCCGTTTGTGGAATCGAAATTGTTGGTTTGAGAGAGAAAGAGTGAGAGAGATTGGGCTTCCTTAATGGCTCACAGTCTGTAAACACATAAATAAACATTATAGCAAGGGATGGTGGGGGGGATACTTTTACGAGGGCAGGTGGTGAGAGGCTGGTTAAGTGGCGCGGAAAGCTAGTAAAACGCCAATAGTTCAGTCTTTAATCAAGTTTTGGCGGGGCGCTCAGCGGAAATCTGATTAGATGCAGACACCAGGTTGCCTGTGATGGATGTGGGCGGGACCCACTTCTACTCCCCGTCGCGCTGTCTCTCGCGTCCCATCGCTCTCCCAAGATGCAGGCTAAGATGCATCGCATTGATTTTTTATTTTTTTTTTTCTGCCGACATGTGCCTGGATGCACCATATGGCGCAGGCTATCAGTAGCGCTCCTGTCGGCCCGGTAACACAATCTTCTCAATAACGGATTGGATGCATTCGCTTCGCTGGGATTTCAACTGAGGTTGTCTGTTGAAATTGATGGAGAATCATCAGAATGACTCAGGAAAAGGAAAACCAAAACCATTTCAGTCAAAAATTAAATCAGGACATTTCTGGAATCCGGAATTTAACCCTTTTCAATCATGTGCTGTTGATAGCAAACAGTGTTAGCGAATGTGAATCCGTGCGGCCAACAAAACGCAATGCAGCTCTGCTCACCTTTTGGTTTTGACACGATGCCTCAGTGGTGCCTTGAGATACTAGTGAACTGACTTGGGAGTTTTTCAAAATATAAACCGTCGTTAGGATTTTGATTTGTTTTGCGAGGACAAACTTCAGGTACTAGCGCTTCATGGTGGCGTGAACTCAACACACTTCTCAAAAAGCTGCACTTTGGAAAATAATGAACAATTTGCTAAATGCCACCCCCTGTTTGAAGTTTAATGTCAAACAAAACATAAAAGATGCACACAAACATGTAGAGCTTTGCCTTTCGCCCGCTACCATTAACGCTAACACATAAGGTGAAATGCATACCGATTTAAACAACTGACATTTGAACACAAACATCAACACAATGACATGGTGTGATGTATTCTTTATCCTCGGCGAGGAGCTGAAACGAGCTGAGACTTCCATACTCTGCAGACATCCGTGTATAGCATATCCATGTCTATTTCTTTTGAATTCTGTTGAATTCTATTATTACGGCATGTTTTCATGAAGTATGGTCTTCTGGAGGGTCGTTTTTCTCATTCGTTTTTGAAGTTTTGCGAGATTTGCTGACAGTGACTTTCCCATCTGCGCTTTAAGCTCACTACCCGAGAAGGCTTTTCCCATTGCTTTTCAAAATCGTGCTTTTTCAAGCCACGGATCTCCGTGATCTCCTCGGTAACTCTCCTTTGTGATGGAAAAAAAAAAAAAAAAAAAAAAAAAAGCCCGGGATAAAGCGAGACGGGCCCTCTTAGTCCACGTCTAATGGGATCAAAATGGCTCTGAGGATGACATGTGGATAATTGAGTTGAAACACAAAATCAAATTGGCCTCACAGGCTTTTAAGTCCAGTCACCGTTTATTGACCACGCAGTGAGCGGAGATCGTCCCCCACTCGTCCATGCTGTGCCGACAAAAATAGACTCCCCCCTCACAACCCTTCATACAGACACGGCGTTCTATAGTTGCAGCTCTCCGCTGGAGGGGCGGCTTGCTGTTTTTGGGGTTAGCCGCTAAGTAGTCACTGAAACGAGGTGGGGGGGATCTGCTCTTCTCTTTCATGTGCGGTGTTGTTGCTCACACACCTCGACATCCTTTAACCTCCCGCCCCCAAACATGAGGGAGCCGGGAAACATATGTTGCAGAGTTAAGGTTACATTTGAATACTCGCTCGCGTTGCTCGAGCGGGGCTGATGTGGCGCCCCTGAGCACTTTTAATAGTTCAGTGCCTTGCTGAAGGACACCTTGACACAGTTCAGAAAGCAGACTAATCTCTCTCCGGTGACCAGTCTCACATTCTTGGATTCTGACCTCTAAGCCGTGTGTTTGCGGACAAAAAATATGAAGTATGATCTGATTCCTGATCTGTCACCAGGGTTGAATGGGGTTGAAAACCACTTGACGTGGCGGTGTAGCTACTTCGAGCGGGATTTGGAGGGCATCATTGGAATGTGAGAAATGTTTTGCGCAACCTCTACTCACCTCTACATGACATTACGTTTATTTATTGATTTAAACTCTTTGAGGGACAGCAGTTACTACACTGGGCAGCTTATCATGGTGCATGAACGGGTTAACGCAAGTCTGAAGAGTACTTGGATTGGATTGGATAAACTTTATTGTCAAATATACTGTATGTGTAACATACAGCACAGATGAGATTTCTTCCCTCTCAAGATGAAACAAGAGGAGACCTCAAACCGAAATTTATTGGGTTGAAAAATATGTAACCCAAAAGCTAATTATCCCATATCTGGCACCGTTTTTAACAAGATTCGGAGGGAGAGGACCCCAAACCTGAATTTTAACCAGGGTTGAAACACATCACCACTTGCCTACTCTGGAAATGTGAGCAGCATGTGAAACAAAACAAAAGAAAACAAATCCTGGACAACATTCATTATGGAGGTTAGCGGCACAGTTCCTTCAACCTGGATTTGACCTTGAGTCTATTGGACTGACAAATACAAAACTCCTGACCATCCCGCTCGCGATGTAATTTTTCATCGGCTCCCGGGTGGTCGCGTAAAAACCGTCATCGTTCATCAGTGGTGACTTGGAACTACGTGAAACCAGTCACCTGGATTAGCTTTTCTCGTGCGCTTATTCCCTAATGGCCCTGTCACACCTTGACGATTCAGCCAGGGTATGCCGACGTATCAGAATTTCCCTAAAACGCTGGCATACGCTGAATTATCGAATTTTTTTTCAATTTTGGGCGTATACATAGCGTATTCATAACGAGTTGGACGTATACATAACGTATCAGTAAATTATATAGAACGTTTCGATAACTTATGGATAACTTATTACAACAAATGCCTAGCGTGTTGCCGGCGTACACAACTTATGCCCAACGATAGTCTAACTTATGCATAGCGTGCAGCAGCGTATTGCCGACGATCACGTGTCGTAGTCTATAAAAAGGCTGACGCTCGACGTTTCAAATCATAACTGCACTAGACATTGCAGTACCAACATCAGCGTCATGCCAAAGAAAAGTGTGAGGAACGCTGCCAAGAAATCTCCTGGCCGTGGTCGTGGGCGTGGACGTGAACGGAAGGAGGATCCATCATCACCTACACCCTCACCCTCACGCTCACCCTCTGATGGAGATGATGCTTGTTCTAACGCCTCTCGGGCATCGTCAGTGGCGTCGGTAGCTGCGTCCCAGGCCTCCAATTATAAAAAATTATACCAATTCCCCTAAACGCTACCAATACGCCATTATACGGCAGCTGTACGTTAGAAACACGTTCAGTAAGTTCTGTGGTCGTCCGGAACATGTTAAATACGTCTACATACGTCAATATGCGTAGGAGATAAGTTCGATATAAGTTATACATACGTTCAAAGCACGTTACTCATAGGTTTTGGGTACGCTAGACATTATCTCGACGTATTTGGACTTATGAGTAACCTACACTTAACGTGTTTGAACGTGTGTCAACGATCGCATAACTTACCTATTACTTATGGCCTGCGTATACGGGACGTATAGCCATACGCTGACATACGTTGAGAAATTTTGAGCATGCACAAAATTTTTCGACGACCTCGACGTACTTTGACGTATACCAACGTGCTTCAGCATGCTGTTAACGTATACAAAACTTACCCATAACTTATTCGACGTACGGCAGCGTATTTGCCAAATTTTTCATACGTCGGCATACACTGGCTAAATCGTCAAGGTGTGACAGGGCTTAAGACAAAGAGCGTCCATGCCAAGGTTTTCCCTCAATGCAATCCACATGCACGGAAAACATCCATGGCCCGCTTTTGTCTAGACATCTGCGCACCGCTTGGCATCTTTGCGCTAGCGTCCCCGCACGACGAGCAGCTGCTGGACACATTTGCTCTTATTGCGACCTAACCGAATCGACCGAGCGAGAGTGGAAAGGAAAAGGGGAAGAAAAAAAATCCCCAATAACTGAATTCTAGCGCTCCATCAAGCCTGCTGCCCTGCGGCTTCTTGTCACATGGTAATTTGCTTACTGCCGCCAACTGCATGCGTCTCATGTATGACGATGGTCGGAAGAGCCTGTAAAATGTGTTTTCGATTGATTCCGTGGCCGTCCCGCTTCCACCGTGCACTAAAAGGCCCGTTTAGCCCGCAGGTGTGCTTTGGCATTGTTGTTTGGACAGAGAGGGAATCATGACCATATATGGCAGTCGGTAGCGGCGCTGGCCAAGCTGCATCTGCCGAATTCTGTTTAAAGAGGCCGGGCCCGGCTGCCCCCCCTCTTTTAATTTATGAGGCCCCTTGAGCATCTGAACCTGACACGCATCGTGTGGATCTAGTGTTCAATCCCTCCAAATGGATTTAAGGCGCTTTTAGGGCGGGGGTTAGGGGGGGGGGGATGAGAGGGGCCTCAGGCAAGAGCGCATGGGTCTGAACCGGGTCAAGGACGGGTCTCGCTGAGGTCAACGCCAAATTATATCAAGTGAACTAGTTTCCCGGAGGCAGGAAGATTATTGATCACCATATGGACAGCACTGGACATAATTATACCCCCGACTATAAATAGAACCTTTTTTTTTTTTTACATGATTCATTTCACTTTGAAGATAATTTTTAAAAAATTGTCACTGATTCAGAACCGTTTGCTCAACAAAGCAGGAGAACGCAAAGGGAAGCATATTGTACTCAATCTCAATTTATTGGAGACATTGAAAAGAAAAGAGGAAAAGTTATTAGTCTCTTTTCTGATATCATTTGTCATCGGGGGTCTGAGGAGTCGCACCCTCAACCCAGGTAAGATGAAGTCTGATTTTATTGGATTCAAATATATGGCATTGCAAATGGTGCCATTTCTGAGGGGAGCTGGAGAAATTGTTCTTCTCTTCATATTATGCTTTTGGCACATAAAATGTAGGCTCAAACATCTGTTCAGCGTTTTTTTTTTTAGATTTTCCATCATCTTAACCAGATGTATTTTTTTTTTTTTTTAAGAATAGACGGAGAGTCCAAATAACCCAAAGTACACTGCATTCAGGAGAAATTTGAAACAGAACGATATTGTGCACGTCGCGGTGAAAAGTGACATTACCATGGCAACGAGCTGTTATCGAGATCCGGCAAGGTAAAGGATATTTTTGTCACAGTCGCCCAAATGTGTAAATGTACTGACCACAAGACTGCTCTTTTAGTTTTTTTTTTTTTCTGTTCCAGTTGAAATATGCGCTGCGGAAAACCATGAGACATATTGAACATATTTTCTTGGGAAAGGCGAACTGAGGCGAGTCATGATTGACAACAATACATCTGGGCGAAGAAATTAGCATCAACAACATCGCTATTGTTAACTACAACGCATTGTTGACGTATTACATGACCAAAGCGGCTTGACTTTTTTTTTTATGTCAGTAATAATACAAATAACAATAATCTGATCCCAAATGTCACCATCATAAAAAATTGGAGTGAGTCACTTCCTCTACCACATCTGACCCCATTTGTCCCGGCAAACTGGTTCTTTTTGGTCAAAAACTAGCTAACCGCTAGCCGCCCTGCTGCTTTTGCTTTTTTAAAACAATGATTCATATTTTTGCCAATTTTCTGACACCAACCAGGAACTGAATCATCATTATTAATGTCATTTAAGTTGACATCACGTCCTGTTCTTGAATAAAGAAACGGAAATTAAAAACACGTTCAACAGATGATCCGATTATTAAAATAATTGTTGCAGCCGTAAACACAAACTTGAAATGAATTTGGAAGTACAATAAACAAGATCGGATCTATGATACGTGACATGATTTTTTTGATTTTCATAGCAAGGTTTAAAAAACACCAACAGAAGAAGAAAAGCAATTAGTTGACCGGCTTTTGAGCGCAGAATGTGATCATTTCCATTCAGGCTGAAGTTGTTTGAGCTCTTTGGGGTCCAAATCCAGCGAGGAGCAAACACGGCCGTGTGTTGCAAATGCCTTCGCTCTGCTTCTGTGTTGTGGCTTTGGCCGGCTCGCCGCGATCTGAACCAGCTGTGAGCGCTCTCTTACAAGCAGCTCCACTTGATCAAAAAGATGAGGGAGCCCCGCAAACCCGCCTCCAACCACCTACTTTGATGTCTACACCCCTGCCGTTTAGCCACCGTCGTCTCCAGCGGCGCTCCCCGAGCGACCTTGCTCAGATTGAAAACACTCCTTTCCGATCCCGACTGTTATTTTCATTTTTTTTTTACGGGGGGAGGGGCGGGGCGTTTCTCTGCCCGCACGGCCCGAGAGGAGCTTCTTGAACGATGTCATAGGTTCGCCAGACCCCGTGGTTGGGCTCATTGTGCGTGAAGGGATCCTGTGGGGATGAGAGACTTGAGACATTGACGACTTGAACAGATGACAACGCCGCCGAATCGAAAAAATATGTCTGCGCCGCTGGATGTGCGGTCGACTCTGCATGCTTTCCTTTTGCGCAAGTGTCATCTGGCAAGCCACGCGTTCATTTGTCACATATTCGTTCAAGCAGCAGACATTTTTTTTTTGTTTCCCTCACTGGTCTGGTCTAATTGAAGCCTTTTTCACCACTCCCGATCAAAACCGGCAAAGATCCAATTATTGGATGTATCTGACTATTCGGTGGTGGGGTTTCAGAGTGATTGTTGCCCAGAAGACAGTCGTCAATGTTTAACCTGCTCAAGATTCCCGATCCTCATGTACGGTCAACACCAAGATCGTTTTCTGTTGGTTATCTCAAGTTCTCCGTGCACTATAAGAGCAGTCGGCTTGCCTCATCAAATGTGGCATCCCAAAATTTAAAAAAAAATCTGTATTGTGTAGATGTTGTGGACTCATCCAAGTGAACATTTTCCATCATAAGGGACTTTTGAGAATGTTCGCTTCCCTCCACAGCAAACGATAAAAAAAAAAAGGGGAGGCACCCAAGCCTCCCGATTGAATTCCCACGGCTGACTGTCACACATTAACCTCGTTGTCACCGTAGGACCGTCTTCCAGCAGCGCTTCCCATGTCTTCGCGCTCATTCACTTTTGTCTGGCTGCCACAGAAAGAGGAGCCCCTCCAAAAAAATCTCCCTGTGAGTCCGCAGCGTCAGAGGTTGTTTGGGGGTCAGTTGGTAAACCAGCGGAGCCTCGAAGGATGCCGGCCATCTCTGGGAAAGCGCCACAATAGTCTCGCTCATTTCATTGCCAAGACAATGGAGGCAATTGTCATTTGGCCTTTGGCCTTTTTGGAACGTCTCGCAAATAAATCATGGCGCCGAGCACTCACGTTAGCTTGAAGTGACTTGACTGCTTCTGTTTGTTTCATAGTCACCACTTCTGTTCTGGTAATGTTCATTTTGAGATGGCGACTAGAGGCGATGACCAGCGGGGACGGGGTGCGCCAACGCTGTCAGGAAGTTAAAAGGGGTGCGTGTCTTTAAAAGTTGACATTGACGAATTGCTAGCAAGGTTTCCAAAACCCTGCTATTGGTACGATTCAGTTTTAGTCAGGCTTTGTTGAACTTTTGTCCCTTTAAAAAGATGGAAAAGGCTGATCTATAAGCAGGGTTTGCCCATGTCTGCTGCAAATGCCTCAGGGGGGGTGCGCAAACACCCTCCAGGATGTGTGTGGGTATAAAAGTATACAGCAGTTGAGTAGAATTAAGATTTAACCTTTTGTTTGTTCAACTGAACATGCTTCTTTTTTTAGGGGGTGCGCCAACTCTGTTGTGATGTTGAAGGAGGTGCGCGGTTAAGTGGCTCCATAACTCAGGGGGGTGTACGATTATGAAAATGTAAACCGATGTCTGGTACAATCCTGAAACATTATATTGTGTTTTCCAGATGAAAGATGCTACCTTTTTTGGGGGGCGGGGGGCGGGAGTGGAAGATGGGTGCGCCAACTCTGTCATGTTAAAGGAGAGGTTGGGCATCAAAGCGCTGAGAAATGTGCAGCAGGCTACACTATTGTCGAGATTGCCCAATTCTGTTGATGCATCCTGGTTTTGCACCACTGCCATCCAGGGGGTGCGCCAATATAAAATGTTATTGAATAATGGTATCAGATATTACTGGTTCACGGTCCTGCTATTTTGCTGATCCGGCTATTTTGATGCACGCTGTGTCTGTTGCAAACAATAGATCAGTACCCTTTTTTTGTCTGTTAAATTTCCAGATCCCTTGATGAGAGTTTCGTGACAGAAGCGCATACAAAGATGTCTGAACAGCAATTGGTGCGCCTGCCCTCTTGATGCCACCAACTTGTGGCCTGGCATGCACATTATAGCAGTCGCTTTTATGTTTCCACTCTTTTTGGCTGTATGCCACCATAGTCATGCTAACCAAAGCTGGACTGGGCCAGCAGTATATTATGGGCTGTTTTGTATTTTTTTTTTTAAGTGTCACAGACGGTATTAAAAAAAAAAACATACAACTGTTTGAAATAAATGCATAATGTGCCCCTTTGAAAACTAACAAAAGACACGAGAGAAGGCCAGCTAAGCGAAGCCCGTTTAAATGATTTTAAAAAATAATCTCCCGGAGTTTTATCCGCAATGGATTCATTTGCCACGGACAAAATATCCGCCACTTCCTTCCGCCCGGCCAGCGAAAAGAGCGCAACTCCCGAGGAAAAAGACTTTTTCTTCAAAAAGGGAAACACCCCCGAGGATAAGCGTGCCCGCCAGTGCTACAAATACACCATTTTAACTTTCATCCTCTGCGGCGCTTTCCTCTGGCGGGGTAATTTATCTCCCTTTCGCAGGAGGTGGGGGAGAATCGCCGACGGAACGTATATATCCGCGACGTCCGCGGCCGGCTTTCAAAAGACAATCCATTTGTGTCGTTTTGCTCCTGCTTTTGTCTTCCACTCGGGGGCTAATTTAGTGCTTAGGCGGGATTTGTGCCTTTTCCTGTTGTTCGTTCAAGAACAACACCCCACATCGAAAGCCGCTCAAAAGTCGAACAATTTTGAGTTCAAACTGTCACTGAGAGAAAGGATTAACTACACGAGTGTGTCAGCTCCCCACCCCCACCCTCCCCCAAATAGAAGTTGAAGGAAATTTGCAGCACGATGGTTTCAATGTCGGGAAGAATGTCGTCTAGTGGTGGAGCGTCTCAAGCTGACTCGTCAGAAAATTTTGCTCGCAAGCCAAAGCAATGGAAAAAAAAAGCTCATTTTCTCAGTTTTTTGCCCAGGAATCGCCATTTCCATGAAACTTTGCCATTTCGTAATGCCGATTGCTGAAGAATGGATAAAGATTCAAACAATTTTATTCTTCTGAAAGAAGAGACTCCAAACTTTATTTTGGTAGGCTCCATGTTTATATCGCATTAGGACCAAATATTCTTTGGGCCTTGCAAGATCAGTAAAACGCTGGGATTGAGGCGGTTGATCCAGTGAAAATGGCTGGGATTGAATGAGTTAATAAATGCCATGAGGGGACAAAAATCTTCCCACCGTCACGAGGCATCTTCCAAATGTTGAATAGTTTTATTTAGCCAGATGTTTTGAACGCAGGTACAAAAAAAGTGGCCAACGTGTCAATAGGATACACTGTGGGGGATGAGAATTTTGGCTTTGGCCCAGTGGACTGCTTGTTACCCGACATCAACAATCATATGGCAAAATGTCAACACTAATTGGCTGTTCAGTGACCTTTTGCATCAAGTGTGAATGTATGTGTGAGCGACAAATGGAGTGATTTACCACCAACATGAGTTGTGGTTCCTCTCATGAAAAAGGGGGACATGAGAAGCCCACTTCAACTGCCCCCTCATCTCCATGCATATCCACTCTAAGAAACACACAACTTTTGAAGCAGTGTTTTGACTAACATTCTTAATGCTGTATGTTGTGTCATCTTTTTTTCCCCCTCTTTGTAACTCCTTTGCTTCAATTTGGCTCCGCATTCGGATAAGCACCGACGCGCATAGTTTACCCAAAAATTAGCCAAGTGTGCACCTGTGTTGGCGCTAATGGGTTTACAATGATTGTTAGCCAGCTGTTTTGTACGCAGGTACAAAAAAAGTGGCCAACGTGTCAATAGGATACACCGTGGGGGATGAGAATAAGCCTGTCAAAGCACTTTGACTACCGAAAGTCCAAAAGCAAAAAGACCACACATCACCAGCGCTCACATTTATTTTGTCTTTGTAAGCAATTCTACTGGATGTGAGTCATTTCTCTCCCAAAGTGGACTGTAACAAATTCCTCCAAAGTTCAGCCGTAAGCCGTCTAAAAATAAAGACAAAAAAAAAAAAAGGCTGGATTTAAGCAGAAACAGATGGCGGCAGCCAATAAGTCCAAAGCCTTATGTAGTAATATACTCTATTACAGGTGTTTTATTCTTATTTATTTTTTATTACCGTAAATTCCGGACTATAAGCCGCTACTTTTTTCCCAAACTTTCAACCCTGCGGCTTATACAGTGATGCGGCCAATTTGTGTAATTTTTCTAACGGCCGCCAGGGGCGCTCGAGTAGAAAAGGTAAGATTAAGACCGGTCTTTATGACACTGTTTAATTCTGACACTGAGGACGGTGACTTCGATGGCTTCAGTTCACAGGAGGAAGATGAAGACGGCTCACCGTGATTTTTACAAGTACCGGTATGTTCTTTTACTAGACCTGTTATACTGTGTTGCTATTCTGTTGCTAGCGTGTTGTTACCATGTTGCTACAGTTTTACTGTCGCATCACAGGCACCGTTTGGGAAGAAAGTTAGATTATTATTATTGTCAAGTTATATTATTAAAACTTTTGAAAACTCTCTCTGTGTACCGTCTTTCTTTGTAAATATGTTTACATGTTTTAATGTGGGCACATGCGGCTTATAATCAGGTGCGCTCCATGTGTATGTACAAAATTTATATTTCTTTTATTATATATATATGTATGTATATATATATATATATATATATATATATATATATATATATATATATATATATATATATATATATATATATATATATGTATGTATATATATATATATATATATATATATATATAAAATTGTAATATTTATATATTATTTATATTTACTGTTTTATTATTAATATTATCTTATTCTTATGATGGGAAAAAATACCTTACAAGATTGAAGTCTCAAAATTCCCACATGAACCTGAACGTCGCATTATCACACTGCCTGACACATCAACCAATCCTGTCAAATCAATGAAATTCAACATCGGGAGGTAAAAGTGTCAAAAACAACGGAACTGGATCAATTCCAGCCGTCAATCAATCCCCTCTCATATATCATTTCATAACCCCGAAGGTTATTTTGAAGTAATCATTTTTCGTGCAAGTTCTGCGCACTACTCAACAACTGCATACTACTCGTCAAGTTGTACTCATCCATTCCTAGCACACGAGTGGCATCGGAGAAGGCCAAAGTTTTCCATCAAACTTGAGCATCATTGACAGGCTCCCCTGTCCCTGTCGCTTAGCAAACGTGCACCGGAATAAGCTGCCGGCCCCGCAGCGCCACAGGCAACCCTCCCCCCGATACATTCTGCCCAACGTGCACGATGAGCAATGACGAGCTGTCAACGCGTCAACCCGCGCCCGATCCATCTTTTCCCCGACTCGGCCGTTGCGGATGGCCGAGTCGCGACGCTGCCGGTCGCGACATCCGCTCTTTGGAATTGATGTTGTTTGTACACAGTCGACTTCTCGCTGCTTAATGGCTGATTAAGTCGACGAGAGAGAGAGAGAGAGAGAGAGAGAGAGAGAGAGAGAGAAAAACTCGTGACTGATGTGGCGGACTGCGGCAACAACGGTGGGAAGTGATTCTTGTTCATGCATAAGGAAAAAAAAGTGAGTACTAACAAAAATACCCCTGGATGTAGAAAATCCAAACACCCCAAATGTGGTACAGTCCGAAGGCTTTGTCTCAGGTTGTTCCAATTTAACGACTTGTTTTCACTCACTGTATCATCAGGGTTCTATTAAACGCCTTCCATATCTGGCTTTTGCTAAGCTCATGTAAAATCCCCAACAAGCAAGGATGACTTTGATCTTAAAAGGCTACAACTGAGCCGGTGAACTCTCGATACCTCGCCCCGCATTCCTCGTCTTATTCCAAAAAATCCGCGGGGGAGCAGTGTTTTTTTCCCTCCCTCCGTTCGTCTGCCAAGTGCCACTGAACGCCAACCCACCGCAAAAGAAATCTTGCGAAATCTGTAGGCCGCTTCAAAGGTGCAGTCATGGTGGTGGGGGGTGTGAGGGGGGGGGGGTATTTGCAATGGGGAGGATATTAAAGGCGTTCGCTTGGCGCATTCCACCCCGCAGAAACAACAGATGGGGGGTGATAAGTTCAGGTCGGACGTGGATAAAGACAACTTTGCTTTATGTGAAGGGGAGGGCGGGGGGGGGGGGTCAGTTCAGTGCCCATTGTTTTTGTTCTTTTGGCCTTCCACTCCAGATAGGTTTCGTTTGTAGCTCATCAAGCGTGTGATTGCGCCTTGCTTTCCAAGCTTTTGTTCACACTCGTCTCACGCTAAGCTCTTAAACGTAAGCCGGCCCGTTCTGTCAAAACAGATTTGTTTTGGATAAATAGTGCGGTTAAAAGATAGCCAAGGGTTTGACCCCTTGTCCACGGAATAGCTTTTCATGGAATCTACTCTTATTTGGAAATTGTGTTGGTTTGGTTGATGGGAATAACCTTCAAGGTGCTCCAGAAATTGCGTTTTGAGAGCTTTCGAATATTGGGAAAATTCCGCCCCAAAGTGGCCCTTTCGGACCTTCTAGAGCAGGGTTGGGCAATTCCGGCCCTTAAGGGCCAGTATCTTGGATTTTATGTCTCCCTGCTCCAACACACCGGATTCATCTGATCAGAATCGTTATCCAGCTTTCTACTGAGCTTGCTGATGAGCTCATCATTTGAATCATAAAAAATATCGGAGAAACCGGCCGGCCCTTGAGGACCGAAATTGCACATCCTAGGTCGAGAATGTTTGGAAAATTGGGCCCCTGAAACCAGTTTCACATAGCCAGGTGAAATTTGGGAAGCAGGTCTACCATGAGCCAACCCACCAAAAACAACAAATCAAAAAAAAAATCACACATTTGACGGACTTTTGACCAGCCAGATCTGTCTGATTTGTATTTGTTTGTGGATGCATTCCTTTAAGGGGTGTGGCCAAGTGGGTTGGCTCGGTTATAAACTGCGTGTTAGCCCCGATCGTGACGGACGTGATTTGCACCGACTGATCAGGACCAGAGTTGGGGTGACTACTCGGAGGCACTGCTCGGAAAATGTCATCATTGACCAATTGGTCATTGACAGACAGCGTCTCCCTGCAGCATTTTCATTTTGTTAAATGGATTTTGTGTCATTGTAACTGACATTGTATCGTACAATAGCATGTCAAATGTTGCCCACTCGGCATCCAGTGCAGCCTGGTCATCCTGGAAGGGGGGATTCACCCATCTGCGGCCCCTTCTCAAGGCTTCTCTTTTTTTTTGCCCCAGATTGGGATTTGGGAGTTTTTCCCTGCCCTTTCCTTTTCCTTGTCAACTGTGGGCATAGGAAGCCCTTTTGAGACTCTTTTTGATTAAGGGCTATCTAAATAAATGTGACTTGCCTTAACCGGCATGCGGTCTCACTGCAACGTTGAATGAACTCGAACAAAACAAACTCCTCAGAGAAAAACAAGAGCGCAGAGAGCGGCAAAACGAATATACAATGCGTGATTGACGGGCAATCATAATCAAAAGTGCCCCAGAGCGTACTTCGGGGGGAGAAAAAAAAATGGCAATATGCGTTCAGTTAGAAGAACTCACTTTGAATAAACGTGGCACCCTCAATGAGTACGCGCCATATCACAGCGTGTATTGAAGTTGACTTAGAAACGTTGAGAAAATGCTTCAAAAAGGCGTCAAGAGCGGCTTTGGAAAACGCAGTGGGAATGGAAGTGGCCGTGATTTGATGCGAATCACTTGAGCAGCGGGAAATATTTGCTGATTTCCAAAAGGGGGGTCTAGGACTGTCTTCTATGGTCGTCATATGACTTTGATTGTAGTGAGTGTATAACCTTGCATACTGCGCCCCCCCCAAAAATTTTTTAAAATGTCAAGTTACCTAAGAGTCCCCGTCGTACTTAGCAACCGTAACGAAAGGAAAAGGTCGATTTTCCCCCTCACTCTGAGCTACGGCAGCTATGGGACATGCGAGGTGTTTCCCCCAAATGATCCGATGGGGTTATTGCTTGCTTAATCGTGATTAATTGACTCCACCTGGCGCCGCACCCAAAGGCGAAAGGAAATCAGTCGCCGCGACACTCAGCGGCGGTTCATGAAAAGCCCAGAAGCTCTTCATCGAGCGCCCGTCGTGGATCCGTTCCGTCGGTTTTTGGATCGGGTTTATTCTGTTACACTGTAAAGGTGCTTCACGGATGTGCTCTGCAAAACCGTTGCCTTCTACCGTGTGAGATGTTTTCCGCCTCATCTCCAGGGAGCCGTTGGGCTAAGTGAACGGCTAACCGGGCGCAACCACTTATTGCTTTGGTTACTCTGTCATTTCAAGTGCATCCGTGAAGCAAAGTGAACGCGATTGCAACCCTTTTCTAGCCATCCGTCCAAGGAGAGCAATTCCATTAATGCACTTCTCCTCCCCCTTTTTTTTTCCATGTGCCGCTTCAATACACCCCTCCTTCTCCCGTCCATGATGTATCAAGGTAAGAGAACTTTTCAAATCAGATTTTTAAAGGCCGATGTTCCAAATCATGCAAAATATGCGCTCAAAGTGCAATTTGTGGCGTGCCAACGTGACTATTTCAGCCAACGTTTTCATTTTTTGACTTTGTGGCTCTTTTCAACAACTCGGAACAGAAGTACGAAATGATTCCGGGACTTCTGTCTGTGGTTGGTTGAGGAAGGTTAAATGGGCGTTCTCTCAACTTTGGATTTGATTACTCTCCAGAGGTGGGCGGGGCGAGCAGTGGCTCATTTACGGGAGACGGCACGAATCCCTCGAAACGGGTTGACTTCAGCGAGGGTCTACAAAGGGCGTCAAAAATGTGCTGTGAGTCTTGATCCACTTCAAAAGACTGCCCCCCCGACCCCCCCAGAACTTTGTGTGCGGGCGTTCCTTGCCGTAAGTCTTGATCCAGTTCAGTCGTTTTCGTCCAAGTTTCTTCTTTTTTCAACCCCTCACTGTCTCAATTGACTGCTGCTCTGCAATCTGGATGCGTTAGATTGTTTGTTTTTTTTCTACGTTATTTCCTCATGTGTCTATGATTATGCTGGTTGTCACCTTCAAAAGAATTTTGCAAAGAATCGGATACTTTGACCGGTGGGTTGTTGTTGGCTCTGAAAGCAAGTTGCAACTAAAGAGGTGGGGGTTCTCAGCAAAAGTGATCTTCAAGCCTGAGCTCCAGCATTTTCATGACATTGATAGTTAAAGGTGATCACTGTTAGTCTCGCAGGTGACCGTCGCGCCGTACCTTTCTGCTTCCTGTTTTCTTCCTCAGCGTTTCCAACTTGTAGCAAGGAGTTTTATGTGCGCAAAGGCCTTCACTTTCGATCTTCTGACTGGTTCTGCGCATTTTGCGTCCACCCGTTTGCCAGGAAGACGCTCCGCCCCATACAAACCGCTTTGTTAGCTTGTCCATTTAGCCGCGGACTGCTTAGCTAGCATCCGTTTTCGACAGCGTTTGTCCTCATTACGGTCACGTAGCAACAAAGAACTATTCACGTTCATGCTATTTAGAGTCTTCAATTAATCTGAATCGCAGTCGTCAAGGTTCGAACCCCGAACCTCAAAGCTGTGAGACAGACATGCTAACCTACAGCAGGGAAATTGACGAGTCCTTGCCAAGATGAGCTCTGCGGCTCTCACAATCGTGACGAATCGTGACCTCGACTTGAAGAAGTTACATACAAGTGAAGTTTGAAAGCAAACAAGAAGCTGTAGCGTCCATTGACGAAAAAAGAGATTGGCTAACATCTCCTGTCCCATACAGACAGAAAAAAAATGAAAGCGCTATATCCTGTGTTTAAAACAGACTTATATTCAAGGTTACAATGTGGCTGTGTTGGAGCTCGCCGGCTGATAAGTACGTACGTTACATGGCCTGGCGCGGCCCACTTGTTTGTCCTCTTTTTTTTTTTTTCCTCCAGACTCTCACAAGGTTAGATTGGAATTCAGGTTAGGTCCTTCTTCTTCGGCGGCAGAGGATTCATTGTCTCCGGTCGAGCGGCTCGTGGGTCCGCGCCGGGCCAAGGCCACCGTCGCTGGCGTAATAATCCGAGAGGCTTATTGCATTCTCCTCGTCCGTCCTCCAGCCCTGATACATAAATCATGCATGCAACTCTATTGTCCCGCAGTAGAGTTTTTTTTCCACCCCGCCTTTTTACAAGCATGCCACTGCAGTAAATGAAGCGGAAGCGAAGTCTTTGCTTTGTGGCAGGACTAGAGGAAATCCAGATATCTCTCTATCATCTCCGGCGCTCTGGCAGGAACAATACGCCGGGTTGCGTTTGACACGGACACGTATGATCGCACTCGTTCGCTCTTTCTCCTGCCTTCGTGCTGAGGAATTCGTTTCCCAGATGTCTAAGGTGGCTTGGGAGGAAACGTGTGCGGCATTTCCAATCGGCAAATGTGCAGATAAATTCTAACAGAAATATGCAGGATATCAGAAGGCATTGACTCTGTATCCGAAGGCAGTGCGTTCTCGACGGTGAGGCAGCTGTGCTAACCACGATTTGACTGTGCTGCCATGGGTATTTCAATCCAGGAAAAAATCAGCGGGCCCACCTTTTTTCCGCTCGTGTACGTGTGCTTGTCATAAAGACGTATTTTCAACAGCTGTTTGACACGCCATGCGGTCATTAGTGGAGGGAAGGCATCCATTCGGAGACCTCCACCTGGGGGCCTCGAGCGCATTGGCCTCGCACGCCAGCTTCAAACTCGACTGCGCGCCCATCGTTGCACACCGGAGGACAGGATTGGTGTGCGAGTCCAGCCGGCGCCGAATAGCACAGGGGTTTGAAAGTGGGTCTCAAAGTTTTTAAGGATGACAGCATTAACTTTGCTCAAAGCAGTTGGTCACAGGTGCGAATAATTCGGTTTATTAATTATTCATTTGCATTATTTTTTGCCCAATTTATTTGCACGCCAGACCAAATTACATGTTTGCAGTTTACTGATTTCTTGTTTGAATGTAACTAAAAGCTAAAAGCTGCTGCCCCCGGACTCTGAGGTGGGCTCTTCTATCTCTGTGGTCGAAGTCGCCGATGTGGTTAAAAAGCTCCTCGGTGGCAAGGCCCCAGGGGTGGACGAGATCCGCCCGGAGTTCCTCAAGGCTCTGGATGTTGTGGGACTGTCCTGGTTGACACGCCTCTGCAACATCATGTGGTCAGCGGGGAGAGTGCCTCTGGATTGGCAGGTGGTGGTCCCTCTTTTTAAAAAGGGGGACCGGAGGGTGTGTTCCAACTACAGAGGGATCACACTCCTCAGCCTCCCTGGTAAGGTCTATTCAGGGGTGCTGGAGAGGAGGGTCCGTCAGGAAGTCGAGCCTCGGATTGAGGAGGAGCAGTGTGGTTTTCGTCCCGGCCGTGGAACAGTGGACCAGCTCTACACCCTTAGCAGGGTCCTCGAGGGTATGTGGGAATTCGCCCAACCAGTCTACATGTGTTTTGTGGACTTGAGAAGGCATTTGACCGTGTCCCTCGGGAGTTCTGTGGGGTGCTTGTGGTATGGGGTACCGAACCCCTGATACGGGCTGTTCGGGCGCTATACCACAGATGTCAGAGTTTGGTTCTGCATTGCCAGCAGTAAGTCGGAATCGTTTCCAGTGAGAGTGGGATTACGCCAAGGCTGCCCTTTGTCGCCGATTCTGTTCATAACTTTATGGACAGAATTTCAGGCGCAGCCGGCGCTGAGGGGTCCGCTTTGGTGGCCTCAGTATTGCATCTCTGCTTTTTGCAGATGATGTGGTACTGCTGGCTCCTTCAAGCAGGGCTCTCCAGCTCTCACTGGAGCGTTTCGCAGCCGAGTGTGAAGCGGTCGAGATGAGGATCAGCACCTCCAAATCTGAAACCATGGTCCTCAGTCGGAAAATGTTGGAGTGCCCTCTCCGGGTCGGGGAGGAGATCTTGCCCAAAGTGGAGGAGTTTAAGTATCTTGGGGTCTTGTTCACGAGTGAGGGCAGAAGGGAGCGAGAGATCGACAGGCGGATCGGTGCAGCATCTGCTGTGATGCGGACGTTGTATCGGTCTGTCGTGGTAAAGAAGGAGCTGAGCCAAAGGGGGAAGCTTTCAATTTACCGGTCGATCTACGTTCCAGCCCTCATCTATGGTCACGAGCTATAGGTCGTGACCGAAAGAACGAGATCCCGGATACAAGCGGCCAAAATGAGTTTTCTCCGCAGGGTGTCTGGGCTCTCCCTTAGAGATAAGGTGAGAAGCTCGGTCATCCGGGAGGGGCTCAAAGTAGAGCCGCTTCTCCTCCACATCGAGAGGAGCCAGATGAGGTGGCTGGGGCATCTGATTCGGATGCCTCCTGAGCGCCTCCCTAGTGAGGTGTTCCGGGCATGTCCCACCGGGAAGAGACCCCGAGGACGACCCAGGACACGCTGGAAAGACTATGTCACCCAGCTGGCCTGGGAACGCCTCGGGATCCCCCGGGGAGAGCTAGAAGAAGTAGCTAGGGAGAGGGAAGTCTGGGATTCCCTGCTTAAGCTGCTGCCCCCGCGACCCGGCCCCAGATAAGTGGTAGAAGATGGATGGATGGATGTAACTAAAATCGATGAATGCGCCAATCAAGATTATTCAAAAGACAGTTGGTGAGTAATGCTCCTTGTTTAATATACATCACCGGCTAGTGGCCTGGCATGCATATTTCAACTCATTCATTGCCAAAGGTTTTTTTTTTAATATATTTTTTTTAAAGAATCCAGGCATTCAATCCCAGCTATTTAAAAAAAATGCATGTGGTAGGGTACATTGTCTTGGCGTTTGAGTGTCAGCGTAATGTGACCAACTAGTGGCCAGGAATGTGTACTGCAGCAATTCCTGTCACTTTTTCCTGTTCCGTATGAAGTTACTGCGAAAATAACTTTTTACGGCTGTTGTTTTCATGTGGCGACAATTGTGCCAAATTTGAACATTGGCTGTGTCTTGTGACTAAGTAACATCATGGTGTCGCAATGCCACATCCATGAACATTTGTTGTCTCCTCTGTTCTTTCTTTTGAAGCGAAAATTATTACAATGCGAAGATCATGTTTATGTGTCCTTGAAAAACTGATGACACAACCGCGAGAAGGAATCTATTCACAATGCGAGTTGTTGCCCTCCTCGGGAATTATTTTTTTGGGCTGGGAAGCAGAATAAATTAAGCTTTGTTGGCAGGGGGGGGGGGGGGTCTGTGGTGATTTACGCTGTAAGGTAGCAGCTAAGGCGATGCTTTGTTTGTCATCGCTTCCCGCGTGAGGTAATGTAAGTAATCGGGGCGAGTTAATCTCCCCTCATAAATCTTCAATAAATCAAAATAGTTTTTGTTTATGCATACAACCCCCTTTTTTTCCCAAGGGTTTTTTTTATTGATGTAGCCTGCGGATAGCTGTTTTTGTTGCAAGGTTGAATTTGGCATGGAGATAAAAAAAAAAAAGAAAGAAAGAAAAATCCATCTTGAGCTCTCGAATAGGTCAGCGGCTGTTTTGATGTTTGACAGCGATGTGTGTGAATAACCCCTACCTGTCCTCGCCTAGCTACTCTCTCACGCATTTCCATAGCAGCCGTGATGCAGTGGCCCCTCTCATAAATATGCAGCGGAAGGCACTGTGGCAGATCATGCTGGAAGGTTGAATAGCAAACTTCATGTCACAAAACAATGAAAGAAAAAGTTACCAGACTGGTGCTCCGCATAATCAGGCGGCTAGAATAGAAGCTACAGTAGTGGCTGTGAGTGCATAAGACATCCACTAGATGGAGCTACACTGAAGAAAATACAATACAATACAGATTTATTTACATCAAGTTTTCACAGGCGCTGCAGTTGTAACAAAACGCTTTGCAGAATATTTAAAGTACTACTGTGAGGCCATTGCTGTGTACATCATAAAAGCCTCATCAAGGGTAAATTTTTAAAAACATTCCCAGCCATGAATATTAAAACTGATTTACTATGTTCAACTATTAGAATTCGGCACCTAATCTTGACTCCAAATGACAAAAGCGTGATACAAAAGTGATTTGCGTTGAATCACTTTTGTTTGCTACATTAGCTACCCGTGCCAGCTGGTGATTGGCTAGCTGCCACATTCCTCGTCCGTTGTGTTTGTGAGTTGCGTTGTTATTCACGCTCACGGAACGCTTTTAATGAGCACTCCTTTTACCTCTGACTTTTTCTGTGTTCTTTCTCAGCACCCAACTTTCCTCCTCTTCACTTCCCTGTCCCCCGCTTCCTCTCCCCAGGCGAGTTTTGGATCAGACGCGCATTTTGGTGCCAAGCTGCAACAATACTTTAATAAAAAGGACGGTTTGAGGCGCACAGGGAGAAGCGCATAAACGTTTTTTTCTCATTCTTCTCCCAGTTCGTTTGTTGCGCCGCGTTTGGTTTGTGGTGAGAGAGAGTTCACAGCTTTCACAGCTCGGATCTGAGGCGACAGTTTGCATCGCATTCTGGCTGCTGTTTGATATCGCTCGTGAGGTTTGACAATGACCTTCGAGCTGGTGCGTAGCCTCAACGCGATTGATGGAGGATAAATGCGCTAAAATTGGCCTTCAACGTCAAGCGTGTTTTTGCTTGTTAAAACTTTTGCATTTATGTTTATGTCCCACGGGACTGTCTGGTATTTATTGTGCTCAAAACAAAGTTTGTCGTTTTATGTGGCTCTCATTCAAATTTTGCCTGTTTGTAAAAATGCTTGAGAACCCAATGTGGTCTAAAAACGGTTTCTCAGACTTAACGTTGAATGACGGTTAATTGGCGTGCTATTAATAAAACAGTTAATATTTGCGTTTACTCATTTGAACCTGCTTGGTGAAGGGCAGCATGCTCGTGGTTACATGATTATTTACGGTTACAGTTGTAAGGTTGGAGTTGATGCCACAGGGCATCCAGACTGCCGTAAAATACAAAGAATGAGTGGTTTGAATTTTGAATGTTAATTTTTGTTTACTTCAATTGTGTAGTTGAAGATTTGTGTGTTGGCCAATGACTTAAGTTAGCTAGCAAACGCTTAGCCTTTATTCTAGGAAACAAGCTCATCATAACTAAAAGAAGAGTCACGTTTTGACTTGACTGGATTAGTACACATTAATTTAGTGTACCAGATTGGACAGGGTGTGTCTGAATGACATTATACGGTATCTGTCAATTTATGCGTAAGTGGCGATAGCCACAAGTGGCACTTCATCTTGGAGGAAGACTCTTTAATGCTATTTTACCTAAATTCCTATAAATCAACCTAAGGGTGTGTAAATTTTCTGGGTCGCTACTTGCTATATTTTTGACATAGGGCATTAAGGCCTTTTAGCGACTCAGAGTGCCTCGTGAGTGATGTCAGCAATCTTTCCGGAGCAAAGTGCCACTGTGCTCGGATATTCACAGTCATATTGTCATTCTCCACGTGAAGTCATTGCCTAGGAAACGGGTAGATCTGCGGTTGCCGACATTTACAGGGACATTTCGTCGTCGTGTGTGTGTGTGTGTGTGTGTGTGTGTGTGTGTGTGTGTGTGCCCATGTGTGTGCGTGCGCATGTGTGTAAGAGATGACGAACGGCGTCTAATTGTCGCAGCAGCACACCTCACCGGGGCATCTAGCATGAGTTGCGACTTGATATCTAAGCTTTTGAAATTGTTCACGTGGAGGTAACCATACAAAAGTCAAATATATAAATGCGCAATACCCGAGGTTGATGGAGAATGCTCTCTAGCTGTTATTCGTCGACGTAAACGTGAGATAGTCGAGACGTTGATCCGGCAGCAAACAAATCAACCACGTCTGCTTAAAATCCAGATAAGGTTTGCTTGCCAAACTGACATTCCCTCTCTTGCCCGTCATAATTCCGTCGCGACAACTCTGCTTTGAGTTTTCGTTCGTGAGAGGATTAAGTCACGTCGCTTGAAGTTTCTAAAAAAAATCCCTGCTTGTCCTAGATCTTGAAAGCAGAAGCAACATAAACAAACATAGTTTTTTAAAAACGATATGACCAACATTTTGGGGGCATATTTTCCTCCGTTTGACGACAAGTTAGTTTTAGATTTCATCTGCTGTCTGAAAACATTATATTTTATTGTGATTTGTTGTGAATAATGGACTTTGGTTCAATTTGACGACAAGTTAGTGATATAATGTGGACATTTTCTTTGAGCTTTTGCGGTGTGGGATTTAGTCTGCAATTGTCCCTTTTACTCCCGTCTTGTGGAACATTAGTGGGAAGAAAAATGACACTGATTGAGGATGCGCAAACATCCTTTGTGAGGCACAATTTCTGTCGGCAATGTGAAATTTCACCGCTCACCACAAGCAATTTCGTACCTGGTTTCCCTCATGACACCTCCCCGGTTCCGAGACGGATGGGCAGCGTGACGCGCAGTCAGCCTTCCCTTCCGATTGTTTTCTCAAAACTCCAAAAAGGCGGCGGCAGATTGCATTCACTGCTCGATCAGCCTCGGAACCTGTCCGCTGCTCCGCTTTGGATATCGATGTTTAACAATGGTAATGGCGACTGCACGTGACCGCCACGCTCTTTGGACAAGCGCAGGTGGTGGGAAATAACCAGAAAGTGATTCAAGCCCCGAAATGATCCAGTTTGCAGAGCCACAGGTAGTGGTCTTGCGAAACATTTGATCTCACGGTGACGCCATAAAAGCAAGGGCAGACTTTTTAGGTGACTCATTATCAAGGTTACACCACAATTACCAACTCGCTTGTAAAATTGAGGTATGTACTAATTGGGTGTTTTCTGTCACATTCTGTCCATTCAAATACAATATTTCTTTTGATATTTGGCGGGTGAGTCGGAGGCGACTCTGATTTCGCCGCCAATCGACCAAGGAGTACCGTGCTAAACAAACGTAGCAGACCACCTGTACTGCACATTCGCTTTTCAATGAATACTGTGCTGCCTCTTCCAATTTCAGTGAGCTCACATATAACACTGGTCAAACATATCACTCGGGTTTAAGCGCTTCTGCATACATATTGGTGTATTAACCATTCCGGAAACTGAAATTGCTTTTGGTGTTTACCAATGCTGTGGCATAAGCTTCAAGTAGATCATAGCATCAAGTAGATGAGGTGGCGGTCTGTGAACTGAACTTCCAGAGACAGCGAGCTTGGATTTGTAACATCATACGGTGCCGACGAGGCGGTATAAAAGCAATATTTGAACACACGGGGGGGCGTGTCCGCCTGATGCACAGCCACGTATAACGTATGCAGTCTCAAAGCCACGCGGATGAACCGATTTGCCTTCCGCCTACTGACCTTGGATCCATTCATTCCAAGCCACCATATGAGACCAATTTCATAAGCCGTTAGCGCCTGTTAAGAAATGAAAAAAATAATAAAAATGGACTGAAAGGCATTTAGCTGAGTCACTGAGCCGCCGGGTGCTTCAGTGGTCTTTTACGGTCTTAGTTTGCGGCGGTGTTAAACTGCACTGTATCACGCTGGTGTTTTGGGTTCCCGTCTTTAGAGAGAAACAGCTCACAGCATGACGCTCTGCAGTCACTACGAACACAACGAGCAGCGTTTTTGTTCAGTTGATAGCATATACCTTTGTAAAATAGGATCACAAAAATGAGAAGTGTCTCGGTTTGTTAGCAGGAGTGACAATGAGGATCAAGGAGGTGCGCCGCTTGAAACCAAGGAGGAATTAATTCGGTTTTAAGTAGTGATTGGATCACGTCACAAAGTGCAAACAACAGGTTTGATATTTTTTTTCGCTTCTGTGACTGATCCGTGGCCAAGGCGATGTCTTGCGCCAATCGAAAAAAATCACCAGCTGTAGTTTATTAGTTTTCAAGGATTTGAATCAGTACGTCTGCTTTGACCAGAGAGTCTTTTCAACTGAAGTGTTTTTTTGTTTTGTTTTTTTAACTCTTAACTCCTCCAGGAGCATGGCTTAGGTTCTGTTTGGCGTATCTTGCTGCCTTAGAAACTGAATGGAGCAAAGCAACTTACTCGAAAAATGGAATTACTGTTTGACAACGCAGCCACTGCACCGCTGCCCTCAGAAAGAAAAAAAAATGGAACGATCCGGTTGTCTAACATCTGCGGTGCAAACGAGGCATTCTCGTCAACTGATGGTTCAGAATTCTGATTTGATTGTTGAGCAAGGGCACTTTGAAGGAACTGAGGCAAAATGGAGGCGCTGTTGATTGACTCTCAATTACTTGGCTTGTTTTTGTCATGGTTCAAACAACGCGCACACACACACACACACACACACACACACACACACACACACACACACACACACACACACTCCCTTGCTGTGGTAAAAAGCGTTTTTTTTTCATTGCTTGCAAACGGGGAGCTCGATCATGGTCCATATCGATCGGCACCGGCGTTTGCACTTTTTCCCCAAACCGAGCTGTGAAATTCTCCCTTCTCAGAGTGCAATCCTGATGCATTGTGCCGTTATAACGCATGTTGGAAAAAAAACAAGAATCAACAACTTCCGCGTCACCCGCCAACGTGACGCAATGTGTCGCTTCGTTAAGCGGTCGGACGCAAGCTCTGCTCCGATTTCCTATTGTAGCCCAGGCAGAAAATTGAATCCGACGCTCATTTAGAGGACTAACTCAAGTCATGCTGTCATAACTTAAGTTCTCTTTTCTTTTTTGGGGGTCGTTATAGTCCATCGTCCATTTCCTCCTTTTGTGGCAGTCAGCTTCTACTTTGAAAATCGCCACACGTTTTTTTTTCTGCATGTGGAGCCTCAAAAGGTGATACCGGGTCATTTTATTTTTAGTTTTTTTTTTTTTTTTTGCAATGGTCCAGTGTCATTCGCCCGCATGTGCAGCCGACTTAAGTGTGCCTGGTTGTCCAGTTATCCGATGTAGGCTCCAAAAGACTTGCGAGCCAAATTTAGAGGGTGAGTGTATTTTCAGGCACATAAAAAGAAAAAGCCTGACCTGAAGCGGCCGTCTGCTTCATTTGAATTGAGGATACATATTGATTTTAATTGTTTTTTCTTCAGAGGCAGGGGGACAAAACAAGCTTATTAACACTTCTGAAGCAATGCACGTGGTATCTGTCGTTATAACTGCTGCTCTTGTAATTGAGCGCCCGGGGAAAACACACCGGAGGTGATTATATTTGGAGTCAGGTGTAACATGAGTCGTCATCGAGAAACACACCATGAAAAAGGGCATGACTAATTATTATGATTGGAGGCTTGATTGGATTTGATGTTCTTGCGAGTGGAGCGTTTATGAAGATCTTTGCCGATTATCATCTCACGTTTTTTTTTTGTGGCGAAAGGAATAATCTGATGTAGTCACAACACATGCGCACCTTTGACACTTCAGAGCTCAGGTTGTCATGGTAACGTGCAGCTACTCTCGTGGTTAAATGCCAACAACTGCATATCCGTCCCTAAAGAAAAAAAAACGTCTCTGATTAAAAATAAGCGATACTGTCCATTCACCAGTGCAACATTATTCATTGGTTAATGTGTCTGAGGGATATCAGTCATCTTGGTTGTGCCGGGAGGAGGGGGGGGGGACCAGGGGGGGAGAGTTGGATGAAGGTCAGCTGGACTTGGTATAAAAGACGGCATGCAACAGATGTTAATCATAAACTGTCGGCGGCTCCTCACTGAGTCGGACTGGACACTTGCCAAGGCGCGCTCATAGACCGACTTCTGTTTTTACGAGGGGATGATGACTAAGTGATGTCCAGTCGGTGTCCATGAAGACCTTTCCGCTTGGTTTTAGAGTTTCAATTGCAGCCCCCCCCTCGGCGGTTATTCGTGGCTGAACTGGTCCAACCTGCAGTCGCAAACGTTGGCTATTCTTGCCATACGAGCACATAACGATAATCCGACTGATTTTAAGCCAGGTCAAAATTTAAACCCACCCTCCCAACCCTAAAAAAAACCATGACACCACTCGCACTTTCCTGACCTTTTACGACTTTGACAGAGCACACTTCCCAGCGCGTCAATGCTCCCTCCTGCGGTTTCACGCGCATCCTCCTGATCGAAATATGGCCAACATTAAAAGCTCCCCCCCCCTCCCTCCCTCAGAGCTGCCGTTGGTTGGCAAAAGAGCCCTTAAGTGGGTCACTATCAGCCATTAGTTCCAGACAGGGCGCTTCGGCTGGACACAGTCCATTTGGCAAATGAAATTGTGTCCAGACGCAAGTGTACATCTCGCCTGTCGGAGCACGTCCGACGCTAATTGCGTCGCTTTACTTAAGAGGAAGTCATCAGCGTCCAGGGTCGGGGGGGGGGGATGGTTATCTGAGTGGAATATTCACACCCATTTCCAAATAACAATAGGACACGAAAATAACATATATGGCATGATTGCCAAAGCTCGATGCATTTGAATGACACTTGTGTCTGCTTGTCATGTGCGCCATTGACGTGGAGAAAATTTATAATAGATCCACAAAAATTTGAACATGGAAAAACTGTAAATTGATTATGTTATAGACCATTCATTTATCCATCCATCCATTTCCTTGCGCGCTTTTCCTCACGAGTGCCTATCCCAGCTGTCTTCGGCTAGTCAGCGGGGGAACACCCTGAACTGGTTGCCAGCCAGTCGCAGACGTCAAAGACCATAATTTAAAAAAAAAACTTTTCGGGCTTACGTGGTTTAAGAAATAGGATGTAACATTGAGGAAATCCGTTAGTTAGCGTACAAGGTGGCTAACACGGCAGCTGTCGCACTCACACGAAACCACAAATGAGCCGCCTCTCGGTAACAAGCATACGTTTGTTTACAATTCCAGAATCCAAAGTTAAAAAATAACCTTGGGCATTGAGCCACGTGCTGCTTCACCTAGACGTCACCCGATCGTAGACTGTTCCCGGGAAATTTCCATTCCACGGATGTCGTTGTTTATTCAAGTAATTTCGTTGACGTGACTCACATGTTTAGAAGTCACTTAACCGTTTGTTGAGTAAATATCGACGCCGCACACCCGCCTACTCTGAATTAGCAGTAATTGCTACACCTCGTCAATACCCGAGGCTATCAAAGCAAAGAAATGTGCGCCGTATCGACCGGGGCTCCACCTCTTACGCGCTTTTATTGTTTTCTTTGGGAAGATGGAGCAAACAATCAATCTTCCTCCATTAGTGACAACCCGGAGACTGGACCGCCACATCGGTAAGCAGTCGTCGCCACTTGGGTAATTAGTGCAACTGGCATTTTCAGTTTCCGATGCAAAAAAAAAAAAATCCCTAAAAACTAGGAACAGTTTAATGAGAAGGTAATTAACATTGAATAGTAGACTCGGAGCAAACCCGGGAAGTGAAATACTACCGCAGCTTTGGTCATTTTGTTGCTCGGCTGCTAAGCTCAGCCCAAAATGGCCGCCTCAAACCAAAATGGCCACTCTCCTTTTCTTTTCCATGCGCCGTATTGTCGACCAAAGTTTTTGTTGATCACATAAGCCGGCCGAAACACCGAGTGAATATTAATGAGGCGATCCAGTCATCGGAAGCAAAATAATCAACAGCGCTTAAGAGAGAGAGTCATCTGGCCGCCCTAATAACTTTTTTTATTTTTTTTATTTTATATAGCGTCTTTCAAAGGGAGTCAAGGACTCCCCCGTGGATTAGCGCCGCACATGCATGAATTCAATACCAAGCGCCATCGAAGCGGTAAATCTTACAACCACCTGAAGTCGACTTCACATTCACGCATCCCTTCCTCGAACGCCAAAATAATACCGTTTGCTGACTCTAATAAGCGCTTGCAGGTATGCTATTTATTTTTTTGGAGAGGGAGCTCGACTCCGCCGCGGAGGAAAGCGGGACGGCGGCGCATTCATCTTTCTCAGCGGCGGCTAATAAGATGTAGTGAAACCTCCCGCGCGGAAACGACAGCGGATGTTATCAGCTCGGCACACAAGACCTCTGCTGGTCCTCTGTGGGCCTTGAATTAAATTGTCGATACGAGACGCACAAATGGGGTTTCCTCCGCAGGGGAGGACCCTTTCCTCTCGCTCTCTCTCGGAATGTCGACCCTCGCGGCTGCCGCGGGTCACCGAGGTTCAAGCTAGCATGCGCTGAAAGATGCTGCTAACACCGCCTCCTGTTTTGGCACCAAGAGCGGGTCAAACCGACGCTAGCGCGGAACTTACTCATCATCGTGAAGTTTGACGCCGTCAACAAAAAGTCAAATGGAAGTTTTTGTTCAAGTCGCTGAAGTTTTGGTCCGGTAAAAATATTCAGTTATTCATGCCGCTCAATTTAAAGAAGTGTTTGTCACAGGTTGTTAAAAGGTTGAGGAGAGAGGTTTGTCCGCATTTGGAAATTGTATTTGAGTTTTCAGAAGTGTGCTGAAAAACTCCATGAAAAAAAGTCAGTGAAACAACAAAGCCGCAAAATATGAAGGGATTATTGTATCCAGGTAGGGCAACTAATATTTAACTGGATCATGTCACGTCCCATCCCGCCGAGTGCATGCGCAAATCAGTGACCCCATTCACCGCAAAGTGCCCAAGTGAGCAGCGAGCGCGTATTCTGCACTGTACGTCACCTTGATGGGAGTTTGCAAAGGGTGGTTTACTTAGCACTTCGGGTGCATCAGGTTGAGGAGCCATTTTTAGTAGCGCCAGTGAACCCGCCCCCCCTCCCCCGATATGCCGCCCCGGCGGAACTGAAGAAGCAGCCTCGTTGTCTTTTCAGAGGCAGCGCACTGATGTAAATCCATGCTGGCATTTGCTGACAACGGAGTGGAAAAAAAAAATAAATGAGCGCCTCTCATGTTGGCTTGATGAGTTTGTCGAGGGGAAAAAAAAATATGCCGGACGCTGGCTGCTACAGTGCATGCATTGTGTTCATCAGCCGACAGAAAGCGACATTGTCTTGCTTTTTTTTTTAACCCCCCCCCCCCCCCCCACAGCTGCTTAGGTCGGAAAGACTTCAGAATAGAGGTGCAGCAATTAATCGATTCATGGACAACAAATTGATGATCAAATTCATTTATGATTAATCCAAATTTAAGATGATGTGGGCCAGAAGGTCATTTTCCAAATGTCAAATTCTTGGTCAAAAGGTCAAGCTACTAAAATATGCGCCAATCTTCGATTCCTTGTTGAAATCCTTTTCCAACAACACTTTGTAAAAATTGACTCCGTAGTTGCTGAGATGGAAGGGTTCAAGGCAAGGTGGCCACACCCATTTTTGCCCAACTCATTCACATTCGTTGGGCCGTGGCTTGAGTTGAAATAAAAAAATGATTTACCTTTACCGTGAGAGCAAATGGCGACGTTATCCACACGCGTCAAGTCATGAAATGAATGAGCAAGTCTTCACATATTTCACACTTTCTTTTGGTGCTCTTGGATGGAATCAATTTCCCCAGGCTCCACTTCTATATTTCCCAAATCCGACGAAAGGCAATCCAGGAATCCATACAAGCATCTGTTAAAATAGACTCCTGGCAGATCTCGCTCTCCATCTGAAGCCTTTACGCTCGCATATTACAATAACAGATTGCTTTAATTCAAAACATGCAGTTTGCCAAATCTGCCCCCCGCCCCCCCAAAAAAGTGGAAAGAAAAAGATAAGAAAAAGCTCCTGTGGAAGGAGGCTGGGAAATGTTGGCTGTGTGTCACGTTTGTGTGCCTTTCACCCGGTGGCGATTATTTTTCATCGTGGGCAAAATCGCCTTTGTTTCCTGCCGCTCGGCCGTTTATTTGCTTGAGTCCGCCAAGGGTTCACGGTCATTCTTTGCCTCCTTCTGTTTGTCTGGGCCTGGATCAGCTCCTCCACCAGGGGCGGACCTACCATCAGGCAAACAGAGGCAATTTCCAGACCCCCCCTTCCCTCCCCTCCCCACCCGGCCCCCCCCTTTGTTGTCTCATTAAAAAAGATTAATAGTTTTCGACAGTTACACTAGTCAACTCATTTTTCACTCAAGTTTTTAATCAGAGATGCAGGTACATTTTCTAGATTAATTTTGTTGGGCAGATTCGGATTCTGCCCTCTTTTTTCCCAAGCACATCAGGTTTGCACAATAACAATAATAGGGTGATATATTTAGTAATATTTATGAATGAAGGGTTAGTTTCAGCATCGGGTGAAATTTTTTCCGGCAACGTCACAGCTATGAATTATAACGCATGGTAAAAAAATGTATTGCAGAAGCGTTTATAGCTAAAAATAAAAATACAAAAAATTCTCAAAAAATTGATGTGCTAGAAAAAAAGGTAAAGGCATTTGTGAAATCCACGTCAAAATAGAGCCACGGGAAAAATGTATTCAAATTTGCTGTTGAGACATCGGCCGGACAATTTGAGCTCTTTTCAAATCGGCAAAAATCCTCAGAATGTTTTTCTTTTTTTTTTTGGTCAATTTTGTAAAAACAACTTTTGCCCATTCTTTTGAAATAACAAAGCCAGATAGAAAGTAAAAGGGCAAAGTTTGTTGTGAGAAATGTTATTCTTATTCCGGACAAAAGGAAATAATAATCGACCAACTTAGTGATGACAAAAAAAAAAATGAATAAAACATGCTCAAACAGAAACTACTCGGGACGGTAAGAGAAGAAAAGCAATAGGAAACAAGCAAAGTTTGTTGCGGTATGTTTTAGAACCCAAAATTAATGTTTCAAGATTACAGGAAAGCTGGATATTGAACAATAAAGGCCACTAAAATCTGATTTGACTGTCAGTCTTGTCGGCTTGAGCACGTTTCATGCCTCCCCTCCCGGCTGATTATTTGTTTTGATGGCCTCTCGTACCCCCCCCCCCCACACACTTATGCTTTCGACATTTTTTCCTACCTTTGATGTTTGGAGCCGCCGACCGGAGAAAGTGCTAAGTCATTGCGGAAGATGGCAAACTGGATTTCTCCTTAACGGTTCATGATGGAGGCTGCGATAGGAAAGCAGCCCCCCCCACCCCTCCCCCACAACTAAACCGACTCTGGGTCGCCGTGACATCCATTCTGACAACTCAAGTTGTCACTTGTTTTTTATCACTTGTTATCATTCGGACGCTCATTTATTGTCGGGTAACTCAAAAACTACTTGGACTTTTTTTTTTTCAATCCCAGAGGACAAACCTCACGTGCTCCCACAGTGATTATCCAAGGCTCCAATCTCAATATTTTCTGAATGAGCTCTCAGGAAATGACTGGCAACAGCGCTGTTGTCCTTGCTAAACCGAAGCACTCCGAGGGCAATCGTGACATGAACAATGAGGAGCTCTTTAGCCCGCAAACGTTATTTCGACGTGTTTTCCCGCAGTTATTTGCTTTCGTGACAAGCGGTGAAAAACTTGAACGTCTCCTGCCGCGCAGTCGATATCTGCAAATTCCTTATCTTCCCTTTTGTCCACTGTTGACTTTTCCAGCCGTGGAGGGAGCAGGGAGCAAGGGGGGTTGGGGGTTACGGTCAAAACCCTTCAGCCCGAGCCGCGGCTCTCACCATTCAGCTGTGTGCCATTTGCAAACGTAAAATGTGCTGGAGAAAGCCCAATCTGCATTAGCAGTCTGGAGATGGAACGTGGCAGTCCCTGGCAGGAGCTGGCGTCGGCCAAAAAAAAAAAGGAAAACAATCCAATTCATCACTCTTCGGGCTCGTTTTGATTTGAATTTTGTCAAGCGTAAAACATTAATATTGTTCTAAGAAGCCGAGCGCTGCTTTTGCCATCGCCAGTTTCATGTTACAAGGAGTCGTTACGCAACGCAAAGTTTCCTTCCACATTTATTCAATACTGTTCTTTGTTCAATGGCAATTTGACTCAGTCCCCATATACCAAATAGAGTTAGTTAGTTAGTTAGTTCCACCCATTCCTATTTGGAACATTGGGCGACGAGTCTCCTCCATTTGTTCCGGTCACTGGCGACTCTTCTTGCTCCATGCCAGCTGACACCCATCTCACTGAGGTCTTCTTTGGCAGTGTGTCTCCACGTCTTCTTTGGCCTACCTCTCTTCCTCTTTCCACCCTCTGGCATCCAGTCCATGGCCACACTTGCCGGTCTCTCTCTTGGCATTCGGAGTACGTGGCCAATCATTTTCCTTCTCCTTTCAGAGTCAATGTCTGACAGTTCAGCTACTCCTACCCTCCTCATCACCTCCTCGTTGGTGATGTGGTCTCTCCATGAGATCCTCAGGATTGATCTCAGGCAACGCCGATGGAAGACATCTAACTTGTTGGTGATATTAGCTGTCTTCATCCATGTCTCACAGGCGTAAATCGCTGTTGAGATGACCACTGACATATAGGGGCGTAGCTTGGTGGCCGTAGTGATGGCTTTCGATGACCAGATGTTGCGGAGGCTTTGGAACACTCCCGCAGCTTTACCAAGTCTACTGTTGACGTGTTTCTCCACATCACCTGTATTCGAGATGTTACTCCCAAGATATGTGAAGCTGTCAATGTACTCTATGTCATGTTGGTGTAGAGTGAGCGGTTGAAGGTGTTGGTGCAAAACTGGATAATGACAGAAGGGGCCTGAATGCCACAGTTGGTCCACATGGGTCTGCAAGCTCCACGAATGACAACGGGGAGAGACTGTTGATGCTAACCAGTACCAATGGCCTCAGCATTGGCAACACCTTTTTTTAGCACAAGCGGATACACAAAATAACCTGGGTTTCACCTGGTGGCGGGACCCGGAACGAACTGGACGACATCTGCATCAACACAAGGTGGCGCTCGTCATTGCTCGACGTTCGCTCCCACAGAGGTGCAGATGTGGGTTCAGACCACTTTCTTGTGGTGAGTAAAATCAAGCTGAAGCAGAAGAAGGTGAAAAAGTTGCAGCCCAAGAGACCTTATGCAGTGGACAAGCTAAAGAATAACAACATCTCAGAAAGCTTCTGTGAGGAGTTGAATAGGAAGCTCAAGGTACCACAACACCTTGCAAACATTGAGGAGCAGTGGAGTATGTTCTCTTGTGCCATTGCTGAAACTGCAGAAGCAGTTATAGGCAGAAAGAGGGGCACTAACAAAGAGAGATGGATTACAGACAACACCTGGAAGTTGATTGATGAATGGAAGGTGGCCAAGATAAAAAGAGAACAAAAGAGGCGGCTCCGGAGCTGGAGGATGGAAGATGAGGAGTACAGGCGCTTGGACAAGGCAGTGAAGAAGAGTTGCAGGAAAGACAAAAGACAGTGGCTAGAAGATAAAGCAAGAGAGGCACAGGAAGCAGCAGAGAACAACAACACGACGACCCTATACAAGATCGTGCGGGAGCTAACCAACTCCAGAAGCAGCTCTAGCATGCCAATCAGGAGCAAGGATGGCAGAACACTCCTGAGCGACGAGGAGCAAGAAGCAAGATGGCTGGAACACTTCAGGGAGGTTCTCAACCAACCAATGCCTCCCGTGCTCTTCAATTTCGATCAAGAGACACCAGCTCCAGCTCTAAACATTACATCGGAAGAGATATCCGAGACTGAGGTTGCCAGAGCAATCAAGGGCCTTAAGAACAACAAGGCACCGGGACTCGATGCGGTAGCTGCCGAGCTGTTGAAACATGGCCAAGACGCTGTTGTGGAGAGCCTTACCCACCTGTTCAACCTGATTTGGAATGCTGAAGAGGTTCCTGCCGACTGGAGACGTGGGGTCATTGTCACGCTGCCTAAGAAGGGAAACCTCGCAGACTGCACTAACTGGCGGGGCATTACACTGCTGTCAATCCCCAGCAATGTTCTGCGACATCGCCTTAAAGACGAAGTGGATAACATCTTGAGGGAAGAGCAAGCCGGCTTCAGGAAGGGAAGGTCTTGCGCCGAACAGATCTTTACTCTTCGAAACATCATAGAGCAGTGCCAAGAACTTCAGATACCACTCATGATCAACTATATCGATTTCAAGAAAGCCTTCGGCAGCATTCACTGGGAATCACTGTGGCAGATCGTCCAGCTGTATGGTGTACCCCTCAAGTACATCAACATCTTCAGGTCATTGTACCACAACTCAACTTGTCGTGTCAAAACCAACAGTGGCACAACTGATGATTTTGACATTGTCACCGGTGTAAGACAGGGTTGCATTCTGTCACCTCTACTCTTCATCATCGTAATTGACTTTGTGATGAGGAAGTCACACCCAGCCCGCACTCCAGGAGTTGACCAACAATCTGCATGAGCACGGAGTTAAGGTCGGTTTACGAATAAGCCAGTAAAAGACCAAGGCCATGGCCATCGGACAGCACCAACACCTTCAACCAAATAGAGTAAAAGAGACAAAAAAGGTGTTGGGTTTTTTTCTCCCCTCCACAACTTCAAAAATTAGCCTGTTTTGGGGGCAGTTTTGTCCTAAACAGTGCAGCTGATATCTGCATATGGCGCATGCAGCGGATAGAAGTGACCGGACTTTTGAGCTCTGATTTACAAGCAGCAATTTGGCAAAAGCAACTTCAATCTGTTGACTGTCAAACTAAACATAAAACAAGTGATTTTTTTCAGCTGATAACAAATCTGCCTTTCATTTCAGGTTTTCATAAAAATATATTTACAATAATATAATATGAACTATTATAATTTATTTAGTAATATTTATAAATTTAAGGTTTAGGTTCAGCAACAGGTGGATTTTTTTCCTGAAACGTGATAGCTATAAATTACAACACAAGGTAAAACATTTTCAAGGTGAAACTTAAAAAAAAAAATCCCCAAAACATGATGTGCTCGGAAAAAAATGTTTGGGGACACCAGTTGATCAATGCAATATAACAATAATCATGCATATATTCTTTATCCTCTGCAAAAAAGTCACCGTAGTCCACCGAGTAGTTGTCACTGTCTCTATGTATTCTCGTATGCGGTATGGGTTATACTGCCCTCAGGTGTCCAATTTAGTTTTGAAAAAAAAATCAGGTTAGAGAAGAAGAAAAAAATATGTAGTTTTTTAAGTGATGAAAAGATTGAACAAGAATGTAATCCTGAAAACACAAATTTCGATATATTTCCGTCACCAATCTGTTCTTCCATCTGCTGAAGCATTTTCAGATTTCTACATCCCGACGTGTTTGTGTAGGAAGATGAAGTGGAGAGGCCGGAATGTTCCTTGCAAAAACAAACACATTTTCGCATGCAAGAGGATGACAAATGATACAGTGCCGCTTTTTTTAATCACCATTTAAATCATCTGCGGCGTTTCCCCGCGTTGCGCCGCCGCGGCCTCTGTCGCTTTCCTTTTGGGGAGCGGCGGCGTATCCGTTTGGCAATCTGCGCCCTCGCGGTTGTACATCATTTTAACGACGCGCTCGTCGGCTCCGCTACCCGGCACGTTGCTGTGACAACATCACATTGAAGGGGTGCAGGGGGGTGCGTTTGTGTCGTGCCGACCAGAATCTTACACCTGCAGCCTCGCTGGAAACCGACGGGTATGAAGCTCGTGTTCCAGTTGGCCCAAACGGGGGTGCGGTTGCTGAAAGACACTAAACTAGTCACACTTTCAACGACTTTGAATGTCGAAGGTCCCACGTCCCCCACCCAAGTTTGGATTATTTTTTTCCGATGAGCGCTAATCACTTCATATGCACACGTTGGGACAAGCTAATGGCCCTCTACTAGCACACGATTATTTTCGTCTGCTAATCAGTTTGTTTTCTCCTCCTTCCGCCTCGCGTGTCCTTGGCCCCGTAATTGAATGTAATCTTATTGTGACAAACAAAATCAGATAATACGCCCGATTGTTTAATTAGCACTTCAGCTGGCGGAAGGCGAGGATCGCAGCGGCGGGATGTTGCCTGGATTGGAGATTGTTCAATGACAGTGTATGTCGTAACAAAGATGCTTTATGACTTTTTCCCTCCATGTCTGTATTGAGCAATATTTTATCTCAGTGGGTGACATCATCATCATCGTCATTATTATTATGATTATTAGTGTAATATATCGTCATTAACTCTGGCAAGGAGGTAAAATCACTCCTTTTAATTTGCTTAAATGTGACTTCCTGGCTATTGTTTTGTCATAATGTTCTATTGTTAGCTTGGCTTCATTCCATGACCGAGAGACGGCTTGCAATTCACAGCTTCGTAAGATATACTAATTACGACAATCTGCGCTTGAATTAGAAATGTCATCAGGTTAGGCTGTGGTTTTGTTGTGAAAATTTACCGCACAACGTTATCTAAAGCGAAGTGTTAGCGTAAGATAACAAAGGCTTAAAAACAGGTTTCATTCCCAACGTCAAACAAAACAGAATGCTGAGCACTTCGAAACCAATGACATATCATTGATATATTTGTTTGTCAATTGGCGACAGGTGACAAATGATAAACCTTGGCGGCGGACTGAACTCATGATTGATTCCTGAGAACCGAAGTGTTTGAGACTCTTGGAATCACTGCGTCATTCTCCTTTGAACAAATTAATCGCATTTTGGGGAGCCTCAGAATCCCCCAAAACGCAACCATTTTGGCAAAAGTATCAATATTTTACCTGTCTTCACACCCCTGTTCAAATACCAGATTTCTGTGGTATGTATGTATGAAAAAAAAAATGAGACCAAGATTATCAACCTAATATGACCTTGGCAGACCCGTCCTGTCCTTTTTTCCGTGCAAGTACCTTTTGAACGCGTTTTTCAGACACGAGAAAAAGCAAGGAAATATCCAGACTTGACAGCCTGCGTGAGATCAATAAGACATCAGGGACCAATTTGAACTCGTATTACCAAATATGGCTCCGTTCCTTTAAGTTGACTCTCCAACTTCTAGACTCTTGTCAGACATCTTGAAAGATTTTCCCGTTAGCGCTGCGCTCTGAGTTCACCGTTCAGCCAGACGTTCCAAAATTGACTGCAAATGCTCCCCCTCCCCTTCAATAAAGCGCGGCTACTCGCCTACCTCACCCTCCCACGCCGCCAAGCTGCTCCTCAAATGTGTGTAAGCACTGCGCGGCGACAACATACGCCCGTGTCGTCAGCTCCTTTGCTAAGCAGCTGCTTTGTTACACCTCGTAAATACACCGTGAGCCCGAGGTTGCGGTTCACACCGGAAAAAACGTATGCGCGACACCTTCGGCAGCCCCATAAATGCCCCGAGAACAATCACACCGCATTTATTTTGAGACGCTCCGCTTCCTCTTCTGCTTCCTCCTTACTAAACCTGTGCTGATGGAATTTAGTCCGTATAGCTGCTTCCATTTGCTGAGTCACCGTTGGTCAGGGTCAATGCAAATGTTATGAGCACAATTGTTATTAGCCTTTTTACATTGTGTTGATTGCAGTTCTTGACCTGTCGGTGTTAGATTAGGCCTCTTTGGCCATAGCGCTAATGAGATGGGTGACTTGAGCTCGGCTCTTGTGTCGCTCTGACCGTTGTTCTTCTTGCACTGGCCTTCCCTATCTAAGACACACTTGCTAGTTGAATTCAGATAAGACCGTGGAGTCACACATTGTGACGTGGTCTCGGACAAGCTACGCTAATTGCCAAGCTAACCCAAGACTACCACGGCAAGCGTGTTTAGTATGGAAATCTTGGCTTGGCTGATCAAGTCCACTTTTGACAAGTGTCCTGCTGGAACCACGTTAAAGCAGAGAACATCCCAACAGCAAAATAGCAGGCAAATGAATTTAAAAAACACAAACAAATGAAATGAATTATGGTACGCTACGCCATACGTGAACCAGGAGGAGCGGCCTATAGAGTTGAAAGTATAAAATATTTAAAATGTCTGTAATGCTATTAGTTTATTTTCACAAAAGAGTGCTGAATTTTGAGGTCTGCAAAAGAAATGTTTTCAAAATTACAGTACAGTAGAACATCTAAGCAAAATCCATCCGTTTTTAGTAATCTAAGGGGGCGGCCATTTTGCCACTAAGCACCCCCAAAAATTGTTTTAATTGCAAGCAAAATTAGTCGCTCCTCAAATGAAGTCGCCGATTTGCATAACTGCATCTCAAAGATTTGTTTTTGTTTGTTTTTTTTGGGGGGTGGGGGCTAAATAACAAAAATAATTCTAAAACCACAGTAAATGTACAATAAAATGAAATGAAGGCATCTACAGCAGTGCGAATCATTGATTTGCACCATTGGATCTCAATAGGTGTACCTAATGTTGTGTATATTTTCTTTAGGGTATCCAAATGACTAACATTGCTAATATTCCCATCGTGCAAACGCGTAGCAGGTAACAATGGACAGGAAATGGCTCCTCATTCGTCCTTTGGCCAGTTTGACATCATGTTCTTCATCACACCCAAGTGTAAAAAGACTCGATCAATAAGTCATCATCGGAACGCGGTAGCTTCACTCCGCAAACACGAGTCCATTGTTTTTCACGCCTCCGATTAGTGCATGTCCAAACATTCATCCACTAGTTGAATCAGACTGACATGTCCGACGTGGCGGCGGCGACAGTGCGAGAATCACATTAGCGGGATGGTTTGCTCTCGAGTGGAGATTGCTCTAATTTGTAAATACAAAGCAAAAATCGGCCAGCAGCGGCACACCGCAGAGTAGCACAAATTGGATTTTAATCAGATAGATGAGATCGCATCGCTTGCAGCCGTTTGTCCAAGAAGCGACCATTCTCCAAAGACAGATATTTCATTTGGTGGGTTGTTTTCAGCCAAAGTCAAAAGTGGCGACAATTCAGCTATTTAATGCTTCATGAATCCTTGTTACTATATAAGCATGTCTTTTTTTCTTTGTCCAATTAGTGGACTCGCTAGTGCTAATGCTAAATTTGTAGATTTGCTAATGCTAATGATTAAAGTAGTTGTGAAACGGGTAGTGTACCACTGCACCATAAGTGAGTGAGGAAAATAAAATTGATGTCTGGGCAGAAGCATTTCTTAATTAATTAATGTAGACTGGTTGGGATTGATTTTCGATTAATCGGAACTAGAAGGCAATGAAAACAGGAGATGAAGCAACGCTAAATCGACATCCCGGCCGCCATTTGAAGAAAAATGCAATTTTCTCGGCCCAACTTTTCAAAGCCGTCCCAATTTTTCTTTCCCTGCTGTTTCAGTCATGTTGGGTGAGCGTCAGAATGTATTCCCTTTTTTTTTTTGCGCAAGCTTTTTCAATAATCTTTCACTGCCTCTCTTAAAATAAGCACTTCCCTCCTCCTACTTATGTAAATTCAATCTTTTGAAAACTGGTGATATCGCTGAGATTGATTGTCCTTTCAGGGACTTTTTATCCATGGCATGTCATAAGAGTCCAACGTGTAATTCAACACTTTCTCATAAAAAAGCATTTTCTTTTTTTTTCTCTTTTTTTTTTGCAATTACGCGGACTCAAAACTACTTATGGCTCATGACTTACAAAGCCGGTGAATGGACTGGAAAATATTTTGGGCGGGAGGCTGGAGTTTGATGCAGTTCATCCAGAACGTTCCGAGAAAAGCGAGATTGGGTTGGGTAATAGGCACATGCCCTTCTTGACTCCAACCCTCGCTGTTTATCCGAGGGGCCTGGCTTGCACTCCATAGAGGTGAGATGACCTCATGGGACTGGTATCTCCAATTGTTCTCCGATTCAAGTACTCATCAGGCCCGACCCTGCTAAGCGTCCAGGATCTGACGAGAATGGGTGTTCTCAGAGTCGTGTGGCCGCATATAAGACAAAAATACCACCTGACAAAAGAAATATTTCGGCTTGAAGCACCCTTTCTGGATGATTCATATTTCCAAACCAAATTTCTATGGAGCATAAAACAGATAAGCCAAGCCACGGGTTTTGTTCCCCACCTTCAAAGGAGGAGCCACATCAAAATGCCGACCGCTTTCATATTATTTTCAAGGGTGGATGAAGAGACAGGGAGGATATGAGCGGACGAGAGAACAATGCCACCCACAGACAAATGTCATCATGACAGCACGGTGGCGGAGAAATTAATCTTTTGGTTTCAACTGGGAGACGGCTGGTCACCGAGCCGATAACGAGAAAGGAGTCCCAATGCCATTGTTTCCTATGTCTGATTTTGACTATGCAGCCGTGGTTGCTGTTAATCTGCTCTATGAATATCATTCTCCTTTTTTTTTTTTTTTAGGACATACGGGCAGGTCAGGATTGAAAATTTCTCGTTGGGTGTAGTGCCACGTTGTGATTTAAAATGCAGCTTTCCAGGTATAACTCTCACCCAGTAGGTATTCTCAATCACGCCTATGCTAGGCAACAGTAGTCAAGTCAAGTCAAGTCAACTGTATTTATAGAGCACTTTCAAACAGCCATCGCTGCATACAAAGTGCTGTACATGGAGCAATTTAACGTATACAATAAACAGTAAAACAAATCGGTAATAAAGACGGTAGAAAGCACCAAACAGTAAAACCAAGAACAAATCTAAGTCATGCCGAGTCGAATGCCAGAGAATACAAGTGAGTTTTGAGGAGGGTTTTGAAGATGGGCAGGCTTGACGAATGTTCGGTGGGAGGTCATTCCAGAGAGAGGGACCAGCAACAGAAAAGGCTCGATCCCTCTGAGCCTCAGCCTAGTTCTTGGTACTTCTAATAATGTCTGGTCCGCAGACCTGAGGCGCCGGGCAGGTGTGTAGGGGCGGATGAGCTCAGAGAGGTAAGGTGGCGCAAGGTCATTTAGAGATTTGAAAACAAATAAGAGGATCTTGAAAATAACTCTAAAATGTATGGGGAGCCAGTGAAGGGATGCCAGAGTAGGAGTTATGTGCTCCCTCTTACGAGTACCAGTCAAGAGGCGAGCAGCGGCATTCTGGACCAGCTGAAGCCGCTTAATGGAGGACTGGCTGACTCCAAAGTAAAGGGCATTGCAGTAATCGAGCCGGGATGTGACAAAGGCATGAATTACTGTCTCAAAGTGTTCATGAGAGAGGAGAGGTTTTATTTTGGCCAGCTGTCTAAGGTGAAAGAAGCTGGATTTAACAACGGCACCAATTTGCCGATCAAGTTTGAAATCACTGTCCAGTTTAAGGCCTAAGTTTGAGACTGTTGACTTAAGATAAGGAGACAGGGGGCCCAAGTCTACAGGATGGGATGTACAAGGGCCACTGGGACCAAATAGTATCACCTCTGTCTTCTTTTCATTTAATTTCAAGAAATGTTGTGCCATCCAGGTTTTTATTTCATCCAGGCAGGACAGGAGTGGCTTTAATGAGAAGGCGTCTTTTTTGCTCAGTAGGACATAGATCTGGCAGTCATCTGCATAGCAGTGGAAGGGAATACCATGTTTCCTTAAGATGTAACCCAATGGGAGCAGATACAGCGAGAACAGCAGAGGCCCCAGAATTGAGCCCCGTGGAACACCACATGACAGGGGAGCAGTGCGTGTCAGCTAAACAGGACCTAAACCACTCAAGAGCACTACCGCCAATGCCCACCAAGTGCTGCAAACGAGTCAGCAGAATACTGTGGTCCACTGTATCAAATGCTGCAGTTAAGTCCAATAAAACTAGACACACGTGGTCTCCATTGTCATTTGCCAGGAGGCTGTCATTAGAAACGCATAACAGGGCTGACTCTGTGCTATGCATTGTCTTGAAACCTGACTGGAAGACCTCCAAGATGTTATGTTCAACCAAGAAAAATTTCAACTGCATGTGCACCACTTTTTCCAGAATTTTTGAAATGAAAGGCAGTTTGAAAATGGGCCTGAAACTTGACAGCACATCTGGATCAAGACCAGGTTTCTTGATCAAGGGTTGGACCACAGCATGTTTAAACTGTTGGGGAACTATACCAGAAGAGAGGCTGCTGTTGATGATATCCAAGACCGATGCACCAACACTCGGGAGAACCTCCTGAAAGAAATGCGGGGGAAGAGAGTCGCAAGGGGAGCCAGATGGCTACGTCTGGCGAACAACATCCTCCAAAAGCGTCAAGGACACCGTTTCAAAAGAATTTAGCACAGCTGAACATGGAACATGGACAGAGGGGTCAGATGCGGTATTTGAGACCGGAGTCCTAGCTGTAGAGACCTTATCAATGAAAAACTGAAGGAATCTGTTGCACATCTCGGGTGAAGAATCTGAGCAAGTCGGCAGAGGGGGTTTGAGTACAGAATCTATCGTTTTAAATAGTGCGCGTGGGTTGTGACGGTTAGCTTGAATAAGGTCCGACAGATATTCTCTTTTGGCCTCTTTTACTGTGAGCTGGTAGTTACGCCAGCAGTCTTTCCAAATTTGATAAGAGACATGCAATTTGTCTTTTTTCCACTTGCGTTCGGCTTTGCGACACCCCTGCCTAGCTGCACGAGTTTTGTTCGCTAAACCAAGGCTCGGGTTTAGGTTTTGGAAGCACAGTTTTTGAAGGAGCCACCAAATCCAGGATGGCACGGCATGATGAGTTGAACCAAGAGGTGAGTTCCTCTGTGTTAGACAAGGCTACGCAAAGGTTATTAAAGGCATCGGAGAAACGACTAGCAGTGCGAGGGTTAAAAATTCGGCGTTTGCAACTAGGAGCGGCAGATTTCATAGCAGCATGCGATAAGACTACATCAAATAAAACTGCCATGTGATCAGAAATCCCATTTTCAAGGACTTCCAGATTTGATACCTGTAGACCATAAGCAAGGACAAGGTCTAAAATATGTCCTTGTTCATGTGTCGGGCTATTGCACGAAATTAAAAGAGTCGATACGTCTTAAGAAGTCCTTTGCTAGTAGTATTTCTGGACAGCACGCATGGATATTAAAATCCCCCATTAGGAGGATATGATCATATCTCAGCCTGATTTCCGCAAGAAAGGTTGAAAAGTCGCTTAAAAAGTCTTTATTGTATTTAGGAGGACGGTAAATGACAGCGCTGAGCACCGGGAAAACACGACCGACTTCAAAGAAGGATGCTTCAAAGCTGGTGGCCGAAGTGGTGAATGTGCAGGGTTTACATTTGAAATTGTTTTTAAAGATACTCACCGTTCCTCCACCACAGCCTGATGTGCTCAGGGTATCGAGGAAACCACAGTCAGGTGGCAGCAATTCAAGTAAAGCGTTGTACTCACCAGTACCCGCCCAAGTCTCAGTCAGACACAGGAAATCAAAGTCATTACGTTTGCCGCCGCGGCGGTGCTTCTGTGAAGGGGGCGAGCGAACGCGGAAGAGATTAGCCGGCAGGTTAGCCAAGAACGGAGGTAGCGTCTTTTCACCACCGTCTTGCCAAAACGCGGCCGAATCTCCGACGTGTTGAATCAATAACAACGACTGGCGATCATAAACCAACCGAGACGCTGTTAGGGAGGTAACAAGCATTGTGAATAGTAAAAAAACCCGAAATGGCAGGAGCGTTGCCGAACACACTGGCGCACAGGCGGCCATCTTGACGGTAGGAATCACTTTCTTTCAGTCTTGGTATAATTTGCACTCTGGCATCCCGTGGATTTTCTTACTTTCCTCGCTGGTGAGCATACAATTTACTTAGTTCATGCTCAACACGTTTGATTGCCAAACTAAATGGAATTGCACCTTTATTTCTTGGCCACTTGGCCGCATAGAACTCGTTCTGGGCTGCGACTGATGACGTCTCGCAAGATCACAAGGATGTTAAGGACAGACGAAAACAGAAAAGGCTACCGTTTTATGTTGGTTACATTGGCATTTGCCATTGGCTATTCGATGGCTACCTCCTACATGCAAAAACATTTTTAAAAATTCTGTTGATCCTGCAGTAGCACTCGGGTGGCTTTGCAATGATTAAAATGTTCATTTGACATAGGCGTAATGTCCTGTAACAGCCAATTTAAAATGTCCATGGGTTTACATGGACATACATGTTTCTCAATAGATTTCAAGCTAGCGCGCAAGCTAACGCTTCTCACCCACTCCCTCTGTTTGTGGCAACCTGCTGCTTCTTTGATCATCATGCTATGTTTTTATGATTTAATAAAGGCGACGCCCTTAAATGTCCTGCCCAAAAACCCAATACAGAGTCACAATTTTCTCTTGCACCACGTCCGCGCATTCCACGTCTCGCAGTCTACCCGTGGCTTTACGTTAATTGACCATTTGAAAAATGGCCCCCCAGGTGCAAACTCAAGTGTCACCATTGTACTCTGCCTCTTATTAAGTCAGCTGGGATTGGCTCCGCTCACTCCTAATAAAAACAAGCATTCCAGAGAACGTACGCGGGAAACTGATTATATGAACGCCCATCCCGACACAAGGATATGAAAGCTCTGAGTCGAGCGGTTGTGTCACAAGTCATTATCCCCTGAGCAGTATGGCTTAGTAATGATCCATCAACAGAAAGGGTCGAGCTTCTTCCGTAATGGATCTGTGTATCTATTTCAGGCACTGTTGGCCACGTCCCCTCTGTTTATCATTGAAGCGGGCCGCGTTTGGGCGTGAAAACGTGGACTCAATCACCTGGGCCGGGACTGCGGCGTCACGGCCGGCTGCCGCTGCGTCTGCGGGAATGTGCCAACGCTGCATTCGTCGTTTGCGTGTCTGACACGGCGGCTCGATCCCGTGGGAGGCGGTGGCGTCATTCATATTCATGAGCGAGACCTTCGAGCGCTCCGCAATAGCGCCTGCGAGGCTTTGCCGACCCGGGCTCCCTTCGTGCACTTCAACTTGTGACAATGTGTCATTTCGCCCCCCCTTCCCCCAGTGGAATCAACACCCACTCAGACAGACAGCGTTAAAAATGCATGAAATATAATGAACAGGTCAACAAGTGTATTTTGGGGACGGCCATATCTCTACCGCAGGGTTGCCGTGATTACTTATTTATTTTTGCAAAAGCGGCTTCGATGCAGAAGATCACCCGTCAATTAAATGTCGCGGCTGCCTCTGCAAGGCGCTTAGCCAAAGGATGGATGGAAGCATCCGATCCGACCCTCGTGTCTGACTGACTGGCACCGTCATCATTCTTGAAAACACACGACAATTTCTGATGTTGAGGCTTCTACTCAACTCGGTTTGGGGCGGTCGGTTTTCCTCTTCAAATCTTGAAGTACAGCAGTAACAATGAGACGCAACAACAAATGACAGCAGTAGATTAGAACAAAGTTCTTTTGTATTTCCTTCTTCACTTTGAGGAGACGATTTTTATCCGAGAGCAGACTGTGGACCAGTAAGAAAAAGGGCAGCTGCAGCTACTCAACTCTATTTATTTTCATTCCAAAGGGAGAGACCCGCAAATGAACTCTTAAAATGTACAGGGAGCCAGCGAAGGGAATTATCCGGTTAGGAGGTGAGCAGCAGCATTTTGGACCAACTGAAGGTGCCTGAGGAAGGACTTGCTACTCCAAAAGAAAGTGCTATTTGCGCTGTTGGCAACGGGGAGTTTTGGTGTGATTTGTCAGTATCGCGAGGTCCTCAAGGGGTGGCGCCGTTACAAGATTACAAACGGCACGCAATGAACTTGACGGAACTCTGTCCTAAACCCAGCGCGCCCTGGAAGAGCAACAAATGAATGACTTGTGCCGTGCGCCCCCCTCCTGACATCAGCACGGTCCCGCGAGTACCGACGATGAGATCCGCGATATCCTCTGCCAAATCAGCTTGAGAAGCTGTCCTATTACAAATCACCGTAGGAGATACCTCATTATGATGGCTCATTTTTCAGGAAGCGCTCGCCCCCCCTGCGGCGGTTTGGATGGCATCCTGCAATGATGCAGGCTGCTTTTGGGCTGACGCGGAAACTATCATTAAAAAAGGGATGGGGACGGTGGCGGCTCTGGGGAAGCTTATTCCCTTATTGTGCCTTGTGTATACGACTCCCCCACCCACCCCCCGCCACAACCCCACTCCCATTTGTAGCATTTCAATTGCAAGATTAGACGGGATCTGCACAGTGTGAAGAGACACAATTTGAGATTAGATGGAATTGCTGGCTTGTAATAGGGGCGAAAAGGAGAGCACAAAGTTCATTAATTGTCCTCGTTGTTGCATTTGAAGCGAATGTGAACCGTTGATGGAGGCAATACCCGCCGGTGGCACAGTGTAGCAGATCTTCATGAAGGGCAGTGGTTTCTTGAGATGCAATCCGTCGCTCATGTATTTTTTTTCCAATTTGCACAGACTGTATGGTGGCAGTAAACTCAAATCCTTTCACGAGCAGCACTTTGCCAAATAGTGAACCCCTCTTCCATTTATTGATTGCCCCTCCAAGTTGAAGTCCGTGGTCATTTCTTTCAGACACATATATTTGACCGCAAACCCCGGATCAATGCATCGAGAGAGAAGATATTGTTGCACTATTCAAAGGCTTATAGTCTTTATCCTCTGCAGAGAATGAGAAATATTACTGCGGCTCACTGAGGGGTTTTCGCCGTTTCCATGTAAATCTGCATCTCTGGGACAGGCTCCGGCACACCAGAGATCCTCGTGAAGAGTGGCATTCGGATAACGGATGGATGGATGGATTATACTGCCCCCAGATGGCCAAGCAGCAGAAGGGGCAACACAATAGCCATTAAATAATAATAAATAATCATCGTCATCATAATAAACATCTAATGATGCTGGTCACCACTGCTACATTTGGCTACATCCTGAGTTAAATAGATCATTCAGTTCTACCCCGAAAATTGAATTATCAATACGGTAAATATAATTCATTTTTAGTTCCGTTTTTGTTGTTGTGTTATCTGAAAAAAGAAATGATTTAGTCAAGCGTGCGGCTACGTGAAAATGCATAATGTGTCTCCAGTGGAATAATGCCATGCTGTTGCTCCCTGCTGTGCACACGTGCGGTTGTTTATGTGTAGTGAGCCAATCCTCCATTAAGCGCCTCCAGCTGGTCCAAAAATGCCGCTGCTCGCCTCTTGACTGGTACTCGTAAGAGGGAGCACATAACTCCTACTGTGGCATCCCTTCACTGGCTCCTCATACATTTTAGAGTTATTTTCAAGATCCTCTTATTTGCTTTCAAATCTCGAAATAATCTCGCGCCACCTTACCTCTCTGAACTCATTGGCCCCTACACACCTGCCCGGCACCTCAGGTCTGCGGACCAGACATTATTAGAAGTACCAAGAACTAAACTGAGGCTTAGAGGGGATCGAGCCTTTTCTGTTGCTGGTCCCTCTCTCTGGAATGACCTCCCACTGAACATTCGTCAAGCATCCTCGCTGCCCATCTTTAAAACTCGCCTCAAAACTCACTTGTATTCTTTGGTATTTGACTCAGCATGATTCCGAATTGTTCTTGGTTTTGCTGTTCGGTGCTTTCTACCGTCTTTGTTACCCATTTGTTGCTTTACTGTTGTATATGTTAGTTGTTCCATGTACAGCACTTTGTGTGCAGCGATGGCTGTTTGAAAGTGCTCTATAAATACAGTTGAGTTGAGTTGTATGTTTGGTGTGTGGCGCATGCTGTTTCAATTACCGTAATTGGAGTAGTGTTGGATACGGGTCATATAAAATGTGTAGACAGGAGAAAAAAAAAGAATGAAATTGGCCACTTAGACCTGATGTGAAAATCCAGCCAGTCAATATTTGGTCTCATCAATTCCTCTGTTGGGAAATGTATACATCCACCTGACATTGTTATTGCTGCAATGTATTTCCTGAAAAGAGCAGCATTATTTAAAGAGCACGCCATACTTCTAAATGGCTGACAACTACTGCAGTTACTGAATTTATTGAAAAAAAGAGAAAAGAAACTCGAGCTATTATCTTATCCCCTCTGAAAACGCCTGATGACTCATTCACAGATCAGGTTCATCAGCCGGTAATTCAAAGCAACTCTGAATTAGCTCTCCAATTATTGCCTGGTAAAAAAAAAATGTGTGATATGAGTTGAAGGCACCGGATTAAAAGGCCAATCAAGAAAACCGTGGCGAAATTGTCGAGTTAAATAATTCAGGAGGACATTACTCATCAGAGGGCGGGAATTTGAATAATTCAGGCGCTTAGGACTTCAAATAACCAGCAGCTGTACGCGATTCAAAGTTCCCATTCATCACTCAGGGCGTCAGTTCGGGAAAATAAATCAATTATTACTCAGAATAGCACTTTTCTGCGGTTCCAAAAAAAAAAAAAAGGCATACAAAGAGCAAATAAAATGCTAAGTGTGAAGAGACTCGAGTGCGCTTTAAGTGCGACTCGCACGGACGTTCCCGTGCCGCCCTCACTTTGTGGATGATCGTTGACGTGTTATCCTTTCCACATTCCATACGGTGTTAATCACTCTGGAGCGCAATACGACAATATTTGGTCACAAAGGGACTTCACACAGTTAAATGGCCTCTAATAAAATAAATTGCTATCTATGTGTCACTGTCAGGAAGCAGCCACGGCGTTACCGTTTTGAAATGGCAGCGAAACATTCAATTTCCTACATGACTGCTTAGAATGTTTTTTTATTTTATTTTCTTTTATTTTTCCCCCCCTGCTCTTTCTTTCTAAAACTAAGGCGTTTCGCTCGGATGCTGGCATCAAGCGGATTTGACTTTTTAGGGCTTTTAGTGGTCTCGCTTGAGGACGGTCAAGTTGATGAAGGCCCCCAAAATGAAAAAGGGCTAAATGAGAATGTGTGTTTAGAACAACACGTTATCGTCTGAGTGAGCAGAAAGCCGAATCTGGTAATTGAATTTTGCGTCATTTTAGGCACGTAAGAAATGAGCATCTTTAGCAAAATCAGATCCGGTTTGAGTCTGCTGAAAGCCAGCAGAGGCCTGATTACCAAATCCTCCCCAAAAGATCATCCTGATTATATTTTTGTTAAAAGTGTTTATATAACCTATTCAGTATGCACAACTGCAAATAACAACATTATAACGAGTATCAAGACGTTTCCAAATCGAGAAAGATGAAACTATTGAAATACATTACATCATCAGGCCGTTGCAATCCTTTGCATGTCGGGCAAAGTCAGCTGTTCAGTTTTTTATCGATGTGCACTGAACGCTGGGGATTGTCACGGCGACAGAGCTTCGCTTGGAAGTCATCCCCAAAAGCAATAATCCACACTGTCAGCAGCAGTTCAAATGGAAGATAAAGAGGGTTGAATATCGATCCTTGCGGCGCTCCGTGGGACATTTCTGACCCTCTAAGAAGATTTCCAGTGGGAATAAAATGACTTCTAAAATGCCTACAACATCCATTTTCGCAGCAGCACTGTCTTCTGAGCTAAAAAAAATATATATGCTCACTCGGAAGATTTTTTTTCGGTTGCTGTCATTTTGGGATCGTGATACTCCCCTTGGAGAACATAAAACCAGCTCCCCGACTGTAAAAACTTTGCCTCCTCAAAAATCTAATTAAAAAATCATTACAAGCCCAGACTGAAATTTCAAGTCTGATAGAGAAATCAATCCTCATAAGTTTATTTTTGCTTTTGGGATCACCAAGCTTCCGGGGAATGTCGTTGGAACAGATGGCTGGTCATGTGTGTGTTTACGGATTTGAATACATCAATGAAGTAAACAAACCGCCGGATCGGTGATTTTCTGGGGCTGCTTTGCTATATCCGGCACAGAGTGTTCTGAATCTGTGCAGACTACAACGAATTCTCAAGGCCATAATGGAGCGAAATATGCTGCTCACTTTTTTTTTTTTTTTTTTTTTTTTTTGTGTGTAGTCGCTGTTGTGTTTTTGTCTTTCTCACGTGTCAGGGGTTAATGTGTTTTTCTTCATTTTGCGGCCAATACAATTATTTTGGTCTTGGGCTGGATCTGCGTTTGCTGTCCTGAAGACAAATTATATTTTCACAGGAGTCTGTGGGCGGCTGGTATTCAGAAGCAAAACCGTCTCAACTGCACTTAACCTTTGCCGTTTGATAGGACTTGCTTTTTATTTGTCCCAGTCCTTTTCAAATGCTGCGGTTCACATGATGACTCGCGATCATGCCCTTGACTTGCGTTTCCTCTCGCTAATGCGGCCCGTGCGCACTCTACGGCCCGTGTGTCCCCCTTTCCAATCAGCATGGTTTCCGTCACAAAGAATACTGATTAGACTGTCTCTCTCGCGCTGTCTTGCTTTAAGTGGGCATGAAAAGAGCAAATGTTTTGTATTCTCATCGGCTGCCCCGAACCTGAAGAAGAGCTGATGACAATAGCTAATTCATCGGCGTCTGATTTGCTGCAGAGTGGGACGAGATTCCCTGCAATGCTTTACCTGCACCTCCTGACCCCTCTTTTTTTTTTCTTTTTTTTCATCCCTCACAAACAAAATTGCTGTCTTTTTAGGCAATATTATCAAGGTGCTTGAAGTGCTCTCGTTTAAAAACAATTTTTTAGGTGTAACATTGAGATATTAGGGTGCGTGAGTGCCCAAATTGGTCTCAGTCACGAGCCTTGATGTTACAGTGCCTGACGCTAATATCAAGTATACTTTTTGGCAACCCTCTTCTTCAAAGACCGGACCCCTTTCCCGTCTGCGGCTTTGAGAGAACAGTTGCCCTCCTATAGTGAAGATGCTGTCTGCGGTCGTTTGTTGATCACCGTGAAAAGTTTTGGTTCAATAACTTCAACAATCTTTGTTTGGTCTGTTTTCTCCCATGTTTGCCCGCCGCCCTTTGTGACCTCTTCATGTCTCCATTGAAGGTAAGAACTCGACTTTTTCATAAAACGGCTGTTGTTTTAACACGACTCGGCGAAACAAAACGGAGCAGCTTCAGATAAGCCGCATTCTTGTAAAACGACACTCCTCCGTCTTCCTGTTTCCCTTCCAGCGGTGGTTTAAGAAACCGCACGCACATGTGTGATTCGTTATAAAAATGTCAGGACCGAAATGACTTTTTCTTCAGCAAGTTGGTGTCGAAGTGTAAATCAACATGATTGCCCCACGCGATCTATTCCGGGGCGGTGGTCTGCTTGTGTTTACTCCGGGGGGGGGGGGGGGCGGAATTAGAATTATGTATTTAAGTATTTCCATTATAAAATCTTCAGTACTTGTACAGGAAATAGATTAATGTCATGAGACTTCAGTCATTTTTATCCCCAAGTCCCTTGTAGGAAAAAAGAAATCTTCATCCGTCAATCTTACGTCAGTTGTTTCCTTTCCTTGATAACAAAGAGCTTTTCCCTCTCTGTGATTGATTGGCAACCAGTCCAGTTTATAGTCCATTTTGCCCCAAGTAACTGGGAAAATAAATCCGTGCAGCGGCATTTTGAGAAATATATTTCAAGGAATCATGGTGCCTTAAGGTATGAGTTTAACTCAAATGCCCCCCCCCCAAAAAAAACCAACAAGAAAAATTTTTGTGATGCGTGTTTAATGATTTATTGCACCACAACATAGATGCTAATTAGCGTTAGCATCAAGCTAACCAACCGGAAAGCTAAGTGACAGCTTTAAAAGCACAACGTGTAATTCCTTTTGTTTGATGTCCACTTTGGGATTAAACTTCAACCGGGAGCGCCTAGAAACAACTTGAAGCCTGTTTTTGAAGAAGTGTTCCTTCACTGTTGCCAAACTGCTGCTCTTATCTCAAGGCGCTGCTGTATTGTTGTCGCCAAAGAAAAGAACTTGTGGTAGGCGTGGCAGCCATGAGGGATCAGCTTGGCTGCCTTTTGAAAACAATCAAAGGCGCTCTTCTATCTGCTGTGCATTGACTCCCCCCCCCCAAGTGTCGAGATGATTCTATCAGAAGCTCTGAACCTTGTGATGCTGCAGTTTTAAGGGGTTGGGATTTGGGGAGGGGGGGGGGGGTTGTGTGATGTCTGGTGTTCCTCAGTCGTGGCTTTTGATAGCGTTTGCGTTTGGGAGATAAGGACTTAATGGGCGCACCATTCAATTAAGGAATGACAGAGTGCGGCGTTATCAGTGCTCACATGACTACGAGTCCTCTAAAGATGCTAAAAGACTTCCGAGGCTCCTTTGGCAAAGCAACAGTTGGGCGCTCACTCTTGGATGATTGATTTATTATTTTTTTAATTCATTTTCATACCTCCAATCAGGAAAGTTACACTTTTACCGTGGGCCAACCTTCAGTTTATTTGATTTTTTTTTCATTATTCTAGCTCAGCCATGTCAGCCCTCTGTGGATTTACGAATGCAGGCGCCCCATTCAACATACACACGGTCTATTCAGCCTAAAAATCATATCATAACCGTATCATGTTTAAAAAAAGACCCCCAAAAAGTTTGTATACTGTTTACATTGGTGGCAGTCTACACAAAACTGTCAGAATAAACAAATAATATGACGAAAAGGCATCTAATTGAATCCAGATGAAATAAATCCAGTTAATATGTCACCTCTGGCCTGTATCACATTTCCAACAGCCGCGGATGCTGATCTACTAATTAGGTGAGCCCACAGTTGCAGCTGCCATATTGCCACGTAGTTCATTGTACACCTGGGAGAGTTCTATGCAAATAGCAAGTAGGCTAATTCTTTTGTCTTTATATAGTGCGGATAAAAGGCAGGTGCAAAGCGCTACCAGTATAGCACAGGCAAATTGAGAGACGGGGTGAGGGGTGGGGTGGGGGCGACTTTTCTATTTGTGTGAACAATTTTGAAATGCCAGAAACAAAAAATATTGCTATGTTTTGTCTCTTTGCCAATGCGATTTTGGAGCTGCTGAATGATCGCATGGCCAACTTGCAGCCAGTCACAAGAAGGAGTCATGCCATATGGATTTCTTTTTAAGAGAGGAAATGTAATCAGGATGTTTCGAGGGGGGCGGGATACTCCTGTCTGGCCATAATTAACACCTAGAAAAAAAAGCCCCTACAGAAACTGTCAAAACATTGGTCATATTTACACTCCCGGAGGCAGCACTTCATCACCAAGCTGCTGAGTTGCCCGTTTTCGTTCGTGTGTAGATCTGCATCTGATTTGGCTTTGAGGGGGGAGGCATTTTCTCTCTTGAGTGTTTTTTCTGCGACAACTCCAAGAGGTCCAACTACTGAGAATCGTGTTAACATGTCAGGACCCCCCAACAGCATCCGAATGTCATGGTACCACTTTTGCAAGAGCGGCGTAAACAAAGTGCGACGTGTCCTCCGCCGAACCGAAACCGACACGCAGTCAAACGCAGCAGAGTTCAATCCCGGTTTCAAACGCCTTTTTTTGCGTTTTCCCTCTACGATTGCATCAGAAGTTGTTATTATTATGAAACAAAGCCAAATCAATTAGGCGGATACGAGAATGCGACAGAGGGGGGAACGAAAGCGTGGGACACGGGAGGAAAACAAGAGAATAGGATTTTCTTTGTGATTTATCTCCCAAGAGCTTCCGCTGCAATCCGACATCTAATCTCCTCTCTTTTTTTTTTCTTTTTCTTTTTTGTGTTGGCTTTCTTTTCCTTGGTGACTGTCGTTTCTTTTTCTGACTCAGTCCAGTTTAGCTGCGCTTTGAGGAAATGCAGCCCAAGGAGATGTTCGCAGAAGGCTTCTCGAGAAGTTGCAATTGAACCAGGAAAAAAACACATTGGATGAAAGAAAAAAAAATCTTGGGAAAAAAATGTAAAATAATTTGTGTTTTCTGCGAAGATATGAGAGCAGACCTTGTTCCTCTCATGTCGCTTTAATTCAGTCTTAAATTTTATGATGACAGTTTCAAAGTAAAATTCTGAGAGAAAAAAACGACGACAACTTATATGACACCTTTTGTAATTGTATCGTCACGTTACAACGGCCGATCTTGTCACCATACACAATTTAGATCAGAAAACAGTCGGGCGGGCGGGCGCTGCCAATTTCCTCTGCCCACGACACGCGGGCTGCAGCCAAATATCAAAGTGCATCGGTGCACTATCTTTGTATTGACTTCCTAAGTAGCCTGTCATCTGGCATCCTTGTCGCTGTCAAAAAAAAAAAACGTTTTTAGTTCACTTCACCCTCCTGATATCAGCAGCAGCCTTTTGTGTGCGCAGACAAGCCGAGCGAAACGTCTGCTGCGGTTTCCGAAAGCTGCATTCTTCGGGTGTGTGTGGCAACAGCATGGGGAACTTTTATTTTTATTTTTTTAAATTGGCCTTTTTTTGTGTTGAGTCAGCGTGATGACCACACAGCCTGGAATGTTTTGTGTTCCCGACGAGATGTTACAGTTTAAAAGCTGCGGCTGCCGATTGTTTGAGTTACGCGACTCGGCTTGGAGCCTGAGGCTGTTTCAAGTCGTTACCTCTCCCAAGGCAGTTTGTGTTTTCATTGTAGTTTGTCTATTGAGTAGGATTATGCGACCACAGTAGTTCGAAAGAGATTGGCTTATTTAACGAGGAAGCTAGCATTGAAAAAATAGCACTGAAAAACAAAGATTTGTAGATTGAATGGAAAAAAAAACAAATTCTTTCGACTGTTTGTACGCCTACATTTTGTTTATTTAAAAAATGTCTTTGTATTCCTGCATCAAGTAGTATATTGATCCGTTTTTGACTGAAATGGGGTTACTTTGGGGCCACAATTTTTTTGTGTGTGTGTAGATTTTTTTTTCTTTCTGTAAATGACTGCGCTTACCATTGATCCAATGATCATTTCGACACTGTTCCTAGAAAATCTCAATGTCTCAAAGAGCTTTTTGTGCCATCTTAGGGCGTTTCAAAAAACAGCGAATAGGTGAGTTTACATATATCCCAGTTTGTTTGGTTTTTTTTTTACTGACTGACTTTCTTCCTTCATCATTTCGTTAGATTTCTGTTCCACGCCGGCTTTGCGCACCTAAATGATCGATTTCTTCTCGCTGCAGGGTTCACGGTTCAAGGCTGATGGTGCACTTTGAGTTGTTGATTGCGTAGCTTCGTCACATTTTCATTTTCTGTAGTTCTAAAGAAGAAGAAAAAAATGTTTTCGAGCTTCGATGAGCCCTCTCTGGCCGCCTCGCCTCCTTGACGCTTAACAGATGCTCAGCAGGGTGGTGGCCATGGCGGCAGCATACTAAAAATAGCTGTGTGTGTTTTGTCTGTGTGTGCGCGCGCTGCCGATAGTGTAGAGTGTCTATGCGTGTGCCTGCGTGCGCATCGCCTATTAGTGTAGATAAGGCGTAGAAAAAAAAAGTAGCGTGTTTCCGGTTACCCGACCGACCGAGAATTTCTACCTAGAAAACAAACTTTACGGTCGGCATTTGTTTTCAAACCTTCTACATTTTTGTGTAATAATTATAATAATAGTACATTTCATTTATAATCGCCTTTCAAAACACTCAAGGACGCTTTACAATCAAAACAAGAACAATAAAACCACAGACAAAATTATAAATAATAAAAGGAAAGATGAATTTAGAGCGTTTACATTGGTGCAAACTCTCGCGATATTCACGTTGAGCATGCGCGTGGTTTGCCCTGTCGTCTGTCAACAACATTGAGTCATGGCGGCGGCCACGATCTCCGACAACAGTTTAAACCGCGTTTTGTGTGTTGCAATCGCATGCTCGCACCATAATATTAAGAAAATAACATCCACTGCTGTATCGAAAAGATTCAACTAACTATTTGACGAACACTACGGGCCGTCTAGGACGCGGGACACAGAGGTAACGAGATGGCTGGAACACTCAGCCGCCGGGTACCCAACTCTCTCGCCGCCTTTGGCGACGAGCGGGGGTTTCAATGTCTCCTTGTTTTTTGTTTTATGGTTATTTTGTTTACATTTTTTATGGGGGGGGGTTAAAAAAAATATTGTCCGACCTACCGACCCTATGCTGAAATTTCATGTTACCGGAAACGCACTACTTTTTTTTCTACGCCTAAGTGGCCGTCATCGCCTTCTGACATTTGACCACGATCGCGAGAGCGCGCCAGTAGGGGGGGGGGGCCATTAAGGGGCTTTCCCATCCTCTTCCTCACGCTGCTGCCTGCCGTCCTTGTTCATGGACAACACTCGCCTGCACGCACATGCCCGCCCCTACGCCAAAGCGTACAACCAGCGGTCGAAAGCCTCCACATCAATGGCGAATGAAAATGACGAACGTGTCCATTATAACGCTAGTTCGTTGAATCCATTCCCAAGACCAAAATATATGTATGAGTGTCACGGAATCAATATTTGTCCCGCCTGCGGGTAACGGTGTGAACTGCATTTTTTTTTTCTTTTAAGTACACGATAAACTTTGTTGTTCATGAATCACCCTCTTTTGCAACACCGTTATTTCTGCTTTAAGGGGACGAAATAAGCATTCCTTTTACTGTGTATATAATTTCCCATTGGCGCTTGTGGCACATTGCGCGTCACGTCGTCCAAACACTCCGCAGCGCCAAACGAGGCCCCTCATCGTGCTGCAAAACAGTCAAGTGTCCTTGTCAGCGTCTCCACCTGCCTCCATATTAAGAGGCCCCCACCCCCCAAACTCCCTCCTGAAGCTCTCTGCTCCTCGCGTCCTATTGGAGGAGAGTCGGGCGTTACCATGGCAACTGCAGCGAGTGGACTCCGCGAGAAGGGCCCGGTGGCTGCTTAATGCGCCTTCCGAGTGCATGTGTAGGTGTCTGAGAGACACGTGCGTGCCAGGACGAGACGATCCCTCGCCCGCCCCGAATAAAGTGCCGTTGAAGTGCGAAGAAACGGAAACGGGTGACAGCATTGCGGTTGCAACCGTTACCGGCATGGACGTCGATGGGTGACCGAGGACGACCTGGCCGAACTGTCATGATCTCAGTTTATTCAACTGTTTTTTAAGTTACTGTAATGACAACAAGAAAATGCTTACAAAGTCTCTCTTATTTATTAAATATGCAAATTTGACATTTTGGTAAATATTTTAGCAAGCATCATGGCAGTTGCCATGTTTCATTTGCTTTCGCGGGCCACATAAAATGGTGTGGCGGGCCAAATCATCCTTGGCTTTGACACCGGTGCCCTAAAAGAAAAAACGGTCACAAAGGTGGACGTCCACCTGTTTTTTTTCCCCAGAAATGTCCAAAGAATGCCAGGGAATAACGGTCCTTGAAGTTGTCGAGTATTCCGAAGATGTGCTTTTGGTCGTTTGCCTTTCATGACACAAGAGAGCAGCCACTTTTCTTCTGAACCTTTTCCTCTCAATGAGAATGTCAGATCGAGACCTGACCTCTTTTCGAGAGACATAGTGAATCTTTAGATCTTAATTCAAAGTCTCCCGTGGACGGGCAAATCCAATCCATTCATCGCGTTGTTGCTAATTTGGATGGTTTGACCAAGGTGACGATCTCTCAGCGTGAAGTTACTTCTGACTCCATGTCGCCGCGGTAACAAAGTTGCCCACCCAAATCGACTGATTTACAGGAACGAACTCTCCTCGGGTTTCCCCAAGATGTGCTCTCATTGTGTCGTTTCACGATGAAAGAGAAGAGCCACTTCACTCTGAACTTTCACTTTCTCATGGATCAGCGATAGCTCAGACTGGAGAGCCGAGCCGCTTTCTCGAGATCTATCTTTGTATCTTAATCAAAACTCCGCCGGCGGTCACCTTGACCTCCTCTAACAGAGACGGACGGTATCAGAGAAATGGGCTCTACAAAGTCCACAGGGGTCTGGTCCCATTGTTTTTTCGCGTGGAGGAACAGAGCAAAAAAACCTGCAGCAAAAAAAATAAAATAAAAAATGCTGAGATCCGTGTGGCATCTTTTCATCGGTTTGCTTCCAAAAAAAAGAACCAGAAGCCCAAATTCGCCCCTACGGCTTTCCGTTTGGGGTCTTCTGTGCATTCCATCCGATGAAGAATTCCATTTCCGCTTCAATTTGAAAAATTTCAAGGCTGTTTTCTCTCATTGACAGCCTCCTCGGATTGTGCTTTTGCACCGCTCGTGCATGAAAGTGGGCGGCGGGGCCGCGAGTGAGAGTTTTAGAGCTGGCGTCCCTCAGGGCCCCGGCGGTTGGCGGCGAGTTTTGTAGCTCGGGCCCTTTCCAACGAGAAGCTCCTCTGATCTGAACTTGTAACGGGATCCCTTTGCGGCGCATTCCACCGTTCATGGAAATGACGTTTCCGCGGCTTCACACATTGGCGGGATCCTCCAGATACGCGCCGTTCTTTGATTGTTCTCAATCGTCTGGAATTCACTTTAAAGATTCGCACGAGCCTCTGGAGCAATCCCACCCTCGACAGTCGGACTGAGCGGGGCTGCCGTCGGAACTGTACGCGATGCGCAATTTCAAACGGGATCTGCATGACATGATTTCATGAAAGGACTGCAAGGATCAATCATTGGTTTTGGTTCTCTTTTTGGAGCCCTGCTTCAATTTGATACTTTTGCGATGGATCCGTCTCATAAACACTTTACGACAGGGCCAACGGCGACGATGGCTTTTCTTATCATGACGACGGCGGGCAGAGCTTCGTTTTGTGAGGCCAGATTTAAAATTGAGTGCAGTCAAGTTAGCGACCTGATTTAAAGAGTATCCAGGTCCCTCTGGACAAGGAACTCCTTGACCCTCCCTCCAACCTGAAGTCATCGCAGTGAGTTTTGGTATCCGCCCATTTATAGAAAATTGTATCCCATGGCTGGGCCTTGCTGTTTTGCACAAATGCCATTTCAGGTACTATTCCTTGAAACCGAAAGCCCATTGAGAGTTTGCAAATCCAGAAGTTTATAAAGCAAAACCGCTTCCTGTTTCCAAGCTCAGAACTGTGGATCCCATTTCCCGGAGACGGACTCCTGAAAACTGCCGTGGTTCAACACTGCTTCTTTCGCGAATCCAAAGTCCAGTTTCATAATGTTAGCTTGTGATGTTAGCATTTCGCTGTTTTCTTTTCTTTTCAGTGACCGTTTAATCGAGCACTTGGAAAATTGCTTTTCATTGAACCTTGTTTTTAAATCAGCATTTCTTTGCCTCCGTGCAAGTACGGATTTGCCGCGTGTACGAATGGTGCTTTACAAATAAAGTTGAATCGGACGAATGAAGGTTCTGCCGTTGACATCTCTGCCGTTTGGTGCCTTGAAGCGGATGCTTTTCGCTGCAGGGGTGACTGCTGCTTGTTGATTGACAGTTCCTTTATGTCCTCGCAGCTAGCTTGCGCAGCATCCAAATATGAGGAGTGCTAGCGCTGAGCCGCGGGCTGTCTGGGAATTTCTTTGTTAAGGCAAGATTCGTATACAGGGTCTCATTGGAATGCGCCGGTTCACTTGATGAAGTACCCGGCGCAATTCCGATGCTGTCACGTCCAAGGCCTTTGTCGTACTTTCTGTTGCCATGTCGTCCAAAGGACAGCCGGGTAATGGCGCAACGGATCTAAAAGCAAGATGCAATCAACGAGCCGTCGTGTCTGCGAACCGGATTCCCTGTCTAACCTTCGTAATGATTTTTGCCGTAAGCAATTAATTTGTGCGGTCGTCGAGCTCGGAGAAAGCGACCTTTGCCCAATTGTCCAATCTTGCTGTCAGCCGTTTCATATTAAAAACGTCCTTACGGAGAACGAAGAAGGCCTGTCGCCCCGTGCATTTATTTATCTATTTGTTTAGTTTTAATTACCGTAAGACCTTGTCGCCGCGCCGCGCACAAAAGAGTACTCACCCCCCGGGGGAATGCTCGTAACAACTCGTTTTGTTGCCAAGGCAGGCGACGTGCATTTTCCTCCTCTCGCAGAGCCCGGCAAGCTTATGAAATCGTCAAGCATAACGTTGGCGCTATAAGTGAGTGCTCTCGGCGGAGCCATTAATTGGAAGCTGGATCGTTAGGCAGCGATAACGTTCACATATGCGTCAGCTATTGTAAATATCTCGTTTTTTTGTTTTTTTTCCACAGCTCCTAAAGGTACAAAGTATTAATCAACACATTACAAGAAGTGGAGCGCTGATAACAATTGTGTTGCGGTGTTGGGAGTTGTTTATTTGCTGTTATTTACTTTTGGAAACAGAAGTCACAGGATTGGTTAAATCCATATATAAGAGTGATTTTGTGTTACTTGGATACTTTTGATGGATTTAATACTAAAGAAGCAACATATGAAATTGAATGTCTCCCGTTCGGAAATTGGGCCATCACATTCGGAAGACACTCTTGGATGATTAAGATTTCAAGATGTACTTCTCACCATTCAGTTTCAAGGGTTTGAACTCAGCGTGATCCAATTTCAGAGTTTCCAATGTATAAAGAATGGGGGGTTTTTTCGCCCTCGTTATGTAAATTTCCCCAGTGTGGGACAAATAAAGGATATCTTAAATCTTAATCGTCAAAATGTTTTTGATTTCAGAAGAAATGAATTCCATCAAAGAACTTGATCCTTTTGAAATATTAAATTTTACAGATAAAGGCAATTTAGAATTTCGGACCAAAATTGGAATTCCACACACTGAGTTTTGTTCCACTTTTGAAACATATTTTTCCATGTTGAATTCCCGATACAGTGAAACTCCTCTACAACGAAATCGTGTTTGTGGCAATTTTTCACAACAGGGGGTTTTCACTGTAGCAAATTTGGTCTCAGATGTAAGCACACACACACACCCACACCCACAAACGTATGTGTACATGCACACACAAACGTATGTGTACTCTATTTTTATTCCAATAGTGCATAAGTATGAGCACACACTTATTTGACACTTCATATTGTCAGTGTAGAAAGAAAAAAAGGGAAAGAAATTGCAAAATTTACAATCAGCATTCACTTTCACTTACATCAATTTCTTGGATAATGTCTTTTATTTTGCTTTCATTTTGATCACTTTTCCCCTCTCTTCCAGCATCAGAGCTCTTCTTGTCTTAGCTGCTTGACATCCAAAGGTCCGTTTTGTAGCCATTTTAGCATTATAACGTCCACGCTCGTCTGAATCTAACAATAACAAATACTTCTGGACCCTTCTGGCTTTTCTTTCCACCATCTCACTGTCTCTACCTAACCCTAACCCAAGACAGCGTTGCTCAGCTGATGTCATGCAATGGACTTTTAAGCCAGCCGCGGGACGCTTCGTAGTCCTCGATGGCCACAGTTAGCTCGCGAAGGCTAAAAACCTTACGCTATTAGCGTAACCCTTACGTTATTGGCGTATTCACGTAAAAACCTTAAGGCGCGTTCCCACGTTGCAATTTGTGGCATAAGTTTTGTGGCATGCAACACATTGCAACGTGTGAACCCCAAAGTTGGACAGACTTTTGTGGCATACAACGTGTTGTATGCGTGTTGCATGAAATAGGACTTGTGCTATTTTCTTGCAACGTGTGGCATGAACCCGACCAATCAGAACGCGTTGGGCTATCACGTGACAAAAACATCGCGTCGTAACACGGAACGCGGGAAGTATAATGGCGTCGAAACAGAAATTTAAAAAAATCGAGCTCTCCCGGGGCGACACCGAAAGGTTTATTAATTATTACCATTCGCATGATTGCTTGTGGAACGTCGGGAGCCAGTTCTACTCAATGAGGGAACACCGACAAGCTGCCTACACTAGCATATCGGAGTTGATGGGCGACTGCATGACAGGTATGGATGGCGATCGAGGCAGCGTCTTCGATTATTATGTCGACAATAATATCATAATTACTTATTGTCGAATATTGTAGGGTGGTTGGAGTGAGAAAGATTACCGAATTTAATTTATTCGCGACTATTTTGCCAAAATAATGAGCACAACAAAAGTTCAAAATTGGTGCGATCCATTCGAATGAAATTTCTGAAATTATCGGGTCCTCGCCGCCAACTCCTGCATTAGAGCGTTATAGCGCCGAGTTCTTTCCGTCTCCGATCCACGGTCGTACCCAAAGGACCGCTTGGGTTTTGGCTCCTCTAGCTCGGCTAGTAGACCGATAGCTGCCAGTTCGAGGAGATCATCGTCGCTGTCTTATTGACAATTAGCCGCCATAGTCGCAGAACGAAATAACGTTAAACGCGCATTCGGAAAACTATTCCCGCCAGATTTGAAATTGTTTGCAACACATTGCAACGTGGGAACACATTCGGTTTGCAACATCATATTTGCAATTTGTCTTATGCAACACGTTGTATAAGACAAATTGCAACGTGGGAACGCGCCTTTACGCTATTAGCCTTCGAGAGCTAACTAGGCCATCGAGGACTACGAAGCGTCCCGTGGCTCGAAGGACATTCAAATAAACGAACGTTTCCTCGAATGCTTTACTTGTTATCATGCTAAAAGCATCCATGGGACGCTTCGTAGTCCTCGATGGCCTAGTTATCTCTCGAAGGCTAAAAACCAGTTAGCGTTAAACCCGTGCGGTGGTTGCTGTTGCCATTTCCGAACGAACCAGTAGAGGTCGCTGTTGGATAAGACTTCGTTGTAGTGAATGTCTTCGCGAGGCTGGAGCAGAGAAAATTATTTTGTATAACGCAACAGGGGGTTTCGTCGTATGGGGGGCAGGAGAATGGGAATTGTGTACAGACACTCCCCGAGTTACGAACATCCGAGTTACAAACAAACGGTACATACGAACATTTTCACGGGTCTGTCGAAAAAAAAAAAAAAGTTAGATTTTGTATTGCGCGCTTTTTCCGAGTGCCGAACGGGCGGAGGAGGACGGCGGAGGCGACGTCAAGGCGGCGCGGGAGAGGCGTGGGGCGGGCGTGTGACGGTGGAACGGGCGGGAGGCGTCCGGCGCGCCGTCGACGACCGTCGTCTACTCTCCCCGCTGAAGCCGCTGCTAGTTTAGCGGCAGCTAACCTCGAGCCCTGAAGAACGTGACGAAAAGCTCTCTACCCGTTATATGGATGTCAATATAAGCCTTAAACATACATTCCAGACAAAATATAGCACTGAAGCAACTTACGAACGAATTCACCTTATGAACAATCGTCCGGAACGTAACTCGTTCGTAACCTGGGGAGCGTCTGTAACTGCATGAACATTTTTTTCACATAAGGGGGTATTTTCGCCCATGTAGGTTTCGTTCTAGAGGAGTTTCACTGTAATACTAATTATATATTATACATATATATTAGAGCTGTCAGTTTAGCGCATTTTTATCGGCTTTAATTTAAATGAATTTTATCGGCATCAAAATTTTTCCCGCGAGATTAACGCGGCAGACGTCACAGCGGATGTTACGTTGCTCTATAAATAAACCCGAAACAAAACATCAAGCGCGCTGCACAGGTCCACGCATGTTTGTTTTGCCAGCCACGACAGCGCGAGACACCGAAAACGGATACTTAAATAGTTTATGAATGGAAAGTTTACTTTTAAAAAGTTGCCAGATTGTTCCACTGACAAGACCAAAGTTACCTGTATGTTTTGCAGTCGTAAACTGAGCAATCATCATAGCATGTCAAGTCTGAAATACCACTTAATGGCCAAGCACACAGCTGACGTGGTACTCCGCCCCCTCGTCTCAGACAGACATCTTTGGATCATTTCAAAGCGAAGAAAATGGATGACACGACGAAGAACAAATTTGCTGAAGCCATAGCTAAATATATGGCTACTGCATGCAAGTCTGTCAACATTGTCCACCGCTCCACTCAAGCTGAAATAATTCGCATTGCATCGAACGACTCCTGTTGGATTGACCTGGCGCTTTAAGAGGGGCGGGGTTGCCACTGACAGGTGACCGTTCGCGCGATGTATAAATAGCGTTTTGTTTCGTGAGTGAATACACTCGCTTCGTCGTCGGCATGGCTCAATGTTAAGCTACGAGTGTGCTTTTCTTATTAAGTCAGATGTGTAAAGTTAGCTTTTAGATTCGGTCATGATCGGTTGCTTTGTCTGCTTTGCATTGTGTCCGCTGTGCTTTGTTTGCCGCATCACTATGCAATCACACTCAGTTACTGTTCGCAATCGGCAATTTAAACAGCGTGGGCTAAAATGTTGCTAGAACAGGGCTGTCTTTATTTAGCTCATTTTTGCATAGTTGTCATGTTTGTCCGTCTGCAATCTGACGTTTAAACGAAGTAAATTGCGTTGCAGCTGGGGTAAATCATGCCGGCGCTCCACTTCCGGGTTGGACCTTTGGGACTTGTAGTTCTTTTGTTTGATTCGACTTGATATGTTTGTGTTGTATTCTTTCTTACGTTTAAAACAACGAATAATGATGACGATAATGATACATAGTGAAATCAGGGTTGATTACATTATTTATTAAACGTATTGTTAAATAAAGGTATTAATTAATGTCAATTATATACATATTTACATTGTGATGCAGAAAGGTAGATATATTAATGTTTTACTGCATGTATGTGTAATTTAGGTTATTACCTGCTTCTGATACTTCTGTTACAACTACTACTACTTCTACTACTTCTGCTGCAAAGTGCTCCAATAAATGATCAAAAAGTACAGAACGAGAGATCCTTCCATGCTGACCGACAATCCTTATTCAGGGGGCCGTGAAAAACGGAATTAACTGAACAACTCCACTACGGATTGCCAGCGAGAGCCTCCATTACGAGTACTAGTTTACCTTAGATGTGCACTTTATAATGTTATATTGCGCTGTTTTGATTCCATAAAAAGAGCTGTTCAAGCAGCTGTTGTGTGACAAAATATTTTTTTCACTGTTGTTGATGGACAGTAATATTGTGTGAGAGATAATGTGTGAATAACTGCTCCAAGTGAAAAATGTTCATGTAAAATTGAAAATCGAAATTGTTATTTCCGTAAATATTTGCATTTTGCACGTAGAAAACTGATTCATGATTCCATGTTGATGAGAGCATTAAAATGGGGGAAAATAGGACAAAAAATATAAAAGGAAATTCAGAAACAATAAAAAATGCGTGAGTAATCATGATTAATTTTTAGTTAATTTGAGTTAATTATGACAGTTGAGTTTTTAATTAGATAAAATATTTTAATCGTTTGACAGCTCTAATTAATACCTTGATTTAACAATACGTTTAATAAATAATTTAATCAACCCTGATTTCACTGTATCATTATCGTCATCATTATTCATTAAAATTATATATATATATATATATATATATATATATATATATATATATATATATATATATATATATATATATATATAGGATAATGGGAATTGTGTTAATGCATGAGATATATATATATATATATATATATATATATATATATATATATTTTTTTTCTGAAGCCATACAGCTGGTGGTTGGGACACTTAGGTTGAATGCATCTTTAGAAATCAAATTTGAACTGGTACAAATTCAGGGCTGTCCAAACTGACAGAATGAGCATCAAAAAAGGTTTTCTGATGAAGAACCCCCCCTCCCCCACTTCACTTTTTATTTATGTTGAGTTTAATCCCGCCGCAATGCAAATGTGTCATTCCGACCCGATCGCTGTCCACCTATCAACACTTTGTCTTCATTGGCCTTGATGGGAATTTACAAGCCCTTTAACTGGATTAGTTTTGTTATCAATATATATATAATTTTTTCTGAAGCCATACAGCTGGTGGTTGGGACACTTAGGTTGAATGCATCTTTAGAAATCAAATTTGAACTGGTACAAATTCAGGGCTGTCCAAACTGACAGAATGAGCATCAAAAAAGGTTTTCTGATGAAGAACCCCCCCTCCCCCACTTCACTTTTTATTTATGTTGAGTTTAATCCCGCCGCAATGCAAATGTGTCATTCTGACCCGATCGCTATCCACCTATCAACACTTTGTCTTCATTGTGCACTTGATGGGAATTTACAAGCCCTTTAACTGGATTAGTTTTGTTATCACAGGAGCCACTCGCAAATGAGACCGCGGTTTTATTTACATCCTTCAGCCTCCCTTCCAAAACATTGCAGCTTAAAGCCATCGCTACATGCCGATGAAAGAAAGAGAGGAAGAAAAAAAAAAGCTTTGGCTTTGGGCACCAAATGTCGAGCTGCAGAGATGGCGACACCCTTCAACAGTCAAGCCAACTGAAGAAGCTATTAAAGTGTGCTTCTGTTGCTTTTAATTTCCTCCTCAGCTTTGAAATACAAACCTTGAAAATAAACATTTTTTTTTCTTCAGAAAGCGGGCGCACGGGAGCCTGCAGGGAATCGACGTGTTCATTTCCCTTTTGTCTTTCTATGCATACACGCATAATTGGTATAGAGAGGGTCGGCGCTATAACTCAGATTAATTCCTGTCAGCTGTGGCAGTCGAAAGAAATGGCTTTGGGAATCGGGGGCGCGTTGAGCATACGCGAGGAAGCGAGCTAAATTTAGCCACCCTTGGAAAAAAAAAACGGGGGGCCACAAAACGGGCATCGGCGGGTGAAAACTGAGCGCCTACTGCTGGGATGTTGACAGGCGGCGAGATGTCGAGAAGATGTTGGAGAGGACGCTTGACTTGGAGCTTTCTTAATCCGAGGCAATCATTTGGTCCCGACGCTCGTACCAAAATAGAACTGTGTCGGAGGAGATGACTTGATGACGTTCATGGAGATGGATAAGCTTAGTCGTGTCATGCAGAAAATGGTCGCTGTAATTTGCCGTCATCATCAGAAGGTTAAAATAATCATTTGTAGTTGCTTATGGATGGCGGCAATCCGCAACTCTTCTTTTAGACAGGGCTATGGCTGGTCGAATGGAAGCTCTTCCCCTCACGCCAACCGAGTTTCAAGATGGAATCCTATTTCTTAGGCCCTTTTTTTTTGTGCAATTTTCAAAGCTCCTGTTTGATGTTGACAAATACGAAAACAAGGGACAGTTTCGCGATAACCACTGTTTTAGTTCGTTTTATAAATATAAGCTGTCGTCTGAGTTGATTTTTATTTTTTTTAAGAGCATTTTCATTTTATTTCACAGATTTTTTTTCACCATTTCAGTTATTTTGTTAGTATTCGTGAACTATGATAACCTTTTTATTGCCATGGCTGACTTTTTTTTTAACCCAATACAGTACATTTGTTAAGTACAATTTTGTTATTTTCCTGTATTTAAGTGGAATATTAATCTGTGCAAGATAGTATCAAGCTGTTGAAGGCAATTATTATCATTATTATTATTATTATCTTTTTTTTTTGCGGGGGTTCAATGAACAAGCATTTCAAAAGTTTCCCACCATATATCCCCATCAACGCATCACTGACAAAATGCATTATCTTGAGTGTCAACATTCATTTGGCTTGCACAAACGCGGCGGTACATCCAACAAGTCGGAATTGAGTCATTTGGATCGAATTTGGCGCCAGACGGGTGTCCGTGACTTACGTAGAGCTCCCCCTCATCAAATAGCCCCCGCCACGGCTTTGTGTACATCATGACCCCCAAGGGAAACCTGCTGTCTATCTGTCCGCGGCCGTGCAGAGACAACGGCATGCTCGCAAAGAAAGGTCTTCATTGACCATGCCAAAATGTGACATTGACCAATCTCCGGTCAACAATGCCTGTCCGCCAACGTATGAAATCACCCCGAGTCTGACATAACAATTGTGGTGCGGCGACAAAGGTTCCGAGCAAATAGGGAGCCAGCTATTCTCTCGCGCGCCGCCAACGTCAGGCAAAGTGACACAGAGGGAGCGTTTTGTAACTTCCAGACGGTGTTTCTTTTGTCCCGCTTTTGTCTCCTATGAAATTTTCAGTTCCTTTTGTGCAAAGGTTATGCAATTTCAATCGTGCAAATAAGCTGCTGCCGCTTTTTCTTCTGTGCTGCTCCAAAAGAAAACCTTTTTTTTTCTTTTTTTTTCTCCCCAGCACAATTGAGACGTGCCCACAATTAGAAAAAGAAGCCGGTCATTCATCAGGCGTTGACTGCTAAGCGCCGAACTTTCTTTTACTTCAGTTGAATATGTGCTGGGCAGCGATTTGAAAGAAAACTCAACTGCGACTGGGAGCGTATTTTTCTTCCGCGTTAGTATCTAGTTCTTATTGTGCCAACTATTCCGTTAGCCCTTTCGTGCACTCTCGGACCTGATAACATGATAAGCTGACCGCTGTCGTAACCGCTGTCCCCCGAAAAGGGTAAATGGGGTTACAGGCGTGATCAAATTATTTTTCTTACTTTAAAACTTTAGCCACTGATCAACAATAAACCTGTGACGCTTTAATTGGTTTGTTCCGGTCGATTGTGTCGTATTTTAAAGTTTACAACACCGCATCTTGTATTTTTCGTGTCTTATGGTTGTGCCCCACACCACAATCCAGACAATATTTTCTTGCAAGCCTGTCTGACAGGCAATCCAACATATCTTGCGTACCTCGTCATCTCGCTCAGATGAAAGGAATGCAAAGGCATACAATAATTGAAAACTCAAATGACCCCCCCCCAATCCCCACGCCAAGGGCAAGCGAGATCCCAACTGTTGCGTTTTTCTGCACCGAGCGGCCATGATAGCGAAGTCGCTTGCGTCTTTGTTGATAAAACGCCGCTCGGCTGAGACGGGCGAGGTCAGCCTGGGCTGCGGGCCCCGTGATTGAGGAGATGAAGCGCACAGAAGGGTTTTCCATTAAAAAATTGTGTTGCTCCGGGCCTTCGCTGCAGCTCAGAGGGCTGTGGTTAACGCATATATCATTGGACAGGCGTGTAAATAGCTTTCCGCGCCACCTTTTTGATGGCTTATTTTATTTTGCTTGTATTTGTCCGGGGACACACCGCTAGCTAGCACGCACCGTTAGCCTAGCGTAGTACTTCTCAAACTTTTTTTCCCCACCTAAATACCATCTAAAAAAATGCTCAAGTACCACCATCCTGACCAACATTAAAATTCAGTGGATTGGTTTCTCAATGCGTGACACACATTAGAAGGCCGGTGTCACAGCCATGCTTGATGAAGCTTTTGTATGATTTTTTTGTTTTGGGGGGTTTTTTTGGAGGCTGTAGCTGCTGTATAGAAAATCCTAATAGAATGCTTATTTTCATGTCCCCTGCCAGAGCTATTTTTAAAATGAGAACAATATATAATAATAATAATAATAATACATTTTATTTATAAGCGCCTTTCAAGACACCCAAGGACATATGTTTCAATTACATTTTTAGTGAGCTCATTTCACGACGGACGCAGTGCGCCTTGTCATTTTCTGCAGATGCGCATTGTATTCATCCGCACCATATGTACTGTAAGTCCTCACGGGAATTCTATTCAGCCTAGTTACGACTGCTTGTCCTCATTTTCCTTCCAAGGGCAAACTTTCTGTGTGTCGTCAATCCCCCCCACCATCCGCCCCCCCCTCCCCACCCCGCCAGCCCTCAGAATCCAGCAGCAACAGCAGCAGTGTGCCGCAGTCACCGCTTCCTCCTCCTTCCTCCCGCGCTGTCTATTCCTATCCTACTCATTTTGCAGCTGTATGTCCATCCATACATTATTGAAGCATTCCAGAAAGGGGTCAGAATAAAAATAAAATTTAAAAAATCATACAAAGGAGAAATCCCACCATGAAGCCGGGTGACAGAGGTATTTTTTTTTTTTTTTTTTTACCACATCCTGTACAGGTGGATAAATAATGTATCCACCAGCGTCATATACACTCCGTCTGGTGGTGGTTGGGGCGAGGGAGAGAGGGGTGTGTGGATGGGAGGGGGAGGGTTGGGTTGGGGTGCGCAAGATAGGGATCATCAGTATGCCAAGTGTGTCACTGGAAAGACGCCCTCCACTGAAAGATTGAATTTTGCAGTGAAAACAAGACAGAGTGGAATGGATGAGAAGCAGCAGATTTAGATGGATACTGTAGTGAATTTGTGTAGTGTCTCGCTCTTTTGGCTTTTTTTTTGTTGTTTTGTTGCTGTTTTTTGTTTACAGGAGACGCAGTATGCATGTTTTTCACAATTTCAAATAAGTTCCAAGGTATGTAAATCACATACCTGACACCTTTCCTTCGAAATACACCAGGAATAAAGAATGATAGGACACTGTACATTACTCTTTGGTCTAATTAGCTCCTTTTTATTTTTAATTTTTTTAATGAAAGTGAAACGCACCCCAGATACTGCTGGCCGAATGGGGAGTATTTTGTGTGTTACCATGACGACCATGGGCGCAGCCTACATATATATATTTTGATATATTTTGTGTTTACCACAAGAAAATTGCTCAGGATAATCTTTTGGGGAGGGGTTGAGCCGCCCAGTCAGGAACTGTGTACCCCACCTTGGGCACTGTGTGAGACCACCTAACTGATGCTCATCTGGCCTTTGTCTCCGAAGACAAGCGTCGCGACAGGCATCCTCCTAAACAAGATAAATTCCTGTAAGGGGCAGAAAGAAGTCCAGTTCAAATTGAATCTGTCGGAAATGAGGTCCGGCGAATGCGTGCGCTTTCGCGCCCTTCGTATCTCCGACTGACATGATAACGTTCTCCAGCCATCCGTTCTGCGGCAGACGCTGAAGAACGCAACTGCCGAGCGTAGGCCTTATCCCCTTTCCCGTCTTCCTCTTTAAACGTTCATCGGGCGGCGGTGAGCGAGCGACGAAGTTGAGCAAAGTGATGCAAAAAAATAATAATAAATCTGCTTCGTAATACTGTACCTACTAATCCATTCGTGTGAATGAGTGAGCATACGTGCGTCCTGTGTCGCCACCGCTGGTGAGAGTTTACGGCCGAGGCTCAAGCGCACTGGCGAGAGTAATAATAAGCTTAGGATGGTGCGGCTGCACTGATGACACGGCGGCGGGGAATCGTGCGGCGGCATCTCCCAAATGACGAAAAATTGCAACGATTTGTCGGGGGGCGTCCGGGACACTTCACGACGACACAAGTATACGTAGCATTCAACTTATGCTACACTTGCTAACTGCGTAGCTGGTTAGCAAACGTGCACAGCATGCGTCCATCGACATGACTTTGACACCTGCTTGTCCCGCCTCCTCTATGGACTGAATCTCGAGGCAAGCCTGCGACAATTTGGCAGGGTCTGGTCGGTGACGGACTTATAGTGTGAAATCTCGGAAACGCAGAACGATATTAATCTGGTTGTCGGACAGCGGGATCGTTGTGAATGGGACTCATTGAGGAAAATCCCTAAGTCGTAGTTCGGCGAGGTTTTGGTGGGGGTCATGTTCCGGACCCCTCAAATGTATACACTTTGACACACGAGTTTTGGGCCATGTTTCTGACTGTGACTCTTGGCTTCCCTCAATCATATCTCTAGTCTTCTTGGTCATAACCGAGCCACGCAATTCTTTCCCTGCAGCTTTTTATTCCATCTTTGACCGCGAGTCTCCATTCAGGCAACAAAAATGGTGAGGAAGGAGGGAGGAGGAATACCAAGCAGGAGGAATCCACGGGAGATAAAGCGATTAAATAAATAAATAAATAAAAACTGGTCATGGATGAAAACTCTGCGGGCCATTTGAACATAATGACAATGACTGCCCGGATGGAGGCTTGAGGAATACCTGAGATCTAAAAGGAAATGTTCCGTACAAATCTCTACTGTATATTGTCCAACATCGAGAAAATCAATTGAAGAAGGAAGCCTTCAGAGGGGTCGGGGGGTGGGGGGGGGGGGCACATATTATGGACAATTGACTTTTTAATGGCTTGTCTACAAATACGGTCGTTGGGTCTCTGGAGTGCCTGTCCACCTGTCAGGTGTGAAATTGCACGACCGGGTAAATCTTTTGGGAGCGCCCCCCCCGTTGCCATAAATGTGCCTGTAAACAAGCCATTGGCAATCTGCTGCATACGCCTTATGCAAGGATCAGCCTCACGTGTCATCAGGGTGATTTGTGTTGAAGTGCTGCCTCCAGAAGGGCAAACTATAGAGTCACGCTCGCCCAAGCTCCACCCTAAGTCATTATGGTACTAGGACAAGTTTCTTTGTGCTTATAAAGCATCCGCAATGTCAATTGGAAGCTCCTCTAATTGTTCAGCAAAATAGTTTGGTCTGAACATGGTATACCGGTTAACCTGTGTGTGGAGGTTAGTTGCGTTAGTGTTGGGTCAGGATTGAGGATAGGATTACTTCATAGCGTTAAGCAATTTAAATTCTATGTCAAGTTATGTTTCCTGTCCAGATGTTTGCTGCGGTGTTGCAAAATTGCACTCCATAATTTCACCTTGTACCTGCCGTGTTCTCTTCCATGGGCAACAGGCAGTGCACAGACCACACTTTGAGAATAAAAGCTACGCTCAGAGCGTCCTCCGTCGCTTGACGGTCGGACTTTCAAGTCGTCAAGAGTGTTGCGTAAGATTTCCTTGCAACAACACCGGATAATAGAATCGAGTCGTTTTTACTGACCAGGCACTTTGGCCCAACGTAACCTTTGCAACTTGTTTGGACACAAGACTGGGTTGCTTCTGTTGTTGTTTTGCATTCTTGTTTTTCTCTGTGCTTTAACACCCTTCCTGGCTGTTGGCCCTGCATCAGTAGGATGTGTCCTGGGGTGGTACCCCTTTTTTAATGTTGACAGGTGGATGTGCCCCCTTCATCCGAAACCTCCTCGAGCCAGTCGGCAATCACCACGGTGCAAGACGGAGCGGTAGAGCTCTTGACTCTCCTGCTGGAGGAGGGGCTGTTGAAAAAGGGGAATTTCTTTTCGAGATTAGTGTCACACCAGCACATTATTAACGCTCGCCTGATCCCGCTGCACCGCCGAGAGTCCCGGCGAACATGAATTCGCTCAGGAAAAAAACAAGAAGCCGCGGCGGCAATCCTCCCCAAGTTAACAAAGCCTTTAATAAGGAAAGCAAGATATGACACCTTTTTTTTATTTTTATTGAATATTCCAGCAGGCGACGCAGCGGGGGACTTCCCATCCCCCGACTACCTGCATTACGCATCCATTTTTATTGACGCCTGAGACAATGCGCCACATTCAGATGATGCGTTTCAAGAATGATTGATGTTGCTGCCCATTTAGAGAGAGAGGATGTTAAGTCGGATCTCCGCAGGTCGCTGCTGACGGATCTGCATGCAAGCGTCGCCGTTCCCCGCAGGTGGGCCGCTTGTAGCGGGCCGCGAACGCGCCGTGGGAGTTCGGAGCTAATAATTGCGAGTTGGATTCTCGACAGTCGATAGCAATCAAAGGGGGTAGGCTGACTAATGAATAGGTTTCTCTGCGGGGTGGTTGCGACGTATGTGTTGTCGTCGACAGGAGGAAGATGTTATCCGACTGATGAGTAAGTGTGATGGGCATGGCCAATAACAGTAACTTAAGTATGGCCTTGGTCTCGAACTTCGGTCATGTAGTCAACGCGATTGACCTTTGACCCCGATTGAGACATCGACCTGGAGATGTATCCGTTACCGTAACGAACCGAAGACCGGATCGTCTCGACCACGGCCTCACCGTGCGACGCGACGGGAGCCGTCTCCTTTCCTTGCCGCAGCCAGTGTAAGAAATAAGCACAAAACCGGGCCGCGGGCTCTCAAAGCGATTGCGCGGAGAAAAATCAGATTTGGATGGATTTAAGGGTAGCCTCTGCGCCGTGTCCAATCCTGTCTGCAGGCTTAGGTTGATTCGCTGGACCATGTCAGCTAAGCACCCGCTGCCTCCGACACATCCCATATGTCAGGGGGCAAATGCGGAAACGCCCAGTCTGAGTCTCTGTAGAAGTCACAATTGATAAAAGCTCTGGTTAAAGTCGAGCAACAGTTGCGATAGATGGTATAGTATTTGGAATAGAATGTTTTGGGGGTTCTTTTTTTTTTTGCTGTCCCTTAAAGGGTTAAGTACTGTTCCACCCCTGCCCCCTCCCCAAAAGACCCCCATTTTTGGGTGACGTTTTTAAGAAACAAACAGCACAGTATTGTCAAATATAACAGGCTAACAAAACATAACAAACAAAAAGAAAATTAAAGTGTCATTAAGACAAAAGTCTCTCACACACGCATACAAAGCAAAGCATCAACAAAGCAGTGGCTCGTAAAAAAAATAAATCTGAATTTCTACTCTGAAGGTGAGAGGTACTGCTGAACAACGTAAGAACAAGGTGTGAGAAGACTTTATTTTGAAAAACTGACATGGATTAACTCATTCACCAAAAATTCACGGTGGTACGTTAGCATTTTTGGCTAACAAGCTAACGATCCAAATCCTACATAGAAAAACCACACGGTCGACCAAAGGGCTGTACAATTCATTTCAAAGCCACGTGATGTGAAAACAGTTTAACATGACAGAGGTAAAAAACAACTCTGGACTATAGTGTACAGACAAGGCACATTAGCGACTACACTCAAATCCACCGAGCGGGAACTGACCACGCGCTGCCTGCACCGAAGTTATGCGAATGTGCCACGACACCGTCGGCGACTTTGAGACAATAAAACATCATGTAAAACCCATACAGCACTGAACAGCATATTAAGAAATGTATTTCTTAAGGTAATTGAAGGCCGGGCTGCGTCAGTGGAAAGATAAATCATAGAGCTGGCAATCCTTTTATGCGTGGTCGGGGAATGCCAAGGAGACGAAGTAGGTTATTAAGGAGTGATTTAAAAGCTGCCAAAGTGGCGGCAAGTCTACTGTGGGCTGGCATTTTGCTCGAAAATGATTTTAGAGCGCTCGTCCTAATGACAGGAGAGAAGAAGTACTCAGTATCTGTTTTATTTCCCGTTTTTCAAGCTGGGCTAACAAATATTCATTAATGGCAGCGTCTGGTAAAGAATCAGGTATCCCAAAATTAAAAACCGAGTCACCCAGCGACAAGACCAGCGTTCAAAAGAAGGCCGAGCCACATCCGCGTTTTGGACTGACAAAAGGCTAATCGCTTTTTGACTTTTCCCTACCCAACCTCCGATTGTGATGTAGATTTTCAGTTTGAGAACTCTCTGATGGAAAGATACCGACGGCCCGAAAGAGAGAACCATTTCGCCGCCTCTCAGCGTGAGTTCATTGTGTCGGCCGTATCTGCTCTTAAAGATAGCCCCGGTGAAATTGAATCCACATTTGTCGAGTGCCTGTCCACCTGTGCGCAAAAGCATACCAGACTCGTGTCTGGATGGAATTGCCTTTTTGGAAGAAGAGGCGGCCGATAACCACTTGACTTGTGAGTCGGGGGGACTAGCCGAGACGCCCGCGGGGGTGGGGAGGTAGGCGGGAGGCAAAGCCGCTGACTGATTCCTCACTCGAGTGAGTCTCGTGCCACTCGCTGCCCAAAAGCACGCCCCCTCGGGTCGGTTGGTCACTGTCAACAATCAAGAGAGGAGATTCGCGCGGGTCAACTGCCTCACCAATACCTGCCACGATATCAGTCGTTATTTTGAGGGAACGGTTCAAGTTTGGAATCATAACTAATTGTTGAAGGTATCATTGAAGATGCATTCCTACATACTCTTAACGTTGTTCCTGAACTTAGTATGCACATCTCTATTCAGCGCGAATGATATCTTTAAAGTAGACATGAAAATAGAACTGCGAGCAATTCTCAGGTGGACTTTTTGTCTGTGGCGTCAGATTAAGCAAGATTAGTTTCGGATCTGACTTCCAATCTCTGCTCAAAACTGTATTGTCTCTTTGTGCTGTTCCCACAATTGACAGGTGAGTGGCCCCATTGCGTAACCCTGCGCCTCGCCCTAAATCGGGCGATTGAGGCTTCCTTGTGACCCGAACGTGAATATAAAATGTTCCACCCTGGCAGATGTCACAAGTCCCTTAATTGTCTCAACGTTACTGTCGGCTTTTTTTTCCTCTTCTTTTTTAATTTTGCTGCAATGTCCTCAAAGCTTCATTGCCATCAATGTTGTTAAGACGTAACAGCTCGCTCTTTTCAGAGCGAAAACACCGCGATCGACACTATAGAGCAGCAGTCGCGGCTCACAAAAGTCCGGCGGCTATAAATGGACAAATGTTCTCGGGAGCTGGCAGGGAGAGAAAAGATTGACTCATTAAGGGTGTTACATTTGTCAGGAGAACAGATAAAGCTGGCAGATCTTATTCTGTGTTCCCAGTGTGTATGTGGACTGGTCTTTACTTCCGTAAGTAGGTTTACCGGTGAACTCGAGATCGATGGTGGCCATTAAAGGTATCACAGGATCGACTGGTAGCGGGGCTGTAAACAGGATGCAGTTATTAAGGTGTAAAGGTGCCAAAATAGACTCGAAGTTAAGCCATCGAGACGCCTCCGACTTTGTAGTAGGACCCCAGTGCGGTTTAATCGCCGTGACTTGTATTCCGTGGTTATCACACTTCTAAATCATTACCCAGGCACAACGGTTCCATGACTTCTTAAGATGGCTTATCCAGAATGAAGATGCATCAAAGGTGACGTATTATGGACAATTGTAGTGAATTTAGTGCAAACGCATAATTCGGTCTGGGCCTAGGGTGTCAAACTCATTTTAGTTGCGGGCCAATTTGGAGTTACATCGTCCCTCAGGAGGCGGCCCGGTGGTTAGCGTGTCAACCTCACAGTGCAGAGGTCGTGGGTTCAATCCCGCCTCCGGCCTTCCATGTTCTCCGCCGGCATGGTAACAAAATAATTAGAACATTTCAACGTTATTCGTTATGCATGACAATTTGACATTTCTGCACAGATTTTAGCAAGTTGACACACATGATTTGCTTTTGAGGGCCACGTAAAATGATCTGGCGGGCCGGATCTGGCCCCCGGGCCTTGGGTTTGACAAGTGTGGTCTAGGCACTGCCTGCCCACCGATCAGGTGAAAAATTACGCAACCAAGTGTGTCCAGTTCTGCCGGCCTGCGTGGGTTTTCTCCGGGTACTCCGGTTTCCTCCCACATTCCAAAAACATGCATGGAAGCCTGATTGAACACTCTAAATTGCCCCTAGCTGTGAGTGTGAGCATGAATGGTTGTTTGTCTCTGTGTGCCCCGCGATTGGCTGGCAACCGGTTCAGGGTGTCCCCCGCCCACCGCCCGAAGATGGCTGGGATCGGCTCCAGCACCCCCCGCGACCCTTGTGAGGATAAAGTGGATCGGAAAATGGGTGGATGGATGGATCTTCCCTCGGAAGGCTGCTACGACAGTGAAACCACAAACGTATTACTTATACATCACAATTTAATAGATTACTCGCTTTGAAATAAGTCAGATCGATTAAAATGGTTTGTTCAATTATTGTTCAAATGAGGGTAAACAGGGTAACAAAATAATTAGAAAATTTCAACGTTATTCGTTACACATGACAATTTGACATTTCTGCACAGATTTTAGCAAGTTGACACACATGATTTGCTTTTGAGGGCCACGTAAAATGACCTGGCGGGCCGGATCTGGCCCCCGGGCCTTGGGTTTGACACATGTGGTCCAGGCACTGCCTGCCCACCGATCAGGTGAAAAATTACACAACCAAGTGTGTCCAGTTCTGAAAATGTGTCCATTCGTGACCGCAGCGCAATTGACCGCTTGGAAACAGGGTTTCCGCGCCCATGACTTGGGCGAAGATGACCTAACCCTGTCATAAAAAAAAATCTGTCATATGTTTGCTTTAATTATTGAACAGAAACATGAAATGACTCCAGATAAGGCGATCGTGGGTGGGCTCCTGAAATTGGATTGAGCCCCATTAGTATGCTCGGCATCCTTCCGAGGCTCCACTGTGATTATCAGGGTTTTGAAATGCAGGGCTCACTCAGGTCAAAGGGAGAGGGGGCGGCTTCTGCTCTTTTGGCCTCGTTAGTTAATTACGGCACAGACTGGCAAATCGCACTCACTTTGGCCTTTTTGCACCAGCAGAATATGTGAGGGATTTGACGTGTGCCGGGTCGGTCCCAAAACAGAAAACTTGAAAGGGAATATCAAATGTGGATGTATCAGAAATGGGCCCATCAGTTGATGTTTTTGTTTTTTTAATTAGTTTTTCAAATGTCAAAGTCCAACACGGACTCTTTGATGGAGTCAAGCAGAGGTCACGATCAGTTCTAACCGATTGCGAAAATCTCTCTCCTACTGCTGATCCTGGCTCCGGCCTTCCTGTGTGAAGTTTGCATGTTCTCCCCGGGCCTGCGTGGGTTTCCTCCCATATTACAAAAACATGCATGGCAGGTTAACGGAACACTCTAAATTGTCCCCAGTGTGTGAGTGTGAGCGCGTATGGTTGTTCGCCTCTGTGTGCCCCGCGATTGGCTGGCAACCAGTTCAGGGTGTCCCCCGCCTACTGCCTAGAGACGGCTGGGATAGGCTCCAGCACCCCCGCGACCCTTGTGAGGATAAAGCTGATTGGAAAATGGATGGATGAATGGATATTTTTTAACCGTCGTTTATAGCAACTTTCATTCATGTCATTCAGTCATTTTTGCGTTAACATCAAAATGTGTGCTCATGTGAAAAAGAACATATTTTTATCTGTTAACTTCACCAAAGTGCTTTCACCTTGCCGCCCCGTAGCGCGTTTTTGGCTAAGTCAAGGTCGGGTGTCACCTAATCAGTGAATCGGAAATTAGGGAAGCTAACGAAGCGGTACAAGATAAAGCATAGTGAAGTGTTGATTTGTGGCGGAGACCTTTGCGTTGCCTCCACTTGTAATACTTCCAGATGACAAGTAACGAGGTCGTCGGGTTTGGGGAGCGATGGCAACAGCTGTAATCCCTACAAAGCCGCGGCTGCTGAATGACTGAAGGCTGCGGAGAGTTCGGGGGAGCTTAGGAGCCGACGCGCCTGTGTCGATTTGATTAAGGCGGCCAACACCCGCACGCGGCGCTCGGAAAAGGCTGCTTAGCGCTTTGTGCCTCGTCGGCGAGTACGGCAGGTTAATGATAAGTGGTGGAGACAGCTTTAGGATGTGTTCTGAAAAGCTCATCTCTTTCACGATGGGGAACACAAATGGTGTGGGCATCGTTCTCGCTGCTCGTTGGAGGGCGGAATAATTAAAGGAAAATGCTTTTTGCAATTCTGCACTTGCAAGTTTCCGGAATTTGCTTGATGTCATTCGTGTTATGCCATAGAAAGCCTGACTGATGAAATCGTACCGGTTGCCAGGTTCAATCTAGAACACACGACTCCTGTGATGTCATCCACCAAGGGTCGATTCACACTGCCGTGACCCGTATTGAGATTTGGCCACTTGAGAGAAAAATTGTCAATCCCGCCTAGCGCGGTGTGAAGACTCCGCCGCATATATCTAGTCATGCGATTACGGAAGACAACCCGTAACATAAATTGTCCTGTGGGTCTTGGCATATGTCAGACATATGCTCGGGCGGCCAGCGTTCACTCTGCCGTCATTCATGGCGGCGAATGTCATGCCTCAGTTCACTTAGGCTGTTAAAAGAGAGACAAAATAGCTCAGAATGTGCCTTTCAACCATTTGTCAACTGACATGGCACAGGCGGTGGGCCAAGAATGCCTTCAACATTTTTTTTTTGTTTCAATCCATTCTCCAAGGTCTCGAGTACAAATATGTGTTGGGCAAATAAAGCCTAGTCAAAGTTTGTTCATTGACATTCATTATTTAAAAAAAACATTCAGTACAATCCCGTATTTTCCGCACTATAAGGCGCACCTAAAAGCATTCCATTGTCTCAAAAGCCGGCAGTGCACCTTATAATCCGACGCGCCTTTATATTTGGATAAATATTCGGATTTATTCGACATAGTATTTTAAATGTTCAGTAAAGCGCATTGTTACAGCTGCAGCGTTTGTGAAAACTCAATATTAATAAAGCTGTATTGTATTGTATTCCCTTTAGCGTAGCGCCATCTAGTGGATGCCTAACTCAACCGCAGCCACTATTGCAACGTCGATCCTATGAGCCTTATAATGCGGTACACCCTATAGGTGAAAACAGCTTTAAAATAGGCCATTCACTGAGGGTACGCCTTATACTCCGAAGCGGAAAATACGCTACTTCAAAAGTTAGTCATTTGGTTGATCAGTCATTTTATTTCACGCTTGGTTAGTTCGTTGGCTGCTCAGATAGTGACTCTGTCAGTTGATTGTTTTTTTTGCGTTTGTCATTCAGTCAGACAATTACATAGTCGATTGTTTGGTAAATCAGTCAGTCAGTCAGTTAGTTTCTTGTTTCGTCTGTCATTTGATCAATCGGTCAGTCAGTCAGTCTGTTAGTTGGTCATTGGTCGGTGTGCCGGCAAGTCAGCTTGTCTGCCGGTTTTCAAACAAGTTCCTTTATTAGTGTTTCTTGATCGCCCGTTCCCCCCACCTGGCGCACAAAGTGAGAAATACACGCAAACACTTTGAAGCGGCGAACACGGCTTGAGGATTTATGTAACTGGCACACCGGACATAAACAGATGGCCCCAAAGATTAGAACACATCAGACATGGATCCTCGTGCGCCCGCTCGACAATCATTTTGTGGTCTTGCGGGGGTTGAGTGCGAACCACCTTTACTTCAAGCTCTACTTTCATCCCCTTCATTACGGAACATGTGAGGTGAATATCTTTCATTAAGGAGAATCCCAGAGGGATTCATGAATAGATATTGCTCAGACTTGCGCTTATTCTCGCACCCCTCTTGATACAACCTCACACGTATTGAAGAGATCAGAACAACCTTGGATCATGTCCCTTTTAGCAGGGAAGCGTGCTTGAGAGGTTCTGAACTTTTGTGAACCGCCGGTGGAAGGGTTTGTTCGTCATATTTTAATGAGGATGAAAAGCATACATGTGGGGTGGGGGTTAAATCCCACTTTAGACTTTATTTTATGTCTGGTGCTTGTATGTCCAGAGGTGAGGTAGCCGACTTAGTCAGTTGTTCGCTCGGCTAATTGGTTAGGCAGTAAGGTCGATGGTTTCTGGAGTTCGGAACTATCGTATTTTCCGCACTATAAGGCACTTCGGAATATAAGGTGCACCTTCACTGTTTTCATGTGTCCGATGCACCGCTTTATAAGGCGCATAAAATAGAAGCTACCATAGTGGCTGCGTTTGCATTATGCATCCACTAGATGGAGCTACACTAAAGGGAATACAATATAATACAATAGTTTTACTTATATTGTTTCTTTCACCAGCGCTGCAGCTGTAACAAAGCGCTTTACAGAACATTTACAATACTACATAAATCTGAATATTGATCCATATATAGGGCGCATCGAATTATAAGGTGCATTGTCGGCTTGTGAGAAAATTGAATGCTTTTAGCTGTGCCTTATAAAAATACGGTACATTGGTTTTCCAGGCGGCATACTCACTTTTTAATGGAGTCTTGGGGCAATTCGTTTTGGCTAATTCAAAGTTGTAGCACTGTAGAAAACAAACTCCAACCCAAAAAAACAATTTTTTTTTTATCCCAGCCAGCTGTACATCCACAGGCAGTTGTGTTCCACCCATACGTGAACTGAGTGCAAGCGTCGCAGTCTGGCGCATCCACAATGATGTCTGCACTGCCCCGCGCGGAGTGTTTGCTCTCTCTGGCACCCCTTGCATGCTAAGCACCGCTAGGTGACTTGTAGCCTCCTTGTGTCGGTGCCTGTCTGCACCGAATGCCAGACCCCAATTAAGTGTTCAAAACCTCCCGATCCGCAATAGCGACAAAAGTTTGCAACCGGTCGTTCGGCTTGCGACCACTTCCTGTTTGCTTCACGCACCCGCTGTACAATTAATGAGGTCCTCTATAAATATTTATGCTTTGAAATGTGCCTCCAAGCCTGATTGGTGTAGCCCATAATCCTCTCCAAAGGAGATGAGCCGCCACTCTTTGCTCACCGGTTTTAATATGCCGTGACGCAAAATCCGAGGGGAATCTTGACTCGAAAACGCTGATGGCTAATCTGTGAGTCACTGTATGTGTTCGTATCAAATTCAAAATTTTGAGTGTTTGTAACAGTAGATCTCAACTTTGTATCTCTTTATGAATGATTCTTTGAATTGGAAATGTGAAATTTTGGGGGGTTTTGTTGTTACCATTGCGGTGATCACCAATCATTCAATTCTTCACATAACTCTAAATAACTGTTTCTTTTGTATCTCAAGGAGAACAATCGAAGAAGTTAAACAGCGCGTTGTTTTACTTTTCTGGGGTCGTGCGAGGTGATGGAAGTGAGTTAACGGTACCTGTGGGAGGGAAAGCGCCGCGAGCGATCATCTTTTGTCTTTCTTGGCTTTTTTTTTTCTTTTCGATAAAGTCTCACACGTGTTTGACACACGAGCCTCGGCGGCCCCCTTGGATCCTCTGAGACGTAGAGCAAGTGGCTATTTTGAGGACGCGGAGTGAGAAAATGGCTCAGGGAAAAGCAATTCTTCTCACAGCGCCTCGCACTTGTTTTTGTTGTCTTTAGCACCGCAGATGTAATCAGTGGGATTGTCTCGGAGGGGGTTCACGGTATCTACGCGAGGGTTCGAAATGGATACGATGTTTTCTTTGTATCTACCTCCAACCTGGAAAAGCAAACGGTGCGCCAGGGTTGAACGTTTTTTTTTTCTTCCCCCCATGCTGCATCCACGTTAACAGGGAGCGAGTGAAGGAGACATCGCACACAACAGTTGCGATGATCTGAAGCTTTGTTTCCTTATTTCTTGTAGAATTGCCTGGTGGGCCCAATCAAATGCTCTCACGGCCCGCGAGCTGTAATTTTTTTTTTTGCGCTCCCGTTTTAAAAGCAGCTCATAACAGGAGCATGATAGTTTATGACTCGCTCGAGAAATATCCGCTTCTCGCTGTGCTGGGATCGTCGCCAGAGTTCTTCAGAAGCGTTCCCACGAGTCTCCCGGTGGGAGACGGAACAGGCTCCCACCTGCTTGTGTGACGTGCCGACGTCACACGAGCTCTGCGGGATTTCGGATATCCGACTCGGGATCACAATTCACTGTGCAATGCACACACATCACGCACTCAGGAGAGGGGACTTGATGAAGCCTTTGTGATATTGCCGTGGAAAAAATATCAATACCATGACAGGGCAGCATGGCGGTCCATTGGTTAGCACGTCGGCCTCACAGTTCAGAGGTGCAGGGTTTGATCCCAGCTCCGGCCTTCCTGTGTTGAGTTTGCATGTTCTCCCCACACCTGCGTGGCTTTTCTTCAGGTATTCCGGTTTCCTCCCACATTCCAAAACATGCATGGCAGGTTAATGGAACACTTGTCCCTAGGGTGTGAGCGTGAGCGCGATGGTTGTTCGTCTCTGTGTGCCCTGCGATTGCCTGGCAGCCGGTTCAGGGTGAGCCCCACCTACTGCCCGAAGACCGTTGGACTAGAATTCATGAACCGTCCCCTTTTCTTCACTTTTGTAGCTGTGAAAAGAAGCGCAATAAAGCATTTCCTTTAACAGAGACCCGTTAAAGAAAACTTTTCCACTTAGCGTCGCCCACTGTACAGATAATCCGCTGAAAGAGAAGAGCATCCTGGAATGACTTGAGTCAGCCGCCTTTTATTGACACCAAGAGAAAAATCAATCTTTAGAGTGCACGGCTAAAAATACTCCCAAGACAGACGCTGCGCTCCTTCTTCTTCTTCTTTTTCTTCGCAGTCGGAAGGTTTCGCTGCGGCAAGGTCACAGGTGCGTGTTTCATGAGCAGCTGAAAGCTTTTGATGAGTGCATCGGGCGAGCGCGGCGCTGTCGCCTCTGGTTTGTGTTGTTGGCACGGCGAAGACGAGGCGCGTTGCTCGCGCATGCTTGACCTCAAGATGTCATAAAAGTGAAAATGGAGATGACCCACGCTGGCCTCCGGCAGACAGAAATGAGAGGAGGCGCTGTTTACTCCTCCAACAGCGGGACTGATTCCAGTTGACCCCTCGTCTCAATTAATTGACGTTTGCGTCTTCGACGCGAAACAAACGTCTTATTTAGTTCACAGAATGGGAGCTGTAATTACTGTGCATGTCGTCAGAAGTGTTTATTATTCAACTGTGGTTGGTTGTGGTGCGTGTATTTGGGTCTGTGTGTGTGTGTGTGTGTGTGTGTGTGTGTGTGTGTGTGTGTGTGTGTGTGTGTGTGTGTGTGTGTGTGTGTGCGTGCGTGCGTGCGTGCGTGCGTGCGTGCGTGCGTGCGCGTGTGTGAACACACAATGTTTCGTGACAAACATAAACTGTCGACAAAATTGTCATGATTCTGTTTGTAACCAACAGGTGGCACTGTAGGGCTCCCACTGCTGCTGCACACCTGTTGGTCGTTATGTTATGAGTAGCAGAAAAGAACTCCCTCCCGACCACTCACCGTCGGGTCATTGTTTGCTTGTCCTGTCACGGTTCTGTTCTAGTTTTTTGAGCTTCATTCATGGTTTTGTTTGATACTTTGGATTCGTTTTGTTGTTAGGACTTTGTTTAGGATTTAGTTTTCTGTGTTTTATCAATACACTTCAAATACACCCTGCTCCTCCCTCCCTCCTGCCTGCTTTTTGGGGTCCTCCACCACCATGCAACGTGACAGAAATACGCTCTGTATTGTTGTGTGGTGGGTGTGCTTATGGTGATGTTGAACTGCTCTCGCGGCATTCGATAAACAGCAGCCGGGTTGCATTTGAACTGTCTCTTTGCGTGCAAGTTTTTATTACGTTGTATTTCTCATTATTCTCCAAATGCTTGTCCGGTCTCTTGTCTCATAAATGACTTCCATTTTTCCATTGCCAGAAACATTGTAATATTGAACAATATTCTATATGTCAACCCGAGGCTTTTTTTTTTTTTAAATACATCAGCATGTGGGGTGAAGCATTTATTCAGGAGAAGCCTTTTACCTTTAGAAAAATATTAAACAATATTTTATATGTCAACGTTTAATAAAACAAAAGGAAAAGGACGGCACTTGAGAAACGTTGCAAATACAAGCACATGACTTCAGCTCATTTCAACTGTGAGGCTAGCTTTGATGCAAAAAAAAAAATCCACAAAAAACCTACAGAGTCCCAATTAAAGTGTCGACCAGTCCGATCTCAGGCTCTGTATTTCAATGATTTTATTGGTGGAAAAATAAATGCAGTGCGCCCGAAAAGACTCCTCATATACACTGAAGTTGAGAGTATAAACGGCTACTCTACAAATACCCCGATACCAGTCCAGTCTCTTATCTACCCATGTTTTATTCACTTCACGATTGTGGTACAGGGGGGTGCAGTAGAACACGTCCCAGAATGCAATGCACGCCTGGCTTCAGGAGCCGCTGAGCTCAAACACAGCAAGAAGCTCTTATATTTGCTCGGGTCGAGGTGGCGTTCATGTCTTTGCAAGCGAGCAACATAATAGAGTTTGCAAGTGGACCGAGACCACTTCCTTGGCGAGGTCCCGGCCCCACTTGTTTATGTCTGCGGTGCAGTCTGGTCGCCGTGGTCGCGCTGGGCCAAACAAACTACTCTGAGGGACTAATGCGAGCCACACTTGGATATCAGTCAACTAAATAAGGGCTCACATCATGAATGCTCTTTGATAGTAAATTCCTATACGACTATGCTACTTAGTATGCCGTGCATAAGTTTCCACCCACCGAGTTACATTTTATGGGGCACTTTGAATGCACTTTAACTGATAGAAGCATCGCGAACCACTAATGATTTCAGACGATGTGCAAAATTAGGACATTTAGGGACATTCAGTGTCCCCGTGCTAAAAATGGCCTCGGAAATGCTCTTGCTAACTAAAACAACAGAATGTAAATCATATCTCAGAGGAATCAAATTGCGGTGTGTTTTCGGATGCAACAAGGTGCGTTCGTCTCGGTTCGTCGCATTGACTGCACGTTTTCCGAGTCATTCCAAGTGTCGGGTCAAACTTGAGAGACATTTCAAACGCGAGCGGTCTCGGAATGCTAATGCTCAAATGAATGCTAAGAGCAAAGCAACATCCGTATCGTGACGCAAGATTGTCCCTGAATTATTCATTGCCACTGTCGAATTGCCACTGTTTACTGCCAATGATCAATTTTAATCGTCAAGTATGTTTTTTGATGCATTGGCTCGGAAGACGGACTTGCCCGGCATGGGTTTGTTAGCTACTCTGATGAGTAACAGCAATAAGTTCGAAAGCAATAACGGAAATGTCAATCGGAACAAACGATTTGCCATGGTAAAAACGATCATCCCTTTGCTGTACATCCACTTGTTGCGGAATCGTTGGTGCAGACTAATTGGGAGTTTGATTGGAAACTTTGGATTTGGCCATTTGCTGTCCATCAGAGAAAAAGGGAAAGCGACAGGTATCAGAGACAAAGTCAAACAGACACCAAAACGTGGAAACGCAGCAGTGGAGATGATTGGGGAAAACGGGACCATTACTCTGATCCTCTTCCAGATCTGTTCATCCCCCTGTGTCTTCCTTTTTTTTTTTTTTTTTTTTTTTTTTTTACTAACTGTGTGTACATTTTGTCCATCCCACTACCCTCCCCCCGCCCCGCTACCCCCTCAACAGCTGCCATCCAGGTGCAGGTCACTCCGACACACAGGGAGATCAGCGTGGGCGAGTCCAAGTTTTTCCTCTGCGAAGGTAAGCTAGCACCGGCATCTAGAAGTACAGAAAAAGTACTCTGGTAAAAGTCGACAAAACAAAGTCATCTCCTGTACTGAAGTAGACGTTTAAAAAGCTACAGACTCTAAAATGTGCTTGGGTCCAAAAAGTCAGTTGACTTGGGGTTCCGCTTCATATTTTTCCAACTGCAATTGTTTAAATACCCAGTCATCCGCGGTACTGCTGCCAAAAACTCTTTGGTTCCGAGTGCCTGGTTACCAGCCAGGCATTTTACACCGGAGAGAACCCACCTGAGCCACACGTGGTGCATTCCAATGCAACTTGGGGTTTTTTTTCTCTACTGCGAGGACTTTTTTTCCAAATGCGAATCTTATGATTTGAACTCAACTGTTGCTGTTGGCTCCCGTGAAATATGTTCAATTCCCCCGCCTCCGACCTTTTGTTTCAAGAAGAAAAACGCTTTTCGCTCCAGTTTCCCAAAGCCCTTAAAATGCAGCCAGAGCATTCCATGCCCGAAAACCTTTCATTTGCGGCTTTCACGCAGAAGCATAACAGTTTATTCACAGCGGCAGCTTTTCGCAATATATCCACGACAACGTCAGCCCAATCGTTCACGCGACCAAAGCCAGCATTTTCAGTTCTTTTTCCGACGGACGAATCCAGGTTGACAGGTTGAGGCACAACCCCACCAGCGTCTAGAAAGTTTAACACCCAAGACGCTCGCCACTTTCACACTACGCCTCAGGAAAGTCAGGTTTTCTTCGTCTGTCCCTTTTTTGATAGAACTCAAAAAATCTTCGGATCTAATCTCGCCCCGGCTCAACAGAAAGCGACTTGTTTTTTACGAATGGAGCACAGATGCATGAAATAAACGTTGCGCCTTTACTTCAGTGGTGGGAGACGCCAAAGACATCGACTGGTTCGCCCCCAACGGCGAAAAGATCCTGCCAAACAACCCCAACGTCCAAGTGAACCGCAACGACGAAACCACCTCCACCCTCACCATCTACCACGCCGACGTGGACGACGCCGGCATCTACAAGTGCGTGGCGAAGAGCGGCGACAAGGAGGCCCAAGCCACGGTGCAAGTCAAGATCTTTCGTAAGTGGAGCCGACTTCCGATTTTAAGTAGGACCAACCTGATCCTGCCTTTACACATTTGTATTTTTTTCCTTTCAGAAAAGATCACCTTTAAGAATGTTCCCAGTCCGCAAGAGTTCAACGAGGGCGATGATGCCGACATTATCTGCGATGTGGTCGGGTCGCCGGTCCCCTTCATCCTTTGGAAGCATAAAGGTGTTAGGATCCAGTCCAACAAAGACGGTGAGATGATCCCAATGAATATGTCTCAGAACATGGCTGGATTTAAAACTTGACCAAAAGTTGGCTAGCTTATGGCGAGGGATTGGGAAATTAAAGGGGAAGTCAACAGCCAAATTTTCTTCTTACGGTAGCGACCGATCACGGCTGACATGTTTTCTGACCTTGAGTCATGAGTGCTGATAGCTGTGATGTCATTTTTAGTCGACAACAAGTGGCAAAATGGCCGCCTCCTCAGACAGCTAAAAACGGGTGGATTTGGATTCACTCATATTGCAATATTAATCAGAATGCCGTGTTTAGACTACTTACTGACAAGTCATTTTGGGGGGTTGGCTTGGCCTTTAAGTTATTTTAAACTAAAAAGGAAAACCTTTCCAATCAGTTGAGGCGGCCGTGTCGCTGTTTGTTTGTCGTCAAAAGTCCAATTCGCAACCCGTTCAAGTTTATTCGGGACGCGCTGCTTAAACGGTAAACGAATAGCCAATGGAGATTTTGGGGGCAAGTGCGAACTCCGATTTAATTCGTACCTCTTACCTTATGAGCGTCTGAATCATAATGCGCTCCACTCCTTCTGCATGGAACAAAACGACAGCAGAACTCCAAAGCTTGACATTTAAAATCAATGAATTGCCTTTAAAGCTGTTGGAACAACGATACTTCTTCTTTCTATTGAAACTTTTTCTAGTGTCAAAAAAGAAAAGATGCCTGAGGGAATATGCGGGTCGCCCGTCAACCTGAGCGGAAGCAAAAATACAAAGTATTGTAAGACTTCCTCGCCCGTCGCTATCAAAGAAAAACCGAGTGCATGCAGTCGGTTTGATGAGTCTCGGGTTGAGCGGGTCTACCTATGGTTGCAGCGCCTTTACTAAAGGTGATTTCTAGGAATCGAGCGGAAGTTCTAAAAAGTCAAGTCGGATTTGCGCGCCGTCACATTCCACTGTGTCAGTGAGTCAAAAACACAGCGGGAAAGAAACAAAAGGTGATGCAAAAAAAAAAAAAATATGGAGAAAAGCCTGAACGCTTGCCAGCTGGAAATGAGAGCGGCAGACAGTTGTCGATTTCCCGCAAGTCGGGCTCGGCTGGGTGCAGGTTGTGCATCTCAGGCAAGCGACGGCAATGTCCATGCGCATAAGGAGCACTTACGCGATTCTCAACGATTTACTGTCATGATGCGAAACGTTTGACGTCAGGTGTACAACGGGCCCGCTGCGAGTCATCAATCCGCTGCCCCTGTGTTGGAACAAGACACGCTTGTCGGCCTTGGAAGATGCTATTCATAAAAAGATAACATGTTTCTGGCCCGAGTGAAAGAAGATTCTAAAGGAAACGTGCCGGGTCCCTAAAAGCGGGGCTGTCTCAGCCTTTCGACTGACAAATGGAAGGATGGAAGGATTTGGTTTATGAAACGTGCCAATGGCAACCACAGAACATATTGGAGTTGGTTGAGTGTTTGAAAAATGAGTCAGACTAGAGATGTCACTTTATTTTTTTTCCAGTACCGATACCACTATTAGAACTTGATTCTGGTGATTCAACGGCACCAATTACTGTCAAGGAAGACTTACTCAATGTCGGATTTTTAAGTATCGGTGGCCGGTATCGGATCCAAAGATGAAACTGCTGACTAAATTGTCCCCGCCTGACCCAATTCTAGAGCTAAACTTTTTCCAACGGGCTTCATCGCAGGAAAAAAATGCTAATTTGAACTGGCACTGCTTTTGCTCATGGAATTTGTCCAAAATGCGAAAAAGGGACCACAGCGCCGCGAGGCTCGGCGAGTCAATCGGACTAGGTGACGTGCGAGAAAGGCCGCCTGGTTTCACTTAGTGCAGCTCAGTCCATTACGTAGCGTTGATGGCCGCTTTAATCAGAAGCGGCAACAGGTTGTCACGTCGCGCGTGGCGGCGAGACGCTCGCAGCTCCCCTTTTTTCTAAAAGCGCTTCCTCGATTAGCTAGCATAATTGAGCCGTTTCAATTTGGCCTCGACCGCCTCCCGTTGAAGCGTTTAAAATGCTTCTTTTTCTGCTTTGGAGGAGTAATTAAAGTTGGAATGTCGTTCTTCGCATGACTTTTTTCCTTTACAAAGACCAAAAAGCATTTATTTCGCCTGAAGGTGAAAATTTGATTGCCCTTTTTTTGGTGGCTCACACCGCAAATTATTGGGGGGAATATTACTATCCAATTACTATCCGGTTTCCTTTTTCTTTTTTTCAATGAAATGAATAAATATGTTCATTCATATGGGAAATTATAGCAATTCAGTGGAAATTGAAAGATGGATGCCATTAACACATGTAGTCAGTCGACCACCTGTCATCTTGCAGTGCCATTCCATTTGGGTTGAGGAATTTCAAACTGAATACACTTTTTGATCACTAAAATTCTGGATTTCATTTTTTTGTGTGGCGGGGGCAATGATGATATACTGTGCTTTCCTTAAAGCAGCTTACTGGGGTTGTTCCCGACCCCCCTCCTGATCAGTTTGGCTCAAAAAAAAAAAATGACCATACTTGTGTATGAACTGTTACTGAAACAACCACAACAACAACAAAAATGATTTTTGTAGTTACCAATGTTGTTCATTCACACAGGAACTCTCAATGGCATTGTCGTCTTCCTTGCTGTTTCAGTGCGATACAACGTGATGGATAACGGCCACCTGCTGATTCGCGGCATCAAGAAGACGGACGAGGGCGCATACAACTGCGAGGCGCGCGTCATGGAGACCGGCGAGATCAACTTCAAAATGATCAACGTCGTCGTTAACGGTGAGACTTTTCCGACCGCCGATCACGCTCGGGAATCCGACTCCTGCCGTTGATGAGTTGATTTTTTGTGTGTGTGTTTTTAGTCCTTCCCACCATCCGTGCCAGGCAGTCCGAGGTCAACGCCACCGCCGACATGGGCGTTTCCATCCTCCTGGCCTGCGATGCCGACGGTTTCCCCGAGCCCGCCGTCACATGGGCCTAGTATGTACTGTATGACCTTGAAGCACGTTAATTGAGCTAAGGAAGGAGATGCTGCTCTGTAGATAAAGTTCGGAACCATCGATTTCTGACGCCCGAGGTTGCAAAACGGCACACAATGAACCAGTTTATGGTATCAGAAAATGTCACTCCGTGCTCGTAATAGAGTTCAACAAGCCTCAGAAGTTAACCATTTCATGTCTGAACAATTGGGATTCATCTATTTGTGAAAGTTTTTTTTTTTTTTTAATGTCTTTGTCTTCCCTCGACTATTTGAAGAAATATGGTGTGTTCTAACAACACAGCCCACTCCAGAGCACAAAATAAGGCTCCTCTTTTTTCGGGAGCGCGAGTTGATGGATGTGCTCTCGCTCACCCTGTTTTCCACCTGATGTGTCGGGGATGATGATGATGAAGATGTCTCGGCCACAGGAGGGGTTGAGTTGGGAAGGCGAGGTACGTGAGCGGAAAACTGAGGGCCAAGCCATTTTTTTTCCGACGGCTGTTGGCAAGGCTGCCATGAAAGCGTCGAAACACCTTTTTCTTTTTCTTCAATAGCAGACACAGCTAGGTAAACACGTTCGAGCAGGGCTGGTGGTGTCTGACGATGGCGTCTTACTGCATGTTGCCCAAAGTGCAGCGGCGATTTGTAGTCTGAGGTCGACGCATCGCCAATCACATTTGGTATTAGCTAGCAAGCTAGCAGAGGTGCCTCGGGCGAATTTAACGAAAAATTACAGCAGTGACAATAGTTTGGAAATTTGCATTATAGTTTTAAATTTAGTTTGGTTTTTTTGTTTGTTTGTTTTAGGTTGAAATTTCATTTTATTCCCCCTCCACAAGCTTTAGTTATTTCCATTAGTTTTTTTTCAAGGTCACTTGGGAAATAACGCAAAACTAGCAGCGATGTATGCATAGACTGCGCGTATACTGTATCATCTGCTTAGAAGAGTCACTGAAAACAAGCATTGGGCGATTGTATTCATCGTGAAAATGAACGATGGTTGTCTGCCGCAACGATGCCAACAACAAAACATCCAGCTCGTGTTCCGCTCAAGCCTTCATCTCGCAGACACACACGAGCACGCTTCTCTTGCTCCATCCAGTCACCTCGCCCCACAACTCACTCATCCGAACACAAATTTCACTCAGACTCCTTCACTGCCTCACAGACAGTCACGCTTTCTAGAACTCCAACCATGTCTCAGAAAAAAAGGTGCAGCATCACAAAAAGAGAGCATGGGATGGACTGCATTTTGATTCAAACCCTGTTTGGAATGTGAAAGGAGAAGACATTTCGTCGTTCCTGACAGCAGCCTCGTACGTTTGACTTAGCTGTTAGCCATTAGCTGACAGCTGACAGTTGAAGTCACACTTTGAAAGGAAGCTGTGTGTCGATACTGTATCTGTTCCTTTCTTTGAGCTTTCTGAGCAGATGAAGGAATTCGCATTTCTGGTCCACGGACACGGGAAAATATTTCTTCTTCAAGCTTTGACAACAGTTTGAATGTGCACGACCAACACTGCTAGCAGCCTACTTAAGCATTAAGGTCAATAAAATACTGTAACTGTAACTTTTAATTGGGAAAAAAAAATTGCTTTTCCTGTCAAACTGTTTTTTGGGGGGGGGGGTTTGCCATGATTTAAGTACAAAACCAGTAATGTGGGAACGAGTGAGTGAGTCGCAGTTTTGATGTTGTCTTTTCCTGGCATGTCAAAATCAGCCTTCCACAAAATTGAATTTACAACGAAGCCAAGAGATCCATTCTCCACGTTCCCTCGCGACAGGATGTCGGATTTGCCTTTCTTATTCATCTCTTATTTTCTCACTCCCCCCCCCCCTTCCCCCCCCACCCTCCGGTCGGCAGCAACAACGTCATGCTCGAGTCAGGCGATAAGTACAGTCTGAATGAGGACGGCTCCGAGCTGGTGATAAAAGATGTCATCAAAGTGGATGAAGGAGATTACACCTGCATCGCCAGGAACAAGGCAGGCGAGATGAGCCAGGAAGTCAGTCTCAATGTGTTTGGTAAGGGGGAAAAAAAAAAGAGTTCACTATTGTGCACCTGTGGAAAAGGGGAAATCTAGACACACACACACACACACACACACACCCTCCCCCTTTTTCCATGGAACGTTTAAACATCTTCCTTTTTACCCATTTATTGTGCCTATTTAAAAAAATATATATTTTTATTTTTTTAACAATGTGCACTCTTACCTTCAGGTATCCATTGTTTATCTTTTAGTGGGAATGTCCTCGGCACGGCTCCCCGGTTCATTTGTGCCCACGGAAGCCGCAGAAAAACAGCCCTCATTAATTAAACATTTGTCCACGAGCTGATTATCAATGAACATGGGATTCAAAGAAGACTGGAAAAGAATTATTGATGGATTTATTTGTATTTTCCACCCAGTGCAAGCTAAGATTACCTACATGAACAACCAAACGGCGACAGAGTTTGACGATGAAGTCACGCTGACCTGCGAGGCCTCAGGTGACCCGACGCCCTCCATCTCGTGGAGCTTCCAAAACAGGATGTTCTCCGAAGGGGAGCAGGTAAGGTTGGAGAGCAAGGTGGGATGTGGAATGTGAATATTATAATACGTGTGCTCAACAATTGAAGCTAGCAGCCAGTTGTCAAAAATGATGTCATCAGAGTAGAGTGATGTTGTGGTTCTACACTCGCCGTTAGGTACCAGTAAAAAGCGGCAACAAATGATGATGGATTTAAACTGTTATCTGCCCGTGCAACGCAAACGGTTCCGCAAACAGTAGCGGATTTAAGCGTTTCTGCGACAAGTTAACTAGCCAAAGTGCTAGCGTCAACAATGACAAAAGATGTACACAAATTAAGATTATTGCCTAGCTAGCAGACCCCTTCCTGTTTTTTTGAGGATGACGTAATGAATGGGTTTAACAACCGCATTATGTATTGAGTTACTGAATTCCTACATTTACAATTTAAATGTTTTGGGAAATCAGATTAGCAGTGTTGTAACTTGGCTAACTAGCTCACTATTACCCAACCAACAAAGGGCTAAAGCGTGCATGCTCAAATTATAATATCAACTACTCTCTCGGGCAATAAAGTAGCATCCACTCCACCAAGGCTCAAAGGTGACAGAAAGGTTTTCGAAATGCAAAAACGTATTTGTTTGTCAGTGTCATATTGACTTCTAGGCTTGTAGCGGATGCTGCAACAATTCTATACATGCATTTAAAAAAACATTTAACCAAAGAAGAGAAAAAAAAATCCATCTCCTCCTCCTTAAATGATTGTCAGACGACACATATATTATTGAGGCCGTACGACTGCACGGCATCACAGTGAGCGATGTTAAACGCTGTATTGCCTGATTAAAACTGGAACCGCTGCCACTTGCGTCATTTGCTTAATGAAATTCCGCTCTTACACTATAATTTCCGAGCAGTTTAACCTCATAAAGAGTACAAGTAAGACTTTACTGCTTTTTAATCGCTCCTTTTAGAAGATAAAATTTGAAGAATTGACATTGAAAAAAAAACACAAGAAAAAACAGCCTTTGATGAGGATTTAAATATTGAGTCAAAGTTATTGCAGTGGTAAGAATACAGCGCTAAAACTAGAGGAGCCTTAATGCCAGTTTTTCTTGATTGACATGGTAACATTATCTGCCAAAAGAGAAACAAAATCAAAACTCAGAGGATGAGTGCATGCCAACCCAAGTAAACAAATCATCTGTTGCCCAAAAAAAAGGGTCTGTTATTATCCCATGAAAGAAATTCATAATGTTGCGAAAATGAAGCTGTGTGGGTTTTGTCTACCATCATCAAGTGACCGAGTGAGGGCGAGTGGGGGTCTGGGGGGGTCAATAAAAGTCTTGTGAAACATTTATAGACCTGGATTGCCATAATAGAACCTTTTTCTCATACCGTTTTGACTTCTCGTAAAATAACGAGGCGGGCTGGACTTTGAGGAGAAACTTGAACCACATCTCATCTGAAGAGTGCATGCCGACTGAGGTAATTAAATCTCCAGTGAAGGATGGCTTGCCAGGGGGTCAGAGAGACGGTTGGTCAGTCTTGCTTATTAAATGCCCCCCCCCCAAAGTCAGCATGTGAAATTTCTTTCAGTGTTTGGGATCGACACTTGACAGGTGCAATTTCTTTTTTTTCCGCTATGCACGCAGCCAACTCTAAATTAGCATGAGTGCTGGAAATCTGCACGCTCGCAGTGACGCACGAAGTCAACGGGGGGGCGTCTGTCAGGAACTAATATAAGTGGCACTTTTTTCCCCGCAGACACGTTTTGGTGTAAGAGCACGCCACAGTATAATCTACGTTGAAAGGGTAATCGTTTTCAGCACAGCAGGTTTTTTGGGTGATTTTTTGGGGGGGATGGTATGGTATGCTTTTATCGCTTTTATTTATTGTATAAGCTTCTTGTTTATTTAAGTCTATTTCCAAACAGTTTCTTTTCTTTTGAAGGGGGGGGGTGACTTAATTTGTGTCTTTTGATTCCAATAAATTATGCACAAAATGTAGTCGGTGATACTACCGAAGAGGGATGTGTGAATACCAATGCCAGGTATCAGTCTTGGGTGGATATTTATTTAAAAGTTATCGGGTTCTCATAGTCGCTGCTTATACCAACCACTGATACTTAAGGCACCCAAAAAAAAAAATCTGTCATGGAGTAAGTCCTCCTCGGCAGTAGTTGGCGCTATAGTAGAGCAGTTTGACTCTGTCGTATAAATATTTTTCATAGAAATATTAACTGTATTTTTTGCTTCACTGTTGCATTAGCAACGGTTCGAGGTACAGTACACTGCCACTCGTGTAGAAATTGTAATTATCGTTATGACGGTTCGAAGTGTCTCTGGGAGTCATGGTCATTTTTGGGGGCTTTTCCAGGAAGTGTTTTTCAAACAAATATCAATTTCATTTATTACGCGACTCTGTCACGTAGCGAGGTGGAGATGGACCCCAAAGAGCAGGCAGGAGAGAGGAGCAGGGTGTACTTGACGAATTGTATTAAAACATAGTGAAAACTAAATCCAAAACAAACAAAGTCCAAAGAACAAAACAAATCCAAAGTAGCAAAACAAAAATCATGACTGAAGATAAAACATAACAGTAACCGAAACATGACAAACCCGATGGCAGCAAACAAACAAACATGACAGTAGCAAACAGCAACAATGACCCGACCCTGAGTGGTCGGGAGGGAGGGAGTCCTTTTAAAGCCACTAATTACCAAACGACCAACAGGTGTGCAGCTGCAGGGTGAAGCCCTACAGTGCCACCTGTTGGTCACAAACTGAAACATGACAGACACACTTTTTTACTTTAATTGTTGAAGTGAATCAGTGTTTCTGATTTTGTTCATCTCCACTTTTTTGTTCATATTTTGCAGTATGTTTAATTTTGCAATATTGGGATAATAGCGGCAAGCGTGATCATTTTGTTGGCTATAAATAATCACGTGGTTCCATTTTTCACATGACATGACTAAGTTATTTCTTTACATTTTTTTAATTGCTTTGTTAAAAAGTGTTCAGAAATGAGAGAGAAAAAAACGACTATCATATTTGGTTCCTCAAAATCATTGCTCTGTCTGTCCGTCCCCCCGTGTGACTCTCACAAAAGCTCCACAGTGTTGTTGTTTTTGTGTGTTTGTCCTCTCCAGGCTTCGTGGACGCGACCCGACCAATACGAGGTAGGGCGACTTTAAAAAAAAAAAAAAAAAAGGCGTAGCCATAGTTGCACGGGCCCCAGATTTAACACGCTAGAGCACCACCCCCCACACCCACAAGTGTTTCCACCCAACCCACTTCAGGCGTGTGTGCTGCTAGACGACCACTAACTGTGTTCACATTAGTCACATGCCACGCTGAATGTCATCTGTTGAGTTCATTGTTGAAAGCAGACCTTTTCACTTAAAAACATTTTTTTTGCTGCTTTCTTCAAGGATTTTAGTATTTGCTTCTGCAACGGTCTGGTGGGGTAATTGAAGGGTTGACGCCCGTCCATCGGCGTAAATGCCGTCTGCTGTGCCTTATGAAAACTCTTCCGAGCAGAAAGCTTTTCTGGCAAACCAGCCAACGTATTTTTCTTACACGGGAGAAGCCTTGTGGGCATGACAAATTATTTGCAGTTGATTGGAACAGAGCGTTCAAAAACAATCTTGGATGAGGAGCCACATGCTGCTTCACTAAGTTTTAAGATTATTTCGAGTTTGGATAATCTGGTTCCAGATTTTTTTTTTGTTTGTTTGACGGAGAGCCTTTAGTTAGCGGGCAGCTTTTTGTTTCTCGGACTTCCACATGGACGGATGATGTCATTGTGATCGGACCGCAACGACTTTATCTGGTTCTGCGCCAAAATGCAATTGGTTCTTTCCTGGCTCGGTTCACCCCTGCTACAAAGTTACGTGGTCCTGGAATTTCTGTTGGCATCCAATTTTGCTTTCCTCGAATTACAATGCTGTTAATTCCTCGTCTGTCTTTGCCAAGTTTGTCAAAAACTTTTCTTCATTTTTGTTGGAAAATGTTTTATTTATTGAAGGCAATGGATGCATGGAAATACAAGGGCATATATTTTTCTTTTGTGTTAGCTTTTAGCCCAAGGGCGAGTAAACATTTGGGCCACTGAGAACTGCCATTTTGCAGGCGAGTGATTTAAAGTTTTATGGCTGCAATAAAATCTGGATTTATATCTTGGTGATTTATATGGAAATGATGACTTCGTCTGGATACTTTTTTTTTTCAATATAAATTGTGGGTTTCCTCAGATTTTAGTTGATTCCAAACATCTATCAAATTGAATCAATATTTCATGAAAGATGATGAATAACATTCACTTATGCTAACATGGAGATGTGCTAGCACAGGGGTGGGCAAACTTTTTGGCTCGGGGGCCACATTGATTTCTAAATTTGACAGGTGGGCCGTGTCAGGACAAGATACGGTACATATAAAAAAAAATTATATGTTGACAGTCCATACCAAACATCAACAGAACAAAAGCATAAAAGTATTACCATACTTTTTTTTAATGTGAACGGTGAAACAACTATGGTATATGTCCTGTATGAAGGTTCAAGTATGTGAGCAACATACATGTGTGACAACACAAGCAACAAAGTGCAACAATATGTTGGCCAAAAACTGCAGCAAGCAGTACAGGTATATGACAAAATATAACAAAGTTAGGACTATTTGCTCCAAAATGAGACGTGTAAGAGACCTGGTTGCTTTTCTTTCGACTCACTCATTGTCTCTGACTTGACCTCCCCTCGATCACCACACATGACAGCGTTGCTCAGCTGATGTCGCGTAGCTTAACTTTTGAAGCCAGACACGGACGCTTCAAGTCTTCTATGCTCATAGTTAGCGCTCTGGGACTGGCTTCCTCCCTTTCTAGCGGTCCAGTTTGCGGAAAGTTTTTAGCACGATAGCAGTCAAACCATTCAAGGAAACGTTTATTTACTCGACTGTCCGTCGAGCCGCAAGCAATTTGTTTCTGTATGGTTTGTGCATAAGAAAGACACCGGACATGAGTGTTGTTTATGTGCCGCTGTATTCAATACTGCCCAGTACAAACAAGCGCACGCCCTTCCCCGTACTGCTGGGGCAAACCATTCCAAAAGAGGGGTGTTCACTCTCCGTAACACAATTCACTCTGGGCATGGAAATAGCCAGAATCGGACTGAGCACAAATCACTTCCTCGTTTTTCAAAGTCTTGTAGATTTCAGTCTTTCAGACTCCAAGCATCTCCTGAATGTTTCGTATTTTGTAACCCGCTTCGTTTAATCAGATACACTTCACTTTCTCTACCGTGGCCATTACTCGTTTAGATGCCATGATCGACAGGACGTGAAAATGTTCGCAATTGCAGTAAAACTCACTGCAACAACGAGTCACTTGCATGTCGCTGTTTTGGATCCAATGATAGAAAATAGCGGCGCGGACACACTTATTCCGTCGTATCGAGGGGGAGTTGCTTGAGTTGGCGCTACTGCTGGCTTCCGTATCGTCTCCCCCTCCCTCCCTGTGCTCTGCAACTTCAAGTAACTGCGCCATCTGGCGTTGAAATGCCTGTCATTACAAGTCCAAATGAAATGAATGCAATCATTTATATCGAACCTTAATTGTGTTGTGCACCAACCTTCGGCGGGCCGGATTAAAAAGCCCAACGGGCCGGATCCGGCCCGCGGGCCGTAGTTTGCCCATATCTGTGCTAGCATCTAAAATAAGGCGCTACTTAACTTCGGAGTCATCTATCAAACTGTGAACCACACGTCGTGGGGATGTTTTTGTGCGCATTTTCCGAATCAAGGTTACGTTTATTGGACTGTTGTAGCTAGTCTCTAGTATTTATTTTTGGTCCCAGCATTTTTAGACCACTGGCTAGCCAAGTAGATTTAGACATCAAAGCTTGCCCTTTGCCAGTAGATTAGTGGAGATACGGAAAGTGTCTTGACCTTTACAGTCTGCACTGTTCTCGCTGTGTTCTTATCTCGACAGGGTAGAGAGGGCACGCTTGGAATCCAGTTTTAAATCCTGACGTTTTCAATCCGTCGGTGCTCAGGACTTTCCGAAAACGGCCATTGTAATTAGAAGAACTGTAACCCTGTCGGATCGTTAGCTGTACCACCACAGAAAATCACCTATTGATTCACTCGCTCTCATCGACGGTTTTGGCATTGATCTTGCCTGATCTTTAGCTAGGGCGGCTGATAGCGCTGCTCCGCGACCGAACGCGTCCACCGGATCATCAATCAAAGGCTGCCAGCGAGCATTATCGTAAAGTCCCTGACAGCCACGTCAAGCGAGTGGGGCATGTGTTGAAAGGGAGCGAGCTGACACTCAAAGTCGACCAGGGGCTGATCGTAGCACCCTGACTGGCGCTGTCATTAGGCGTAGAAAAATAAGTAGTGTGTTTCCGGTAACATGAAATTTCAGCATAGGGTCGGTAGGTCGGACAAAGTTTTTTTTATCTTTTTTTCTCCCTCCCCCATCAAAAACATAAACAAAATAAACATAAAACAAGGAGACATTGAAACCACTGCTGGATGCTCGTCTGTCAAAGAGGGGAAGCTCAATTTTGGTCGACATCATAAAATGTGTCCGTTTATTTATACGTGAATTCTACTCTAGCTCCTTTCCTTTTCAAGAAAATGATCTGTGACCCTGTCATACCAACAAGGCGTCTTTTCCCGGTACTTAATTAGTGTCCTACAACTACAGGAACTACAATAAAACCCACCAGAAATAAAAGATTAATTTGTCGCTAGTTGTTTGTTTACAACAAAGAGTGTCGCTAAAATGATTAGGAGAAGTCTCCAGCTCAACTCGGAACAGAATGCGAGTTGAAAAATTTCTCCGACGGATGTCTACACTAAAAGCTTGGTGATTGGCTCATTTCAATGTCAATCGAACTGGCTCACAGGCTCAGACAGATCATCCAATCGGATGCAGAAAAGCCTGGCGTCCGGTACCCTCCCACTGCCATCCAGTCCCATAGACAACGAGCGTCAGTGGGCGGGACAAAAACCAGCTTGTATCCAATGACTCGTCTCCGTTCAACGCATTGGGACAACCTACCCTGAACTCACTACCGTTTAAAGCACAGCGAAGCTGCAGGATGAGTGAGAAGGGAGTCGCGTCGTAACCAGTAAGAAGAAGCTGATTCGGAAAAAAAGTTGAGCACGTAGCGCATATTTAGTCAATGACATGTACACACAATGAAATTTACATTCATATATTTGATCACTTATTCGTTGACATTTTAGGGGAAGCCGAGCTTCCCTTGCAGTCCGAGAGCAATCGCCACTGATTGAAACCCCGCTCGGCGGCGAGAGAGTTGAGTACCCAGCGGCTGGGTGTTACAGCCATCTCGTTACCTCTGCGTCCCGCGTCCTAGACGGCCCGTGGTGTTCGTCAAATAGTTCGTTGAATCTTTTCGATACAGCAGTGGATGCTATTTTCTTCATATTATGGTGCGAGCATGCGACTGCAACACACAAAATGCGGTTTAAACTGTTGTCGGAGATCGTGGCCGCCGCCATGATTCAATGTTGTTGACAGACGACAGGGCAAACCACGCGCACGCTCAATGTGAATATCGCGAGAGTTTGCACCAATGTAAACGCTCTAAATTCATCTTTCCTTTTATTATTTATAATTTTGTCTGTGGTTTTATTGTTCTTGTTTTGATTGTAAAGCATCCTTGAGTGTTTTGAAAGGCGCTTATAAATGAAATGTACTATTATTATTATTATTATTATTACACAAAAATGTAGAAGGTTTGAAAAAAAATGCCGACCGTTAAGTTTTTTTTCGAGGTAGAAATTCTCAGTCGGTCGGGTTACCGGAAACACACTACTTTTTTTCTCTACGCCTTATCGTCGGCAGCATTCATATACGCCCTGATCAGAAGTGTGGACAATAAAAACCACAGGATAATCAGTCGGGATTGTCTTTTATAACCGGGCCTTTGCTGAATTTGAGCAGAAGGTGGGGGGAAAAAAATGCTCAAATTCAATTAGCAGTTCGTGGTAAGTAGCTAATAGCTTAGCTAGCTGCTAAGGACTCAAAATGGTAGAGGTGGAATAATATTCAGTATACTGTATGTGTGTCAGCAACAATGGAGAGCTCAGCGGCATGGAAACGCGGCACACCGTGACAAATAAAAACAGGCTAACGGAGGGCAGCAAACGGGATGAAGTCGGATTTTTTTCCCATCAACATAAATGAATTGTTTTATTTATGCAAGGGCGGATTTGGACCAAAATGAATGCTAATGTTGATTGAGTAATGGAAAGCGTATGAATGATTTCCCTTGTCAGGCTCAATGTTTGCCCGCACTAAATGATCGTTTGTCACGTTTCCTTTGTTTTTTGTTTGTTTGTTTGTGTGTGTGTGTGTGTGTGTGTCAGATCCATTGATGTCCAAAAAGTAATACTTAAATAATAACTGGCCATATAAATAGTTTCAACTATAAACATACCACAAACTATGATACCAACACCGTTTCTTATCTATCTCATTTTTAAAGTATTCAAGTTGCAAATAAAAGGGTGACAGATGAATCCATTTTAATAAAATTGAAGACTTTAATCCACCCATCCATCAACCAGAAAGAAGCTCACCAACTAACATTTTCACAGAAAAACAGATTAATTTGTGTTCACTGCGCTGCATTTTCAGCAGGATTCTTTCTAACAGATGCCACCTTTAACTTCTGGCGTTTCTTCCTTTCCAGGGAAATGGTTATTCCGCCCCGGTTTCCGATGTCAACAGAATGGGTGCACGGTGTTGCCTTTCACAATTGGTTCCCTTCGTCTCTTCTCGTTCGCAGAGCCACGACAGAAACATCGTCGTCCGCAGCCACGCCGGGTGTCGTCCCTCCTCTTGAAAAATGTCGACTTCACGTACGCCGGACAGTACCTGTGCACTGCCAGCAACTCCATCGGTCAGGACAACCAGCCCGTGTACCTGGAGGTTCGCTGTAAGTCCACCTGACCCTCCAGTTGTGGACTCATTTCAGCTGGGAGGCATCTACCCGTCGCAAGCCTTTGCCGAGCTTCCGCGTGTTTTTTTCCGCTTAGGCTCCTCCGATTTCAAATGTGACAAAAGACCAAGCGCCAATGTATATCAGCTCAAAGTTTCGATCGGCTTTCCGTTCCGTTTCCGTCACCTCACCAGTCACACTCCTCGGCCCACCCTCGTGAAACATTCATGGATTATTATCCCGCAGAGGAGCGAGAATGCAATTGATTTCGGATAACACGAGCGCAAAATATAGCCGAGGCTAAAAATGAAATCGATGCCTGCTTCCTTTTCAGCAGTCACAACCCTCAACCGATTTCCCAAGTGTTGAGGGATTCTTCAATGGCCATGTGGCACAAAAACACTCTTGATCCTCACCCTCGACGAGATCTTTTCAGTGTCTCGGCCCCCTGCATAACTGCCTCCGAAAACTTTCCTTGGTTGTTGTTCAGTAGTAAAGCAAGAACTCGCCTCACTAAAAAGAAACAAGATGAATTTCGATATCGGGCAATAGCAGACTGTCAGGAATGATCTTTGGTCAACGTCAATGAGAGCTCCATACGAGTACGAACGGGAGTCAAGGGTAGGAATGCCTCAAATATCATGCTGGACTGAGTATAGACGCTGACATTCTTTCACCGTGATTCCTCATCAATTCTGAATCTTCCATGATAAGCTAGCGCTAAATCGAGTTTGACAGCATCCAGGCAACTTTTCACCCCTCCCCCCACCCTCCCCAGCCCCCACCCCACCTCAACTATTGTTGTTTGCACCAGTTGGCAGACAAATCAATAAGGCTCGCAACGTCTCACTGAGATCAACCAAGCGTTTCTTTTTCCAGTCAGGAGAAAGCTCAAGCCCGTTGGCCTTTATTTAAACTTCAGCTCACCATGTGACTTGCATGTCAAACCCTTTGCCACGCAGGTGAGCGGACGCCGTTCCCTGATGAGACAAACTTGTCGAAATAATGCCCTTTGTTTTAAATGGATGGCGGGTTTAAAAAAATACAAATAAAAAAGCACTTTTCAGCTTTGACGGCATTTATAAACATTCATTTGGCGAACATTTCCGGAATGGCTTTTCAGTCGGGTAACCATAACAAACACTGCTGGGCGCCTTGAGGGAAAGGGAAAAATGTACAATAAAAGACTCAGCATGCTCACGTTTACCTCACCGAACTCCACTCACCCTGTGGATTTTTCACAAAAAGAATAATTGGACCGTAATAGTTTCTTGATACCAGAGCGCTCATTTGCATTTCCCGGAGAGCTGAAGCTTTCTTATCAAGAATCAAAAGTCTCCAGGTAAGCCGCTAACCGTGTTGCCGCGGTGTAACGCTTGCAGACGCGCCAAAAATCCTGGGAGTGGTGGCGGTGTACACGTGGGAGGGAAACCCAGCCAATATCAGCTGCGAGGTGGAGGCCCACCCCGGGGCTTCTGTCACCTGGTTCCGAGACGGCCTCCAGGTACCCTCTGTCAACACCACCAATGTGAAGATCTACAGCAAGCAGAGCAACAGCTACCTCGAGGTGAACACTTTCGGACAACATCTCTGTTGTTCAGTGATAAGTCAGATTTTTTTTTTTATTTTAGATTTTGATTTTTTTTAATGGGTCTGTTCAGGTTTCCCCGGAATCTCAGAGTGACTTTGGGAGCTACAACTGCACGGCAACCAATGCGATGGGTACCGAGTCCAAGGAGTTTCTCCTCATCCAAGCAGGTTTGCAGGTTTTTTTTTTTTCATCACTCGACAAGCGAGGTTTTGGTTTCGAGACCTTCTGACTTTCACATTTGCTTGCTACTGCTCATGTTACTTTTCTCCAACTCTTGAGGTTTGCTTTTGTAGTCTGAAAATATACCGGCAAGTTCAACGAAAACCGGGGTGGAAACCTTTTGCCCTTAGTCCAACTAGCTATTACCCTGACATGACACAGATACGGAACAGGGCTATGGAGTTGACCCAGAGATGTTGCTGCCTTTGGTGGTCTTATCAGAACGACAACACAGCCAGACACAGTGTTGTAATCGTTTGTGAAGCCAGGAAGTTGTTTAGGTTTGTTTTTTTTGCAATGCTGGGATCAGGGTTTGAATTTGAACGCCTGTACAATGGCCTACAAATCTTTTCAAAGTTCAAATGGAACCATTACGGTACGCCGCTTTGACCCATTCTTTTTTTGTTTTTGTTTCTGGAGGGGAGTAGCAGGTCTTAACTGAGGTCGGACGCCGCCTGAGAAGCATTTTGTGAAGCCAGGACTGCTGTGTGATGTTTTACAACTGGGATCAATGTTGGGGTGTACCCTGCGTTTACCGTGTGGATGTTCCGTACAGTCAGAAGCCACACAGGCCCGGAAATACAAAGTCCCACCCAGTTATAACCCGAAGTAGTATTTCGCAATGCCAGGACCGGGATTTCTCTGTTGCTGGACCATGAAGTTGATAGTACGGGTCTTCTGTTCCGTTGATGCATCGGTTTTCTTATGTTATTGACATCACATGAGCAGTATTGAATGTGGAAAGATGGATGGCACGCGGTGCGACGCTGATTAGATTTTCCCCGATAAAATGCAACACCACAAAGGACAGGTTAATAAACGGCGAGGATAAATGGAAACGCGATACATTGCTATGATACTACAATTGGAAATCACACCGGAATGCTGGCTGTGATGGATAGACCGTGGCATAGCTCCACCTTGAAAATGTTCCTGCGGGGAGGCCATTGCAGATCCCGGCCTCACACGGTGAAGTCGGGTTTTCCGTGGTAAAATCATTAGTTGCCGAGGCGGAACGGACTACCCGCCTACCACGTATCCATTTATATTCTTCATGAGCTGCTCCGGGATGCCCAAAAGAAGCAAACAGATAAAAGATGCCTTTTAAAGAAACAATTTTAAAGTCCGGCGTGAGGCGAAACGTCGCGGTCAAGGTGGAAGAGGAGCATTTTGCATCACAAACCAGCCGCTCGCATCTCATTACCGGAGGCAATAGCCCCTTTCAGATGGGATTGGGGTGTGGGAGGGTGAAGTTGACCCTGCAATTTTACAACTGTGGAGGTCAAATTAAAAGCCCCTTTTACACCGGCTGTAAAATCTGGAAGGTTTTGGGGTTTTTTCTTCAGATTTTTTTCCCCCATGTAGCTAATGTGTATACATGGCTCCCTGCTCACCATGCATACCACCACCCACATGCTCCATTCTGGCAGTTTTAACCTCTTGTTCCCAAAACCTGCACCACTTGAGGTCGAACGACTGGGACACTGCAACAAATAATTAAATACACTTAATTCATCCCAGTGTCTTTTCTTTTAAAATATTAGTTAGCGATACTGTCCATGACTACACCTGTTTTTAGCCTGGTTGGAACCTTTTATTTATCTTGTGTCTGCTGAAATTTTGCCAAATCTACTGTATGATTAGTTGGACGTGTTTTTTGGGGGATTTTTTTTGCATTGTAGAAGTGCCATCATCGCCAGAGATCCAACGGGTTGAGCCTTTCTCCAGCTCAGCTGTGGTGGAGTTTGACGAGCCTGACTCTTTCGGAGGTGTACCCATCATCAAATATCTGGTAGAGTGGCGCTTGGATGGCCACGGCTGGACTGGAAAGGAGTACGACGCCACAGAAGGTGAAACAATTACGGGAGGGCGGGAGAGGGAGAACCAAAAAAGTTTGGATGACTCAAATGAATTCCAATGAAGTGTCGCGTGGTTGCTGGGCAACGCGGATCAACGCTCACTTGCTTTTGTGTTGATGCGCCGGCTGCAAACGTGCGTTCAGTCAAGTGCAGGTTATTCTGATTAAATTACTTTGCCTCATTTGAGCATTTATTGAGGGATTCCTCTACGTGCCACTGGAGAGAGAGCCACACTTTGAGAATCCCTGCTAGCAAGACGCGCATTTTCTCAACTACGGTCAGTCAGAACCTGGTGGAAGCTGTGCTGCCAATACTCCCAACACCCCCCACCCCCATCAACTTTTTGCGGATAAACAAAAATGATGGTTCTTTGACGTGACAGAAGGAGGAGCAGATAACACTTGAGCCATCGCCGCGAGCTAATCCAAACATGACAGTGTTGCGCGCAGCCCGACGTCTGGCCGAGAGCGAGGCTGAGATGACAGTCGGCTCGGGCCCCAGATAATAGCCCCGTCCCGCCGCGACGCGGTGGCGCTGGCATATCTGGATGCTTCCTGTCCCGTTTGCCGCATGGGGCGTATCTGTCAGCAGCTTTGCTTGCTGGCTGCTGTCATCTCACGGCCCGAGAGCCACCTGTCATGTAAACCAATGCGCTAAGCAAAATATTTAAAAAAAACAACAACAACACAAGCTCTCCGAGGGATGCGCTTTGCATTTCGCTGTGCGTGTGCGCACACGCTCGACATTCTTTGGTAAATGCAGGAACAACAGAAATGGTCCACAATATGGCCAAAAAACGCCTAACAGAGTCCCCTTTAATTGAATCGATAAAGCCCCGGTTGGTGCTTAACAGTAATTACATCATAAAATTCACTGTGGGTGAATAAAAGGCTGACCGAAACAGACCTAAAAATCAAGAGTTACGAAAACCCAAGACCTGCATTTTCTTTCATTCTCGTCATCTCCCCGTATGTCGTATTTCATCCAATAGCAGTTTGTCATTCATTTGAAATAATAAATGCCTTGCCTGTACCAAAAGAGACACCGCCTCCCTTTTCCTAAAAGGAAAGAAATTCCACTTATGTCACTACACAGACATTAAAGTGTCAAGCCCATTTAAAAGCTGTTGCCAGCCAAAACAGCAAAAGTCACGTGGATGAATTGATGTGACGTCTTGACGCAATGGCATACAAGTATCCACCGAACCACCTGTTGCTAACCCAAATAGCAGCATCAACAGGAGCACATCATGCTCGTCTATTTCAACTCTGTTGCTATCCAAAACAGCAGCACCTAAAGTCTTGCTGGACGTGGCTCCGCAACGTTGTGCGCCTCCATATTTGTTAGCGGGCGACTCAAACCGTCTTCACTTTTGTGAGCTTCCAGTGGGGTTTACTGTCGGTCCTCAGCTGTGTCTCGGTGAGACAAAGCAGGACTGCCATCACGTGTTTCAAAGAAGTACTGTCCCAGGTACACCTACACGTTCAAATGGAGCCCAATCGCAAAAGGCCTGGATTGCACACGAGAGGCATTATAAAAACAGAATGCGCAGTTTTAACATATTTGCATCCACGGCGTCCATCAAACCTGAGATTGATTTCCCGCCCAACGGTCTCATTTTGTATACAGCTCTCGTATCGCATAGCCTGAGATTGGTACTTAGTGAGTTAGTTTTGTGACTCACTCAAACTTCCCGAAAGTCAAAATCATCCTTGCCTTAAGGCAGACTTTATTGAATACGTCATAAACAAACACTCTCTTGACTGTAACTTGTGAGCTGATTGATTCTCAATCTTCCGATGTAAATAATGTCGATGTGATCATCTCATCTTTGGAACTTGTTCCTATGGGGAAAGAAACGCCATCGAACTAAACAGGCTTTTAATGGCTTTGTAAAAAGATGCATTTTTCTCCCCTCGCCAGACTTGACCAGGATCACCATCGCGGGCCTGACGCCGGACACCATCTACGAGGTCAAGATGTCCGCCGTCAACGGCAAAGGCGAAAGCGAGAGCAGCGCGGCCGTCAAGTTCAAGACCGGGCCGATCCGTACGTACCCGTCCTCCGTTTGACATAGCCCCTCCCCCCCCACTCCCCTGCTCGTTTTGGAAACTTGTTGGCGACGTCGCGCCGCTGATCGCGAACGTTGACAAAAACAACTCTTTGAATAAAGGCTTTTGAAAATGGAGTCAAGCTTTGAGCATACCCGACATTGAATTTAAAAGCCGGCATCAAGGATGTTATTATTCACAAGGGCAAAATCAAAACACATGATGCGAGGTTGAGTCGTCCCGTTCGCGATGTTGGCGACGAGCCTTTTGATGACATTTCCGATCAATTATTTGATAAGGTTGAGCTGTCGGTTAATATCTGCATCGCAAGACTACTTTTTTTTTCTTTCTTTCTTGCAAGCCAAATGAAACAAACTGAAACACACCCAGTTTACTGGTTAACCCGTCTGTTTTTTTGTTGTTGCCGTGACCACGGTGAATTTGCATATTTACAAAGCGCAAAGACAAAGTCGGCGTGAAATGTTTCAAGTAGGCAAGCAGGCCACGCAATTGGCGCGCGGCGTCTGTTAGCATGATAGCCGTTATTTGAGAAAATGATGTTTCTTTCTTCTCGTGCAGTGGTTCTCCATTTTTTTTAACGCCTCGTAACGTCGTCATCACCAGCCACAAGGAAGTTAAATACAACTGAACTGTACTTGGGCAGCGCTTCTTTGACGTCGTGCGAGTACTACGTGCGCTATACATTGAGAATCGCTGCTCGCATGAGTCCAGAAATGCTAAATGCTAAGGACTCCATTCATAATTTGTCTTCATGGTGGCTATTCGGTAGGCTGTTCTCTGATTATCAGGCGCTAACACGTCATATCTAGAGCTCACACATACACCCAAGCGCGCTTCTTTCAACGTATTGATCCACGACTTGAGTTTTCCCAGGCCCCCTTCCGAAGAGCTCATAAATAAATGTCGGACTCTTTGTTTTAAATCCATAGCAGCCCCCCCCACCCCGCCCCCATCCGTCTGTTCTTCCTATAGGCTTTTCTCCTCAACACCTTGCTTACTTTATGATTTTTCCCACCACTTCAAGCTCACGCGGATTAAAAAAAGCCTTCCGCGGCTCCAAGTTCTCCTCCCAAGGCATCGTTTGGGACTTTTCTTACATCTCATTTTCATTGTCTCTGTTTCTTCTTCTTTTTGTTCGTTTGTGTGCATCTCTTTCACGGCGGTTTCCATCTGTTGTGTTTTCCATCGGATCTCTCAGGCCTTTCTTTTACACGTAAGTTTCCTCTGTCCGGTCTCCGGTCCTGTCGGCTTTCTTTGCCCCTTCCGACCCAAAACCCACTTTTGATAGAGCCAACTCCGAGGCATCACTGCCATTTTTTGTTTTCCAGATGGCATTCCGTTCAATTACTTTAAAGGTTTGTTAAGCAGTGGGGTAGATGAAATCTGTATTTTAGCTTCCCCTTAGCATTCCCTCCCCCACCTTAACATTTTTCTCTGTCCAGTAAATTGTAAATTCAGCTCGTTCGTGTCGAGCGAGGTCGTTAAATGAGGTACACGCAACTGGGAACCTAGGTGTATTATCATAAGGAAATCAATGAGGTACTTACCGGTCGTAATGTTCAAGGCTGGACATCTTTGCATTTCAATCTCCCCCGTAAGGATTATTCTATAAAGAGCTCCAAGTCCCGCAAATCTTGCTTGTTAGCGCTCGTAGGAGTGCACTTTTATTTTTCATCCTTTTCATGTTATGTTTATACTTTTAAGATACACATTTCGTTGGATCGTAGCTCCAATTGGGATGGGACAGAAGGTGGCCTCGTTTTTAGCAACCCCTGCTAAGAGTTGCAAATGTGTCTCGTAAAAAATGCAAAAGATGATTTTTGTTAGTTATAAAGGTTTGGTCGCTATGGAAAATTTGCAAAAAGAGGTTGCAGTTATTGGTATACAGTACATACTGTGTATTTGAACACTGTCGTAGTGTTCGTCTTGCTGCTATACCAATTGAGATGGACCCTTTTGAAGACTTGCGCTAACATACTAATAGATGCTATAGAAATATGAGATTCTGTGTGGCAGTACAGCAACTAGACAAAGCAATCAACATGTTCCACCAACTTTCAAAATCTTCCACCAGCGTCATCGGAGGCTCCGCCCCTTATTGTCACCACCAGTATGGCGCTTAGTGAGTATGCCACCATGCTCGCCATTGCCGTCGCTAACTTGCTTGCCGTTGGTATGGTGAGCTATCGCTAGCATCGTACAGCATACCCAAATGGACGAGCTTAGTGGCCGATTTACTAACCGCATTGAAATTAATGTCTTGCGTGTGAAGAATTGTGGAATACTCCTGCAGTGATCATAACATCTGGAATGCATCGGACTCAAAGTAACGTTTGTAACTCCAATGGGGGGCCGAAAATGTTATCCATGTCTTTTTTTTTTGTAAGCGGTTGATAAAAGCGGCAGTAGTTTTCAGTTCGTTGACACCCAGACAGTCAACAGATGAGCCAATTTGAACTCTGTTGCTAACCAAAACATCCATAACCACGGAGGCATGGCAAAATTGTGTGTCCATGTAAATGTTCCAGGAAGTCTCGCTTCTTAATTTGTTTCAATCTCCAGTTGCGCTTGGAATATACCGCTAATATTTTTATTCAGTCCAAAAATAAACCAAATTAAATGCCTATTAGACACTTCCCCCTATCTCCCGTTGAGTAAATAAACGCCTCCCATTGTTTTAAGTCTGTTATTCTCGTTGGCGAATAGATGTGTGAAATAAGCTGACTTTTCACCTTTTCTTTGGCTTTGCATCTTCCAAGAGGAGATTCAGTGCCAGGGCCAATTATAAATTAATGTTATGCTCAAAGGTTTGTGACGAGAGGAATGTCGCTGGTGCAATTCGTGGCCAATGGGGCCTCATAAGTGGATGGCATTAACTAATGATGATGATGATGATGGTAGGAGGTGGGACGCCTGAATGGAATTCTGTCAGCATCGGTGTGTCGATGGTGACTGCCACGACGTTAGGGACCCCAAAGTAACAATGACCTCAACAAAAATAACACTTCCCTACTACTGCTTACTTTCTCTGTGACTGTAGTTCTAGAAATGGGTTTCAGAATTCACATTTAACACAAGTATGTCGTCTCTAACTTCATGTTAGTCACAAACGATCATTGTCGTCACACTTTACAGAGTAATTACATGGAAGAGACTGGAAGCTGTTTAATGCGCCTCCCAGTTGGAGTTGACAGTCCAACTCTACATAAAACAAAGTCGTGTATCACTGACGATATATATTTGTGTCTGCATGACTGTATTATGCTGCCCCCTGGTGGCCGAGTCTCTCACACCAGAGGGAGCCAGAATGAATCAAGGGCTGTGTCCAAATTCTCAGACTGGGTCCTCCAAAGGCCGCATTTTTTCCGTCCGCATGATGTCACTTCCGGCGCGACTCCGACTGCACATGGTGTCCAAATTTGCGTGGTTAATGCGTTCCTCGAAGGCTAGATGAGGAGGAGCCATTGAAGGCATCGAAGGACCCAGCCTGCGAATTATCTATATATATATATATATATATATATATATATATATATATATATATATATATATATATATATATATATATATATATATATATATATATATATATATATATATATATATATATATATATATATATATATATATATATATATTATAATAAGTCATTTATTCCAGCTAAAAAAATATCATAAAACATTTTACGTTGTTTTAAGTAAAACTCTCATTTATTATTTGTGTTGAAAAGAATCTGTTTTTTTTTTGTTCATTACATGTGTGCAACATTGTTTTCTGTTTATTTTACGTTCACATTTTCATCATTTCCAAAAATGTTTCCTTTTTTTGTACCCTTCCCTCATGCTCCGCCCCCATATTTACTCCCGTCGGCCAATCGTGTGATTGTGCGTCATGTGACTTTGACTCGTGGCTGATGATGTCGACATCGCCGGCTAACAGAAGGTAACTTTTGCTCACTATTTTGCAGACGAATGACTGTTCAGGAGCACGTTTTCTGCGGTAGTCATTTTGTAACACGACATCCATTATTAAGACATCACTCATGCCAATGACTTCCACCCCGTTATGGCGACTCCAATTCATACTCGAAATGACTCTCGGTCAACTAACGTTAAAGATGAATGCATATGGCATTCTTGAAAGCAATCATCACATTTTTTGTCACAGCGGGACTGTTTTGGGATGAGAGAATGTGACCTTGACAAAAGTGCAATTTGACCCTTTCATTTACCAATGATAACCTGTAACCTGATAATATGATAAGATGTCTACTGTCGTGACCACTGTCCCTGAAAGGGTTTTAAAAAAACTACATTTTTGTCAAAAGCAGAACATCATTTCTTTTTGTTACTCTTTTGTTTACTCTCTGCTTTTGAATTTGCCGATGAACACACACCCAAACATAGTGTGTAATCAGTCGAAAAAATAATAATTCGGTTCTCAACATTTGCTTTAAACTGAACGTGTCTTCTGTTGCAATGCACTTTTTTAAATTGTCGCACAACAACCTCATTGTGTTCCCCCCTGATGAGCCTTAATCGTTGGCATTATTTTGAATTTCCTGACATTCTCTTCATTTTGAGTCGAATTTGATTGGACGGTCAGTGACATGAACTGCTGCATGCCAGTCGATGCCTTCTCCCTCTTCTACCACTCCCTCTTCTGTTCTTTTGATTCTCACAGGAAGTTCTGTGTGTGCATGTGTCATCACTGTCATGTCTTATGCATCCCTGTCACCACCTCACCAGAATCCATTTTTATGTCAATTTTTTGGGGGGTGGTGTGCCATGACATTTTTAATCTAATGTTGGGAAACACTTAGTATAGCCTTTGTATGTACTGTTTGACCCGTGAACTCAACTTCACAACAAGCCCCAGTTTTGCATCGTGAACACATTTTGGGGGGAAAAAAAGAGTCTTCGAGCTGTTTAATTCCGCCGCCAGATAAAGTTTACTGTCAAACAAAACGTAAATGAAAGCGAATTACATGTGGCGCATCCAAAACAACCATGCAACTTCGCTTTAATGCCCATCAGCTTCATGTTAACATATGCGGTTGGGAACTCCATAGACGAGCTAACAAATAGCATCTATGTGCTTATCACTTTTAGGGACGGATATTTAAGTGTCATTTTTTTTTGTTTTATTTTTATTTTTATTTTTTTTGATTGGCTGGAACCGATTAACGGCAATTGCATTCATTTCAATGGGCAAAGATGACCCTAAAAGCTGAAAGGACGATGTGGAGATGCAGCACTACAAATGTTAGCATAGTACCGTTTTGTCCAGTTATCTATATGCTATATCCACAAAGGATTATCTGTGTATATTATTAGGTATGTGTTATGTTATTTTGGGGGGCTCTGACCCACGTTCATGAACGTATGCTTTAAAACAAGTACCTCCGGTATAATTTACACATTGCCCTGAGCAGCCCTAAACTTTGCAGCCTGCATGAAGGAGTTTTTGTTCTTTTCCTCTTCGTCTTTTTTTTGTTGTTTTTTTTTTGTCTCTCACAACCTTCGTCCATCTGTTTGAGCCTCAGAGGAAAAACAACAATAAAAGAAGCTAACCGCAACATTGCTTACGGACAACAATGCTGTCTGCCTGCCACCTTTTTCTTTTTTTTTTTTCTCTCTCCCCTAACCTTCACTTGTAACTGCACTCATCAGACTAACTTGGAATGTACACCGTGAAACACAATCTTAACCATTGTCTGTTGAATAAACGCCACAGGCCACATTCAAGTACGCATCAAATATGAGCTGGAGGGTTGCCACACAGGATATTTCAAGTGAGATTGAGTCTTTTCTGTAACCGTGGAGCCAAGACGTGTATTCATAATTAATGAGCGTCTTCCACCGTGCATGGTCGACAAACAACAAACCGACCCAACTTCCTTAGCATTAATCTCCATCGACGTCCGGAAGCTCATTATCCAGCATCCCGGTGGTCATTACTCAGGGGACGCAGACCTTAATGAGGAGCCGAGCCATGCCCTCAAAGTGATAGTCCACAAAAGACTGCCTTGGAAGTTTTGGGGTTTTCTTTTTTTTGAAGGGTCCACTCCTTGCTCCTTTGCTTTAAAAACACCTATTTGTGGCAGCTGTTTCCATGGCAACCTTTCTGTTAAATGCTTACTCTCATTTACTCTTCGTAGGGGAACCCAGCGCCCCCAAGTTGGAGGCCATGGTTCAAAATCAGGGCAATGCTCTGAAGGTCAACTGGATCAAGCAGGACGACGGCGGTTCCCCGATTAAGCATTACCTGGTCCGATACAAGGCTGTGAGTATTCTCAAATTGCTTTCTTTCTTTGTATTTTAAGTGGCAAAGATTTTTGGTGCCATCTTGTGGTGTCATGATGCCAAGGAACTATGTTGAACGCATTAAGGAGCTTTATTTAGACAAAAGTAGAGTGTTGCCCGTAGTATAAACCCTTTTAAGGTGGGTGTCAATTTCCTGTAAATGTTGAATGAGCTGATGAGCATTATGAATTTTATTTGTGTCTGTATATTTTATTTCAATTAATTTGGTGTGGTGTTGTGATCATTTCAGAGGACACATTTCAAATAAAAAATTTGTCTTTTAACTATGCCACAACTTTTGAGTGGTTGCGGTCAAATATTGCCTTGCCTTTATTATCACATCACGCCCCCCCCCCTTTTTTTTCCCCCCCTTGAGTCTAGTCAAAGTCAACCCTGACAATATTTTGCCGCCTGCTTCTTCCTCAGAAGCACGTGTCCGACTGGAAACCGGAGATCCGCATGCCGCACGGCAGTGAGTACGTGGTGTTGGGCGGACTGGACTGGAACACCGAATACGAGGTCCGTGTTGTGGCGGTCAACCAGAAGGGCAAATCCGAGCCCGGCATCCTGTCCTTCAGAACAGCCACAGAACCCACCACCATGCCAGGTACTTGATTCATTCTGCCTTGCACACACACACACCACTTTATTTGCTACTGCAAGGCGTTTATGTGCGGGGAAAAAAAAAATCATAATAATAAAATCAAAACGAGAGCCCAAGCTTGAAGTCGGGTTCACTGTCAAGGGCAAGCGGGGCAAAAGTGCGCCCCATGTAAATGTGCAAAAATGGGCCAAAATTGTACATTCAAACACTCCCTGGACAATTTAGGGTGTGGCAACCAAAGTCTTTTTTTTTTCTCTCACATTTTTGTTTTCGCAAATTTTGTAGTCCTCGTCAAACGTACTGAGCTAAGGCTCGGTTAAATCCATTTCGGGTGTGCTACCGACCCATTAATTTTTATTTGTGTAGGACAACTTAAAAATGGAACATTTTGCATTCAAGTTTTGGTTCATTTTTGGACCCACAAAAATTCAAATCATTACGGAGAATAATAATAATAATTTCTACATAAACCATAGCGACCTCGCAGCATGATTTCGTTTTAAATGTCATGATTGGAAATGTTAGTTGGAAGAAGGTATATTGTGCAAATATGCTGTCGAACTGCCATGACAACAAAAACTACGAGCACCAAAATGTCCGTTCAGGGTATATGCTGAATATCATGTTTGGATTGGCATTTCAAATGCAATGGCAGATTTTGCAGCGATACCTTCACCAAAGAGAAGGCGATTTGCATTTCAAAAGGCCACTCACGATATAGCAGCGGCCAGTCTCGGCAAGATAACGGAAAACGATGGGGGGAAGGGCGGGGAAATAGCGCGAGAACCTTTTCGCGGCAGCAGAAAGGGCGCGAGGCTCGGCATCACGCTTACGCTGCGCTCCTAATCTTCGCTCGCATCATTAAGGCGGCCGCTGCTCAGCGAGCAAGAAAGCGGCGGCAGATATCCGTCAGGCCCGGAGCGATTTTATTCTTTTTTTTTTTTTTGTCGTTCTTTTGGTGCGGTTAATCCTTTAACGCTCTCCTCCAGCGGTCATGGTCGGCCTTCGCTCTGTTGTTGTTGCTGCTGCTTGTTGTGCTGTGTGCAATCATGTTGAAGTCGGGCCGCTTCCCCGCCACAATGAACCGCGCAAGTCTTGAGAAAAACAACTTTCAAATAAAAAATGTTCTGACCCCAAAGTCTTAACCGCTTTTTTGAATGTATGTTTTTCTCTTTTTCTGAGCTGCTTATATTTTCTCTGAATCGAGAAAAAAAAAAAACACGCACACAAAGAACCATCTACTTCAGACGATTGCTTGCGGTGTCAAATGAAAAGCATGTATCAGCAAGGCTGCCAGTGCATGGCATGCAAAGAAAAGACCAAAACAGCTCAGGGGAGGTTTGGATCACTTCAAAAACAGAAAGACCAAAATCAAATAAAGTTGAGCCAGTTCCCGTGCATTCAAGTCAGTCCTCCATAAATTTCCTGCAAGCGCTTTTATTTGGATCTTTATCTTTCTCCCAAGCAAGTGCCACGACGTCACAAAGTTCAAAACGTGTCGGTCAGACGTCAATGCATCCAAATCTCCCCAGGCGGCGCGTGCGCTCGCTTCAAGCTATCGCAGTGCTGATAATTGTGTGGGGCGGGGGGGTATCCAAACCATTCATCTCATCAGCGCAACGCATCGGCTCTTCCCTCCTTTCACGATGAGCATGTGGTGTATGGGGCTAAAACAAAATGACAAAAAAGTCACAAAAATACTGGCTATATAATGCTGGTCTGGTCTCAGTTTGCTCCCTTCCTCTTCATGAAGCACCAAGCGATGAGACTGCTGCTGCCATCTACTGGATTAGCATTTACTTTTCTGCCGGCCATTTTGGTGTAGCTCACTCGCGTCGGAGACGAACATTCTTTATCGATAGCAAATGCTAATTTTCAAGCATTATTAGCATCTGAAAGATGCAATATTTGATATTTCAAAAGCGTTCGGCCCAAACAGTTCTTGCAAGTCCATTTTCCCCTTTGCCTTCCACCTTTCCACCCATGCCTGCCATAAACCATCTGCCTTGCGAACTAACTGTCTTCCTTTTTTATTTTATTTCATGTTTTTAATTTATTAATCACTCACTGCAATCTCTTATAACCTTTCGGGGCTTATATTTCTGTATTTCTGACTTTGTTTTTTTTTCCCAATATTCCCCCCCTTTCTCTTTCCTTCTTTCCTCCCTTGTTGTTTCCACCCTCTTCTCGTTGTCTCTCTTGTCTTGTCCACGTCTTGTCGGGGTGGGGGCAACTGCGGATGGTGACATTGTCATACGCGCCAATCTCTTGGTTTTCTGTTTTTTTGCGTCGCGCGTCAATTGTGCCGTTTTGGATGTTTTGGTGCCCACTCGCAGCCACGCTGGGTTGCCAGTGCGTGACGTACAGTTTGGCAGCTCTTCTGCTCTCCACCTCGCTGACCGCGCTCTTGTTCTAGTCAAACTGATCTCATCCGAGGAGAAGGGATAGTCGGGAGGAAACGGAAACTCGTTTTTTGGCTCTGACATCCACCCCACCCCACGCACCCCCCCAACCCCCACACTTTCGCTCTCTATGCCTTTTTGAGCCTTGTGCAGCCACAAACAAGATGACAAGTCCAAGATGTTTGCTTTTATGATTGTTATCACAGGGTGCTCTGTATGTGCATCAGGTTTCTTTGGCGGAATTTTGTGTCGTCTGATTATTTTTATTATTATTTATTTTTGTTTTGTTTTGGGGTTTTTTTGTTTGGTATCTGATATAATATACAGAATGACGATTTATATCAGTGGTGTCCAAAGTGCTTCTTGAGGGCAATTTTAATGATTTCATTTTTGTCTTAAAACAAAAAAAAATGATGCAATTTTTTAGATCCAATTGCACTGGTCAACATTTGTACTTTTTTTTTTTTTTTTTTTTAAATCAGAGAAGCAAATAAACTTTTCTACAGGATTGTTTTGTTTTGTTTTTTGGGTTGTTTTTGTTTTTTAACGCTGATTCTAAATCTGGCCTTAATATTTCTCTCTATAATAATAGCACTATCATATCAAAAATATAATATGTAATATATTTATGAATTAGGTTTGATTCAAAAACATGTGGAATTAGCTACAATACACATGGTAAAACCCGTGTTGCGCAAGCTTTTGTAGGTTAAAAATAAAAACGCGCTGGGGAAAAAGACCCCAAAAGGCTTTTAAAAAAATCTAAAAATTCAAATCCGCATCAAAAATACACTTAGGGATCTCTCATTAATATTTTCTGTTGACCAGTGTTGGAACAGTGAGGCCAATTCCTTATTTTTTCTGGATATAATGAAAACATTTTGATTTGACATAAAAAGATGAATATGAGACAAAAAGATCAGCCATTCAGATCACAATCAGTTACGTGGATAAGATGTTAAATTGCTCAAGAATATTAAAGTGGCATCTTGAGATTTTTTTCTGTCCACTAACCTCGGTGGAAAACATTTTGGGCACCCCTGGTCTAAAGGAGGGATACAAGTTAGGGATGGGCATCATCAATTTCTTGATCGTTAGGAATCCCGTCGATTGTTGATGAGAAGTTGATCTGCATCCACAAAATGGCCGCTCGTGTCGGAAGACAGCCTCCTTTCCGAAATGTTTGTTTTGAAGCTATTCGTCCATGAATTGGTGGATCATTTCCCCCTTTGTACCATCATGCCCATCCCCAGATGCATTTATGTCACAAGTCGGATCTCGGGTGGCGTTTTGTTCGGAATAACACATTCATAATGCCTTAGTGTGAACTTGAGAATCGTGTGATTGTGTGTCTGCAATAGCTCGACCTAGGTTTAAAAAAAAAAAAAAAAAGGCTTTAATTTCTTCTTCTGCTCTTGGCTTAAGCGCATGAAGAGAGCATGAAGTGCCCCCCGCCCTCCCCAATCCGGTTATTCACAAATATGCTCCGCCTCCCTGGCCCACCGGCCGAGCATTATGAATGTGTTCAAAGCAGGTGAGGCTCTCCACTTCCAAATTGGAACATTAAATGAATTCAAATGCACTTTCCACGCCACTTGGCATCAGAAACATTTTCAAGTAAAATGCCTTGAAAGGATCGAAAAGGCTGGGTAGGAAAAAAAAAGTGAAATGATCATGTTTTGTGTGTACTGTAAATAATCTTTTCGGACTGAAATCGGCTGTTATTTTCACTCGTCTTTATACCAGAAAGCAGGAGAAATGTCCTGAAAGGCGGGGAGGAAAATTACGTGCGTCACTATCAAAAAAGAGCATCATTTTGGTTTGAAGACATTTTTGTAATTACATATCTCTGTGTGTTTCATTGTAACCGTCGTTGGGGTGGAAATAAAGTGTGTCTGTTTTTCTTTCAGTGATTTTGTTAGCTGGAGTGCAGAACCTGTCTGTCAAAGTCAAGTTTTTTGTTTGTTTTTTAAACAGGCCCTCGACAAATGGCTAAAACCTAGCATACCGTTAGGCTCAGTGCATAGCTGCCTAAGTTGTATTTAAATGTTTTCAGAAAACAACAAATTCAACAGACAAGAGTCCAGCTGCCTTGATTCAATTTTTGAGAATTATTGAGAATCCAAATCGAAAGTAAAGGTTCGTTCGTCTATTTCAAAGTGACAGTTCTCTTGTTGTAATGCAGTATTCCACCATCGGGGGGCGACAAACTTACACCCTCCAGCTTTAAGTTACAATAGGTTAAAAATGACCTTAGCAATTATGCAATGAGGCTAGCAATATGTTGGTTAACAAAAGCACAGATCTCGGGGAGTCTGTATGTATTATGTACACTCTGAACCAAATTTTAAAGTAAACTAGTCGTGCCCTCTGTAAAGTTAAAAAAAAAAACTGCCCCGCTCCAATATTATATATATATAATATATAAATTGTTTTTTTTTTTGGTCTATGCCACCTGATGTGGGCGGAACTTGGCCCCAAAGTTTAATTAACATTTGGAGGCTAGGCCATGAAGAAAAGCATTATTTTCATGTATTTATTTTATTATCCCCTCGGGTTACGCCGACAAGCAATTAGCTGCATGAGGGCACGCCATACAAAACTGAGTGTGACAATTGAGCGCTGGTGAAGCCCGTGTAGATTTTCCTTTAATCAAACAGATGCGCCCGGTGATTGTTTCCTCAGCCTCGCTAATTAAAACATGGCACCCGCTAATGAACGGGGGGACTCGGGCATCTGCTTCCCTCTGGATGTTCATCAATCATCTAGCGTTCTCAGATGCCCGCCGTCGCCCAAAACTGACAATGGTTTGATGCGGGAAATCAAGATCGGTGTAAAAGAACAATTATCCGGTTGTCACGCCATGTGGGCAAGGTGACTCGAGCCTCCAAACGAAGACGGGCTGTTAACTTTTTTTGTAAACTTTTTGTTCGTAATGTCTCTACTGGAATATGTTAAGTCGAGTCAAATCACACAATGAGTCTGTTCTCACTTGTAGTTACTCAAGTCCGTGCCAACTCGTTTTTCCAAATGACAATTTAACATTTTGGATAAAAAGTATCACAAATCATAAAAAAAAAAAAAAAAAAATGAAAAAAAATCCAAATATGGATCACCTCAACATATGCTGTATGTAAAAACAAACCATTATGCAAGGTAAAATGCAATTGTACTTAAGTTAAATACAACTGAATTGTGCTCAACAGATGTGGTGTACTGGGTTAAGAAATAAAAGTAAAATGCTTGAAGCTTTTGCAGTTCCAATATTTAATTCAGTGGTATTTTCAGGTAACGCAAGATAATAAGAACACACTAATCCTTATTCTCTCACCCAAATGATCCCAACGCGGCATCGTCTCAAGCCATCCTGGAAGACAATTTTAGCTCGGCGTCGTCAGCGTATGGGTCTTTTGTCCTCTGTCCTTGTCCTTCCGTCTTTCTACATGTGAGTTGTTTTCCCTCTCCGTGTCCAAACCTGTCTGTCCTCTCTCCAGGTCTCCTTCCTCGGTGAGAGGACGTCGCGTGGCTCAGGTCTTCCTGGAAAGTCGCCTGACGTCCTCCCAGCCACCGCCGCCGCCTCTATCCGCAGTCACTCATTTATCATTCCGTCATGCTGTCTTTCCATACACCCAACTTCTACTTTTCTTTTGTCCAAATTGGAAACCTCGCTTCTATTCATTCCCGGATAAAGCGCTCACTCTGTGGCGACGCGATAGATTCCTGAGGCATGTGTCATATTCGTAAATATGATGCTATTAGTCAGGAAATAGTTTTTTGATTTTTTATCATGGGTTGTAAACCACACCGGAACTCTCATCAAAGATCTACATTCCCTCTTCATATACGAATGAATCAACTCGAACGTGTTACTCAATATACCTTTGCCGAAAAACAAGTCATTGTCCATGAAATGAAAAATCCAATTTGATCTTAATGCTAAACGGCGTGTACTTATGCATCTTTTTTACAGAGCCATATTCACTGATCTCATTCTAACGTATCGGAGTGTAGCTCACGGAAAGGTTAAACTTTTTGGTTTAAAATTACTTACTTAAACCTCTAGGATTGGCCGATTATTTTTATTATTTTTCTCTTTGGTCTCATTTTGAATCCATCGACATTGCTACTAGCCTCATCCTAGCTAGTGGTACCGATTTAATTAATTGCGTGACCATGCTCCTGACTCAACTTGTACAGTTTATCAAATCAATTTTCTGCAGTTGTTAAATGAAGGTTTTAATATTGGGAAAGGTGCTGGGTGGGGGGGCTCATTAATGTACAAACGGATGTCAAAGCAGTTTGCCAGGCTACCTGGATAAGCAGTGAAGGCAAAATCATTAGCTGTCACTCGAAGACGTCGTCATGTAACACCGTCATCTTAGTGCTTTATTGATTACTTTTTTTTCCATAAAAGGGGTCTGGTTGTCAGTGCAGCGGAGGCTTATCACGCGCCGCTCACAGCGCTGCTGGCTGTCAAAAACCATGAGTAGAAATGACTGCACCGTCTGTCGTGACACTACCTGATTTATGCTCCTGTTGTTTCGTGACAACAACCGAGTGTTACACCGCCACCGCCACCCCCCCTTTTCTGAACGCACGGCGCATGATTTATTACCCCTTTTAAAATGTAAATGAAGCGGTGGGGTGGGTGGGGAGGCAAACGTGTGTTTACCAGGCGGTGGAAACTGAGGCCCCGGCGTGCTCGCCGAGGAGAGGAAGACGTCCAATTAGAAATCAATTGAGCGTGTGTTGCCGGAAAATGTATTTGCGGCAAAAAATGGAAAAGAGGTGTTATCACTCATCGTGACACCGTCGTAGGTGGGGTCCTACGGCCATGTAAACCATTGGACACCACAACGCCAGTGATCTTCAAGGCACATTGGAAACAGGATGAACCCACGCTAATCACAAAATCTGGTGAATAATCGACACCAACCTCTTCTAAAAGGGTTTTGTAATTGCGTTAACATGCCACATGGTGGCAGCAAGGCACTTCAAAGAGGATCATAAAGCATCTAATTAATCTCGCATGTACGTACTGATGAACCCATGTTACATAAACGACTGTGTTCTTTAGTCAAACATTAAACGGGAAGTCAACCCCAAACTATTCTTTTCCGGAATATGTTCTGTTCGCCTCTAGTAGTCTAAACACAGCATTCTGTTTAATACTGTGTTTGTGAAACATGAGTTGTAAGCAACAAAATCCATCATCTCAGGGGGCGGCCATTTTGCCATTTTTTATTGACTGAAAATGAAAATCACATTTGTTGAGGACCCAGGTAAGGACCAATCACGGCTCACCTGAGTAGCTGTGATGTCATTTTCAGTTGACAGCAAGTGTGTATTTGTGTGTGTGTGTGTGGGGGGGGTTGTTTTGTTTTTTTCAGTTGGCATCATAGCATGCTCAATACTCAGCAGCATTTCTAACCACTCCTACTCCTTTCCTACCTTCCTATGGTTGTCACATTTCCAGGTGCCTCAGGCTCTGGCCTGAGCACGGGCGCCATTGTGGGCATCCTCATCGTGGTCTTTTTTGCGCTGCTGGTGGCCGTGGACGTCACTTGCTACTTCCTCAACAAGTGCGGCCTTCTCATGTGCATAGCCGTCAACTTCTGCGGGAAAGCCGGTCCGGGAGCCAAGAGCAAGGACATGGAGGAGGGCAAGGCCAACTTCACGTGAGTCCTGAAAATTCTCCCTGTGCAAAAAACAAAAACAAAAATAAGCACCTGTTTTAGACACGATAGATATGAAATAGGAATAGCCTCACCTGCTCTGGTGTCTTGTATTAACAGGAAGGATGAGTCCAAGGAGCCCATTGTTGAGGTGAGAACGGAGGAGGAACCAACACAGAACCAGGAGGGAGTGGGACCCACGGAGCCCAATGAGACCACGCCTCTGACAGAACCTGAGTGAGAACAAACGTCGTCTTATTGGAATGTTTGTCTTCTTACCACAGTCAGGAACACATAGCACAAATCTATGTGTCTAGCTAGCGAGCTACTTTGCTAGTTCGCTAGCTAGCGAGCTAGTTTGCTAGATCGCAATATAGAGAGAGAGAAATAACTAGCTAGCATACTGTATTTGGGTTATTTGCTTCAATTCCTGAATTTATTTTATTTAAATTTTTTTTGGTCCTAATCGTTTTGCATTGCTTGTTCTCAACAGAAGTTCGTTGAGCGGAGTCCAAAAAGTAATGTACTTTTACTCAAGTTAGCCTCGGTGTCCAAAGTTAGACTTCCTAGCATTTCCTGAACAGAATTTAGGAGCATTGTGTAAAAAAAGTAGTGCAAAAGCAGGTGAAATATTTGGTTATCTACTTTTTTTTCTTGGTGCCCCCCCCCACTCCCCAATACAAATTTATCTCAAAATCCAGGATGCTTTGATTTCTTTTGGACACAAATATAAATTGCATAATCCACTTTTATTCATTAAAAACATTTAACATTATCATGATTATTAATTTATTTTAAAAAATGAAATACATAAAATGAAAGGCAAAAACTTCATGAATATTGTACTAATATAAAAAAAAAGTAAAGTAGCTCCAGCTTCACTTCATAGTGCCAGTTGTTTCCAGAATTTAGTTAAATAATTTTTAAAGAGTGATGCCCCAAAACCCCTGATATTTTATGCTATTTATTTATTTACTTTTAAAATTCAGAGGTTTTATGACAAGTTTATCGTTGTTTTGAAGCTTGTTTTGTGTTGCTGACCTTTGGCTTGTTGAGATTGTTCTGCTTGACTGCAGCACAGTCGCGCTCACTCAGCCTTAATTCTACCTCCCCCCCACCCCCCCCTTTCTTTAAATTCTCACCCTCACCTTTCTGCTGGTGCTGCCGTCCCTCACCTTAAAATGCCTCCATGACCCCCCCACCCCCTCCTCCCCCAAACAAAAACAGGTCCAATGCTGCCACCCCGCTGGTAAGCGCGCTCCACTCCAATGCGACTAATTCAGTCGCAGAGAGCTTTAGCGCGGTGCAGATCAGCCCGGCCCACCCCTCCACCCCCGCCAAAGACCAGCCCCTGAAAAGCAGCCCCACCGCACAGTCGAGCACGGTCAAAAGCCAACCCAACGTTGGCCCTCTGGTTGACCTGAGCGACGCTCCAAACGCCAAACCCGTCACAGAGCCAATCAGGGCAAACGGCGAGCGGCTGCAGAAGCAATCCGAGGCCCTTGAGAGCCCCAAAAGTCAAGTAGACGGCCCGATTAAGGACACACCTCACACCCTGTGCACAGATGCCACCACGCACTCCCAAAATGAGTATGAACGTTTGCACTTCCACATCCGTGTCTTCTGCCGTGTCTTCTGCACCGGTAGTATCCCAGTGCCTCAAAAAGAGAATTTTAAAAGGAAAATTCAGCCCAGTTGTAATTTGAACGAATGTATTATTTCGGTTATTTGCAAAGTACATTTGTCAAATTGATGTTCCATAATTATTCAAGCTCTAAGATTAGTCGAGCTTCAATTTAGGGTGCAGAATTAAGTCTGATTGTGTACAAAAAGTAATGAATAGGCTTGAATTAAAATGTCGTTTTTTGGGTTCATTTGCCAGTTGTTATGATCATTTTGGATTTAATAAAAAATAATGACAAACAACGCATGAATGGTGAAAAAAAAGCACATTTTTCTCTCAAAATTCTCGGGTTCATCATGGTTTTTAAAGTATGGTATGTACTCATCTGAATGTAGTTGAATTGATTGCCAATAGTAATTAGTAAAATATTTTAATATATTTTTAATAATGAATTTGGTGCTTATTTTTTTAACTCATGAAATATCCATCTTGAAATGCAAATTCTCGAGAATTTTTTTTTTTAATCCAAAGTTAAGGTGTTGCAAGCCAGCTTTAGCCTCTCATCGGAATTAGTACCAAAAAAAAAAAAAAAGAAATAGACACTAATTATTAAAAGCAGTTAATTGCAACCTCAACATTTGAAGGTTTTCGAAGGGGTGTGTTACTTTTGGTGGGGACATTTTTCATGATCATTTCATCATATTACCAAAAGTAATGCAAAAATAATTGAGTTTTCTTGAGTATCCTTGTGTGGCATAAATTAGCATTCGGGATGCTAGCGGTGCAGAAGCGTCATCATTCACCACCTCGCTCGCCATCTCCACCCCCGAACTGTTTGTGTTAAACGTCATTGACTAACCCGCCACTACTTCACGTCTTCTGTTTGCCTGCTAAGAGTAGCTAGAAACCCTTCGTGACCCCATCCTTTTGTTTCTCGTAACTTATTCATAAGAGTGTTGTAGCTGAAGTACAAGTTTTGTTTGCTGTTGATTTTTCAATCAGCTAAGTTTTTAACGCGCTGAAATTTCGTGACATTTGAGTTGAATTTAAGTTGAAATGCTAACTTACGCTACTGCGCGCCAGCGCACGCTAGCGACGCTACGCTAATTGCACTGCACTAATTGCGGACGTATTTTTATCAATAATGGTTTCAGGCATTAAATGTCAAACAATCAAATGAAAAATCGTATATTCACTCTTATCATAGATGACACTATAGTATGTTGTATCGGTATAAAACCTTTGTGAAGCGTAACTCTTAAAAAGAATCTTTTCTTTCCTGTATCTAAATAACTTGAAAAAAAATACAAACGAATAAAAAACACATTGAATGACACAATTGCTACCAAATAATTTTAAAGACTTATATTTTTAGATCCCTTTCAAGCTATTTTCGAGACACAATATTCCCAACAGAGTATCCTAACCTTATTTTTCACCTCCCTCACCCCCTTCTAGTCTGACAGACTAGAAGCGTACGCCAACAACTACGACGTTGTAACGGCATCTGGCTGCAGACGGCCCGCTAATCCTAATGTATGTGCGTGCGTGTGGGTTTTTTTGTTGTGGGTCAGCTGTTTTTTTTTTTTGCTTTCATTGTGTCTCCCGTGTCTTCATTTGCACGCCGGCTGTCGCGGCGACCGCGACACCCGTACGCTGTCATCCCGATGCATGCCCGCGGGATCGGTGGGGTGATCCCATTATGTGTGAAACACGCTTCCAAAAGGAGGGGGGGGGGGGGGATTTCCCTCAAAAGCTAACAGGAGCCTTGCTTGTGTTCCGCCCTTGCAGCAAAAAAACGAAGGACGACGTCAAGACGGAGGCCAACAACACCGCGGTCGAGGTGAAGACGATCCCCAACGAGGCGCCCCAGACCAACGGCAACGAGAGCAAAGCGTAATTGGGAAGGTCGAGAGGGTCGGGGTTGGTTTTGAGGGTTGGGGGGAGGGGGTGCTGGGTTTTTGGGTCACAGTCACTGAAATCTCGACTATTTTTACACGGCGAGCCTGCCGTCCAAACGGAAAAGCCAAACGGTCAAGCAGCAATGAAAACGGGGCGTTTCGTCTTTTTTGGTGTCTTCGGACCAACAATACAGAAAGACTTTGATGCAACATGCCTTACAGGCGGTCGCTTTTTAAAAAGAAACCTTTCGGGGCAACTGCCTTCTCGCAACGATGCGTGTGAGGGCCGCACTGAAATAGGAGGAGGAAAACAAAATCGAATTTGACTATAGTGAAGTTGTAATTTCGCAATAACTAAGCCATAATCTGTGAAAATAGTGACAATTTTACAAAAGTAACGTTAGGTGTCCTAAAAAAAAAAAGTCACCATTCAACAAGAAAAAAATAAAAAGCAGAAGAAAATTTATGAGAATGCGGAAAATAGTTGCACGTGACCGTCGTTATTTAAAAAATTGTGACAGTGGAAAAAGTTTTTTTTTAATGACATTTAAACAGTTGTAATATCACATTGAGTAAGTTGTCGTTTTACGGTAAAAAGATTGCGATTTCACAAAAATAATGTGAGGTATCTAATTTTACATGGGAAAAAAATCTCGTTTGAGGAGAAAAAGTAACATGAAGACGTTTCATCATTTTGATTTTTTGCATTCACACAAAGAATAAGACGAAGCCAATTGTTTTCCCCATTATAATGTTACAACCGAAATTTTGTCAAATTGCAACTTTGGCCTCCAGCTATTCTGTGTTTTTTCCACGTACGTTTACTTTTCAGTTTTTCTTTTCTGCGTGGCCCTGTAATGCTCCGTCGCACCACCACAAAGACCAACAAGATTCGATATTATTTGACCGTGTTGGACTGTAGCTTTATGTTCACTGACGACAGCCTTCACGAAAAAAAAAAAAAGGAGAAAAACTCAACAAAAAAAGCTTTGCTGTATTTACATCATTTGTGTGACTTGGGATTGTGGCTCTTATTGCCCTTTTGTTGTTCATGAATTCATGTACATTATTGCCTCTTTAGCTTTTTTTTTTTGGATTTAGTCATTAAGAGTTAGCATGCCAGTTTTTGGGGAGGGGGCGAGGGGAGGTTGTTTCGGGTTTTTGGGTTTTTTTTTGCAAAGTTACTGTATTTCTGTACATGTTGCTGTCATTGGGTTCTTATTGTGATAATGTTATTATATGATTTCTTTTCAAGAATTTCGACATCATATGGTCCTTAAAAAAAAAAAAATGATACGCAAAGTTTTTACAATGATACTCGCCATTCAGTTTCCGGCGTTGCCTGAAAACAAAAATGAATCGTTTTTCCGGGTACGAAAAAGAACAAAATTTCTCCAGCTGCTTACTATTTAATTGCAAATAAAAGACACAAAATAAACAAAAAAGATGTCCCGGTATCCACAACAAACTAACACATTTTCAATTAAAATAAAATGTGGGCGTGGGGTGGAACAACCACCAAAAATAAAATTGTGTTTTTGTGTTTGGACGAGAAAAAGAACAATTTGGAGATATGGGGTTGTCACGTGGCAAAATTTGCAAATTGTTTGATGTTTTTTTTAAATGCGTTTTGTCATATTAACAGTTAGTATTGACGATCAACAAAAGCTAGCTTGCATAAATTTGAACAAGCACAGAAAGGAAAAAAAAAGAATAATAATAATTTGGGAACCAGAAAAAAATGACTGAGATTTGAGATTTTGGTCGACAGCAGCAAAACGTGTCGCCAAATTTGTGAATTGGCTGACAACTGAGTTGGTGGGCAATCCCTGTTAGCTTAGCCGCAATATTAAACGAGCTATTGAGCCTATTCCGATTTTTCGCACTCTACACATTTTGCCTTGTAAGAAAACTTTTGTTTTCTTTTGTAAATGAGTGTGATCTCATTGCTTTTTTTTTGTAGAGTTGCTCCTTTTCAGACTGCAACTGTGAATGTGTGAGTCCCTTGTGGCTTTTCTCCCCCCCACTCCTTCATGGAATTAGCATTGTTAGCATAGATAGCCGTGCGGTACACACTCATTAGACGTGAGCAAACTGGAAACGACACAGTGCCTTTGAATACGACCACAGTTACGTACGTTCCCGTTCCCATCTTTTTTTAAAATTAGCTTTCTTTTTTTTTATTTAATATTTGTTGACATAATTATAATATTTCAGAATAGATGCATCTAGTATATGTGATGGGTTCTTGACACTGTCCTCCGTCGAAGGAAGGCGAATTCCTTCAGGGCTTTTTTTGTTTGTTTTTTTGTTTTTTTTTAGCCCCATCCATACATTTATTGCCTTACACTTACAGGCGCATCTGAATAAATAAGAATATTGTGGCAAAATGACTTTTATTCCAGTAGTTCGAATCAGCAAATAATTGACCCATTGCATCAAAGTTTTTATTTTTTATGCAAATAACTGCAGTTCCATGCATAATGGGATAGGATTTTTAAAACATTTATACAAGGTGAATAATTTCAAAAATTTTAAAAGTAATTTTGATGATTATAGCTTACTGTGAAGGAAAACACCAAATTCACTGTCTCCCCAAAAAATTTGGAATTTTACAGAATAAAAATTTACTCCACATAATACGAGCTTCACTTTTTGAATTGATCTACTGACATCAGTGAACGTTTTCTTCCGTATTCTAATGTTTTAAATGCACCTGTAATAGTGAGAAGCTAAATTAGTACAAAAATTACCTTTGACAGGCTTTCAGACCCCAAAATAAAAGTACCGTACATCGGGTCAACTTATTGACTCTGAACAGGACCAAGACGCTTTGCTACTTTCTGCTCAGGTCTCATATTCCCTCTTTTTTTTCTCTCTCTTTCTGGGGGCGGGGGGGTTGTTTTAATCATCTCCTTTTGACCCACAAAGGCCGGCACGCAAAAACAAAGTAGAGTTAAATATTATCATTGCAGCCAGGCTTCATTTTAGTATTTGTATTCATCGTCTTGGTTATAGCCAAGCCTTGTCATTTGTCTGCAGAGTGTCTCATTTTCGCTTCACATAAGCTCTGAAATGTCATTGAAAGAAATAAAAAGACCATGAAGAAAAAAAAAAGGACAAAAAAATCGTTGATGATTCATCTTTGCAAATGATGCTGTTTTTCAGTAGTTTTTCCACGCATGACATTTTGTGCTTTTATTTTGGAAAATTAACTGGTAGACGATACTCAATTTATCATATTATTTAATCAAGTTGAAGTATTACACACACATATATACAGTATATATATATATAGATATAGATAGTTCCTATATGTATGTACTATTTGTACTATATTATTTTCATGATATAGGAAAAAAAATTTTAATGTCATTCATTGTTGTTAAATTAGGTCAATTCCATTGCATATAAAAAATGAAAATATGACATTTATGCTTCGAATTCAGTCACAGAATGAATTCAAGAAAATAAATTACGAAAAAAAATGTACGTTTTTTTTAGGATTAATTTGTAATCTTACTGAATTAATTACATTCTACGTGATTTATTTATAATTACATTTTATTTTTGGTACTTATTTTTATTACTCATCGTGAAATGGCTTTTTTTTTCACGTGAGCAAAATAAATCCAGATTATCTTTGTGGTGTAATTATACTTGCTGACCACCAGCAGGCAGCAGATTCCTAATTTCTCTCTGTCACGGTTCTGTTTTTGGTCTGGCCAGCAGGTGGCATAATCGGACTTCTGGGTGCACACCTGCTGCCAATCTATTCATTAGGGGTCTCTATATTTAAGGATGCTTATGCGGTTCACCTGTTGTCGGAGTATTGTTTATGCCAGGGGTGGGCAAACTTTTTGGCTCGGGGGCCACATTGATTTCTAAATTTGACAGGTGGGCCGTGTCAGGACAAGATACGGTACATATAAAAAAAATGTATATGTTAACAGTCCTTACCAAACATCAACAGAACAAAAGCATGTAAGTATTCCCATATCTTTTTTTTTTTAAACGAGAACAGTGAAACAACTATGGTATATGTCCTGTATGAAGGTTCAAGTATGTGAGCAACATACATGTGACAACACAAGCAACAAAGTGCAACAATATATTGGCCAAAAACTGCAGCAAGCAGTACAGGTATATGACAAAATATACCAAAGTTAGGACTATTTGCTACAAAATGAGACGTGTAAGAGACCTGGTGGCTTTTCTTTCGACTCACTCATTGTCTCTGACTTGACCTCCCCTCGATCACCACACATGACAACGTTGCTCAGCTGATGTCGCGTAGCGAACTTTTGAAGCCAGACACGGGACGCTTCGAAGTCTTCTATGCTCATAGTTAGCGCTCTGGGACTCGCTTCCTCTCTTTTTAGCGGTCCAGTTTGCGGAAAGTTTTTAGCACGATAGCAGTCAAACCATTCCAGGAAACGTTTATTTACTCGACTGTCCGTTGAGCCGCAAGCAATTCACTCTGGGCATGGAAATAGCCAGAATCGGACTGAGCACAAATCACTTTCTCGTTTTTCTAAGTCTTGTAAATTTGAGTCTTTCAGACTCCAAGCGTCTCCTGAATGTTTCGTATTTTGTAACCCGCTTCGTTTAATCTGATACACTTCACTTTCTCTTCCGTGGGCATTACTGTACCTTTTCGTTGATCATGCCATGATCGACAGGAGGTGAAAATGTTCGCAATTGCAGTAAAACTCACTGCAACAGAGTCACTTGCATGTTGCTGTTTTGGCTCCAATGATAGAAAATAGCGGCACGGACACACTTATTCCGTCGTATCGAGCGGGAGTTGCTTGAGTTGACTATACTGCTGGCTTCCGTATCGTCTCCCGCTCCCTCCCTGTGCTCTGCAACTTCAAGTAACTGCACCACCTGGCGTTGAAATGCCTGTCATTACAATTCCAAATGAAATTAATGCAATCATTTATATTGAACCTTAATTGTGTTGTGTACCAACCTTCGGCGGGCCGGATTAAAAAGCCCAACGGGCCGGATCCGGCCCGCGGGCCGTAGTTTGCCCACCTCTGGTTTAAGACTTGCTGTTTCCATGCTCACAGACCCGTTTTGCTATCGATCTCGTCGCTTTCGCTTTTTGAACTCTCGGTACCATTTTGTAAGTATGGCTTTGTTTTGCGATTTGGCTTTTTCTTGGGTGTAGTTGATCCATTGCTTTTTCGTATTCTCGGTCCTTGCTTTTCTCTCTTGCCTTTTGTGCAAGCGCTTTTTGTTATTTCGTTTTTGTGCTTCCAGGTCCTTGTTTTGACCTGCGCTTAATGTTACAACTTTGTCGGTGCGAATTTTTTGTATTAAAACATTTTTGCAACGGAGACCTTGTTGTCATCTGCACTTTTGGGATCCAACCCCAATTCGGCTCGGCCAAATCGTGACACTCTCAAACCGAGTACATTTTAATCCCAAAACCAAATCATATGAAAAATAAACCTTATAGATCCACAACTCATATGCTAACCTGATACGAGCTGCACCCAATGTTTTGTGTTTAGTAAAATCGCGTCGGGCGTTGTTCAAATCAATAAGGACGATGGGGAGGGGGTTAAGACGTAATTCCCAGTTTTTCCAAAAGATGGCAGACTAATCCAATCTAACACGGATAATGGATGTCTCGAAGCGTGGATTTCCGCACGGTGTTTTGTGGCAGAAGTAGATTATCATTTTTTTTTAATAAGAAGAAAATGAAACGTAACTCGCACACAAAGACTCCACGCCTACTGCCCATTTTATTGGGCACACTCGCATTAGCTAACGACAACGAGAGTTGTATCGAAATATCTGATGACTTTAGATAATGAGGTGTTTCTAATAATTTGACATTCAGCATGTTGTCTTGTGTGTACACACACACACACACACACACACACACACACAGTATCACTCTCTGGTGGAAACGTTCCTAATAAAAGCCGTGTTGGTGTTGTCCGGTCTTCAGACTTTGTGAAAAGTAATCAGATTTCAGTTATATTCTTCCTTCCCTTCTTGTCCTTATTTGCCACCAACTCCACCTCTGCACACAGCAGATTAGCGGAGTCCTTTACAGACCCCCCTCCCCAAACTGGCCGAAACAATGGTCCAGTGTGGTCCGAAACTGATCCTGCGCGCAGATAAGCGAACCGGTGGACAAGGCAGGCCCACGTGCTTGGGGGGGTTCTGACATTAAGATGCTGCGGGAGACTTTTTAAAAAGTAGTCATCCGTAATTTAAAATTGGGGGGATTTCAGTCCTCTAAGGGCGATATGGTGCGCTAAAAAAAAAAAACTACGCAACTTTTGAAACACGTGTTTTGCTGTCGCTGGTGCTTTTTATGACCAAGTATTGTTTTGCTGTTCCGCCGCCTGTTGGCCATGCAGAGGTCTGGAATATGACTTGCCAGCCCCCCATTAAAAAAAGAACATAAATATATTTTTTTAATTAAATGAGGATTGTGTCCAATCAATATTAGTGAGGCCAAATTGTGCCAGTTTTTCATGAAATGATTTTTTCTTCACGTTGTATGTATCTGCTTGGTTTTTATTGATTCCACATACGTTTATATTTCAACTATTCAATCATTTCATTTCATGGTCCCATTATTTTTTATTTTGAACATATACATTTCTCCCCATTTTGTAATCACACTGATCAACTACAAATTTTAATCAGAGGTGGCTTTGTGTGTCCCGAAATGTATTTTTGACACTGGTTTTAAAAAAAACGTATCAAGTTTTTGAGACATTTTTATTTTAAAAAAAGTCACATACAAATTTTACCACCTATGACGCTGCAGAAAAATTCCACCCATTGCTGAACCTAACCCTTATTCATAAATATTACTAATTATATTGTTAGATTACATATTGCTGTAATTATTATTGTCACTATTGTTATTATTATTATTATTATTATTATTGTGATGAAAACCTGATGTGCTAAAGGACAAATGAAGGCAGATAATGGAATCAGCACAAAAAATTATTATCGAGAAAAGTTTAAACTCAAATTGAAAAAATAATTGACCAGTGTCATCGCTTTTTTTGGGACATTTTATTACTTTTTATTGTTTACATTCACACAATGTTTAGAAGTTTTTGTTGCGGTTGTTGATTTTTTTTTATTTTTTTTTTTAGAGACCTGGCACGTGAGGGTGCGCAATTTGGTGTCGAACCACATCAGGCTCTCTGGGCCTTTTTTCCCCGAGTGCCCACAAAGGCTTTGCTGAAAAGTAAAATGGCAGACAAATGGGTTCCTTTCATCAAGCCTTTTTGACTCCATTGAAACAAATTCCGCTGTAATATTCCAATGATTCTCATTGTTGATGTGATCCCGCAAAGCACATGATGAGCATCTTTGAAGACTCATTGGCACCGGATGACTCGGCAAAACCACAAACATGGCCGTGTCGATAAAGCAGAATGAGAGACACCAAATCTCCCAATGTGCATTTAATGGATACAATCTGCTCCCCAATGACAGCTGCAGTGCACTCGGAATTTGATGAAGCAGATTCTGTTGGGTTTATTTTGTCGTTTTCCAGGCCGCTTCTTTTTTCTTTATTCAAGAGGCCAAACATTCCTTTGTGGAACACTCCGACTTTTTTTCACAACACATGCCAGCCATCACCAAAACACACACATACAAACAATACATTTTCCAGTGGATAAATGACATTTATGTAATCCTCACGCCTCTTTGTTGTGGTGCTATAACCACAACAAACAGAGCAGCAATACGTGTTCGCGCACAATGGAACAGTCATCACCGTCATATATTCCTTATCCTCTCCAAAGAACGACTCCTATTAGCACTGCACTGAGGAGCTAAGGGGAGTTGACATACCTCAGTGATGTCTGTGTATGTTATACTGCCCCCAGGTGGCGAACTCGAGCATACCAGAAGGAGCAGCACAATGGCCGTTCAATCGATGCAGTGTAAGAAAAATGGTATGAAACAACCACGCAGCTTTCCCTTAATTACGCTTGTTTAGCTTCAAGCTAACAAACAGTGCTCAATGTCAAAAAAAGGCTCACTCGAATTTAATTTTCCTTTCTGCTGTTGTTTTGCTATGTTTATTTTGGCTGTTTCCAACCTGGGTTTGATGCTACTTTGGGTTTTTGATTGCAGATGCAAAAGGCTAGGGTGCGGTCTCCTTCAAAGAAATAACTTCCCACATTACTTCTTAAGCGGGAACACAAAAAAAAACCTTTAGCTAAAGGAAAAGCTTCAGCTCACAGCTTGCAGCCGCAGCTGCCAGCATTGTTGCCCACCAGGCTCGCCTGGCCCAAGAACAGACAAGAGAACGCGGGGCGGCCGAGCGGGTCCGCACGGCAGGTAACCAACATGAAACAGCTGCAATTACTACCAAACACCATCTGACTCCAAAAAAGTGATCTATTTATCTTTTTTTTTTGGTCTTGTTGATTTTCCAGCGGATGGGTTTTCCTCAGATCACTTCAAGCATCCCAGATGAATAAGCCGAGGGCGACAAAACGCTTGATTGTGCGCCGCGCTTTAATCACAAAAGATCACACATTGTCCAAAAGGCACTGCGGGCTACTGATCATCCACTGAGGTAAAACTAATTTTAAAAAAAAGAAAACGTATCAAGCCGAGAGAAGTTTTGTTACTTACGAAAAACTGACACACAGTTGAATGTAGTGTTACGGTTGCATTTACAGTGCAATCTCAAATGCCCGATATTTTCATCGTATTACAGGGCTGCTGCTGTAACGTTTAACCCAGTCGCTGTTCATTCAGTTTCAAGATTTTTTTCCGTTTTTTGGACAATCAGCCGTCAAAGAGGAATCGGTTACAACAAAAACATAGCTTGTTGACCAAAAGGCATCAAAAGCCAGCTTTGACCAAAAAGAAACACGTTGCGCAGAAGCAGAGACTTTGATGCTAATTCTTTGTTTGACATTTATTGAAGGCATACTAGAAAAAAGCAAGCGTGCATATTGTCATCTAAATTGTCGGCTCTTAATCTAAACATGTACGATGGGTTGTAATCTTGGCGTTTGCTACGGTAGCTGTTTGACGCTGGCCGGGAGGAATCTTGGCGAGAGAAAGGGAAGAGATGCGCTAACGGATTAGCCACCAGCGGCCCTCCTCCTGCTGCGGCGAGCGAGCGAGCCCGGTTGGTCCTGGGAAGACTGTAAGGTGATTACTTGTGTGCTCAGCCATTGCTCCACTGCTTGCGCACTATGGACACAAGATCCCAACACAGTGTTTCTTTGATCTGAATGCAAGGCAGTAGCATGAGTTGGCAAATTGCAAGTTGGGGCTCGTAAAGACTGCATATGTTAAAAATCTGAAAAGTTGAAAGGAAAATAGACGGGTGAGGGCTCGGTGAGTTTTGTTCACTGCGCTCCGCTGCGTTGATTCTTTTTCGCGTGTAGTGGGAGGTGAAGTGGATCTTTTCTTCACGTCGGATGAAAGGCAGCTCAAGTATACTACAGATGGCGCTGCTACCAAACTTTGCTTTTTTTTTTTTCCATCCTGATTTAGCTTCTGAAACTGTTACACTTGCAGTTACTCTGTAGCATCATCACGTGATAGCCTACAATCTAATACGCTGTCCACTGTAGCAACTTCTGTCCCCGTAAGGCTGAATTTGAATTGATGCATTTATTTCAATTGTTTGTTCATTTGTTGGGATTCAGTGAATCTGCACGACCGCTCGCACGTGGCTCGCGATGGAAGGCCAAGCAAGCTTTGTGTCGCGGAGGTGCCTTCCTGTATGCTGTGGCAATGTTGATGATGATGATGATGAGACAGGAAGATGCTACACGATGCCAATGCTAACATGGTGATGCACTGCGGAAGGAATTGACTCTCCTTAATGCTCCAAAATTCAAGCTGAGAGAAAAGAGTGGCTTCCCCCCCCCTTTAAAAAAAAGGGATTTGAGCGCATATGTGTTAAGTGGGTCAGTGCGCTGTGCACAATGTCCATGAAGCAAAAAGAAGACTGCAGTCCAGCTTTTATGTGGGGTTTTTTTCTGCACTAAATTATGATTTTTAAATGGTTGGGTACATGTCCTGATTTTTGAACTTGAACTATTTCAAATTGTATTGCAGAAATCAACAAATAACACATTTTCTCTTTTTTTGGGGTGCATTCCGCCAGCTCCATCAGCCCCCATCTCACCTCCGGGGCCTTCCCTGACTCATTACGGCGATGCCAGATTAATTCCAGTACGCAGGCGGCACGCTAAACGGCCTCTATCTGCGGGGGCTTTTCGCCCCTTCCAACGTGTCCATGCAATCTCCCGAGCAGGGAAAGAGGCTATTAGGCGGCGCTTCAAGAAAAGGATGGAGCAAATCAAAGCCGGCGAAATTGAACACAGGTAGACAAATACGCTCACACTGGAGCCAAATGGAGGAGCTTTGAAGATCACCCCATCGCTTTTTTTTTTTTAACATGTCACTGTTGGACTGTCACGCATTTGATGCTTCACATCTTATGATGGAGAAAAGTTAAAGAGTTCAAATGCATTCTGGTGATGGGTCATTTTTTTTCTTAAATGAGGGGGAGATGGTGACAATTTCTCTCTCTCCATCTAAGGAGTACCAAACCTCTCCAGTATTTTGCCACTTGCTGTCAATATACAACCTCCATCCGATAGGCTTTATGCCCTTCTATCCAAGAATGATGCCCGCTTTCAGGTGGATGCCGAATGCTACCGCCTGCCCCCTTTTCTTTTTATTTGATTTTTTTGTTTTTGTTTTACCGCCACTGGCTAGAACAGCTTCACGGCATTTCCATTCATTTCCCCAGCCGTTGCCCACGTACTTCCCACAGACAGGGAATGTGGATGGCGATCCCACAGGAGCGACTGTTGTTGCTGTACAGTGAAATGCTTGCGACGGGTCAGGTCAATGTGTGCCTCATCCATTTTGGTTCGACATGGGAGAGCATTGATCTCCGACCACACGCTAAGGATGACCTACCTCGGGCGAACGGCTTAAATCTGCTGTCATTCTTCAGTGCTTGAAGGAATTTTAATGTATCCCCACCCTTGCCGCTTCACTTTGACAGTTTTCATATATTTATGTTTTTTTATCTCCAAAAAGTTAGGGATAGGCGGCCCGGTGGACAAGTGGTTAGCACGTCGGCTTCACAGTGCAGAGGTACTGGGTTCGATTCCAGCTCCGGCCTTCCTGTGTGGAGTTTGCATGTTCTCCCGGGCCTGCGTGGGTTTTCTCCGGGTACTCCGGTTTCCTCCCACATCACAAAAACATGCATGGCAGGTTAATGGAACACTCTAATATTGTCCTTAGGTGTGAGTGTGAGCGCGGATGGTTGTTCGTCTCTGTGTGCTCTGCGGTTGGCTGGCAACCGGTTCAGGGTGTGCCCCGCCTACTGCCCGAAGACAGCCGGGATAGGCTCGAGCACCCCTCGCGGCCCTTGTGAGGATAAAGCGAAACAGAAAATGGATGGATGAATGGGTATACAAACACGCACACACACGCGCACACTCATACACAGACACACACACACACGCATATAATTACCGCTCGCCATTCTCTCTGTGTCTTTAAGGAGTGGTCGCAGAGTCACGGGTCAAAGATAGGTAGCGTTCACCTGGAACTGAGCAGGCACTCCCAGTTTGCCGGGACAACAGCCGTATTGATCCGAGCGATTGTTTCAAGGTACGTTTGTCCTGAGAGGTTACAGCTGCCAGCTTGAAATGAAGAAGTCAACAGGCGGCGGATGAAGCCGACCCTTGGGTCAACATGGCCATTTCACCCATTAACCGAGAGGGTGCTTAACCACTTGGTGTGTGCATGTGGTCAAACCTGAGAATTGTTCAGCAGAGGGAAAGTTACATTTGATGTCGGCAACATCGCACCCCCCATGGAGGGCTCGCTTGCAAGTAATACAGGTAGCCCTCGGTTTACAACGCTGCTTACATGTACTGCATGATGTGTCAAGGTTACGAACCTGATGTTGCATATTTTTTTTCGTACATTTACTGTAGCAATCGGACAAAAATTCCCTTTTTGAAAGATACCTGGCCTTTTCTTTTCAAGCATGGCTTCTTGTCATGTTCCAAATTGCAGTAGATAAATAAAGTAGGTCGTAAAATACAATATTGACACCCTCTAAAAATAATGGCCTATGTCATATGTTGACAAAAAAAAATGTTTGTTTTTTGTGCCTTCAACATCTCCTCAGGATGCTGGCTTCCTCTGATCAAATGGGCTATCTGATAAAGAGAATTCAGTGCAGCGTGGAATAAGGTCACATGACCAGATTTCGAGACACTTCTCAACCTCAAAGTTTCGTGCGTTCATTTTGGACTCGGACTACAAGCACATGGCTTGCAAAAAAAAAAAAAAAAAAAAAAGCACTTCCAGACCAGAATCCTGAACAGGTCAGGGGTTAGGGTCAGAGGTCGAAGAGGCGGGGTCTCACTGCCCCCTGTACCCTCCCAAACCCGAGGTTTACACAAGTGTAAAAAGAGTCCATTCAGTGTGGCTGAGTTTCACAAAGGTCCACTGTGTGGGGGCCAGGCCACCCCCCCACACCCCCACCTACAAACTTCGTCCTACCCCCACACATACACAAACCTCCTCCATACACATGCCTACACAGGACGCACACAATGAGGGTGCGCGGGGGTGTTCTGGTCAGCAGACAGAAACATAGATGTTAACCGCAAATTCTTTTCCTCTATGGAAGCACAACGTGATGCTGCTTTATGGCCCTCGACGCATGATTTCTTCATTGGTCGCGTCTTCAGTTCGGAAAATGGATGCAACGTGGCGCGACAAGGTGCAAATTCATGAAATTGGACAGAGATAACGCCTCACAAAAATCATACGTGACTGTGACAACTGTATTTATTCCAATGTACACACTCATCCAAACAGGGAAACAAAACTACTAGAAAAGCCATTTTCTGCAAATTTCATAAGCAACTGCTCAAGTATATGTTTTATTTATGTGTTTCAAACGGGACAGAATATTTTGGGGAGCATTTTGATTGCCATGTAGTTATCACCTTGAAGAAAAATGTTGTCTTTTCTGTTTTTTGCTCAGGAACCATATTTGGCCATTTAAGCGAGTTTCAAAAGATGATAATTACAATTAAAAAAACAGAAAAAACATGCCCTAATCTTTTTTAAAATACAGGTCAACATATTTCTTTATCACTCTCGTCAACATAATAATGCTGTTGAAAATGTCCCAAATGTTAAAATGAAACCAAATTAAATTAAACAGTTCAGTCAATGTTGGGATTCGACTATTAACTTTTGGTGCATTTGTATTTAAAAGCAGTTTAAATCAGCCGTGAATATCCCTCGTTTGAAGTCAAATGTGTGTGTGTGTGTGTGTGTGTGTGTGTGTGTGTGTGTGTGTGTGTGTGTGTGTGTGTGTGTGTGTGTGTGTGTGTGAACCGTCTGTGTGGATATAAAATTGCATCAAGTCGATGTAAGCAGCCAATCATGGAGCTGTAATTCCTCATTGTTCTTTGGGTCTAATCTGACACGAGGCCCCCCCCCCCTGCAAACTTTCTCCAGTCGCTGTCTTGCAAACTCCTTATTCTATGAAAGTGCAAGCATGATCTGCTTCTTCTTTTTTTTCTTTTGGATAATTTAGCCCTCATCTTCCTTTCTGCCTCCCCCCCTCAGTAAAACGGCGGATTATAACCAGATTAAGGGAGTGCCTTTTTCTTTATCCCCGGCTAAGCCTGCACAGCACGCAGCTCAAAGGTAATGAAGCACTCTGTGATCCGTGCCCGGATGAATCTAAAGATTCCCAGAGCACTACTGTAAGGCAGTCTGACGGAAATTGGATTTTTACGAATGCACCCCTGGGCCCCCCCCCCCACCTCCCCCACTTCAAAACTGGCCTGTCATAGGCTCGAGAACCTGTTGGCTCCACTGAAACATATTGGGAAAAAAAAGTCGCGTGTAGCAAAGTTCCTCTTTCAAATGTGTGTGTTACACTTTGAATTTTTTTCTGAGCAGACAGCATTTTTGCCTCACAAATGCGGACGACCGTTTGGCAAACACAAACCAATGCCGGTGCCCTCTAAACAGCTCAGCAAATATGATTAATAACGTTTTAGTCTTCATTCCCACGCTTAAAAACACACCCGATTTCTCTTATTGATCCCCCTCTGCCTTCTCATGCAATGGACAAGTCCAGCCACTTACTGCGCATGTGCAGACTTGATTTGAGAAAATGATACAAACCCATTGGCGAGAGGAAATGAAGCCGCAGCTGCAGTTCCCTCCTGAAATTTTCTCCATCAATGACCAATCACAACAGACGGGATCTGATCAATACTCTTAATTTGATCAATTTGATTCGACCGGCCAGGCAGCTCACTCAATTGTTCATTTTGTACATGTTAGTGCCGAGTTTGTGCTAAAGTAACTTTTCCTTGATAGCATCAAATGGCATCAAACAGCGACGCTAATTTTCATTAGCACACTTATGGCGTTTCCCATTGCATGTTAGCATTAAGATAGCAGATATGAGAAGAGTCTAATTATAATTGCAGTGATGTTGTGTTGAAAGTGGATGTTGAGTTAAATCACTTCAACATAGTTCATTGACGCAGAGGGATTGCTCTACTTTTAAACAGGGCTGAATATGTGGTGGATTACTGTCGTCCGAACATTGCGGTATAGCCGCTTTGGTCTGTTTTGCGTTAATATGTTTGAAAAGATGACATTTGAACTGGAACTGCTACAGGATGTCTTCCAACAGGCAGCCAAGCAAATTAAGAACTCATTCTGCCTCCTTTCTTACCTTTTTGGATTTGCCCTATTGCTTCTCCAGATCAAACGTGAGGATGGTGCTATCAATAGCTGATTGATGGGACGTACCGAGTGACGATCTGCAGGCTGCAACCCCCCCCCCCCCCCCTCCCCATCTCCTCAGATAGAGTCCTCTCACCCGCACGCATTCTATCAGCTTTGGCCAGTGGAGTGTCGATGTGTGTCTGAGATACGTAGGTGGTTAAAGTCATCATCTTGTCCACACGTAGTTCTACTTGTGCCGAGAGAAAGGTCCTCGTCAGACCACAGAGAACTCCCCGTGAGTTGTAAGCCATGGGACGGCATGGCTAAGTGGTAGAGGAGTCGTCATCAGTTGGCCAATGAGCTCACAGCGTGAAGAATTTCAATCGTCAAACATTGCAATCGACTTCAACTTTTGTGGACTGCGATAAGCGATGTTGAGGCAGCCTTAAACTGAGGCAGAAAAGTCTTTTTTTTTTTTTTTTTTTAGCTAAGGTATCATAAAGTATTTGTTCTCCTTCCAGGTCCCCAACGATAGAGCTGTCAAGTCGTCACTGGGCAAGGGTACAAAATTTGAATATTTGAGGGCATCCCCGCCACTGCTAAAGGTGACCGCATTTCCTGGTTAGAGTTAAGGAAACATCTTGGTCAGGTCATCCTGATTCCAAGATGGAACAGGAAGAGGAAATGAACTGATGTCGTGTGACAAACAGTGGCCCCGGGGCATGTCCCCACTACACAATGGCGTCTCCAACTTATTGAAGGCTCGCTATGTGGTTTGATGCCAACATGCACACTTTGCCTACTTTGGACATCGATATTTCCCCAAACTTCACATTTCTACCTTATGTAGACAGCAAGTACAATTTGAAAGGATGAATGTGCAAACTCCACATGGAAGAGCTTTGCGCTGAGATTCAAACCGGGATCCCTTTGACGGTGAGTCATCCACACTTTAACCGGTGAAAAGCTTCAGCACTCCTCGGTCACTGTTTCAACACCCACCCTTATTCCGGTGAAAGTTTTCAGTACCCAGGTGTCAATACCCTCACTTTTTGTCACACCGATGGTCATGTGGGTGTCATTTTTTCCCCATATTAATATTTAAACATCCACACTTTTCATATCACCTGCGGTGTGGTAATTAAAACAAGCGACCCACTTTTCTTCCCCAAAACCCCCCAAAATCTAAACAAAACCTCCATACGTCTCTTCGGTGAAGTCACGCGAGCGTTCCTGACGTCACGCGAGATGACGTCTGGAAGCGCGCGTTGAGTCTTGATGGGGAGGGGGGGGGGGCGTGGCTTGGTTAACTCCTTTCCCCGACCGTCTGACACACAAGACAGACACATGTGGACATGAGACAGCCCCCTAGGTGTCTCACTTTCTCGCCGTTTGCGCCGCTTCGTCTGCAGCCTGACGTCAGCGCCGCGTTGATTCGCTCCGGCGAGACAAGGGAAGGAGTTGGTGCGTTTTCGCCGAGAACCAGAGCGAGAGAACCACAGAGCGGGGCTTTACTATGCTCCACAAGCCCGCCGGCCCCCCCTGTTTGCCCGCGTACACTCCGGACGTGACTCGCTAACTTCAGGTGAGTAACCCGTCGGACATGAGCCGATGCCACTTTTACCAGCACTTTATATTTTAATATTATTCATCATAGCAGTCGTTTGAAGCCCTTTCACGTACTTTGTTGCGCTCGTTCGGGTGCACCTTTCGCGGTGTCCCCGTTCAACCTTGCCGAGTTGTTGACAAGCACGGACGCCGTTTCTTACCTTGGGAGAAAGGTCCTGAAAGTTAAGTCAATTTTGAAATGGCGAACGTGACAAAAGCACCGGCGACGGGCAGCACCCACCTGGAGGAGTTTTGGAGACTGGAGACCAGACGACACTTAAAACGGGTGGCGTTTTGGCATAAATTATTTCTTCTTTTTTTTATGACGCTTTATATTTTACTCTTTCGGGACTGCCCTCCATGTGTTTTTATTTGATTGACAGCCGTCTGCAAACGTGACGTTAAATTGTTCGGCGTCATTTCCTCGTTGACCACCTGTGCGCCAACGAAGAGGACTTTTTCTTGGAGCGTTCGTCGGAATATCGAATGCATGTGTCTTGTCACACGATCGCGTCAAATTGTACGATTAGGCTGGAGAAGGGCTGGCATGTGTTTAAATGCACAACGTGTTGTGCATGTCTGCGCCGTCTAGACGCACGTCGCGCGGCTTTTTTTCCGTGTTATTAATAACATAACGCGCGTGAAAAAGAGCACCATCAAGTGCGCACACAAGCGAGGGAGCGCAACAAGCATTTACGGAGGGGTGAGAGGCGCTAGTGGGGTGGCTGATCGTAAATTGGATGCTATTGGCAAAGCTGCAATAAAGATAACGTCGCGAATGACCTCCGTTGACTGACTGGGAGAAGAGAGAGGTTGTCGTTTCGTCATCGCGTCTCGTCTCCTGTTTTAAATCGATGCCATACCGTGCAAACCAGACGAGTGTACAGTACAGCGGGACTGTTTATTCAGTGGTCATTCGTGCAAACAAAAGCCGCGCATATGTTGGAATTCTCCCGCACATGATGCCGTGCACATGATGCAATTAGTGATGTTTTTAAGAGGCTGCCGGGCTGCCCCCCCCACCCGCCCCAACCCCTCCTAGTGCTAAATGTCTGACAAAATACATTGACTGTGTACAGTATCGATGTGATGGGTCAATTGTGCATGCCATTTAAAATGAACTATTTATTTGGAAGCAGCAGTAGGTGGCTCAACATGTTGCTGACATGAGTTCCGCACAGACAAGTTGTTCATTTTTGAATGTTTGAATGCTGCAGCGTTGTGTCCCGCTTTTCCTCTCTCTTCCCAGCCATTTCTGGCCACCGCTCCCGCCCCCCCCCTCCCCGGTTTGTGATGGGAATACTGAACGAGACGGCTATTTAATTTCCGAAAAGGCCGCTTTGACGCTCTTTTGTGAGGCTGCCTCAAATCGTGCCTGTTTAACCGGTCAGCGAAGGGAATGAAGACGTTTTGGCTTCTTTTTTTTGTTTTTGTGTTTTCCCTCTTCACATGACATATGTCAGCCTGATTTGTATGCAGGGCAGCCAGACAGACTGCTCACAAATTGTCTCTCTTCACAAATCTACAGTCAGTGCCGATGTTCTTTTCTCTTTAGCGTCCCCGTGGGCATGTTGGAATTGAAAGGACCATCACGATTACTAACTTGTCATTCAAAAGTCTTTGACTGTTTTGCTTATTTTTTTGTTTGTTTGTTTTGAGAACAGCCTGTCTTCCTTGTTGTTGCAGATTTCATCCGGTTTTCCACGGGAGCTAACACCACTGCGGAGCGGGGGAAGGCTAGCCTCATGAGTTGGCCTCACGGACTTCCATCGGCGTCATGGATTTAACAAAGATGGGTATGATCCAGCTGCAGAACCCCAACCACCCCACGGCGCTCCTGCACAAGGCCAACCAGATGCGCATGGCCGGGACGCTGTGCGACGTGGTCATCATGGTGGACAGCCAGGAGTTCCACGCCCACCGGACTGTGTTGGCGTGCACCAGCAAAATGTTTGAGATACTCTTCCACCGCAGCAGCCAGCATTACACCCTGGACTTTCTCTCGCCAAAGACGTTTCAACAGATTTTGGACTACGCTTACACCGCCACGCTCCAGGCCAAGGTGGAGGACTTGGATGACTTGCTGTATGCGGCGGAGATCCTGGAGATTGAATATCTGGAGGAGCAATGTCTCAAGATCCTGGAGACCATCCAATCGTCGGACGAGAACGACGCAGAGGTCGGCGCGAACGACTGCAGCACCGAGGAGGACGACGAGCGCAAAGGCCACAATGGAGTCAAGAGCTCCAAAAAGCATTCCGTTGAGAGTCTCTACCTGGCGGGTACGGAGCACGTCTCCGCCATGTCTGGCATGGTGGACCAGAGTCCCTCGGTGTCCACATCCTTCGGCGTCGCCAACCTGAGCCCCACCAAAGCCGCGGTGGACAGCCTGATGAGCATCGGCCAGACCCTGCTTCAGCAAGGCTTCGGGGGCGAACACGCCAACGCCCACCACCTCATGAGCGAGATCAAGACGGAAATGATGCAGGTGGACATGGGCGGCAACGGCCACGAAAGCATGGAGTCGGGCGGCTCCAGCAACGGCGAGCGCAGCGGCGAGGACCGCAATCGAGACGGACCGGGCACGCCCACCAGGAGCAGCGTCATCACCAGCGCCCGCGAGCTGCATTACGTCCGCGACGACGGCATGGGCGACCCTCAAGCCGAAGTCAGCCACATGGGTCTGGAAGCCATGGCCGGGATGGCCGAGAAACACCTGGCGTCCCTCTACTCCCTCCCGGTCAATCACAAAGGCGACGCCGTCATGTCCATGCCGGTCTCCATGGCGTCCGCCTTGCCCATGTCGCCGGCCTTGGCCATGTCGGTGGACTTCAGTGCCTACGGCGGACTGCTGCCTCAAAGCTTCATCCAGAGGGAGTTCTTCAGTAAGCTCGGCGAGCTGGCGGTGGGCATGAAACCCGACGGCAGGAACCAGCATGAACGCTGCAACGTTTGCAGTGCCGAACTTCCGGATAACGAAGCTGTGGAGCAGCACAGGTAAGACCAGTTTCGGCATTTGATTATTTGCTGCCTCGTCTGTTGCCATTTTAACTCATTCGCTCCCAGAGACGTTTTTAAACGTCTTTTCAGACTTGGTCTTGAATTGGCTGGTACTGAATTAGTTAATTTCACCGAGGTTTGTTTTCGTCCTTGGGCTGGATTTTTAATTATTTTTTTAGGGACCTGTCATACTGATAAATCCTTTCAACTGCGTGATTGAACGTGTCGCTAGCATGTGGCTAACAGGATAGGTTGCTTTCGTAGAACGGTCCAGTTTTCTCCAACCGGAAATGACATGTTCTTAAAAGCAGTGCTCCCCCTACACAAAGGACGTTGCTAATGATGGTCAGTCCAGGAAATGAGCGCTAAACCCCAGGATAAGGAGGTAGTTCCAGGAAAGTGGAGCGCTAGCAAACTAGCATAATGCTGCTGTTTTCATGTCCGTCTCAAGGCCTGCGAAGTAATAATAATGATAATAATACATTTTATTTATAAGCGCCTTTCAAGACACCAATAACAAAAAACACAAAACAGTAAGGGTTGAGCAGCGGCAGCCAAACGCGCCAGCGTTCACTCAAGTGTTGTGTTAAACCGTAAAATGACATATTTTCCGAGGCCTCACCAATCCTTTTGCATCGTTTTATCTCTTCCACGATGCACAACACAAAGTTTTCGCTTTGTCTTTCCTGGAAGGTAGCCTTCAATGTTTCGGGCAAACCAACGGGAATGCACTGCGGTTTTGAACCCCGTCGCCTCTTGTCGCGCTCATACCTTAAATGAATCCCCCTCTGAATCTCGCAGCGGGTCGCTTGACTGCTGGGGAGAATTTGTCAAACGAGAAGTTTGGCCCGAATGAAAGTCAGAGCAACTTTTCATCACTTCCTTACCCGCGGTGTCGTTCGGCGAGTTTTAAACAGCTTTCGAAAACGCACCGCAAATGACAAGACGGCGCCGCCTTGAGAAAAAAAAGCCTGCCGTGCGAAACGTTGCGTGTGTTTCAAGAGGAATTTCATCAATTGGAAGGAGCTGGGAAATCTCGTATCAAAGGAGATTTCCAAACCGTTTCATGCATTGATCTCACAGCTCTGCCCCGCAGCATACTAATGGCTTCATTTAGGCGCGTAGACGCACCGACGAGACGCTGTTCACCGTCCCGACGGCTTCCTGAAGTGTCCAAATCAAAGGTCGCATCGCGCGCGCCGCGCCCGTTCCGTTGACGTTGAACGTTAAGATGTTTGATTTCAGGCGAGCGAGACTCGTGTTGCCTTTGACTAATTACGCATCATTCCCCCCGCCACCGTGTCAGGGTCACCGCCGCCTCGGCAACAAACACAGCGAGCCGGCAGAGTTCATTTGGTGCAGGCGGGGTCACGTCAAACATGACTGGGATTGTTTCCAGATGTGGCACAGGTCACCGGTGCGAGGTGACTCCACGTTATTTAGAAACGCGCGTATGTTGGAATGAATGCGCCAGAAAGCGCCGTTTCCTGTTGAGATTTAGTTGCCACTCAAATGCACTCTGGTTTATATCACCAAAATGAGCCAAATAGTCATTTGTAATTTGAAGCCGTCTCGACAAGTGGTTTATGTCGCCGGGAGTTTTCTGAGAAACTTTTGTTTGGGTGCAAATTAGGGATGAACGACGGCGGGAAAACATTCTAATTGCGAATTTATTTTTGTCTTCAGTATTGCGATGGTGATTTAATATGCATGTTTTTTCCAAGGTCATCTTGCAATGTTTTTTTTTGTTTTTGTTTGTTTGTTTGTTTTTTTCAAGACAAGCAGTAAATGAATTTGCAGTACAATCAACACCCTCAGATTCACGACACAGTTGAGACTCAAATAAAGGCAAGTGGATGATGACTGAACATTAAAGATAATTTTGTTATTGCAGTTCATTGCTAATTGACGAAAGTACACTCGGCCTTTTAGTCTTTTAAGCGTTCGCCGCGCCAATTTCACAAGTGAGGTGTGAACGAGTCGGAGTCAAATTAGATTCCAACAATAATGCGAGCAAATCTGTGGCCTCACATTTCATGAAAGAGTCCGATAGCAACACGTGAACTGCGCTGAGATCGAAATCCGAGAACTCGGATCAAAGTAATTTTGATAGAAACACAAAAAAGCGCATTTCCACATTTCTCTTTATGAATAATGCGTTATTTTAAGAGCACACTTTGCATATATGGTCGCTTTCTGATAACTGTATGTCAAGTTTCATTTTTGGTCTAATTTACGAATCGCATCTTTTTTTTTTTTAATTCAACTTCTAACAATGTGGATGATGTATTGCATTCATATTTTACTTTGAAATAATTGGAATTCATCGCCTCATGGCTAATTTCGCCACACGGTATTTTTTTTTCCTCCCTACTTCCATCAGTTGTCTGTTTTTATTGTCAGTCATCTGCTCACTTTTTAAGATAAATATAAATAAGTTGTCCGCACAAATGGTAACGTTCGCTTTCACCCAAAAACAGAAGTGGCATTGAATGGACATACGTTTTCAAAATATTTCCAAAATGAATAAAACGCGGTTTTGTTGGACGTTTAGCTCCGCAAGAAGCGAACATGGGGAATAAGACGAAAAGCGCAGCCGCAAAGTTTGCATCAGACGTCGGGCAATATGGCTTTCCATAAAGCCATACAATTTGTTGGTCATAAATTAGGACAGCGGAGTTCCATTGTAGTTTTCTGTCGTGAGTCGTCGGCGCAGCATTTCACTCAATCTCGCGCTGAGAAATGAATCGATAAACAACAAGCGCGAGCGATGTATTGAATGAAATGAACGCAAGGTGCTTTGCTATAAAAAGAAGAAAAAAAAATCTCCTCTGTATTGGTATTTCAAACAGAGCCCCCCCCCCCGGTATGCAAAAAGTAGCTTGGTGTTTCTCACCCCGGCGATCGTTGTCCCGTCTCGTGCAAATGGGCGACACCACTCCATAATGTGCCGAGCACAGGTGAGCGTTTGCAGAAGCAATCAGTGCTTTAAATTCTCTCCGAATACAGCCGGGCCACTTTCAGAGATGAGATGAGGATTTCCTGCTCCCCTCTTTGTGTTTGCTTGTTTGCTCCCGCTATTCCTATTATTGCTTATTTGATTCGGCGGCGGTGGAAATAATCACGCCCGCATTAACGGTTGCACTCCCGTACTTTGCTGTTCATTACTTTTGCGACGGCGGCGGCGGCGCTCGCTCTTCCGTTTCCTGTCCTTCTGTGGAGGGTGCTCTAATAACCCGGGGGGGCTCCAGGTGTTTAAACAGCGGGCCCGAGGTTCTTATCTGTGCATATCAGAGCAGGGGGGGCCCGATAACCCCCGGCGCCCCTCCTCAGTAAACCAAGCCGCAGATTGAGTCCAGATAGAGGCATGCGGTTTGCGGCAGGTGATAATGTTGTATGCACACACACACACACACACACACACACACACACACATGCTCTTTCGTGCTGAGGTGAAGCCAGCGGAAGATGTTTGGTTGCTTTTCTCACACATGGACTCCGGTGTGTCTTGGCAACTACCAAGTGGTCACGACTTCCTTGTGATTATTTGAGTTGATCCCCGACCGTCTCGCTCCAGTGTGCATCTGACCGCCGTCGCTTCATTTGTGCGTAGACGTTACAAATCTGTGGGTCATGACGACGACTCATTTAAACTATTTGACCGACATAACGTTCCCATTTGAACGTCCAGATTTCATGTAGTTCATTTTCCATTTTCCCGATTTTGCTGACAACGAACATCTTTACGACGTAAACATCATTATATTTCGTGACAACAAAGTTGACCGCTGCCGCGACCTTGCTTTTGAACAAAATGTACAGTGCCGGATTTCCCTCCATTGCTTATTGACGTTACCGATCGACTCGTACATTGTTGTACTTCCGGCGGCCCGGCGTGGTCCTGAGCACACGTTCTGAAAACGTGTGGTCAACGGAAGCAAATCTCGCTGTCCGCAAAGGCTGAAATTGTCTCTCACTAATTGGCAAAGTCAACGATTTCCCGCAATCGTCTGTAGCGGCAACCAAATCACGGCAGAGTTCGAGGCCGACAGACGATTGTCAACGGCTTCGCGGGCGACGATATCAAATTGCAGTAAAATTTATGATACAGTAAAATTAGTCTCGGTTTGGAATAAATGACCCGACCGGTAAACGGTCTTACGCCATCACTCAGCAGTCCTATTATGGCCCCGAGACTTCAGGACTTCTGGTCCATGCCCAATCTTGAGGATTCCACCATCGTAAAAAAATACTTCTAACAATTTTCACCACAAAGTCTCGGATCTTCGACGTGGATCAGGATCGGCGCAGCACTGTCCGAGTTTGTTCTTGGGCCGATGTGTGTCATTCTTCAGTGGAATGCGTCATCCTTCAGAAACGCCATTTGTCATCTGCCCAGTTAATCCCAACCCGACAAGCCTCCCGACCCGTCCTTACCCATGAACTAGCACTTCAAAAATCCCACAATGTGACAAGTCACAGAAAAGAGCTTCGGCCCCTTACCCGCACGCAGGTGCCTTCCCGCTCTCGTCCAAGGCTGACGTTTGTTTACAGCCCCGAGGAGGCGACGCTTTGACCCGCCGCCAAGCCATAGCCGCTACCGAGCCAACCTTTGGCTGCGGCCCAATTATAGACCAACTTTAAAAGGCTCCGGTTGAACGGTAAAGATTTACGCCGCCATTGCTCTGATCTCAGACCCGTGCTCTGTCCTGACTGTCAGGATAGGGAGATGTATCGATTAGAGACTTAACACCAAAGGGGAGGAGGAGGCCTGCGTCTTGTCAAAGCAACCACACACAACCACTCAAATGTCTTTAAGTCCGGATCAGGGTTTTTTTTTTTTTGTCAGAGCGTGCTCCCGATGCTGATTCTGAGGGAGCGGCGATGTCCCCTTCGGAATCGGAGGAAAGCGGGTGGCTAAGGCAATGATCTAATCGGCAGTCTGATTAGATCACCTCCCTCCTGAGATAAGAGTGGAAGGAGGTGCGTGCGCAATAAAAGTTAGCAGCTTGACCCGACGCAATCGGACGCTGCCGACCGCGGCGGCGGCCTTGGCTGTTGTGCTGCGGCAGGGGTTGGGCGGGGGAGAAATGAGCCCCCTCATCTTTTGTCTCTGTGGGGGACTTGGTAGTATAGAGGGATGGATGAGGATAACATAATGTACCGGGCTTTGTGTGTGTCCATTTTTGTTTTGTATAGTCCCGAACGGGAGCTCCAGGGGAGTACTAATTGCGGCGCGTTATCGGGTGACATGCAAATGTGTTATCGGCCCTGAAATGTTCTGATGTCTATCTCCTTACCCCAGAAGCTGCGGCCAGTTTTGGCAGTGGTCAAAGGAGGCTCGCCGTGTGTATTTACTAGCGTGTTCTTTTGCTTTCATTCGATTCCCGCGAGACATCTGTATCGAGGTTTTCCATTTGAGAAAACCGCCGAAAGAATTACAGCCTCAAAGATGAATAGGTTTTACTTAAGAGTTCATAGAACCTTGGACCCCCTCCGCTCCGGGTTCTAATCCCATCGATATCCCATTAGCATCCCCTCTCCAGGTCCCTGCCGCATAAAAGGAAACGTGCCGCCCCCACCCCCCTACCCTCTCTGATTCTGTCACTCTGGCAGACCATAGAGAGGATCTCCACAATGAGTAAATGTGTAAGAGCCAGAGGGCTAACCCGAGTGTGCTCACAAATATCCTCTGTGTGTGAAAAAAAAAAAAAAAAAACCTGGGAGGGCCCCCAGCCTCCCTGGGAAGTATCAAACCGGAGGCCCCGCGCAGCCTGCGGTGAGAGAGCGTCTAATTAGCCTCTTTGTTGCTACTTGAATGGCTCACCAGCGATTGGCAAAAGGGGCCCCAGTGGAGTGATCGCGGCAAGCTAAGAAGCTAGTCATAAAAATTAGCCCATTCTCTCCACCGTCACCTGTTACAAAAGAGCTCTCAGGTAGGACAGTGAGGCGATGTGGAAGCTCCTCATCCGCCGGCCCGCGGTGCAGCCGGAGAGCGGCTGGACGCTAAAGTAGCTGTCGCTACAGGGGTCGAAGGAAGAAAATAACAGCCAGGGTAGCAGGCGTGCATCCTTTAAATCTATCGGATTTTCCCCCAGTCTTTCAAAAGATGCAAAGAAATCCCTGAATGCAAAGTTTGTTAGTTTCTTGTAAACAGCCTCAAAACCAAGCCCACAAAAAATTCCTATTAAAGTTTTGTCCAGCTCATTCTGAAAACTCATGCTTTTAATTTAGTGTAGCCTATCTTCTATATACAGACTTGAAATATGTAATGGGGCTAAATCTCTTGGACACGTTTAGTTTTTGAAGCATTGCTGGAAACGAATTGGCCTAAATGACCATAAAATGGCAGTTCCAAACCTAAAACAACCTATTTCCCATATGTTTTACGTCATATGGATTTTTCAGACTTTTTTTTTTTTTTGGAGGTGGGTCTACTAACGATCGACACATCTCTCAAATTTCATGTCGCTAAGTGAAACAAAATTCAGAGGGGTGCTCTTGAACCAAATTTTGGTTCTTTGAGAATGTACCCAAGGATACACACACCTCCAATAGTTGGTCCATTTTATATTAGTATGTCATAGCTCTCAAAATCAGAATTTAGTTGGCCTTAAAAATTAAAAAATAATAAAAAAGACTGAAATGTAAAAATTTCAACAGGTTCCCAACGGTATGCCCAGCAATCAACATAGTTTTTGCATGAAGAACAATCTGCTGAGTTAAATTCCACAATTATTTGCCGCGAAATGGAATTCATGACAATCAGAAAGTGCACCTAAAAACACCTAAACAAAAAAAAACTTCCTTTCGATGTATTCCAACTTGCACCCCTCGCCCCCCTTCTTCCAATGCCCCGCCAGGCAAGCATCGAAGCGCGATGATGAAGAGTGTCAACTCGGCTCGGAGCTTTCTCTCCCCAGACCGACTGGTCCTAAACTCAGCCGTAATCCAGGAGGGATCAGCTGGGTAAATCACGGCATGAAGCTTAAAACCATAATTGATTTATGTATTTGCTGACCGAAGACGCCAGGCAGAGATTAAGCCGAGGAAGGGAGCTCATGATGGATAGGTCGCCCGCCCCTCACATGGCAGCTGGCCGCGGGCGGGGGGGGCACACCGTATGCTAGAAGACGTAGATTAAGGAGTAAAGAAATGTAGATGATAGCTGCGGGTGACTATTTGATGCCAGTGCAGATGTCATATTTTGATGCATCACATATTCCCGATTGGTTTTAAGTCGCAACTGGGAGGAGCACCGACCTCGAGTTCCTGGAAATATTTTATGATAACGAATCAGGTTCTCTCTCAACAAAAAAATCAAATTTCATTGACTCATCTGTGCTAACACTGCAGCTTGATGGTGCTTCTCTGTGTAGTCACTTGAAAGTGGCCAATCTTCACCTAGCCTAGCTGTCAAGTCATAGGTAGAGAAATCCTGTGTGTGTGTGGGGGGGGGTTGGTATTGCCTAAATTACTCAAACGGTGACGTCTTTGCTCACAGTCAAATCAACCAATCAATTTTCCATGTCGTCTTCAATAGGCCCCAAAATGTTGGGCAAGACATTTTTAGATGCAGCAAAATATTGTATGGCATCGCAATCGTCACATGTTACCACGAAATGTGTTGACAGCCTGCAAATTCGTTAAAAAAAAAATGCGGATTAACATCATCAGTATGCACGTCGCTTCATAGAAATGCGGTGTCACAGATGAGGCAACCTTGGTCCTTTGTACAATCTCAGAATAGAGAGGAAAAGATGGCCGCCATTTTATGATATTTAACACTCAGCTCGAGTGGTGACGAGGAAAGAGATGATTTTGGAAAAAGAGTTCGTCCTTCTCACCTTGGAATTTTCCGGCTAAGCTTGGACTAGCATGGAAGCGGTGCGCTCGTTGTGGAAATCGGTTGAATTTCTCCCTCTTGACACTTGATGGGTCCTGTCTCTCGCGCTGTCAGGCATCTTCAAGGTCTCCCTTGACCGCTTCCAGATTGTTTTGTGTTTGTCTGTTTGTCCCTGGGCGAGTAAAGGCGAGAATGGGATAGTAAAAGGCGGTGTGGGGGGTGCGGGGGGTGGTAGTGTTGAAGGGAGGGGTTTGGGGGTGGGTAGCCATTCCATTTTGTGGACTGATCGCCGAAGCTGGTGACTTTGGCATGTCATGACTCAAGCAGCATCATTTCTGTCGCTGCTGTCTCGCCGCCGACCTTACAAATGACGCCGTATACTTGCCACCATGTGCCATTAGGCGTGCAGTAAAGCAGGGCGGCGCCCCCATCCCTCCCCGCCACCGCCGCACTTTCCCGTCAACGCTTTCACCTTTCGGAAAGGAAAAGCAGATTGCAGCGGCAGTTCTCGCCGGCTGATGGTTCTGTTCTTTTCCTCGACAAATACACCCCACCCACACACCCCCACCGCCACCCCAAGCGCCGCTTGTGTTTTTACCGAGTGCTGCCTGTGGCGCAGGCCTTCCCTCAGCAGGTGTTTGGGTGCTTATCGGCCACGTCTTGCGGCCCTTATCTCCGGCCCTCAGCTTCCTGCATCCTCTCACTTGCATGCCTCAGAGCGGGGATATATTTCACTTAGCCTCTGACCCGAAACCTCTCTCTCCGTGTCTTTTCGTCTCTCGGCATCCCCTTGCGCCGCCTCGTGCGCTCACTTAGAGGCGATGGTTGACCGGCAGACGCGACCACGCCGGGAAGACGTGACTTGTTTTGCACTTAAATCATTGTAACGCTAATTTGCTGTAACCATTTCCAATAAAATGGCCGCCAAGGACAATGAATAATACAGTATGGGCATTAATAAATGTAAAAACATGAACATAACCGTAAACGGGGTCCGTTGAAAAGCGGTTGGACCGTCGTGCTTTTTGGAATGATTCTTTGCCATCTTAAAATAAATAAATAAATAGATTTAAATACAGTTGCCGCTTACATCATTGTTGTCGGTTCAAAACCAAGTCGAGTCAATTTCATTGACATCTTTCCAATTCACAACTGAAGTTACCTCAAGGCACTTGACACATTGGGTAGATTAAGAACGACGGGTTATGCAGGAAAGAAAATCAACTGAGCCCCGGCATAAGCTAGTGCTTTGCGACGGAGGCAAGGGAAAACCCCTTGTAGGAAGAATCTTCAAAACAGAACCAGAGTTTTGTGAGGCGATCGTCCGCCTCGGCTGGTCGGGTTGAGATGGCGATAGAGGGACAGAGATGGTAGCGCGAAAACACGAGAAAGAGATTCGGGAAAGGGAGCATCATCAACTGCTTTCGTCACACGATGACGGCAGTGGCGACGGCGACGACGGTGTGGTTTTGGAACCGTGGGTTCGGTCCCGCTTTATGTCCAATTGACTGGTCCCAGGCTTTAGCCCCGCCTCAGCATTCTCGCCTTCGTCCTCTGCTCCCACGTCCCTCGCCAGAGACAAAGGCTAAAGTGTCTCAGGACGGGGTTGCGCTCCTGGCTTGGAGGGGGTTGACCCCCTCGGAGAGCCTAACAGGGCCCCCCTCCCTAACTAATTCCTCATTCTGAGCGGGCCCAATGGGGACGAGAGCCCACTGCCTAACGCCCACGAGGAGCGTTATTGTGAGCATCAGGCTCTGTTACACTAGACCGGACGCGCGGGTCTCAGGACCAGATCAACGGCGGGGTCAACCCTGGACCTGTTATTTACAGTATGGCTTTTCATTGGCCGGGTGAAACGGGAACTCGGCGCGGATGAGAGTCAGGAGGGCTATGTGAGGGGACGACCACTGTTTGTGTTCAGTCAGGCCTCCAGTATGGGTCAAAGAGCACCGAGGGTGGAGTGAGGAGGGGGCCGGGGGGGGGGGCAGCAGAGGTTGCAGACCTGACTTTTGTCTGTGCAATGGGGGGAAGTTGCTGCTTGGTCAGGAAATGCACAGCGCACATAGAGTGTTGAAATGGTGAAAAGAAAAATGGATAAAATGCAAAAATGAATTTGAAGGCAACTTCAGGACAGTTAGGTTTTTTTTTTAATCAACAACAAAAGAAGCAAACTTGACTGAAAAGAAACCTTGGCGCAAACATCTTCAAATGTTCCTCGTCGCAAAGTTGACCGGAATTTGGTTTGCGAGTCTTTGCGAAAAGAAAAAAAAAAATCTCGGTTGAAAAGTATTTGATTCGCCGCACTGGCCTCCCAGAATAAACGGGCTCGCACTATTTTCAACCAGTCACTCATCTGCTAACCCTTTTTCTATATTTGTGTATCATTTAGCTTCCCTGCAGTTGTTTTTCTCTCTTTTTAACGTGACTGGATCTGCATCTGTGTACCCGATGAAACTATCCATCAGGTAAAACTGGTTTGAGAGTGAAGCCTTGCACTCCTGACAGCACAAAAGGCTCTCGGGCTGTTTAGATTACTCGACAGTTCGAGTGATAACTCAACGCCAACACCACTGGGATATGTCCCGCGCTGACCTACAAAACTTGACCCTCTGTAGCAGGGATTCCCAAACTGCACCGTGTGTGGTGTCTTTTTGGGCGGCGTCTGAGGGGAGAAGGGGTTGGCTGAGCTGTATTTTAAAGTGAGCTTAGTTCACTTCAATCCCACTCCATGTCACCAACCTAAATTGACCGTTTTAAGATGGTGGTCAGTAGCACGACCATCTCACTAATCGCGCCTGTAATCTGAGCATCAACCTTTCCGCCGCGGCGTACCCGCATCGGCTTGGAACCGCCCGCCAGGACGCACCATAAAGACAACACCCGGAACAGATTTTATTATTTTTACTGGGACAATGACAGTAGGGGTGAGAGGTCAGCAGGAAAGAACTTTACAGATGAAGCGGGGCTTCATTTGTTGGGGGGGTGCGGGGGGTGCGGGGTGTACACTCCCTGCCTCCCACCTCTCACCCCTATTGTCCAACGGAAGCACAAAGGCGGCTGTCAAACTGTCCGCTGGGCAGCGCTTTGACCCAACCTGCCAAATCAAGCAAAGTAATGGGTCTATTTTCTTACTGCACCCACTTTTTTTGGGTGGGGGGTTTGGGGTCAAACCAACAAGCTCAATATCATTCGGACAATTACAAAGCACTTTTTTGTTGTTGTTGTTATTTCTGCTCATCCAAATTCCAAAAGTGTGTCATAGTTGGTTTCACTTAAAAAAAACACGCCCCCCCCATCAGATGTCACCATTTTGTTGAGTACAGAGGATTCAGAGGGCTGTTGATTTCTACGCAGGTTTCCATCACAAACCAGTGCTCGCGCAGCAGAGAAGTCAGAGGTACAGTGGATTTTTGTCGAAAAACAATTTCCGGGCATACATAGAAAACAAATGAGAGTAGTAAATCGGGTGGAACTAAGTGTGCCTCCTTGCGCCACGTGACAACGTATTCATACGCCTCGTTACAATGACTTGAGTGCGCGCCGTTCATAACCTTGAAACGTCATAAACTGAAGACCGTTTGCTGTTTGAAGGCATTCGGCGGCTTTAAAAGACTGATCAAGTTGAGTACCGAGTGAGACGTGAGGAGTGACTGAATGAGGACCGACCGGTCACGTGACACGAACCGAGATCGACCGCGACAAATATTTATTGTATATCATGCCTTGCCGCGTGTCCTTCAAATGTCTTTGACGTGTGATGGGAGGAGATCAGAAATGCGCAAACGCGCCACCAGCTGTCCGATTGGCCGTCGCGTGTGGAAAAATGTAACATCATCCCGAATGTTTGTCAAATAAATCTTCTCGCTGCCTCTGGAAGGCAACATGCCTCCTCGGGGACCTGACCCGTGCTGGACACCCGCCGTTTCAGCGGTCGCCCTCGGGCTGCCGGGTCAGGATTTTAAAAGCCAGAAACAACAGGCGAAGAAACAGTCAGGCTGAACGCTGCCAAATTGGCATCATTTCATTTTGCTCTTTAGTCAAACTGCACCTTTCTTAGTCATTCACGATTTTCGAATGTCGTCGAGGATCTGTAAGCCAAGATTGAACGGTGCGTTACACTGTGCAGAGTTGCGGCGACCGGGCTGGTCCAATTGGGGGGTCAGTGGACATGGTGCAGCTTTCACATGGCCCTGAGGTCCTGACCCCCACCTTTGTTGGCGATATTCAACCCCCCCGTCCGCCCTCTTCTTAGCGAGGCTCGAAGCCCTTTGAGCAGAGCCCTCAACCCCCCGCCGCGCGCGCCCCTTCAGCACATTAATGGTGGCACTGGAACTAATTGCCCAAACTTAGATCTGCTTCAGACCCTCCGATTGCTTCAGCTGCCAGCGTGTACACAAACATACCGCCCCCCCCCGCCGCCCCTCGAATCCCTCACTTTCACAACACACCACCCCAAGCGGAAGAAAATCACCGTCTTCGTCGTCCTTCTGCGGCCACCGTCATCTGGCTTTGCGCAACGGTCAAGAGTCTGCCGCCGTGCCCCAAATCGACCGTCGATGCCATCTTTGACCCTGCGCTGTGCGTAAACGGCGTCAAGTGGTGTCTAGTGCCAGACTGTCGCAGTTCGCGCCGCCATGTCTGCCGTCTCCTCGGCTGCCTTGTGTATCGCGCCTGTTCAAAGAGGCAAGAAGGCCTGCAAGGCATTTTTATGATTTTATTGGCTCGGGAAGAAGCGTGGTTGTCGAGGTGTCAAACCGTTAGCTGTGTCAAGACCGCACGGTCGGGTAGTGTTAAATTGGGGGGAGGGGGGGACTAGTACCGGACTAAGAACTGTACAAGTGCAATGTGCACGAGCAATGGGAATACGCAGCTCGCCGATTTGTGCAATTTAGTGTCCGCCTCACGTCGCTTCTGTGTCGGACTGATCTTGAGATGATGCGGCTTTGTACAGAAGAGTGTTAGAAATTTGGAGCGACACATTTCAGTGATGTGTTGTTCTTTCCAAGGGGTTAGTGACCAAGCTTCAAAGAACAAAAAAATAATCTTCCGCCTACCCAAAGCAAATGTCAGAGTTCTACTAATCATAGTGCATTTCCGTGACTAAATCCTTGTTTGAACGGGCTCCGCCACCCGCGACGGCATCGTCAAATATTAGGTTTTTGTTGGACTGGAGCCCGGTCGACACGCTGACGTCGCAAGGTGGAAAAACAAAAACTGCATTAGAGCCATCGAGCCGCACCGAAAGGCAACTATGATGATGATGATGTCATCACCACATTTTTCAGATGATACCCACCAGAGTGTCCTGATATCGCTCTTGCGTAGAAATCGACAAAGGTTCTTCCTGTATCTCATCTCGGGGCTCTCTGTGACAATAACCCATCGTGTCCGCTGTACAGCAAAGCTTTGTTTGAAATTATTTTACCCTACTCCTAATCTCTGCGCCACGGTCTTCTTTCTCTTCTTCTAGTCCCCCTTTTACCGTGTTCTTCTGCCCCCGTTCTTGACGACACCTCGCCTAGGATTTCACACCGCTTACATAAACCTGCACGAGGGTGCCGTCTGCAGCCGTGGAAAGTCCTTGTAAACGTTTTTCATTGGCACTAAAAGTACTCGGCTAATGACTTTTCTGGTGGTGGTGGGCGGGAGTGGGGGGTTTAATCCGGCGAGCGCGGTGGAGTGTGTGTCGTCGCATGCACGACTCCTTTGCTTATTTGACTTTCCACCGGCGAGAATAATAATGTTGATAAGAACACACTTTTCTTTGTTTCAAACCAACACAATTAGAAACAAGTTGTCCTTGTAACCTTTTTTTTTTTTGGCGGGGAGGGGCGGTTGAGGGGTACTATATGAGTTGTTTTCCACATTACCGTATTATCTTGCGTTCATCGGGGTGTCAGGGGTGCTGTAGCCTATTCCAAATGACGTAGGACGAGAGGTTTGCGTACACCCTGAAGTGGTCGCCGCTCGACCGCAGAGGGTGTCGATAGACCAAAAAAAAGAAAAGAGCACCCTTTCACTGTAAAAATCACACCTTCAGGAAAATTGCCTCTTCGATCCAGTTAACTCTTTGGGATGTGACCGTTCTCAGTCGATCGCTATGCAAAAGCCCGAATGGCGCAGGGAGACTGTGGGATCATGCAAGCCCCACACGTGAGTGTTCAAAATCCACCTCAGGTTTCTCTCACCTGTGAGGCAGAAGAGCAAATCACGCCCCCACCCCCCCGTTGCGCCTGCAGAAAACGGCTGTCCGTAAATTAAATCAGCGAATGAATCGGGCATCGCGGTGAATGTTAAATACGCAGAAGTTGAATCTTCAAATCCCCCAAATCCTCCACCCGATTTAATGCAGCGTCGGGAAGCAACTTCTCAAACCCTGAAACGCGAGGGACACACTTCAACCCAAACAAGATGAAGAAATATGACGCAAGGGGACGGCCCGGCGGAGCAACGCCTTCCGCGCCCTTGCATCTCCGCCACTCGACACACGACCGACGTGCATGCGCATAATGTAAGATTACTTGCAATTCAAGTTGTCGGCCATATTTTGTTTCCCGCTCCCCGTCAGAATGATGAAATCCTCCTCCAAAAGTTAGTGATAGCGCCAACTTTTTTTTTTAAGCGCTATGACTGATCGTTCAAAGGTAACCACTCTTTGCAAACGCAGTCTGAATAAATACCGACTTTTGTTTTTATTTTTTTATACACACCCACTTTGGCATGATTCTCTCTTATAATAATCTCTCTTGAGCATCACGCCGAAGAATCAACTCTCCCAGCGTCAGATAATCCGGCAGATGTGCGCATGGCTCCCGTGTCTTAGAGGCGCAGTAAGACGGAACTTTATCCGCTCGTAGCCACAATACGCAGGGGCCGCTGCGCAAACATGACATTGCAACCACGTTAATCCTGACGGGCAGACAACATGTGGATGTCTTTTGTCCCGATGGCTCTTCAGTGACTTTTTTTCATGAACCGAGGTGAACACGCGGCTTCATTGAAATGGCCGGTGGATTATACGAGCGTAAGTGATGGTCTACCTGTCAATGGGCGTCAGGGCCGATGATGAAATGAGTAGATTTTATGGGTTGAGATCCATGTCAACTGTAATCTGCGGTGGATTTAAAAACGAAAGCTCTGGCAAACACTTGACTCGAAATGCCGTGGTACCTCAAAGTTTGAGCTCTCACAAAAAAACAGATTGTGGTTGAACTTCAATTGGGTCAATGTGAACAGCAAAAGGTCCCAATTTGCCGTATAATTAAAAAAACCCCAAAGCTCGGATACGGTAATATATAGATCAGTGGTTCTTAACCTGGGTTCGATCGAACCCCAGGGGTTCGGTGAATTAGTCTGAGGGGTTCGACGGAGCCTCTGCCATGGAGGTTAAGCCACAGCCGACTCAACGTGTCAATGAGTTATGACACGCCCGCTTGGCCATCACTGGCTGCAGATGATCACGTGACATTGCTGTTCGATGTTCATTTTGTGTTCAAAAAATGATGAAGTGTACATTGTGGTACGTTAATTATCGTAGCTCCGCCTTTACAAATGATGACAAAGTCGGAAACCCTCAACGTTAACCGTCACCCAAGCGTACAATGAAATCAAGTCGCAACATGCCTCTCAGAATCGTTTTCTGCTTCGAATGCAAGTCTGCTTCCTCGTGAATATTTCTCTTTTTCTTGTCACATTTTTTTTCCTTTCTCTTACAAGCGGGAGAATGTGGCAGGAAAAACACAGAGTTCGTCTTTCGAGCTTGGTCCGTAACGACGTCGAGTGAAGTGCGCTGGCGGGTGTGTGTCGAGTGAAGTGCGCTGGCGGGTGTGCAGGGACATAAAATTGTTTGATTTGCTGAAAAGGTGTATTTGTCGAAGAACTAAGGTGAGTTTTCCACTGAGCCAAAATAACCCCAAAAAACTTTTCTTTTACTGTGCGATGAAAAGAGCCCTTGTACACGACAACCTTGCAGCAACCCTGGCGTAAGTGCAGCGCGCACAAAGCATGACGGCGTGAACATTTGTTAACACTCCAAGCTTGAATACGTTCTCACCACGTGTCTTATTCCTGAACTTTATTCAAAGCAAAACTCCTTCAGCGGCTTTGTTATCAGCCACAATGGCAACGTGCCATTTTGACACCTTTAAAGCGGGATTTGCATTTGGTCCCCTCTACCTGGGGCATCCTTGAATGTGTTTTGCTCGACAGAGTGGCTATTCTGTACACCGGTCCGAGGAGAGGTTTGAGGGGCGACCTTTAAAAGAAGAAGTAAATAGTTTGAAAGGTGCATTACCGTTCACAGCCATAAGGGGGAGACCAGGAACCTAAATCGTGAAATTGGACAATGTGCAATCTTGCATTTGTTGCGTTTCTTTGAAATTATCATGAAAATGAAGTCACCGCTACCTTCCAGATATCATTGTAGCGCGATAAAGCGTTTCGCCATTTATCATGTTTTCGCCTTTTTGCCATCCTGGACTGACTCACACCGCTAATTAAACCAGTCCGTTGCCAGAAAGCAAGACTGGGTCCAACAGATATTATTATTATTATTTTTATTAATGAAAAGCAGTCTCATTTGCGCACTTCCCAATAAAGTAGTGGAACAATCAGGGCAGCTTTTATTAAAACCCGTCAGAGAGGCGCAGTCCCTGCCAGAAGGCATGCGCGGCCAAGAATTAATAAAAAGATAACAGTTTTTGTTTTTACCGGCTTATATTTTGAAAGATGAATGTTCCCTCTTATTTAATTCCTTTTCATGTTTGGAATAATAAAGAGCAAGGTGCTTGTGTTTGCGTGCCAGCAGCAACTTCCTGCTCTGCGCTATTTGATCTGATTCAGCATGTGGTGCAATGTGCTTGGGCCTCCCAATAAGGAAGTGATTTTTGTCACGCAGGAAAAAGAGCATCCTTCATTCGAGCAAAGTTTTCTTTTTATTCTTAGAGCAACGCGGCTGAGTTCACTCGAGTCCATCCGAGAAAGAGAACCGAAAACGACGTTGTGCCCATATTACCAATATGTCACACTGCGTGTCGATGAAACCGGAGTTGAAAACAAAATAAGGACTTTTATGAACCAAAGCGTAGAAATATCAAGAACCGACATGCACACAACATTGTGGAACAATAATTTAGCTCGACTGGAACACGAATCAACTTAACAGCGCACAGGAAATGTGTTCACAAGATGCTAAAGACGCTTTAATTTTTTGGGGGGGTGCTGCAGTTTTGGTTAGCAATTCAAATGGAATGAGCTGCTCACCAAGATCCCACATAGCAATTGCTAATTCATGTGTTGGCGCTAACAGATTGTGCACCTGGTTGGCGCGTTGATTCGCTAAGATTTTAGATCGTTTGCTAAGATCCCAAATAGCAGGCGCTAAATGGCGCACTCGTTCACTCTAGCTAGCAGAAGCGCGCAACGGTGGCTAAAGGTGTAAAAGTGCCGGAAAAGTCCATATTTAATGGAGGTTTTTGTGTGTCCACATCTGTTTGCACCTGTTTTTTTTGTTTTGTTTTGTTTTGTTTTGTTTTTTTTTTTGCTCGAGCAAACCATGAGTAAATTACATCGCAATACTCGAGAGCATAGCCACTCGAGAGCATAGCCACTCGCTCACGGTTTGAGCCTTCCTGTTGTACGTTCTGATAAATGGACATTCATACTCGAGTGTTCCGATCGGTCAAGAATCCGGTCTCGAATGTTTGCTAAGCCATTAAGTCGTGTACATTTTTTTTAAAGGTTTAGCTCCTCCCCCTTCACACACACAATACCAATCAACGGCCGTTTCCTTCAGAACCAGACTGACGCGTTTGGAATGGATACTTTTGCCGATGCCCATTGTCCGGCGGTCAAGCCTCGCACGGCTTCGGACAAAGGTCATTCATGGCGACAGCATAAAGCGCCGCCGGCCATTAGCGCTTGATGAATGACCCGGCCTACCGGTCAAACCTTGACCTCCTTCCATCAACCCACTCCCTCCGTCTCGCCTCGGTGTCCTAATCCACTTCTCGCCAAGCGAAGATTCCAGTTGGTCGAGCTTTACTGTATCTGTTTGGCCAGCGGCTGCCTTTCCACGCACAAATTTGCAAAAACACACACACAGGATGCTCTCTGTCCTTATCTTTGCTGCTTTTAGGACAGCTGTTGAGTGCAAGCAGCTGACCTCTGACCTACCACCACCACCAGCACTAAGCTCCCTCCTTCCCACCAAACACCAGTACGACCAGCACAACAACCCCCACCCCTCAATAAATTCCTTCCCGCTTTTGCAACCGTACGGCACTTTTGCACCATGTTTAAAAAATGTTTTTTTAAAGCTTTATTTTGGTCTTTGAAACGGCATCAACTTCTCTAGCACTACATTTTTCTTCGTAGTTATTTCGTATGTGAGGCTTTTAATCAGGCAAAGCAGATATTTGGGTTACTGAGCTGCCCAGCCCCCTCGTAACTGTCTGAGAACATGTAAGGAAGGGTGGGGGGCGTGGGGGTGTCTTTTGAGGTCAGGCGAGGAACTGAAAAGAGGGTCTTTACTTACTTTTCATCGCTGGCAAAACTTCTCTCTTTTTACCTTAAACCATTTGTTCTACGTGGGGGCGTGAGTTTTGAGTTTCCGCCCGGTGGGGGGTTTGGGGGGGGGTCTCTCTGTTATCTGCACAGAAGAAACTTCCACATAAACACACAAATATAATAGAGGAATGAGCACCGTCTGGCTCAGTGACACTTCTTAATACCGGAAAGTTGAGTTTGCGCTTCAGTCATTCCACTTATTTTTTTAAATTGCTTTCACTCGCGTTTAGTGTAATTTACAAGCTTAAAAGCACAACCAATTACAAAAACCTGCAGAAATAATACTGGTCACACTGGAAAGTTGAGTTCACGCATCCATCAATCAACTTTTGTTGACTTTAGGGACTGTTTTTAATAGACGTAAAGTCATCCGAAACGCAGCCAAGGTGTTAGTCGAATTACTAAATATGAAGTAAGGAGCTTGGTCGTACTGGAATGTTGAGTTTATGGATGGATTAATCTCTCTCTCTCTCTCTCTCTCTCTCTCTCTCTCTCTCTCTCTCTCTCTCTCTCTCTCTCTCACTACCGCTGTTTATAAAGAAAAAAAATGAGCTAGCCAGATTGTTTGACTTGTAAAACTGGCATTGCCTTTGCGAAGGCTGATGTTTTCACAGGCCATCGATTTGTTCGTTTGAGTTAAGGCGTCAACAAAGATTTCAAAACACTTTGGTGCACAGCCAGGAGTTTTGCTTCACTCTTTGTTCAAATGACGTGTAAAGCCTCATTTTTGTTCAGCCTAAAAAAAAAAAACTATTCACGTTGGAAATCAATTTGTATGTGAAGCACTGAAGCACTGACTAGAAATGCAAACAAAACGCCATTCTTGACAATTGTGCCTGCTCCCGCCGGGCACATTGATTAATTAGCGACACCCTTATTAGCAAATTGACCGACTCAGTTGACGATCACACACGCCTGCCCCTTGCTGGATGTATCGCTTGTTCCCACAGTTACACTAAGCTGCTGTGTTCTTAAAAATGTGATCGACCTTAATTGTTTTTTTTTTTTTAGATAATTAAGATTGAGGGGGCACCACTAAATCCTGAATTTGGTTTGACTTGAAAATGGCATCATGAAGTACCTGTTGTTAACCTTGTCTCTGGTTATCACCAACATCTTGACCCCATTTTAGGTCTATGTATAGATATTTAGCTCCTAACTACCATTACTTTTGACTAGATACCACAAAACCACCCCCAAAACAAAGCCCAACAACTTCACATTCCAAATGACAACCGCATGAACAAGATGCGTCGCCATTTCGGCCGCGCTGTGATTCGAACCAGAACCCAACAGCAGCACAGAAATAATCACCACCCCCCACCCCCCACCTCCTTGACCTTTCCCCAGATGATACCTCGGGCGTTTGCGTTGTACGGGCATCCCGTGGTGACCCCGTTAACCCTCGCCCGACCCAGGAAGGAAGTAGCCGCCAATCACGCACTCCTAGTAGACGTGACGCCCGATGGCTATCTTGGTCTTCCAATGGGCTGTTGGGGAAAAAGGTTCTAGTGGACTAAGGACGAACCTGTGTGGAGCCATTGTGGTTGGTGGCTTTGTCCAGATGGTTTTCATACCTTCAGTGGTGAGCTTGGTGAAGAATGTGCTCCCTTGGGGAAACCAATACAATCACCCTTCAGCCATCCCACATCTCAGGTTCCTCATATTTCAGGATGAGCTGGAAGTGCAGTGAACTCGCGAGAGAGAGTCTACCAAATGTACTGGCTTTTTCAGCAGTTGACCTGTGAAACAAATGCTTCCAAGAAGTTTGAATTTTGAGAATGTGATGTTTCACCGCTACTCCGTAGAGTCTCCATGAAATAGTATCTCACTCCTTTGCGAGTCTATAATCCAGATATTTTTTTTTTCATTCGCATTCTCAGGTCTCCACTGTAACTAACATATTGTGGTCTGTGCTCTCACTGGCATGCGGTGCAGTTTCTGACCACTTGGATGTCCAGATCAAAACGGAATCAGTCCACAGGTGTGAAACTGAAGCTACGCAACAAATGGAATAAAGACATTGTTTTTGGAATTTAGGTCCTTATCATTTTCAAGATAGGTGTGTCTGTATCATTTAGAGTCAATGTTTTTGAAGGTGACAGATGTTGAAGCCTGAGTGGAGCTGAGAAAATCATGTTCAGAGTTTTTCCAAGGATAAATGGGTTAAGATTTTTTTTTTTAAATCTTGATGCGCTTCTGTCTGTGAAATGGAACATCAGACTCATGCCCCCCCCCTCCCCCCCGCCCCACCCGAGGCATCAAAAGAACTGAATTGCAAAGCAGCATCAGCAGCATGATTGAGGTCTGGACCAAACTGTATTATAAAGCAAGATTTGTAAATAGGCTGTACGTTAACATAAATGTTTTTTTTGGGTCTGCTTGTCCCGGAAGGAGACTGCGCTCACTCACAGATCTGTCGGCACGTATCCGCCGCTCAATCGCTCTCGCTGGGGCCGCAGCAGCTTCCCTAACAGCCTAGTATGGCTCTTCCATTAATCAAAGACACTTCCAGTGTCCCATTACAGAAACACTGCTACTCGGCCTGTCTTGAGCTGACAGCTCACCAATTCATCTTGTCCGCCAACAGAAAAAAAACAAAACAAAACCACAAAAAAAAAAAAAAAAACAAAGGTAAAGAAAAAAAAGGGCCATTGTAGCACGCCGTTGCTTATACCTGTTCAATCGTGGGGCTGTTAAGAGCTTGGGAAGACCCCTCTGAAATTGTTTTCTCTAGGTCAGACAAACAACAAAAACGGTAAATTGCTTGTCTGAGCTAAAACGCGCAAAGGCGACCTGGAGGTGTGGGGGAGGAGGGGGTTTGGAGGACAGGTGGAATAAGAAAATGGAGATGTGTTTGTTAAGAGGCGCATTTGAATGACACCCCAGTGCATTTTTAGCCAAACGACCCAAACGCTGTCGTGACACCTGGGCGGAACCGCTGCAGGTGTCTCGCTAAATACGCCAGCTTGTGCACGGCCTGGTAGCGTTCTACACAAGCTATTGTCTCAAGAATAGAGTGGAATAGTACGAAATAACTCGTCCACTTCTTCTGTTATAGAACTGAAGCTAGCAAATATTTTGATATTTGGATACCCTACTGCATATTCTATTGAATAATGAAGTACATTTATTAATACACAAGAGAAAATAAATAACATTACAAACTGTATTTTCTTCTCGATAAACATTTGTCAGTGAGATTTGGGGTTTTGAGATGAAGTAACATCAGAACCGCACTCGTGATTTTGCCGGCTAAGCCAGCACATTTGAGTAAGCCCGGTTTGTTAAAAATTGATCATTCGGATCTGCAACTGTCAGGCTGTCAGCATCAAAGTGTGCGGACTCATTTTCGCCTATTAAATAGCCTTTAAAAAGACATCAGACGGATCCTGACAGTCTACATGGGGCATTCCGTTAGCGACTAGCTGCTAGCCACAAATACTGGCAACGGGCGCCCCGTTCTGCAATGTCAGCATACCATAATTAATTTTGGGGGGGCGTCCTTAATTCGTGATAGAAAATGATTTATGTCCATGTATTACTGTATTGGGAAATATTTTATTTTGAAGTTGGCCTTATCGACTTGTTGGTGGCGTGTTAGCATCATCCATAGCATTACTTTGGCAAGCTTTATGGCACACCACATAAAACGGGTACTCAAGGACTCGTTTTACCCTTATCCTTATCAGGGATGGAAATTTTCCGCGGATACACGGAAATCTGCCGTTTTATTTCTTAAATTGATCATTTTTGTGAATCGTATAAATCCGTTGAGAAAATTTTAGGGGGTCAGGTACCTTATCGTCGAGTTTGCACGAGCTCTCCCGATCAGTCTTTCCATCTTCCGATTGTAAACAGCCCTGCGATTGGACGTGTATGAAAGCTTCAACTAATCAGATCACTGGAAGCATTATTTGTTGCGGAAGTCTTAGCTCGATTGTATACGGCCCAGCGATTGGTTAACTACAAGCGATTGGACCTATCAAATTGCATGTAACATATCTTTTTTTACCTGATTCATGGCGGCCTGTTCGTCTCGCAAATTCATTGTTCTGGGATCGTTTTGAGTGGAATTATGACATTTTTGACGAAAGATCAGGAGTCTTCAATCCTAGAAATTGACTCAAATGTCAAGAATAAATTCCGATGGGACTGGCTTGAGAGAAAAGTCACTGTAAAGGTTAAAATTGGTTCCAAGTTCGACGAAGTTACAGAAGCTCTTGGACAATTTTTGAAGAAACCAGACATAGCGGGCAAAGCTTATTGTCTGTATTGTAGTGACTTAATCAACTATGGCTCCCGTGGATAAGTAGCATGATCATGCAACAAAAGTGAAAAAACATGCAGACAAAATCGCCATTCGACGCAGCAATTATTCTTTGGGATCGGCATTTTCCAAAAACAAACTTCGTCAGCGGATACAACGAAAGACGTTACGCACTGGGGTACTTTGGAGAAAGAAAAGTGAGTTAAAGTTATTTGAATTTGCCGATTAATGTTATTCCACAATTTCATTTTTCTGTCCTTTTTTGCATTAAATTGTACTTTCATTTCACTGCAAACCTCTCAGCTTCAGGGGGGCTGTGCCCCCCTCACCCCCCCAAGTCAATCGTTACATTTCAGCTGAAAAACAAAATCTGTGTTGCCGTCCCTGCCTTATTCAGTCTTCACTTTTTATAAAAACCTGATTTGTTTTTAGTTGCTTGACAAGCTGAGTCAAAGCCGAGCGTAAGAGTGTCCAGCCAACTTAGCAGCTGCTACATTCAACATGTGCTCAATCTGTGAAAAAGATGGCTGCCCAGATTTGTTTCCTTTCCCCTCTCTAAAAACAAAATTGTTTCATAACCAACCATTGTGGTGGAATGGTTCTCATTAAGATCAAAATATTTGTTTGCTTTTTTTTTTGTCCTAATGTGAAAAGGACAGTGTGCCCCCCCCCCCAACAGCATCCTTCCCATTCCTCCCATCTCCATTTGATTGGCATAATGAGGTGAAGGCTGGTTGGCACAAAGCTGTTCCATGGGGCAAATGGAGACATTAGTATTTAACGTGTGTCTGAGTGTGTGCGTGCGTGTGCGTTGTGGCCCCACCGGGCTATTAATTACCTTCTCCGTAACGTTGCATCTGCCGCGACGGGGCCGCTGAGCAGCTTGCCAACATGAACGCTCCCTTGCGTCCGTCTCCGCAGACCTCAGCTGCACTCTCACTGGAAGCCTTATTGGATTGCATCTACATGTATGATTGATTTTGCACCTCTAACACACGCGCACACACACACACACACACACACTTACACTAAATGTAAAAAAAAAATAAAAAAAATTCCAGCTGGCACATATTGAACAAAGCATGAGCTTCCCTAAGATGCTCACTCTGTTCGAGACAGTTGGGACATTTTGTGCAGCAGATGTTTGATTTGCAGTTTTGGATAAAGAAGCAAAAAAAAAAAAGAAAAGAAAAAAGCGTGGGGTTTTTTTCTGTTATTTTTTTCAATAAGTGGCAACAGCCTGCGTGAGAAGTACATTTTGATTCAATGTCAGCAAAAGACAAACAGCCGAGTGGCGCTCGTGACAACGTCGGACAAACCGCCACAAACAAGACATCAAACTCTATGACTAACTGAAATGTTGGAAATAACGGTTCTTCTCTGACACATTTTAATCATTCTTCCAAATACATTCATCGAACACTCTATTTTCTCCAAGTAAATGAAAGTGGCAACTGTGTTTCGTTTGTATATACGCTCTTGCTAAAAGGTGTATGTGTAACCTTAATGAAAATAAGTTCGAAATGATTAGAGAATTGATGACTGGAGGTTTGTGTTCTACAGTGGTGCCTTGAGATAGCATTGACTTGACTTACTCCTGTTTATTTCCACTCCCACTTGAACTTCACTCGGAGAACTGTGTGTCAATTCACCGGCTGCTTCCTCCGAAAATGCGGCCTTTCCGTGTCGAATTGTGACACCATAAGGCCGAAAAATGTCTCCGAAAACGCGGCCTTCGGACGGCGCAGCTTGTGAATTTGGACATGGCCATTGTGTATTTAAAATAAATGCATAGTCTGCTAGCTCAATGCCAATGCTAACACCTAATGGGAAAGACATAAGCAACTGATGTTTGAACACAAACGGTGGAGCATTTTACGTAGACATACGATACAGTCTAACAAGTACTCACAGACATATACTGTCTTTTATATTCTGCGAGGACCTCTAAATTGTACTGTACAGTATATTTGGCTGTCTGTTTTATACTGCCCCCAAGTGGCCGAGACAGCCAGCTTCACAATGGCCATTAATGGTGATGGAAAGCGTGACAAAACTGCTTTACTTTAGGACGGTATGTTTTTGTAAAATACAGTAGTGTAGAGTACTATTTTTCTCATGAAAAATCACATTTCAATTTTTTGTATTTTGGGGTGGGGGGGGCAGGTTGCAACACGTTGTCATTTCCATTGATATACTGAGAGATGATTTGAGATACAAGTGTTTTTCGTTACGAGCGCAGTCACCGGACAAATTAAACTCATTAGCCAAGGCAACTCTCTACTTTGAAATGTAAGAATAATTGCTTGCACTGTTTGTGCTTTGCACGGCACGCACACGCTTTTACGGATTCCAAGCAGATGTTATGATGAGCTTCCAACTTTCCGACCAGTGAGCACGACAGTCGGAATGAACATGAATCACTAAATAATGCAGAGGAAGGGTTTGTTTGCCATTAATTATTGAATGGAGCTTTTGATAAAGTGTCACATTTTGGCACCGATGAATCATGTTTAATATTATGCCACAATAAAATACAGTGAAGCCTGAATCTGAAGTCACACCATTTTGAAGTCCGAATACAATTTCCAGTCATTCTGCTGCATGTTGTGAACTCAACTTTTGACTCGCTCTTCCAAACGCCCAATGGGCCGAGCGCAAGTCTTGGCGCTCGCAAGTTGAGGCAACTCCATAGCATTATGTAACCGTGTTTAACTGGCGCGCTGAGGCGCCTCCGCTACTGTGCATCACGTAACCGCCATTCCCACCCCCTAATGAAAGCGTTCCACAAGCATTTAAAGCTACGTTAGCGTCCCACTGGAATGAGAGAGTACATTATCCGTCATGTAGCCCGTCATGGTGGTGGCAGTGGGTGTGCGTGCATGATGTTCTCACAACCTCAGTCCGACACCCAGACGCTACTTTTTCAGCGTTGCAAGCCTCTGGCCAAAAAGCTGTCAGCACATATTTTATCCTTTCACTCGCTCGCTCCTGCAGTTTCCGTTTTTTTTTCTTTCCCCTCTGCCACAGCTGCGTAACCTCATGTTGTGTGTGTGTACGTATTATAGAAGTGGCACGGATCCAGCGCGAGGCCTTAAAAAGCGTTTATGTTTAGGATTATTCGATTTTACTTGCATCTGCTGCCGTGTTAAAGAGACGCATTACATTAGGAAGAGGCTAGTGGTGAAAACCTCCCCTGGCGTCTTGCCAGTGCTAAGAGTCCCGCGTTCACGCTGAAATATAGTGTGTCTTCAGAGACTACAGTGGGGCCCCCATTAATTGCGGGACATACCCAATCACAAAAACTAGTTTTGCCCCTCCGACATATGGTTAATTACCTTTACAGTTGTTAAAACACAATTTTAAATGCATCGTAAATGTTTTTGAATACACAGAAAAATTACAAGCTGAAGGCTGCTGTCAAGCTAAACATAAAACAAAGAGAATTACATGTTGTGTATGTAAAGCAACCACGAAGATCTGGTCGCTAGCTTAATGCTAACATACAGCGGGAATCGGCACTCGGGCTAACAGTCTATGTTGCTAGAACTGGTTACATAAACCCGCAGCCTGCGCGTTGAGTGGCATTCAATCCTAAACACTCAAAACTCACTCAGTAGCACCTGCGAGAAGAATTTGAAAAATAAAATAAATGTCCTCAACACAATTAGCAAATTTAAATCTCATGTCACTGTGAGTTAATGTAGAAGTTTGAAGGCAAAATGTGGATGATGTTAGCCTAATAGCATAGTTGCTCTGCTGATATTTTATTTTCGGAGAAATAAGAAAAATACATTATTAGCAAGCACCTTGGCGTTAATTGATTTATTTTTTTATTGATTTGGTAAAAGTAAGTTAAAAATGACTTGGAATGTTAGGCTAATGCAATTCTTTGTCCTTTGTACCTCTCCTTTTGCAGCTTCACTGTATTTTGATTCTGTTTTCATCGCAATGAATAGCCCAGTTGGCTCTTTCACGGATTCAAACGCACTCAAAAGAACAAAGTGTGTGGCTCACTTTGAAGGTGTGCGCGATTACTTTTCTTTGCTTCGTCTGCCTCAGGGCCACCATGCGCCGCACGGCTCTGTTATGAGCTGCGTTCCGTGGCCAAATCCAAAAGCCTCACATGACCATCAAGGCTGATTCAAACCGACAAATTCTTGGCACAGACCACCCCCTCCATTCAGCGGCTGCCGCTCAGCCGTCATACCTGCTTGGCGAACTTTCCCGCCTACACACATTAGGAAGCCACCCGAGGCGGGGCGAAGGCGCACGCCGACAAGAAAGTTTATCTTTTAGGTAGGTCGCGAGGAGAGAAGAAACTCCAAACGAATGAAAGAAAACCGTGGTTATGTAATCTCCACAGATGATTTCCAAAGTCAGGTTTGGGGAAGCTCCGGGGAAGATCGGAGGGCTGCTCAAAATAGGAGCAATTGTCACGCTTCATTATTTTTGCGACACTCTTCAAGTCCTCCAAGACTGTGCGAGTCACATTTAATCATTCCCACTGGGATCAACACTTTCATTCGACATGAAACATCAAAAAAATAAAAATAAAAATAAAAAAGGAACAGTTAAGCAATTTGGTGGAATTTTATTGACCGATGGCTGCTATTGATAGCTTTTGTTTTTTTTTACATTATTAGCAATTTGATTGTGTGTGCGTGTGCGTGCGTGCGTGTGTGTGTGTGTGTGTTTTTAACACAACACATCGTTACTTGAAAAGGTATTTCAAAAGTACGAACAGTAAATCTATGTTGGAGAGGTTGCATAAGCGTTTGAGAGGCGAACATAACATAGTTTTGCTGGTTTTCTTCTACCCCCTGCCCCTTTTTTTAATGGTAAAATAAATAATAGGGTGGCAATAAAGTGAGAATATTTTTTTAAAGATATATTTCATCTACAAGTCTCAAATTTACTCTTGTCTTAAAAAAATGTAAAAAAAATACAGAATTTAAAATGTTATCGTCACCTGCAGAATGCTCACAAGTTTGTTTCGTCTCGGCGGGCATCGCTTTCTTGACTTTATTGTAAGAGTGATGCAACAAGGTGAAATACAAATCTTCCATCTGCGGCGGCCCTTCCATTTTTACGATGTGGCAGATTTTGAAGCCATTACCGTTTTGACTCTAATTAACGGAGCTTTCCCTCCTTTTTGTTTCGTTTTTTTTTCTTTCCTTAGCTGGGTTCATTTATAATTGATGTGTTTTTGTCGCTGTTGTTTTACGTTATCGTAGGTAACATCGAGGTTCCAAACTGCTTTTCGTCCAATTAACTGATCAACAACTTCAGTAGTTTGACCAATTTTTTATTGCAATTTTTTTTAAAGGAAATGCTTGTCGAAAAAATGTTGCCTTTACCATTGTTTAGCGAGCTAGCTCTCAAGCGTTATTTTTAGAGCTGTGAAACGATTAAAATATTTAATCTCATTAAAAACTCAACTGTCATAATTAACTCAAATTAACAAAAAATTAATCGTGATTACTCACACATTTTTTATCGTTTCTGAATTTCCTTTTATATTTTTGGTCCTATTCCCCCCCATTTTAATGCTCAACATGGAATCATGAATCAGTTTTCTATGTGCAAAATGCAAATATTTACTGAAATAATTTCGATTTTCAATTTTACATGAACATTTTTCACTTGGAGCAGTTATTCACACATTATCTCTCACACAGTATTACTGTCCATCAACAACAGTGAAAAAAATATTTTGTCACACAACAGCTGCTTGAACAGCTCTTTTTATGGAATCAAAACAGCGCAATATAACATTATAAAGTGCACATCTAAGGTAAACTAGTACTCAGCCTATAATGGATTTAAGCAATGGTTGCATACTTCGTTTTTCTCAAATTTGCTTTGAACACAGCAGTCAGGCTATGCTGATTCTGTTGGTCCTTCTTGCTCGGAAGTCTCTCTACGGTTTTGTGTCGACATCATTTCGGATGCTTGTAATGGAGGCTCTCGCTGGCAATCCGTAGTGGAGTTGTTCAGTTAATTCCGTTTTTCACGGCCCCCTGAATAGGGATTGTCGGTCAGCATGGAAGGATCTCTCGGTCTGTACTTTTTTGATCATTTATTGGAGCACTTTGCAGCAGAAGTAGTAGTAGTAGTAGTAGTTATAACAGAAGTATCAGAAGCAGGTAATAACCTAAACTACACATACCGTAAATGCAGTAAAAAATTAATATATCTATCTTTCTGCATCACAATGTAAATATGTACTGTATATAATTGACATTAATTAATACCTTTATTTAACAATACGTTTAATAAATAATGTAATCAACCCTGATTTCACTATGTATCATTATCGTCATCATTAGGCGTAGAAAAACAAGTAGTGTGTTTCCGGTAACATGAAATTTCAGCATAGGGTCGGTAGGTCGGACGTTTTTTTTTTAAATCTTTTTTTTTCCCCCATCAAAAATGTAAACAAAATACCCATAAAACATAAACCAAGGAGACATTTTTACTATTATTGAAACCCCCAAAGGCGGCGAGAGAGTTGGGTACCCCCGGCTGGGTGTCTCGTTACCTCTGCGTCCCGCGTCCTAGACGGCCCGTGGTGTTCGTCAAATAGTTCGCTGAATCTTTTCGATTGGATGCTATTTTCTTAAGATTATGGTGCGAGCATGCGACTGCGACACACAAAACGCGGTTTAAACTGTTGTCGGAGATCGTGGCCGCCGCCACGATTCAATGTTGTTGACAGACGACAGGCCAAACCACGCGCACGCTCAACGTGAATATCGCGAGAGTTTGCACCGATGTGAACGCCCTAAATTCATCTTTCCTTTTATTATTTATAATTTTGTCTGTGGTTTTATTGTTCTTGTTTTGATTGTAAAGCGTCCTTGAGTGTTTTGAAAGGCGCTTATAAATGAAATGTATTATTATTATTATTATTTGTGGCATGTTATAACCACAGCCACAGGGTCAGTTTACGACGGCGTGACGTCACGGCCGTAAAAGCGTTCATATGAAAAGGTGACTACCTGTACTGACAATAAACGGCAGTGAGCACAGAGCCAGACTCCCCGCGTTTTATTAAACACAACAATGTCAACGAAGATGGAGCTTCCACTCTCGCCTCTTCCTCCGTTCCTCGCCCTGCCTGGCGAGCCGCCTGTCCCGTGGCCCCGCTGGTTGGAATCCTTCGAGACCTTTATTGAAGCCGTTGGGCTAGCCGACGAATATCGCGTGAGTTTGCACCGATGTAAACGCTCTAAATTCATCTTTCCTTTTATTATTTATAATTTTGTCTGTGGTTTTAATAATAATAATACTCTTTATTTATAAGCGCCTTTCAAGACACCCAAGGACACTTTACAATAACAAAAAACAACAATACAAAAAAATATGGGTTGAGCAGCGGCAGCCAAACGCGCCAGCGGTCACTCAACCCGAAGGAGTCTCTCTCTCTCTCTCTCTCTCACCTCCAGGACATCTCCACGGGTTTTGTTGTTCTTGTTTTGATTGTAAAGCGTCCTTGAGTGTTTTGAAAGGCGCTTATGAAATGAAATGTATTATTATTATTATTATTACACAAAAATGTAAAAGGTTTGAAAAAAATGCCGACCGTAAAGTTTTTGTTCGAGGTAGAAATTCTCGGTCGGTCGGGTTACCGGAAACACACTACTTTTTTTCCTACGCCTTATTCATTGTTTTAAATGTAAGAAACCATACAACACAAATATAAAGTCGAATCGAACAAAAGAACTACAAGTCCCAATACTCAATCCCGGAAGTGGAGCGCCGGCATGATTAACCCCAGCTGCAACGCAATTTACTTCGTTTAAACGTCAGATTGCAGACGGTCAAACATGACAACTATGCAAAAATGAGCTAAATAAAGACACCCCTGTTCTAGCAACATTTTAGCCCACGCTGTTTGCTTTGAAATGATCCATAGCTGTCTGTCTGAGACGAGGGGGTGAAGTACGCACGTCAGCTGTGTGCTTGGCCATTAAGTGGTATTTCAGACTCGACGTGCGATGATGATAGCTCAGTTTATGACTGCAAAACATACAGGTAACTTTGGTCCTGTCAGTGGAACAATCTGGCAACTTTTTAAAAGTAAACTTTACATTCATAAACTATTTAAGTATCCGTTTTCGGTGTCTCGCGCTGCCGTGGCTGGAAAAACAAACGTGCGTGGACCTGTGCAGAGCGCTTGATGTTTTGTTTCTGGTTTATTTATAGAGCAACGTAACATCCGCTGTGACGTCTGCCGCGTTAATCTCGCGAGAAAATTTTTGATCCCGATAAAATTCATTTAAATTAATGCCGATTAAAAACGCGCTAAACTGACAGCTCTAGTTATTTTAAAATCCTATTGCACTTCTTTCTTTTCTTTCTTTTAGTTTCTTTTCTTCTGCCTACTTTGACTCTTGTTTTGACACTGCGCCTTTAGGGAATCTCCCCAGACAAAACTTTTCCACCAAGGTCAACATTTTGATGCGCCGTCATTTTCATCTTACCTACGCGCCCACAATCTGCATTTAGCACTTTTTTTTTCCTTTCCCTCCCCATCTCGCCTCTGTTTTATTGATGTAACAGGTGCTTAGCGCGACAGACAGCGGCAGTCAAAATAATGTCGTCTGCCTCCCCGCGTGTTTGGCTTTCAGGCTGCCAGCTAAACTTAGACATCTTTGAGGTTTTTCTGCCACTTGATGGAAGGTGATGCCGCTGCATAATGCATGAGGCAAGAAGGGAACACTTTGTCTGGCTGCCTTTTTATAGGCGCTCCGTTTCTGCACACACACACACACACACACACATAGATATATAGACATATAATTTTTTGTATGTACACGCCGGAGCTTTTCAGATCAGACGAACTGAGCAAAGCGGCAAGCTAAAAAAAAAGATTTTGGTGCTGTGATGCTTCAACTCAGTGAGGTTGCTATCACAAATTTAACAAAAATGTTTTATTGAGACGCGTCATCTTACTTAGTCGCTTGGCAAAAGTTATCTTTGAAGGTCTGCAAATGCAATTTGTTCCCCCTTCATCTTTATTTCAGCAGCCCCGTTGACATCGATCAAAAGCGTAGCAAGTCGCAAATGTGAATTATATATCGTTGATGAATCAATGGGAAACGTTTCAGACACGCTTCAGGCATTTTACAGTAAATTTGTTAAATTTTTGTAAAATAATTGGGGATTTTTTTTTAAAGCTGCAAGGCTATCCCTAAAATGAAAACATGTACAGTACTTGATCTTATTTTAACACAAAAAATGTCAAATATGACATTGTAAACGCGCCTTATAAATGATTTGGCCCATCTCTGAACTTGAAGGTTCCGTTAAGATTTTTGAAATGTAGTGTTTTTTGGGGTTTTTTTTTACCAAGTCTCAATTTTTTTTCATCCATCCGTTTTCCGATCCGCTTTATCCTCACGTTTGTTTAAATAATGTATCATGTTTAGAGATAAGCTCCCCCTGGTGGTATATGAAAGAATCACTGAATCTAATGTTCAAACTGTACAGAATGTTACAGTGTCTTGAACTTGTTTTTAATCTGGTACAGTGTTTTTTGTTTGTTTGTTTGTTTTTTTATCTAGTTAAGCCGAGTAGTCCGTTTGAGAGCCGATGTAATAAACCTCTGAAACCGGTCATTCAGATTTGAAAATGTGTCCAACTGCTAACAAATTTCACCCACCCACACTCGAGAGACGGCCGGCATGAATCGATTTCCGTCTTTTTAGCAACTTGGGGGAAGGTTGCTTGACATCAAATGAACCAATATTGTATTTTTTTTCTGCATCCCGCGCACGACTGGTCCATGTTCAATACAAGCAACGCCGTGTGTGGCTGTGATTTCTATGACCACCCCTAGACTGGCGGGGTCCGACATTTGGGGAGGTGCGGGGAGGCGCTAAGTCATTGATATGTGCGGGGGGACTTGGGGATAAACAGCAGCATTCCGCCAGTCCGCCTGATACATTTTGATTGAGCGTAGACAGAGGGGTGGCGTAATGGAATCAGGAGGCTTAAAAGTGGGATGAAATGTCAGAAAGGGAGCTTTTTCTTTTATCACCCGATTCTCCAGACAGCCACAAAATGGAGCCATGTAAATGTTAGTAACCGCAGTAGACATGACGTGTGCGCACGCAACAAATCGATGGAGTGTCACTGTTGTCCCTGTTGTGTTTTTTTTTTTTAACCATTAACCGTGCGCTATAATGGGGTTACATTCAGACTGAATTTTCTTTGATCCCACCTCTCTGACGCTAATCTCGCTTGGTGAGCCGCCTCTCATGGACTGGGGGGAGGTGAAGCCCCTCATTGCATGTAATCAGAAAACTCAGAATCAATAGTGGGCAAAATTGCAATCAGACGCTGTCGCTGTTCAGCTTTTTTCAGCCGTAGCGTTAGCATCTTGTGTTATGAAATTTGTGTTTTTATGAATATTCCTTGAGTTTTACTTCTATTAGTACCCACAAGCTAACTATATTCAGTCTGGTGTCATCTCCGACGTCAAAATGTACTTACATTTACTTATAGTGTCCATATACAGTATGTGCAGCATTTATATAGGACTTGTGGAATTATCGACATTTAATGTATCTCTCAAAAAGTCTCGATTGAAAGGAGTCGACTAGATGTGATGTCACAGTTTAAAATCTGAGGGTGGATATAGCATTAGCATCTTTACTTAGCTATTGGTTGCACCCATCACATTTGACTTCTCTGGTATAACTTGGTAACTTGGCATCTTGAGCGAGCCTGCCGTTTGTGCTTTTGCAGATTATTTCGGCACCGAAACTTGAAATGAATATCCAGTGGTCATCGTGTTGTAATGTCTTCCACAATCATGCTTGGGTTACGAGCATTGCATGTCGATGCTAACAATTGTACAGTAGTCGAAAGCTAACGCCTTTACTGCATCATCTGTAACTTTACTATATTTGACGCTTTTCCATGTTAGCGTTACAGTGGCTTGATACTTTTATCTATTTAATTTAAAATATGATTGGGGGGGTTAGCTTGTAGCTAGTCTTAAATTAGGAGAAAAAAAATATTAGTATTTCTAAGGAGGTGTTTTTTTGGGGACAGTGGGGAAAGAAGTCAATTTCCTTTTTCAGCCCGCCTGGGATGCTAACATCCCTAAAGCATGAGCTCCATTCCCTTTCCTTTCCTGCCGCAATTATCCCTTCTTTTTCTCCTCAGCCGCCGAATGAATTAACAAACAAGTCGCCCGGTACGCAGCAGCCTTACTTCAATTTACCGCCTCTTATCAATTGGCTCCCTCTTATCTTTTAGTGTTTTCTTCTTCTCTCCATCTTAAGCCGTGCATCCCTTTTTTTCTTCTTCTTCTTCTTCTTCTTCACCGGGCCTTTTTATTTACGAACGTCGTTCCAGGTAGTTTTATCGCTGCCTTCAAGGAAGCGCCGGATGCGGGAGAAAAATAAGAGGATGGACGGGAAGATAGAGAGCAACGCTTTCAAAGCCGCGGTGAGGGTAAACAAAGGCTTTGGTACTCACGGTGGACTCCAGGGTTTTTCCTGGCCCAAATTTAGGCACAAAGGGTACCATTCTGATGAGAGTATTATTTTCCCTTCTCTTCCTTAATTCATATTTTACAAAATACAAACTACAAGAACTCTGTTTAAATTAGGTAACAATAGGAAATGTGAATTAAGTGTACAATATACCGAAAGTGGTACCCTGACGTCATTCATTCATTCATTAATTCAATGACCAAGTATGGAAGTATCTTGGCTTGTAACTTGTGTATTAAATGAATTTCCCCCATTGAAATTAATAGTAATGCCAGTGAATACATACCAGCCTCCCCAAAACCGAATTATTTTTGTCGTAAGTCGAAAAACTGCTAAGTTGGAGCACACCTAAGTGTACCACTGTACAGTAAATAGCGGCCCTGTTCCATTGTAATGGAACACATTTGAGCTAGCACAACTTTGACAGCCACAGGCAGAATATTTCAACCTCCCATTTTTCTTTTTAATGACCGCCGACTGTACGAGTGCACTGTCATGTCACGATGGGGTTTTTTTTTTTTTTTGTGTGAGTGCATTTTAGCCCGTCGCAATGTAGGGGTTCGTTTCACACTCTAATATGACGCATTGCTAGCATGGGCCCTTTTATTTATTTCACCGGCAGAGCTACTGATATACGACCAGATGAGTCCACCGGCAAAATTGGGAGACGCGGAGAGGGGAAAAAAAAAAAAAAAATTACACGGAGTGGCAAGCTGTTACGACTCAATAACGCAATTCGCATTTCAAGCGCTGCCGTTTTTGTTTTATGAGGACGTGATTAGCATATGTTTTGTTGACATAAATTTCAAATTTACGGCGCTTGTCAAAAGTGACTGTCGGACAAAGTCAATTATTAAGCTGGCAAATGGCCTGAGAGAGTTTTATGTGAACTTCCTTAATGGCTGCAGTCAGTCTGTTTCAAATCACCCGCATACACACAAGCACTAATCATGTATTTCAGACGCACTACATGAAAGCCGGCACTTAGAAAAGAGACTCGAGCGCGCGTATATCTCCGAGCGGACTCATGAGCTCCGGCAATTTAGTATCCTTTTACATCTCATTAAACTTTGCCGCGGTTATCAATTGTGTGATGCGGCGATAGATGATGCGCTCTGCGAGAAAGCACCAGTCTGTGAGCGTATATAAAATGCTTGTTAAAAGTTCGCCAAGTGTGTCAAGTCAGAGTCCACAAATCTCGTGATGTTTTCCATCGCGCTGTCTCGTTTCGGTTTGATGTATTTTGGTTTCCACTTTGATGTGGCCTGTCAGTCGCTATCGTGCAAACAATCGCGCAGCGCAAGGTGGCATCCATGACACTCCCCCCCGGAAAGCCTCACGACTAATCCGGGTCATGGCAACCCTGTGACAGCCTCACTTCCTGCGCTGTCCAGTTACACCTACTCGGGCTTTGAACCCACGCCGCCACTGCATGACCGGTTTTGAAGATGAGGGTGGGGGGGGGTTTGCTCATGGACACTCACACGGCGCAAGATGGCGTCCGTCGCAGTTCGAAACGGTAGCATTGGAACAATAACGGCATCACCAGTCACAGGCCGCTGCCAGTCTACGCACCTTCAAGTAACGCAGTATTTCAATGTGCCATCGCAGTTTAAGCACAAGACGCTCGGCCAGCGACGCGCGCGCACACGCTACATTGATGTTGAGGCCACATGGCACGGTTCCCGATTGGAGTGGCCTTAATAAGACCATCCGTACCTTATCAGTTCTCCGTCTGGGCGACACAATAGTCAGATTGAGGGGCAACACAAAAGGCCTTTGAAAGGGCTTTGTGCGCCGTGTGTGTTGCGCTTTGCCGCTTAAGTGTGTTTTTCTCTTATCTTCGCAAAAGTGTGTACTTCACCTATGATCCTTAACGGGGGGAAGAGAAAGAAAAAAAAAATCCGGCCTTTGTCCGCTGCCTTTTGTCCACTGTGTTGCTCGTTGGCGAATGCGTGTCGTGCCGACGGACATTTTGTCAAAGGGAATTACAGTCATTTGGATTCAATTTATCTTAAGTCTCTGTCATCCATCGGGCTCATTTCAAGGCGGGTGGGCGGCTGGAGCCACGCTCGCACCCCCCCTCCCCCGACCATCCTGACGCCGTTGGTGCACCCCGTCTCAATTTCTTATCGAGAAAGTGCAAGTTATTTATTTATTAATTTATTTATTTGAAGAAATGTAGTTCACTTCTGCGGCCAGTATGGGAATTCTTGTTCGAAACGATAAAAAACAGCACTCGAGGAGCATGCCAGGCCTTTCTCTCTCATTTCCATCGTATTAACTTGCCTAATAACGTAATGATTTTTCTTTCGAAGAAAACATTCCGTGCAAGCTGAGAACAGGGCGTGCCTTGTGGTTTACAACAGACATCTGTGAGAGGCTGACAACAATGACAAAAAAAAGAAAAAAAAAGACAAACGTAATCTGAAATTGCTCAGCAATTAAATCTACAGTTTTCACTCCCCAAGATTAGTATTAGGTTCTGGATTGAACAGAACAGAGCAGGTGTCATCAATTTGTAACAACCAAGGACCTGCTCTGCCCCCCCAAAATAAATAAATAAATGGATGGGACATTGTAATTTCCTGGTACCTGATGTGCAAAAAACAAAAAGTTTGAATCAGTGCCAAAAAAATGAACTACCAAAGTTTACTTTCGTCTCCGATTGAAAAGAAGTTCCGTTCTAACAGCGGCGATGTAACCAAATTTTGTACATGAGTTGGAATACACCATAGTCAAGCGGTTGTAAAATCAAAATGGCAATAAATATTTGTAAGATAACTATTTACTGACTGCAAATCTAAAGAAAATACCCAAAGACAATAAATATGGCACAAATTGAGTATGCCTTCCTGTGCTGCGTATTATTTCGCTGTGTGTCATCTCGAAACGCTGCCTGCTCGAACCATCATAAAGAGAGGAACGCTGGTCGTTGTACGCGATTTGCTTCTTTCAATTTTCCAGCACAACCGGTATGGTCGCTCAAGTCGCTACGCCCACCACAGCCTGTTGATTGCCTGAGATAATTTTTCGCAGTACCTAAAAGCAGACATAAAAAAAAAAAATAGAAAACGAACAGAGCATTTGATGGTTGCGTTTCTTGATTACGGCTAGCATGACGCACGAAACGGCATCGCAGGCCATGCCGAAAGTTGTCATTTGCGGATGTTACCGTGGCAAATAAACGCGTGTCGCTGGATGTACGGCGGAGGAAATTACTTCCAGTACGGAGGTGGGAGCTCGTGAACAGCCTGACGGGATAAGGTCAGGCGCCTCTTCAATGTAGCCTAGCCTCGCTTGATTGTTATTGATTCGTCCAATTACGTGTATGACCAGAGACGGCCCGGATACAACAATTCCAGTTCCTCTTGTCCTTCTTCCTTGAATCTCACCAAGGCTACAACATTGCACCGTAATTGCGCCTTTTATTCCAAAGGCACCCGCCACGAAGCGCTGATTTTCCCGAGCCGTGTCGCTAACTTTCCGAAAGCCGTCGCGCAATCATTTGCATTCGACATGAGACATCAATCAGTCCTGTTTTTTTGTTGTTGTTTTTTTTGTGGGTTAGAGTGGCACCGCCACCGCCTGCCTCAGTTTTGCTGAGGGACGCCAAGATGGATGGCTGTCATCTCCTCGCACGAGCTGAGTGGATCACTTATCAAGGGCGTTGTTTTTTTGTTTTTTGTTTTTGTTCCCTTCGCTCAGCCGAAGGAGACTTGCAAGTTCATTTTTATTTGACATTTGTTGACATTTTGTCTTCGCTCGCCTGCCTGATGTGCTCACTGGCCACAGCGGGTACACGTTGCGCAATACGATGAGAGCCACTGGACGAAATATTTTCAACGTGACATCTCCAAACTCCCAAAATGAAGTCGGTAACGGCCCTCCGCGGAAGCAATGTGAAGTGATCATACCCGGGTATCGTTTCTCTTCAAGGATCAAGTTTTGAATGTGTCAACTCCGACAATAATTAAAGCTGTGTGTTTGTGTTTGTGTGTGTGTGTGTGTGTGTGTGTGTGTGTGTGTGTGTGTGTGTGTGCGCGCGTGTGTGTGAGTGTGTGTGTGTGTGTGCGCGCGTGTGTGCGTGCGTGCGTCCGTGCATGCGCACGCCTTTCTCAAGGCGACGTGTTTGAAGATCTCTCCGGGCTCAAGGCGACTGTGGCGGCTGTGTGGCAATCGGTGTCACCTTAATTGCTTTAGAGCACTTTCCGATATCTCTCAAGAGTTTTACTGGCTTTGTTCCGAGCCCGACGGTCTGTGAGAAATTTCGTCACGGAGCCCCTTTGGCGAAGGCCAGACTTTGTGTGTTGTCACATGTTATTTAGTTAGCTAACCTTCAAGGCCTTGCCCCCCCCCCCCCACACACAATCATATATTGACCCCTCGTCGTGTTTGACCTTGGGAGTTTAAACTGTTACAGCTTAGCGTCGGCAATCGGATTCCTCCCGTGAGTGTCGAAAGCGCTAATCAAAAAGTGGCCCCTTGAACGCTCGGAGAAGTGTTGAATAAATCTTTCTGTTTGGCTTTATGGCTCCTTCGCCATCTGCGGCTCGTTGGATGCGGGGAGTTAATAACGCCTGGTGTTATTTACAACGCGCGCTCGCGGTCGGCGGGTTCGCTGCGAGACGGCCGGCACGATGACGATTTGGACCCCGATGTGTCTGTTGAACCATCCCGTGATCACCTGAGGTCCTGACGTGTTTTTTTTTTGTGTTTGTTTTTCTCGCTCCCTCTTGCTCGGTCCGTAGGAAGATGCACAGCGGAATGAAGACCTATGGCTGTGAGCTGTGCGGCAAGAGCTTCCTGGACAGCCTCCGTCTACGCATGCATCTGCTGTCTCATTCAGGTGAGCGAATCAAAGCAACCTCTGCTCGTTGAGGGGGAACTCGCCCGCTTTGTCTCACTTAGACAACTCAAGGGCTGTCAAACCCATTTTAGTCATGGGCCAATTTGGAGTTACGTCTTCCCTCGGAGGGACGTTATGACAGTGAAACCACAAAAGTATGACTTGTACACAACAAATTAATAGATTACTAGTTTTCGGTTGCCAGCCAATCGCAGGGCGCACAGAGACGAACAACCATCCACGCCCACACTCATACCTAGGGACAATTTAGAGTGCTCAATCAGCCTGCCATGTATGTCTTTCGAATGTGGGAGGAAACCGGAGCATCCAGAGAAAACCCACGCAAGCCCGTGGAGAACATGCAAACTCCACACAGGGAGGCCGGAGCTGGAATCGAACCCGGTACCTCTCCACTGTGAAGTCGACGTGCTAACCACTGGACTACCGGGCCGCAGTTTTGAAATTAGTCAAGTCAATTATAATAGTTTGTTCAATTATTGTTCAAGTGAGTGTCAACCAAAATTAGTGCAAAATCTCAACGTTATTTATGACACATGACAATTTGACATTTCGGCAGAGATTTTAGCAAGTTGGCGCTCATGATTTGCTTTTGCGGGCCACATAAAATGACCTGGTGCGCCAAATCGGGCCTTGGGTTGTGGTCTATGGGATGGCCTAAGGAGCTCTCGCAAGTGTAACCTCAGATGTGCCTGTGCAGTGTCACCGCCCCGGTTCACAGGTTGCTTTATTTATATATATATATATATATTAGAGCTGTCAGTTTAGCACGTTTTTATTGGCATTAATTTAAATGAATTTTATCGGGATCAAAAATTTTCTCGCGAGATTAACGCGGCAGACATCACAGCGGATGTTACGTTGCTCTATAAATAAACCAGAAACAAAACATCAAGCGCGCTGCACAGGTCCACGCACGTTTGTTTTGCCAGCCACGGCAGCGCGAGACACAGAAAACGGATACTTAAATAGTTTATGAATGGAAAGTTTACTTTTAAAAAGTTGTCAGATTGTTCCACTGACAAGACCAAAGTTACCTGTATGTTTTGCAGTGGTAAACTGAGCTATCATCATAGCACGTTGAGTCTGAAATACCACTTAATGGCCAAGCGCACAGCTGACGTGAGTACTGTACTCCGCCCCCTCGTCTCAGACCGACAGCTATGGATCATTTCAAAGCAAACAGCGTGGGCTAAAATGTTGCTAGAACAGGGGTGTCTTTATTTAGCTCATTTTTGCATAGTTGTTATGTTTGTCCGTCTGCAATCTGACGTTTAAACGAAGTAAATTGCGTTGCAGCTGGGGTTAATCATGCCGGCGCTCCACTTCCGGGATTGAGTATTGGGACTTGTAGTTCTTTTGTTCGATTCGACTTTGTTTGTGTTGTATGGTTTCTTACGTTTAAAACAATGAATAATGATGACGATAATGATACATAGTGAAATCAGGGTTGATTACATTATTCATTAAACGTATTGTTAAATAAAGGTATTAATTAATGTCAATTATATACATATTTACATTGTGATGCAGAAAGATAGATATATTATTTTTTTACTGCATTTATGTGTAGTTTAGGTTATTACCTGCTTCTGATACTTCTGTTACAACTACTACTACTACTACTTCTGCTGCAAAGTGCTCCAATAAATGATCAAAAAAGTACAGAACGAGAGATCCTTCCATGCTGACCGACAACCCCTATTCAGCGGGCCGTGAAAAATTATAGGCTGAGGACTAGCTTACCTTAGATGTGCACTTTATATTGCGCTGTTTTGATTCCATAAAAAGAGCTGTTCAAGCAGCTGTTGTGTGACAAAATATTTTTTTCACTGTTGTTGATGGACAGTAATATTGTGTGAGAGATAATGTGTGAATAACTGCTCCAAGTGAAAAATGTTCATGTAAAATTGAAAATCGAAATTATTTCAGTAAATATTTGCATTTTGCACATAGAAAACTGATTCATGATTCCATGTTGATGAGAGCATTAAAATGGGGAAAATAGGACAAAAATATAAAAGGAAATTCAGAAACGATAAAAAATGCGTGAGTAATCACGATTAATTTTTAGTTAATTTGAGTTAATTATGACAGTTGAGTTTTTAATTAGATTAAATATTTTAATCGTTTGACAGCTCTAATATATATATATATATATATATATATATATATATATATATATATATATATATATATATATATATATATATATATATATATATATATATATATATATATATATATATATATATATATATATATATATATATATATATATATATATATATATATATATATATATATATATATATATATATATATATATATATATATATATGTATATATAAACTCATTCAGTACCAGCCAAGTCTGAAAAGACATTTAAAAACGTCTTTGGGAGTGAATGAGTTTTAAATGACGCTTATGGGACTCAAAGACAAATCGGAGCAAATCACATGGTGATTTCTGTTCTGCCGAACAACCTCAGACTGCAGGTTTCTCATGCAGAGGTCGTGTTGAGCAAAAGTGTGGTGCAGTTTGATGATCAGTTCGTGATTTTTTTTGGGGGGGTGCTGGGGGTGATCAGCTCCCAAATCCTGAGTGTGCAAAGCCTGATGGTGTGATCGCGACGTCGTTTTTGTGTGTTTTCGAGTCTTGCAGGGGAATGATAGCTTGTACTCGGCGTCGGCTTGTACTCGCTTCTGCGACCGGCGTATTTTCGGCGCGGGCGCCGAAGAGTGCACAAACTTTTCTTTTCTTTTTTTCGCGAGCGACAACTGCCGCCCGTGTTGCTTCTGAAGTACTTTTTTGGCTGATGAACGATGCGAGAGGAGCGCTTGTGCTGCAGACAGGCGACGGTTAGGGAAGAGACAGTGCCGCGGCAAAGATTCTTTGATAGTTTTTCTTGTACACTTTTCTTCTCCCCCGCTCTCTCTCTCTGTCTCTTTTCCGCCTCCACCGTTTTCTAACTTTCAAGGCTTTCTTGCTCTGACACGGCGTCTCCATTTTTACTCGCTGTGTAATGATGACACTTCGCCGAGTCCCAAACGCCGCCGCCGCCATCATCATCCTTCAAGCTGGCTTCACAGCCGACAGAATATCAGAGAGATGAAGAGAGAGAGCAGAGCATCTCTTTGGTATGCGACGCGTGTTGTGGATGTTTCACCAAGCAACAGTGTGGCTGTCTGCTCCCGCCCCTCCAGTCTCTCTCTACCGCCGTCTCTCTCTCTCTCTCTCTCTCTCTCTCTCTCTCTCTCTCTCTCTCTTTGTGTCTGTCTCCGTCTATCTGTCTGGATTTTTTTTTTTTTAGTTACCTGTCTGTCTGGCTGTGCCGAAAGAATCTCTTTGCCAACCTGCCCGCATGTCTTTCCGCGCATGCCTGTCTATCTATTTGTCTCCCTGCTACCAAAACTAGCGACCGATTTTTCTGTCTGTCTGTTCTTTTCTGCCAGTTTGTCTACCGAAACGACTTTCCAACCTTTTTCTTCTCCTGTCCCTCAGCCAATGAGCGCCCAACCTGTCTACCTACCCTAACCCTGTCTCTTCAGTTGCATTCACAAGATTGGACTTGGTTTCAATCCCGTTGACCGCTCGTGTAGGCACCTGTCTGCCCTTTCCGATCCATCCACCTGACCTACCCGTCCGTCTGTGTCTGCTTAACCGCACCAGCTTGCTATCTTTTGGTCTACCTCTGTGCCCGTCTTCCTACCAATCCTTCCAACAGGTCGTCTACCCAACTGCCTCCCGAACAGTCCGTCTTTCTTCTCGGCCTTGCCGCCCTCCGATTTGATTGCCTGTCTGTCTGATTCGTACAGATTTTCTGTTTCTGCGCTTGTCTGTCTGCATTCTGAAATATGTTCCGTCTCCCGAACGGCCGGTGTATTTCCGGGTCGGTCCCGTGCATCACTAAAACCTGACCTGAATGTCTGTCTGCCCATTTAATTCCTTCCTTTTTTTTTCCTGTGCACGTCTTCCAGCCTATCAGTCTTTCTGCCTCCTCTCCCCCGTCTTGTTTTCTGTGTCTCTCTGCCTGTTTGCCAGCCCTGCTTTCCCGTCCAGCTAACCTGTCTGTGTGCACATGTTGTTTGTGGACGTTTGGCCGGTGTCCCGTCTGGGCTGTGTGCCACCACTGAGGGAGGGTACAGTATGTACAGTCTACTGTGTGCCAGCCTGTTGTATTTATTTTTTTGCTCCCCCCCGCCCCCAGCTTGTTCTGTCTGCTCTCGTAATGTCACTGAGTTATAACATCCACCTTAGAGCTAAAAGTCTGCGCCGCTTTGGGGTACTACTATTCAACGAGTTCTATTCGTGCGGTTTGCAGAGCTTGCGGAATGTCTCCACTTGTTGGTGAGATTAAGTCACCCGCTGATTATATCATGGTCTTGCCTTTTACGTAACTTTTTTTTTTATTGGATTGCGTTCAAACAACTGCCAACGTTTCATTTGTTCAGCTTTTATTGAAAGAATAAAATAGAGACATTCCAGTCTTTGCGTACAGTTTGTGTTTAACTGTCACTGCTTGTTCGTGAGCGCCCGCAAAGCTCTTGAAATGTTCCAGAACTCTTTCTTCATTTGGCCCGTGCTCGTAAAGTGAATAAAAAAAAGGCAAAGAAAACAAGCTAGTGCGAGATTAATGTTAGACCAAATGAATAAATCTTTAAAACTTCTTGCAGCATTTGTAATGTTTGGCAAACACGTTTCCGACTTCCTTGGCTGCCGCGTCAAAATGTTCCATAAATAATTATTTTTGTTTGCAAAATAACCAGTTCTTCCAAACCACACCGACCAAGGGCTTTTTTTTTGGTTTTATTCAACGTTACGTAATCAGATTACCAGATTTTCCCTAAAGGTCTGTTGGCGATGAGCAGGCAGCCCAAAATAGCAAGAGTGTAAATTGGGAGCATTCGAATCAGGGAGAGAGAGAGAGGTTGAATTCTTATTCCAAAAAAAAAAAGATCAATCAAATATAAATGTGTCTTCCATCGCCGTCGCTCGCACGTTTTGTGCGTGCGTGTGGCGGTGGCCGCGACTCGGCACTTCCCTCACGCCGATGACGACACGTTTGTGCCGGCAGGTCTGGATGTTCTGCCAGCATACCAGAATTTATGATCGCTCGCAGATGTGAGTCCAGGAACACACTGTACTGTGCCCAAACCCAGAAATTAATGAAACTTGACTGCCTTCCAGGCCACAAATTCAGAAATGTGTGTGTGAGAGAGAGAGAGGGGGGGGGGGGGAGTCCATCTCTGAAAAGCAAGTTGCAGAAAAAATAAATGTAAGTACAGCCAGAGGACAGTTAATACATTTTTTTGGGGGAGGGGGGGGGGGGTGCTCCAGCTGATAATTCATCATTCGTTTCTTCCAATCTTACATCTCGCACCAGGTTGTGATGTTCTTTTTCTTCTATCCCACACTTAAGCTTTGTGGTTGTAAGTTTGACAGTCAACTTCAACTGGGAGAGGCATGAAAGAAGTGAGTTGAATAAGTCGACTGTCACCATCAAGCTCGAATGTCTCAAGTTTACCTTCGCCAGTCAAAGCAAAAAAAAAAAAATTGGCCGAATGACGGCTCGTATCTTCAAAAACTCCAAAGTCGAGTCACTCGTATGTTATGCTAGAGCTGTGCTGCGAAGAGATTTTGTCCGATTGCTGCCAGGTTGGAAGTTTGTATTCTCGACGCATGCTAAAGGCTAAATTGCAGCTAATACAATCTTTGTCGGCACCGTGGGCTGAAATCGCAGTCCCACGGGGCGAGATCTGAACCAAACAACCTGCAATGACGTTGCAGAAAAGCGTCGTTACATCTCCACTCCTGACACGGATTATTTATTCCAAACGAATCCTCTGCCTGGCGCACCTCGCAACTTGTGCAGAGGTTGCTCCCATTTCTGCCTCTAGCGACAATAAATGCAACACCCGTGTCGCCATTTCCTGTGGCCCGTTCATCAAACGCTTGACATCACGTGGAGTTGTTTTGAGTTTTGAAGGGCGGTAACTTCGCTTCCAATCCTTTTTTTTTGGGAAGGTTGCTAAGTAGCGTGCAGCCCTTTGCTGCGCTTAATGGGCCTGATTTGCTATTCTGCACTGATGCCAGATCTTATTTTTGTATGCGAGACAAGTGTTTTGATGGAGAGTGATTGCCGAAACGTCTGCGTGTCTACAAAGGGCCGTCTCCCTCTCCCCCACCTCCACCCGCTCTTCTTTTCTCCTTTTTTTTTTGTGTCTGTTTCTCTCTTTTTGGGTCGAGACTGAGCTTTTTTTTTTTTAAACGTGTCCTCGCTGTACAGTACACTGTGTGCCTTCTGCTCAAAACAAGAACACAGTCGATTAAATTTTGGATTCGCTTCATCATCCCTCCACTGCCTCCCTCCCTCCGTCAGCCCAGCTGCTTTGTTGTTGTCAACGCGTGTGTGTGTGTGTGTGTGTGTGTGTGTGTGTGTGTGTGTGTGTGTGTGTGTGTGTGTGTGTGTGTGTGTGTGTCAAAGTCAATTATTGCCAAAAGCTTGCCAATTAATTTGCTCTCCTGCAAATTTGAATGAGACTGACTGTAGAACGCACATGGACAACAAATACTAATGCATGCAGGCAGGGCCGTGTGTGAATTTGGGAGTCATTTGGTGGGGGTGGGCAACCGCCAACTGGTGTGCGTGTAGCGTGACTTGCGACAAGATCACGAACGTGTTCCAACGCGTACCTACTTCAGTTTGATTGGCTTGAAATTTCTCACACAAGTCCGACTCCACTCCGAATTCTGCAGTGTCAAGTATTCACAGTCTATATCCAACCTAAGGAAATGACTTGAAATTGACATTTCTGTTAATGAAATAAATTAAAAACAAAAAATGCATAATTTTTTACAACACTAACAAAAACTGCACTGACAGTAGTGTGAAAACGATTACAGCCCTGGTCTGAACGGTGTGAAGAAATTTTCCAAAATTATTTTCGCAGAAGCATTCTGAGTCACAAACTTCCCATAAGTCAGTGAGAGTTCTCCTTGAAACATGGTTAAAAACTTTGCTCCCTACATTACATTTGTTGTAGCGCGTTAGAAGAAAAATCACACGCAGGTGTGATTGACTTGAAATTTCGGACAACATTCCACCAGGGTGGATCATACCTCATTTGCATAAATTAACCCACGGACCGTTTGATTAAACACGGTGGGGAAAAAAAAGTTTAATTCGTCTCCAAATGTGACGAGCTGGAAATTTCTCTGACAAAAGTAGCCTCCGGAAACAAAATGGTGGCAAAGAGACAATTTGGGTGGCTGATTTGAATATGTATTACCGTGCTTGGTGTTAATAGCACATTACATCAAGAAACAACGTATGGGTGAGTCCTTGTTCTTTTGTCAGATGCCCTGGATAGACATCCCTTGAGTTTTGGGCTTGTGTGTGTCTGTGTGTGTGCGTGCGTGCGCACTTTGCATGGGCACAACACAAATCCATACTAGCCACGGGCTCCTCGCCAATCTATTTTCTGCTCAGCTGGTTTTAAATGAAGTTATTATGACTCATTAAAATGCCCACAAGCTTGTGGAAGTCGGCCAATTACCATTTAAATTTAGCCTCCTGCTCTCGCAACCTTATCTGTGTCCCTGTACTCGCCGGCTCTCATCGCCACCGTCGCCCCCACCACTGCATCTCTCTCTCTCTCCCTCACTCGCCCAGTCTTTTTTTTTTTTTTGACCAGGTCGGGGGTACGTGTTTATTGTGAATGCAAAAAAGCATTAAATAACCTCTAAACACAAACTCGGAGAGGGAAGGTTACGGAGATTCAATGATCCAAGGGAATATGGTGTGTGCTTCTCATAACAAAAGGACTGTAGCTACAAGTGCAGCCGAGATACAAAAGCGAACTGCTTTTGTGAAATTTCAAGTGGGAGAATTTGTGTTCCTTTTTTGGTTTTGTTTTTTAGCAAATTATCGCCAAAGTAACTCAGCACTGCTCACCACCTAACTTAACATTTCAAATATGGCAATGAAAGTGATCTAGTAATGTGAAATGGAAAAAAAGCATGGCTTGGCCTTTGTGAAATTTCAAGTCAGATGTTTTCTTGTACATTTAACCATCGGACCGACATCAGATTAATCAATTCCTATTTGTTCTGTTATTTAACATTTCAAATATCCCTGCTGAAGAAATGGAAAACTCCTTGCGAGGTCTTGATGAAATTTCAAGCCACAGAATATTTGAACATTTCACGATGGGTCTGGTGCCAAAATATTAGATCACTTCTCATCATGTTATTCAGTATCTAAAGTAAAAGTAAAAAAAAATGTTTTCCTAGCAATTATAATACTTATTGATAGGTCCTTGTGAAATTTCAGGTCTGGTATTTTTGTTTGTTTGTTTCCATTTTAGATTTGGTTCTGAATTGTGGAACTGACACCAAATAAATAGTGCTCATGACTATTTCCGTTTCAAAGATCCTTTTTAAGAAACGTCAAAACTCATTCCTGTGTCTTTGTGAAATTTCAAGTTGGAATATTCCATCCTATCACGGCGGGTTTGACATCAAAATAAATCATTATCGCTTTTGTCTTTATTTTTTATTTCGCTCAACCCTACTTAAGAACAGTGGAAACTCATTGCACGACTTCAGAAATTTCAAGTGAGAGAATTTTGGAACGTTTCACAGCGAGTTAGTTTAGGTGGTGGGGGCAGGATTACCACCAGTTGAAGCTGTAACTTACGTACGAAGTGATGCCCACCATTTCTTTCCACATTGTGGGCTGCAGGCCCGGTGTCACAAGTCCGACATCAGCGCCTCTTGTAAATTTGTCACATAGCCGAGGTTGTCATCGTCGCCCGGTTTCCCAAAGAATGCCTCGGGGGTTGTGTTGCGCGGCGGCACACAGTTGAACCTTGTCCTTGTAATGATATAGCCCGCTGTCATACCTCCATACCCGCAGTGACACTCACACATGCGCGCTAGATTAGATTCTCGGCGCGACCGTTTTCTTGAATCCAACCTCTTGGCATGCGCTGACATGGCCAGAAATGCACGGCAGTCGGCTTTGACAAGTCTTCCATTGTGTAGTGACAGCCAACATACTGTAGGCATTGTATGTCGCTCAACCCTCGGGACAATTCAGAGTCTTCAGTGAACGGAGTATAACATGGATATTATCGGAAAGTGGGAGGCGAGAAAAAAAAAACAACCTACGCAAGAACAGCGAGACGCTAAGATTTAAACCCAGAACCTCAAGATGGTGAGGCAGAAGTGCTGAACGCTTATATGTAGTTAAGCAGTATTAATTCAACATACAATAACTTTAACGGTTTCTATTAAATTGTTAAAAAATAATAATAATAAATTAAACGTTAACAGTGCTTTATCTTCACTTGCTGCGTTGGAATTTTTTGTGACAAATATTTGAAAAATTAAATGCTCGTGTATTAGGTTGTATGAAACTTTTAGATGTATTTCCCGTACTCAGTAGCGCTGAGTGCTCCATCCTGGTTTAATCCTTACATTGATGTTTCTTTTTTTTTTTTTCCATGTAACTTTCAAGAAACTGATATCCAATTTTCAAATATAAATTGTAAAGTCGGTTTTGCGTTAATACGTGAGTGCATCGAATCAAACTGAATTGAATCGTTCCATTTTAAATTATATCTCGATATGTATCGTTTATCCAATACCATTGAATCGAACCAAATCGAATTATTCCACTTGAAAAATCGAACCGTCCGTGAATTGTATCACAGCCCATGTCTTGAGTTATGTATCACATCCTTTTTTTATTGGGCAGATAGACAACCCTAATTTAAAATCAAATGAATCAAGTTAACAACGGTTGAGCGAGGCATGCCAACAACTCCAAAGCTAACAACTTTTTGGGGGGGGAAATTGTGTTTGTTCACTTTACGACTCGGTGAACCTCAGCCACATTTAGCCTTTGTGTTTCCACTGTGTTAGCTTGACAATCTTTTTTTTATTTTTATTTTTTCATTTTGCATGCTGAAATCTGTTTACAATTTTGACTGAAATGTCCTGAATGCGAATCCCAGCTGGGAGCAACAAAGCGGTTGTGACAGCAAACAGCGATAAAAGTAAATATTCTCCCAGGCACTTCCTTGTTATGATCCCATTATGTAAGCCGGCAGATCGCTCTGGGAAACTTCTTAGATCAATTTTCGCAGCGCAGATTAGAACGCTTATGAATCCCATTCATTGGAAGAGCTCCCTCCTGAAACGCTCTTTATATTTTGGGGGGGAATGAAGAGAATGAAGTTGACAAAGCAAAGATCTGCCTGTGGCACTTTCATGTCGCGGAAAAAAGTGAAAGGAGACGACGACGGGAAGATAAAAGTGCTCCCATAGCCATCTGGAAGTAGCCGGGACACATAAGGATTCCTTTTATGCTGCTAATTCCACTGGGAGGCGCGACATAAAAGACGGCACGGATGTCGTGTTATAACTGTTGAAAACAAGCAAGTGGCCGCAGAATACTAATACGCTCGGTCACAGGGACGGACGCTTTAATGTGGCAGTAAACAGCATCTTTTAAAGCCTTTTCTTGGGAGCCTTAAAGAAAGGGGGAAGCAGCGGCTGTTAGCCATTTGCATCTCTGACCCGACCAGATTGCTAACAGTATCCTGTATGGGAATGCTCGGCAAACCGTGGCACGTGGGCCAGAAAGAACAATAGCGCAGTTTCCAAAACCCCACAAAAAACTGTTATATAACCATGTAAGTCACAATTTATTTCAAATTAACTGTCGATACTTTGAAAGGTGCCTGAATTAATGATCGTACGCGCTGTAAAACGCTATAGACAGGCTAATTAAACTAGCATCGGTGTAGCAGCGTTAGCATCGCCACCGTGCCTCTAATTTGTCTATTAATAAGAAACCGAGGCTTCATCAAGTCTAAAAAGTTTAAGGTTTAACATAGCAAAAGGTAAACAAAACACTCTCCTTTAGCTTTGCTAGCTCATGAGTGTCAGTGTTAATTATTACAATACATTTAGTCAATAATCCTGAAATGAATTAACACAATCCTGCCATTTTTCTATTTTATTTTGCCTGCATGTTAAGCCGGGTGAGGAAAGAGGGAGGGGGGGAGAAAAATCCGTACTCGGGACATGTTGAACCCTTTGAACCACGAGTCACCGTTTGGCCTATTTCTGCCTCAGCTGATCATAGACGCGCACACACTCACACTCACACATACACGTGCTCTCGCATGCTTTTGGCCGCCCGCCAAGGCCTGTCATCGCCTCTACAGTATCACTTCTGCTGTATTTATATCCAGGGGCCCGTGCGGCAAGTTGGCAGGTCGGGCTGCGGGAGGAAGGAGGAACTGGAAAGTGTTTCAGCTGCAGGTTGCGCTTCCTCGTGCTTACAAAGAAGTTGACATTGGGAGCTCCTTATCGTGTAAGGTGCTTAGGAAATAACTCTACTTTGAAAGGTTTCCCCAGTGGACGGAAAAGAGCTTTTCAAAACATCAATAACGTCTCCTTAGAATAGAGTTGGAAATGGTCATGGCAAATAAGAGACACTATTCCATTCATAGTTGCACAATCGCAATATTATTTTAAAATAGCAATCAAAAGTTGTTTGTATCCATAATTAACTCTTATCAGTCGCATTCCATGTCAAGATTCCACCGCCGCAGATTAGATTTGTTTCACACTCGGAAAAGCTACAACAACTTCAATAAGCAAAATAAACAGTGACATAGAGTTGTAAAACGTAGTTAATCAGTCAACATTGTAAAACAATAACATGAAATCATTTACCAAGGTGCAGTGCGTCGCCGAGGGGTCTCATTCATGAGGTTTTTTTTTTTTTGGGCCATTCGTAATCTTAGGCCCCTGTCACACCTTGACGATTTAGCCAGCGTATGCCGACGTAGGAAAAATTTGGCAAATACGCTGGCGTCGTCGAATAAGTTATGGGTAAGTTTTGTATACGTAACAGCACGCTGAAGCACGTTGGTATCGTCGAATCGTCGAGTCGTCGAGAAATTTTAAGCATGCTTAAAATTTCTCGTCAGATGTCAGCGTATGGCTATACGTCCCGTATCATGCAGCCATAAGTAATAGGTAAGTTATGCGATCGTTGCACACGTTCAAACACGTTAAGTGTAGGTTACTCATAAGTCCATATCGTCGAGAATACCTACTAGCTGTTCTCCAACATCCGTGCCTTCGAACTGCAATACGCTGCTGCATAGCGTGCAGCAGCGTATTGCCGACGATCACGTGACGTAGTCTATAAAAGGCTGGCGCCGACGTTTCAAATCATAACTGCACTAGACATTGCAGTACCAACATCTGTTTGGGACTATCCCCGGTCTAGTTAAAATGGTATAACCCAAGAGGCAAGGTGCGGCTTGCCATCGTTACTGTGAGTTGCTATTCACGCTATTAAAGCAGCAATCAAACGCCATTATGACTTGTGTCATTAATAAACCAAACAACATCAGCGTCATGGCAAAGAAAAGTCTGGGGAGCTCATCAAGGTCTCGCAGAGGCTCATCCCATCACAGCCACTGCAGCCTTCGCCAACTACGTGCGTGACAGCCTGGTCAGCATGTCCAAGCGCAAGTTCGAAGGCACGGATGTTGGAGAATAGCTAGTAGGTATTCTCGACGTATTTGGACTTATGAGTAACCTACACTTAACGTGTTTGAACGTGCAACGATCGCATAACTTACCTATTACTTATGGCCTCATGATACGGGACGTATAGCCATACGCTGACATCTGACGAGAAATTTTAAGCATGCTTAAAATTTCTCGACGATTCGACGATGCCGACGTATACCAACGTGCTTCAGCGTGCTGTTACGTATACAAAACTTACCCATAACTTAATTCGACGTGCGCCAGCGTATTTGCCAAATTTTTCCTACGTCGGCATACGCTGGCTAAATCGTCAAGGTGTGACAGGGGCTTGAAACGTCGAGCGCCAGCCTTTTATAGACTACGCCACGTGATCGCCGGCAATACGCTGCTGCACGCTATGCATAAATTAGACTATCGTTGGGCATAAGTTGTGTACGCCGGCAACACGCTAGGCATTCGTTGGAATAAGTTATCTATAAGGTATTGAAACGTTCTATATAATTTACTGATACGTTATGTATACGTCCAGCCCGTTATGAATGCGCTATGTATACGCCCAAAATTGAAAAAAAAAATCGATAATTCAGCGTATGCCAGCGTTTTAGGGAAAATCTGAACGTCGGCATACGCTGGCTGAATCGTCAAGGTGTGACAGGGCCTTTAGGTGCAACAAGATAACGGTCATAAAAATATTGGGGGGAAAATACTGCAAAACACTCGGGCCTAATTTTCAAAAAGTGTTGCGATAAAAGTGATAAAAACTTGAACCAAATATGAACTGCCGTGCAAGTGTAATTAACTACTGTACATTGTAAAAATTAACGGCTGTGCAGATGTGCCTCCTGGTGTCATTGTTTTGGCATTCCGATTAATAAAACATTAACTGCCGTAGAACATTAAAAATAAATAAATAAATAAAATTCTTGGCCTTAACTTGGCTAAACAATTTCAAAACGAAAATGTGAAAGAACCGATCCATTCCTGAGTGGACATGAATGACTTTGTCTGATATGGTCATCTTGACTTCATAAATGAGACCGACTTCGTTTAGCATCTCAAATTTATTTTTTTTAACATTACCTAAAAAGAATCCTTCCCTTACTTCGTATGAGCGAGGGTAAAAGATGACTTTGCGGAAAAGAACACAGTATGGTGTCCACTGGTGGATAGTCCAGCTTCATGACGACAGCGAAATAGTTTCCCCCCTACTTGATCTGATTTGAGCGTTTGAAGACCGCACGTGTTCTCTTTTTATGTGGAACATTTTAACAGCTGCCCGAACATAACAAACATGTTAATCGACGCACCTGAGAGCTGTTACTGTGATCCATGTTGGATGTTCTGTTATGTACAGAAACAGATTATTGGAACCGTTAAATGCTGTCAATGCGTTGTGGTACATCAGGGTCAGGATGTTTTTTGGGGTGGTTAAGTAGTAATTTATGTCAACCATCAAACTGTTTCTCTGCCATGTTTATAGACTTCCTTTTATAAATGATCCTGCTGGTTAATTTGTTGCACCTTGTCGGCCTATACTAGCTATCAAGCTAGCTGTCTCGCCATCTTGAAAGCTAGCTTGTGACAGATCCTCTTTGGTGAAGATAGCCTACAAAATTTAACAGTTCATCTGTTTAGCTACCTAGCTAGCTAAATAATCTTTGATTCTTTTCATTTAAAAAAAAAAAGGTCAATTTATGTAACAGCTGTAGAGAGACCTTATTAAAACAAACATTTTTACAATTTAACCCTATATCACACCAAGCACATTTAAAGTTATGAAAAAACACTTTTTGACACCGTAGTGCCTTGCGATACAAGTTTAATTTGTTTTGTGACCATGTTTGTAGCTCCAAACACTCATTTCAAACCGATTGATACCGTACCCTGCCATGTCTCAACTCTTCTAAGCTCATCAATACAGAACTAGTGGTGTTTTTTTCTTCGCAGAGGATAAAGAATCCACGACTGTGTACTGTTGTCTTTCAAAGGGTTGCTTCACCATTTGTGTACAATCCATTGTTAAAAAGGTTGGATTACTTTAGCATTAGCATTAAGCTGGCGGACTGAAAAGGCTAAGATATGTGGCTGTTTTAAATATACAAGGCTGAATTCTCTTTGGTTTATGTTTAGTTTGACAGTAAACTTCAACTGGGATTGGCTTTAAACACGCAATAGAATTGGCCACATGATTACTCGTACAAAATCTCGAAAAACTCGCTCGTTTTTGAAAGCCCCATTGTACATTTGAAATATTTTTAAAAAGGTGTGTGGTAGAAATCTGGACGATAAGATATTCTGACTATTCCTTCCTCCCTCCATTTCAACACCATCTTCCCTCCTTTTCCAATCACTTTTATTACTTGAGTGTTTGACATTAAAAAAAAAAAAAATATATATATATATATATATATATATATATATATATATATATATATATATATATATATATATATATATATACACACACACACACACACATGACTTTGCTCTCGGGCCTCGTGACTGCAGCCTTAATAAACTCTGCCTCGCCTTTGACAATGTGTGACTTGAAAGCAGGAAATAATGGGCCCTAAACAGTAAATCTTTACAGGTTATTGAGCGGGCTAGGTGAGGGACTTGTTGGTAATAATGGCGCGTAGTTGTGAGGGGGTTGCTGGTGTCCGGCTGCATTCGTTCTCAGACGGTTTGACCATTTAGTTTCACTGTATATAAAAAAACAAAAGTAACAGTACTTGGGGCTTTGGTCTCCTCAGTGTCGGCCAAGAATGCTCTAGCAAACAAAGCTGTGAAAGCCTTGTGTGTTCCCTGTGAGAGGTTTTTAATGAGCGCCAGCCAGGAAGCTCCTGTTACACCGCTCAACGTCCCCAAGCCGGCAACCGAGCCCCCCGGAAAAACCCGGGGCAGACCGTACTTTGACCTGCTACTGTCTACCATTGGTGAACTTATTCTAAACGTTGGAAATGCCTGACCCCCCACTCTTCCCTCCTTCGGGGCAACAGCCGACAAGCCAAATGAGTTTTCCCCACCTCATCTTTTGCTCTGTTTAACTATAAAAAAAGAATTAACAGCCCCGTAAAGGTGATGGTGCCTGCCCGGCCAGCTGTTGGCTAAGGAAACATTCTGCGGTGGTCACTGCGGCACGCAAAGTTCACAAGATGGTCAGGAGGCTCGAGTGGGTCTGGTAGAACCAGGTGTGGAAATGACGTCGAAAATATATTTGCAATGTTTTAGCTTGTAGCAAAGGCTAGCCAGGTCAAACGATCCGTTTTCATTGCGAACGCTGTCTTCCAATGCGGTACATTGCTAGTTTGCACTCGTACTTGAACCGATAAAGCATCAACTTCGCCTGCATAAAGGATTAAGAGCTTGAAGTCGATTAATCGGCAGTCGTGTGTTTTGGCATGAGCAACACGGACGCCTCGCTGAAATCAACTCGCGGAAAGCTAGCAGCGCTGACTAAAGCATAGGGAACAATATGCCCACAAATGAGACCTGTGGCATTGTCACTTGCGAAACCAAATCTAACAAAAGCGCTTTTCCATTAAAATGCTTGCCGTTATAACTTCATTCGGCTAACCATGAGTGTAGCGTCATTCAGGTGTGTTTCAAAAGGAGCCCACCCACCCTGGTGCAGCTCGCTTCTAATAATACCAGCGGGCCCCGGGGCCACGAGGGCGCCTTACTTACTTCCTGCCCTTCACACCAGGATAGCCCTGAGGGGGTGGGTTTTGCTTCGTCTATGCATCCAGCTCTTGTTTCCTTCCTTCACGTACACAACAATAAACACATGCAGGAGTGTTCACATACATTTTCTTCTTTGTCTCTGGAGCGCAGACAGCAGTTGTGCCTGCCTGTGTGTGGGGGTGTGGGGCGTGGGGGGTGGTATTGGTTGAAAGCAGAGCTGAAAACACATGGCACCTTTCACCTTTCAGGATGGAAGAGGGTTAGTCAGGCCAAGATATTGAAGTGGGTGTGGTTCTGCGGTGGTGGCGGTGTCGGGGCTTGGAGGCGGGGCGTTGGTACATTTGGTCAGTGTCTGGCAAGGGCTACCGAAGTGCACTTTATCTTTTACAACCTGGACTGGATTTCGGTCCTCGTTCGAGTCGGTTCGCAGGAGACGTTCCACTTTAGGTTCAACATGAGACTGAAACGGGAACGTTTGTGCGGTTATGGCAATATGTGATTCAAATTTGGTAGCCGTCACAATCTCTCCAACTACCGGTAGTGTGATTGACGGGGCCCCTGGACACAGCCCAAACTACCATAAAATGGCAGCTTCACGCCAAAATGGCTGACTTCCTCTGCCTTGTTAGGCATGGCTCCTTAAGACTTTTTTGTGGGTCCGCTCATGATAGACCTGCCTACCAAATTTCATGTTGCTCAATGAGACTGGTTTGTGCTGACTGAAATTTCAGAGATTGTCCATTCGATACAATGCCCTTACTGTATATTTTGGGGGTTAGAATTGCCCATCTTACATGGCTAATATTTTTGTTGGCAGACCCCTGGAAATAGTCAAAACGACATGACAGCTTCAAACCAAAATGTCTGTATTTTCATACATGTGTTCTCTAGATTTTTTTTTTTTTTTGAAGTGGGGATCGGGGGGGGGGGCAGGTCTTCTCATCATAGATATGCCGACCAAATTTTGTGTTGCTTAGTGCAAGGAGCTCCCGGGCCAACACGAGACAATTTCAAGAAAGCCATCACACCACCCAAAACTGGAAAAAAAACATTGAACATATGCCCAACCATGCTTGTCAGAATGAACAAAGATGATGTTTTGAATAAAAGTGTGACTCCAGTTCAGACTTTCTCATAGCAGCCTCGAAGATGGTAGACTGTTTAGTGGCTGCGTTGCCCTGAGATGCCCCTCAATCCCTCGAGGGCTGAAAATCTCTGGAAAGGTTTGGCCCGTTCAGAGAACAGGCAAGCGAGGAATAGTGTGTGTGTGTGTGTGTGTGTGTGTGTGTGTGTGTGTGTGTGTGTGTGTGTGTGTGTGTGTGTGTGTGTGTGTGTGTGTGTGTGTGTGTGTGTGTGTGTGCGCGTGCGTGCGTGCGTGTGAGAGACCTAAAGGACAAACAAATCGGTTTTCAGACAAACTGGATTAAGAGCCAGAATTTTAAAAATGAAATTAAAAACCAAGGGCTTAGTGATGTTGCAATCGATACTCTATTTTTGAGCGCGGCCTCGTGTACAAGTGAGCGTGTACCAGTGTGTGTGATTGTGTGAGTCAATATTTGTCCCGAGACGTCCCGCCTGGCGCAACAGACTGTAAAGCTGTCAAGAACGACCTGAATATTCCATCTCCGTCGCAGTTTCCCTTTGATTTCTCCCTTCCGCTCACCGCCGACGAGTCATCTCCAGCCAAGCGCGTTTGTGACGCTTTTGATGGGCTCGTCGTCTCCGCAACCCCCCCCCCCCCAACAATCCCAGCGCCATCCCCTTGCTGACAGATCGTTTCTACTTCTCTGTTACACTGTTTGCTCCCAACATCTCATTTGTTTGATGGTTGTCGTAATGTGTCTGAGGCGCCACGTTGGCGTTGATGTTGTGGTTTGACCTAAAAATAACAATTTACCCTCCTAAGTGGAGCGCGGTCTCTTCACAGCTCTAGAAATAATCACTCTCCTAAAATTGTTCTCTAAAGTGCCATTTTAGCATCGGTAATTCTCGATTAAGTTCAAGTTGAAGGGTTGCAGTGCTTACCCGAGGGAAGGAGTTAAAAGAAGTGGTGAGCAGGATGTGGAGGGTCCGAGCGAATTGCCTTGGTTCTTGCAGCTCCGCGGCAGGATGGAGTTCATGGTCTCTGTAAGAGTTTATTGTTTTGTTTTGCTTTTTATGTCATACAGTCTAGTCTTAGATAAGTGGTTTACTGCAGCTGAGCAAACATTTAGTTCGTCTGTTTTGGCCACACAGTTTGTCTGCTTACCACACTTGCACGCACGCACACACACACTTACTGTTTACACTATTAAAAACCACTGGCTGTGATATTACTTGTCCAGTCACTGTAATTAGCCTTTTTTTTTTCATTTCCCGTTTAGCCTCGCTGCCTTCCCAAATGATGTGATTGCTGAGGCCCTCCTCCCACAGGAAGGCAACGTTGCATAGGCGGCGTGTCACTTAGGAATATCCCAGAACAGAAGTGTTGGATTTGTTTAGTTTTTTTTCCTTCTGCGTGAACTTGACCTCCTTGCATTGTGCCAAATATATTTCCAAAAAGGACTGAGAAATTGAAGGCCTGAGGTGAAAAACATGATGTGGCTGGAAAACCACAAAGACAATAATATGGTCAGATATGATGCAATGCAGAAACAGAACAAAAATGATTAGAGACAAGACCTAGTTTGTCCGTTAATGATGACACACGCACACCCCACACACACACACACACACACACATGCACACGCGCAAAAAGCGGAACAAGAAAAATGCTGCTCGTTTCATAATTTTTTAACGCTCGCTACGAACTTATTTTTGCACACAGGCTGAAGTTTTAAGATCAGATAAGAAACCCTTTATTTGTCTCACAATGGAGAAATTCCCATTATACAGCAGCAAAATTATGAAAGGGCGAAGTTGAAGAATAAAAATAAAGTATATACATGTAAAAGAACAAGAAGTATATAAATAAATATAGATTATAAAATCTAAATATAAGCATATTAAAAATGGGTGAGTGGGGGTGAGTCCAGGTTTTCAGGTCTGTCTATTCAATAGCCTGACCTTTGCTCGAAACATTCCTATTAAGTTTACGCTGGCAGCAATTAGTGGCGTTTCCTTCATTTACCACACAAATCTCATCCAAACTCGGTAGAAATTGCTGCTCAAAAAAATCTGACTTCCTCGGGCCCATTGTGTAAAAATCTTCCAGACACACGATGGCAAACGCTTCTCCGTGTTTCCAGATGAAAGCCTTATCGCGCTAGACAGAAACTGTATCATAAACGGGAGGAGCCGACGCTCTCTCTGAAGCGAGTCAAAGGACGGCGGGTGAATGTTTCGCTGGATGTGATGGCCTACTTTGTGTCGCTACAAGCGGCGACAGGCACTCTCCCTCTGGTGTTTCATTCTGAGAGCGACTTTGATGAAAGATTCCGTTTCGACTGGCGCTCCCAAAGGAGGGCATCTGTTGCAAACAATGATACCTATGACAGGAACTAGGTTGGAACAACAAGTAGCAAATTATCTGACTGTGTGTGTGTGTGTGTGTGTGTGTGTGTGTGTGTGTGTGTGTGTGTGTGTGTGTGTGTGTGGGGGTGCATTTTCTCCACACACACACACAAAATCTCAAACAGTTGGAAACCTGAAATACCACGTGGCCATGGAATGTGTGTGCTAGCAATCAGGACAATGCACTTTTGCACGGGGAATTTGACGTGACTCCCACATGAGCCTCGCATTGCTGGACAATGCGTAGAACTCATGGCACAGATGTCAAGGTCGAAATGGGAACAGCATGATTGAAAACCTCGACCTAAATCGAATCCGGTCATTCACAACCACTGTGCTGCTGTCATTGTCATTTCACATATCCAGTTCGAAAGTTATCGACCACAAATAATGTCTCTTTTCATCCGGCAGTGCCGGCGACATACGGTGAGTGACTTGTCGACAGACTATCCACCAATCCGTCCAACCCAAGGCGAGCAATCTTAGTCGTCGCCAGTTTCTCAGTCGAGTGGTCCTAACATGTCAAATGGTTGAGTCAAACTACTTTGATGATCACAAAGGGTGGTGTGGAAGCATTCACAGAAGATGTTAGCACAGATGTTAGCACATTCGACATGTTTATAAACGATTAAATTGAAGGCAATACTGCAGCCTTAACTTTTTTAACTGTCAATTGTGATGAACGGATCAGTCACAAACCTGACTTGCAATTCTGGTTATAAAGAAGATATTCATTCAAGGTGCTTGTCTTAAAAGCTTCCAAAGGTTTGCCTGGTTCACAGTATATGCCAACCACACTACAAAATGCTGACTATTGGCTTAGTGCCCAAAGTGGAAGACTTTATCACTGCAGTGGCTCGATTGACAGCAGGGGCAGCCCTCCCTTGCCATGTTCTTTTTTTTTTTTTTTTTGCATCTTAATATGAAATAACAACAGCGCTCACTTGTGCAACAGCTCTCCAAGGAGGAAGTGAAACGGGAAGTGGTTTTTTCGCGCCGCTCGACAACACCTGACTGATCGCCGCTACGTCCCGACCATGCAGCTTCTCTGCACATGTGCATAAGCGCAGCATGCGGTTTGCGTAACTTGCAACAGGACGGGACTGAGAACATTTTACACCAATTTCTCAAGTACCACGATCATGACCAACATTGAAAAACAATGCAGAGGATTTATTCCTAAAATATGTTTCATATGATTGTAAGCTACTGTAACATGATGCACAAAAGTAACATTTTAAATATCACTACTTTGCCCTTAAGATTTAAATAAGAATGAACTGTTGCCACTGTAATATTTTGCACGTTTGAACATTTGATTCAGTTTTTGCATGTTCCACGTTTTAACGATCGATTAATTTTGAACATAAAAACATTAATTGAAATTCCAATTCATCTTTTCGGTTCCAACTCATCCCAACTTTCTTTATATCATAGAAAAAAAACGTCATCAAATTGCTGTGATAGAAAGCGTCGGCATAAAAGGACTGAATGACTTGTCGTCCTCATGACGGGATCGATGGCATTTCTCAAGCGACAATACACATTATCTGTGTAGGTAGTTACCGACGTGCAGTGTTGGTTTTCTCTCTCATTTTCAACTTGCTTTGAACCGATGAATTAAAGTTGATAAATGCGCCTCGCCTCTCTGGATTAATGAATGCCGCATCAGAGAGAATGGCAACTTTGAATTCATTGGCCCTCAGTGGCCATGAGATCAATCTGTGTGATTGCGCCGCGCCGCTTTCAGGTGTCAACTTTGTGTGAAAAGAGCAAATTTAATTTGGTTGGGGGGGACAAAGAAAAAATGGCATCCGTGGCTTTCCAGAGGCTAAGATCAACACAACGGCATCGATGGTATTGTAAAAGCGAGGTCATTTGTAGTAAATCAGCTTTGCTTTTAAAAGCCGAAATGGCAGCGGTGGAGTCTAGTGGGAGGCCATGAGGCATGCGCTAAATGGGCCAGGCACGGGGCGGGAGGCAGTTTAGTGCGGGCCGTGCCCCCCGCTTGTGGCACCCGCCCATAAATTGCGAGGAGGCGTCCGCCGAGCGCCTCGCTTCAAGGAGGATCAACTAGTGCGAGGTCGCGGCGGGGCACGAAAGAGGGGGCTCAGCGGGCAAAGCCAAGGTACACACCGGCCAGGCCAAACGCACGTCACTTGTTAGCCCGCTAGGCGCAAACGGCGGCAGGGGGAGGTCTTATGGGGGTGGGGGGGGGGCTCCTCGCCATTAGCCACTTTCACTGCCAAATTAAAGTGATAAATCTCCAGGTCCCCCTTTGATGGCGAGCGGGTGAACTTGGAAAGATGGTCTTTTTGGACGCCGATGAGGGGGTTCACATCAGCTGTTATCTTTGTCTCGAGTGTTCTATATCACAGCCAACAAAAGGCTGCTCTCCCAACGCTACAAAAGCCACGTCCTTTTGCTGTCGGAATGATGGGAAAGAAATACGCCAAAGTGGCGTACGGGCATAAAGGACAATCTGGAGCGATTTGTGCCCGGTTCCCCCCGCTTCCGAACAACTAGTATCTAATGGCTCAGAGGAGTAACGGAGCCACCGGGAAACTAAAGGAAAATGGTTGTGTTCCAATGCCGCACAGAGCAGCTTTACAGCTCCGGTCAAACAGTTGTCTGAATGTGAATGAGTTGTGATTCATTACCTGAGCCCTGAGCAAATCGCAATTAGAGCAACAAAGGGATAAAAACCACAGACATTCATCATCTAATAATCTGGACTGCTAATACCGCCGACTCGCCGTAGCGAGTAGTAAAGCCACCGGCGGCCATCTTGCGGTTGCCACTCACTAAGTGCATCGAACGTGACATTGATTTCTCTGCGATGTTTTCACGTCTCTCTGTAGCGAGAGTATGACATTGCGTGTCTTAAGGTTGTACCAAAAAGTCTGGGAAAAGCTCGAAACGCGTATTTCATCGGTATGTGATTCAGAACTTTCTCTCGTCAGGTATACATCAGAGTGCTACTCAAAAGATGCTTCTGCATCATGTTGTCAGAACCATCAGTGATGAAATGAAAGCAAAGCCCATTCGGGACACAATATGGCTGGAAAACATAACATCGGTAACTCACTATTCACGAGACTGAGATAATATATTCTGAACGGTTGCTGCAAACGATGCAGTTTGCACTTTGAGAGGCTCACGTGACCCCATACAGGCATTTTTAAAAAAGCACTTTGAAGAAAAAAATTGTCAGTAACTGTGGCAACGCAAGATGGTTGCCCCCTGGCTTCAGCCGCGAGAGACAGCAGGCTGTTTGTCAGAAAAACGGGTGTCATTTGCGACTTGATTTCTATTCCACAAACGCAATATTAATCACAGTAGCGTTTTTAAGACTCATTGGCCCGCATAGAACATTTTATTGTCAAGAAAATATTTGACTTGACTTCCCCTAAGTATGTATCCATTTTGCCCGTGAAAGGAGCTGCCTATCGAGACACGAGTGAGTGCTTCATATGACACGTCGGAGTCTTCCCAGAGTTGCTGTTTGCCCAAAGTGAGCGCTAGTCACTCAGACAGCTTGTTAACGTCGGCGTATTCGGGCAGATTTGTGCTTGTCAGCCTGTGCTGCATCATTTCGCTAGCGCTCGTGTCGATCAGCAAAGGTTAAGTGGCTGCTAATCTGCCATATGCTTGCCGTTGCGTCCGCCATACGCCAGCTAATGATGCCTCTTGAATTTGCAGTTAGCGTATTTTTATTTTTATTTTTTTGTGAAATGAAAATAAACACAGATGACACCAAGATGCGCCGCTTTTTATGAGGTCGCATTTCGCGATCCGGCCACATTCACTTGAACAGCGCGCTGACTGTCTTTTCTTTTTTTTTTTCTCCCCCCTCTTTTGCATAACTTGTTGCATAAGCACTCTTCTGGCAGGCACACACTGTCATGTACGCTCTGTGTCATTTCTGCTTTTCCAGTCGGCACTCGTTACAGTACAGGCCGTTCCCTCATATCACCGCAGTTGCAAAACCACACAAAACATCGCTCCCCCTTACTCTTTTTCATTCTTTTTTTTTGGGGGGGGGGCACGGGGGGGTCATATAAGAATCACTTTCCTGTTTTCATGTTGCTCTCTTGCTCTCTCTGGGGGTGTCGTAATCCGGGAGGCCTTGCCAAGAACAAACCGAGAGATCGGCGTGTGCTGGCGCTGGACACACACACACACACACACACACACACACACACACACACACACAGGCGTACAAACACGATCACCAGATGTTCACTTGGTGCATGTGTTTGATGTGTGATGCGTATGGCATGTACAGTACGCCGTGCCAAAGCCCGTAAAACCATAATTAGCCCGCACTCTGATGCGATTGTGCGCGGCGTATACGTCCGTTTATTGCCGTACACGGTTGTACACGCTCTCGATAAAGTGAACATGACACATCGGCAGCCCCGAGGCAGCACTGTAAACTGTTTGTATTCGGAGCACGAGAACAAGAAAAGTGGCGGTTCATGTTGACAGCAGATAAATAGGCACTCTGGTTTCAATGCATGCGTCAAAATAATTGACCCAAGTGGACTTTGGAAGGGGTGGCATTAATCGCAGCGATTTGTGTTTAAAATGAGAAGGCAGCCATCTTTTAGGCAATACAAGCTTCTTCCATGTTCATCAGTCAACTTAAAGTTGTTGTTTCTTCAGCTTGTCCCATCAAGGGTCATAATAACAAGGGTCATAAAAACCAGTCACGTGCGTGATTGGTTTCCGAATCAAATGAATGGATATGCCAAGGAGCACTGTAATGACATAATAAAGACATAGAATGTAAAGAATTAGACTGTGTCCTTGCCACTTTTTGTACAATTCAATGGAGTGTTCCTTCCAGTGTGTGCGTCTTGGCACAGACAGAGACAAACACAAATAAGAGATTCACAACTAACTCACTGAGCTGTCTTAATATTAGCCATTTTTCGCAGAGGATAGAGATTATATGCCTGCGAGTGTTGTTATATTGTCTGTCTACGTGTTGCGCCACTGTTTTTGTTCAAATATCAATTGCTTGTGGCTGTAATGCGGCGAAGCCAAGGCTATTTGTTAGCCCATCTGTTTGGGTTTTTTTGCATTGTTTGTTCGTTTGAAGCTAAATGGACTGTTGTAAGGCAAAGCTACGTGAGTGTATCTATGAAGTTTGCTCATTTTTACAGCAATTCAAATTTCAATTAACCATAATTTGTCGCCTTTCAGATATCAACAAAAGCCAAAAATTGTATCTTCTCTTTTTTCCCCCACTTTTAATGAAATAGTGACATTTTCCACAATAAGACTCACGTTTCCCCGCGCTCGTCTCGTCTACATGTTGCCCGGCGTGTGATAAACGTCCACTCTTCATCTTGTGTTTTTGTCCTCCAGCTGGCGAGAAGGCCATCGTCTGCGACCAGTGTGGCGCTCAGTTCCAGACCGAAGAATCCCTGGAGGCTCACCGGCAGATCCACACCGGTAAGAACAAAACAACACCGCTCATTTGTTTTGCTGCGGTACACTGAGATATAGATAGATAGATAGATAGATAGATATTTTTTTTTTACAACAAGCCCGCATTGGCCAATCTCGTCTGGCTCGGCGGAAATGATGATGGACGGCGAGATGGCACCGCACCGGATTTGCCCTAAATCGCAAGAGACGTAACAGTAATCAACATAGTCAGGAACACTTGGCAGGGCCTGGTGTTGTTTATCGAGATGCCCCTTTTCCCTCTCGCTATGGAGATGGGAAGACGTTGCGGCTGCCAAGATGGAAATGGGAGGAAGTAAATCCTCCTCCTTCAGCAGATGTGAGGCGGAATGAGGTGTTTAATTTAGACGGACAGGATTGTCTCCGATGTCCGTTGCCGTTAAGTAGACCTAATGGTGTGCTCGGGTCTTAATTTTCAGCCTGTGCGAGTGTGTGACAGATCATTTAACAATTTGGCCAGAGGAAATAATGGGAGCAGAAATCTAGTGAGCCTCCCCCAATTCATATTCACAGTTCACGGGTCCACCGTTAATTATCCTGACAATGTTTAAATTGTCCGATTCCAGGGGTGTTTAAAATGTCACATTTTTGTGTCACTTTTAAGGCCGATTTTACTGTTTATGTTTCATGAAAAAAGTTGAATTGATATTTTTTGAAATTCTTGATTCTACATTTCAATTCCAGTTTGTGTGACTTTTCAAAAGAACTTTTTGCCCAAAATGTTGATTGAATTCTGGACTCTCCTCAAAAGCTTTTTATGATGGTGACATTGTCGAAGAACAATTCAGGTTGAATTTTCATTCTACGGTGTCATTAAATGTTTGCAAAAATGCCATGCAAACAATCGTGGGCCCAATCAAGCGACTGCTCATTTCCGACTTAACTGAATTAGACGTTTCAACAGCGGTGCTGCCAATGTGCACGCAAAGAGATTCCCGAAATAGACACTCATCATTATCATCATTGCCAGTGGCAGCCTGTTCCTTTTTGGCCACTTTTCCCCCAAATTTGTGGCCGTCCGCTCCCCTCCCAAACATCTGAGAGGTGAGGGCGATGCCTGCAAAGTTTCGCAAATATTCCTGCTCGGGCTCTAAATATAAACATCATTCTGATCTGGAACCAATTGAAGCCGTTTTCACAGGGGGGCAGCGCTAGTGTTTGTCTATGAAAGGTAAAGGCTGTCATGTCATGTGTACAGTAGCCGGCGGTGACCCGACACCCTCTCGGCATCAGTATTTGGGCTCGCCGGCTCGCCGCGTTGAATGGTCCCTATTGTGGCGTGGAGCGATCAGCTGCAGTCTGACTCAGCTTCGACGGGGGCCGAAAAAAATAAAACCACGGGGCGGTTTGGAGCTCGCCGGCGCATTCCTGAAGTCCTCATCATTCCCAGCGAAAACATCACGTGGCGTTTATTTCCGACGTAGGAAACATACAGCAAATATTCCGCTTCTTTGCGAGTAATGGAAAAATCACGAAACTACTCCAAGAATATCTGCAGTGAATCTTCTGCCGCTAAACTGGGACTTTTGTAAGCAAACATTCTCCCAGGCGGTGGAGGAAGCTTTCATCCTCAAAACCAAAATAAAACCCCACTGCTGTCATACTTCCAACTCCAAGCCTATTTACTCTCTGCCTTGTTTATGTGCGCTACGGCTGTTATGCAACATACACAGCCGGGGCTAATTTTAGCAAGGTTTTTTTTTTCTTATTGTCAACCAGCAAACCGTGGGGAGGATGTTTTGGCAGCGGGCTAATTTCACTCTGCGCTCGTCAGATGGTGGCATGCGAGGATGCGTTCAGGAACTGCAGATCAAAATGTGTATTATTCTAACCAAATATTGTTCAAACATAGTAACTTTTCTTGATTACGGCGTCATTTCCGTCCAATATAACACATTTAAGGGCCACTTTGTAAAAAGGAGTACATACAGTAGAAAGTACATGTACGTATGTAAACTGGTGGCGGATACACAAAAAACAAGATCTGCGCAGCAATCATACGTCAGGCAGGTCACGTGGTGTTGGTGTGTAGTATCGGAGCATTTTTACCGGAGAGTATCTGAACCAATACTGATACTGGCCAATTTCACGTTGCACAATGAAGTGTGGTCGGCCTGTCTAGCATGAGTAGACGCACGAAAAAGTATCAAGGAGCAATATGCGAATAGAAAGCGACCATTTTAAGGTCATTTTGATTCATTTTGAGTCCTAGCATCCAAAGTCTTTGACAATTCAGCCCCAGAGGTTTCATTTGCTGACACAAAACGATGTAGGCCTGTCTCTCATTAGTAGCCCCACAAATATGTCTCAAGAATACATGCCTACAAAAGAATCATAGGAAGTCTGCCAGACTGTTTCAAAACGGCCATTTTAGCATAATTGATGACGTTGTTCGTTGTTCATAATTTGTCAGCAAATTTTTTTTTTTTTATCCGATTGCTACTAAATTTGAATCACATACATAAAACAGATGGACATTAAATGAAATTGCAAAGACAAACTGAAATTGGGGCATGAGCCCCAAAATTGGCACGACGGCACTGCTTAGTCATTCTTTGAAAATGGAGCCCATGCAGTCAGTTTGAGCTAGAAACATGAAATTTGGTAGCTTTGTCTTTCATAAGAGTAGATCTACAAAAAAGTCTCAAGAAGCCATGCCCCCCCCAGGAAAAAAAACCTCACAGGAAGTCTCCCATTTTGTTGATGGGAAGTGGTGATTTGCTTAAAATTGTGATGTTAGTATTATTAGGGCAGCGTAACAATTGTGGCCATGACCCCCCCCCCCACTCCCCAAAACTGCATTTCTAGTTTGATTCAATAATTTTTCCCCCTCCTTAAACGTTTTCCTAATGTATTGTGTCAAAGAGGCTCTTTTTCCTCCTGCGCGTACAGTAAAGCCTTGCATCGATCGACGCTGCGCATCGCAGCCTAACGACACTTGTGTGATACACAATCGTGACGCGGTGAGAGGTGGTTGCTTGGAAGCGTTCTGGTGAAGGTTATACCGCCCCAACTGAAGTGTAAAAACAGCATAATAAGGTCCAAAGACGCTTGCGTTTTGGGCCCGAATAGCAAGTCGATTTGTTTTGTGCAAGATTGTAGCTTTCACTGGCACGACTTGTAATTTGCATGGAAATGCGCCGCGAGTGAGCGAAGGCCACGTCTCAAAATGAGCAGTTACCCGTCGTGGCGGCGGAGGCGACAGCCACTCCCGTGTGACTGCGAGCCGGCGGCCTTGGCGGGACTTTGTCGGTCGGGACCGTTAGAACTTGAATCATCTCCGCCCGGTGACAACAGCCACGCGTGGGGAGGGTCCTTTTTGTGGCCCGTTTCATTGCCTCTCAATTATTCCCCCCGTCCTTTTCAAGCCTCGTAATACGGGCGGAAAATATGCAAAGCGCCTCGCGGGCAACGGCGTTGTGAGCGCAGCGTGATTCCAGAGTAAACACTTTCTTTTCTCAAGCCAGAAATAGTTTGGCTGCAGCGAGGCGGCAGGGAGGGGAGGAAGGGACGAAGAAGAACATGTGCTGAAAAGCCACAACAACAAGGTCCCGAAACGAGGTTCCGATAAGCGTCGGTCACGTCCGTCAAGAGAATGAGGCCGACGGCGACGCCGAACACGCGGGCGTCAAAAGTGCCTGAAATCACACGAGCCGGGCATCTGTTTAGCATCGACTTAATTGTGATGTTATTAAGTTGTCAGGGAGCATTAGGCCTGCCATACGCAAAGCACACACACACACACACACACACACACACACACACACACACACACACACACACACACACACACAAAGGGAGACTTCGGTCATTGTTGTAGGAGCATAAATGCGTAGCTTGTTAGAATAAAGATAAATCATTCAGTGTATGCTAGCAACGGTTTGTGCACGAGGTATCAGTTCAGTATCAGCTCAAATTAATATAGAAGGTGCATGCATCAAAATATGTATTTTTCTGCTTTAATGCACGTTGGAAATAATACAAGCTACTACAGATTTTTATTTCAACGTGATGATTAGTTAATATTCTTTCCAGTTTGTGCAATAGGGAAAAATAATCTGTCAAGTAAAAAAAATAAAAATTTGGCTGCATAGGCAAATACATTAGTGCAATGTACGACTATCATGTATTTAATGCGACTGCTCCTGTCGCAAGATCTTCATGTGAACTGCCATTTTGCACAATATAAATACACAGAACTAATAGAAACAGTATATAGAGTTTGAAATAAAATATTTGAAAAAAATAGCACGCTAGAACTGCTCGGGCAAATATGCTAGCGCAGTGTACTGCTATCATACGATACATGTAAATGCTCCTTTCACCCCGTATTTTTGATTCTGGTGCCCTGCACAATTAAAAAAATGCAATGAATAGAAATGGTGCATATTTAAAAATTAAAAAATAAATAAAAAAAGATTGGCATGCTGGTCATGCATGGGCAATTATGCTAGTGCAATGTCCGACTAATGTGGGTACTCCTTGCACCAGGTATTCTTGATAATCCCCACCTTGCACAAAAGAAATAGACCAAACAACTAGAAATCATATAATCCCCACCCCCCCACCCCAAAAAAAAGTACCGGTATTGTTTTTGCTTCATCTGGACTGTCCCTTTTCGCTCCTTCGTCTTTTTTTACCTTGCGTCCATCTTCCCATGCTCGCCTTGCAAAATAATCAGAGTACAAGTGGTCCGAGACTCTATCGCCGCTAAATTAAATCAAGTGGTGCTACCTTGACTACAGTCACTTCCCTCACGACGAGCCACCTCTTCCTCTTTCCCCTGCAAACAAATTTTCCCCCGATAAGATCTAAATGAGTTTTTCCGAGGCGGAGGAAAAGCGCTGATTGATGCGGCAGAGAACCGAGAGCAGCTCGGAGGAGTTGCGCGTGAATGAGAAATTATGCGTGAATGAGAGTTCGCAATGGGCTTTCATTGAGAAGCAACCAGAGTTGGCCCAGCCACCCTGTGGAACCCCTGCGAACCGGCGGGCGCAGGCCCATTGAGGCGGCGCGGTGTGAAAGTGTGGAACAACAGCTTGTCCGGGAGGGAGCCGGTTTTCTTATAAGGCCATGAAATAAGTGGGTGGGATCCGCGAACAAATTGGGATGGGACGGGTGAATCCGCAGACGGTGGCCACACATCCAGAAAGAGCAATAAATTAACAGGGCCCGGGCGGCGGCAGGCGGGCAGGGGTGGGAGGGGGTGGATTATGGACTCCCAGCGGGCGCTGCGATTCACGGGCCATAAAATGGAAGTCAGCGGGACACGCCACAAATCTGGCCGGCCAATATCCTCAGCGGCCCCCTCGCGCCGCCCGAAGGACAAGCCCCCACCTTGTCGGGGCATCTTAACTCCCCTGGATGTCGCCCTTTCTACGACACCCCCACACATCATTTGCATCTTGTTTTGGACACTTGAAAAACCAAATAATTTCCATTGTTATTGTGTGTGAATGTAGTGAAAGTTTTTTTTTCTCCACTCATATGTTTTAAAGATATTGTATTTATTTATTTATATTGTTTTGGGGGGTATTTTTTTATTTCTATTACTTTTGAGTTCATATTTATTTTTCTTGATTTCATGTATTATTTAGTTTAAATTTTAATTTGGTTATTTTATTTTGGTTAATTATAATTTTAAATTTTATATTTCTATTGTTATTAGTTTTTTCTTTTGTATTGTTTTGTTTGTTTTTATTTATCACTATATTTTTATTCCTATATGTTTATATTTTTATTCGATATTTATTGTGTGTTTTATAGTTGAATTTATATTTTTTAGTACTATATAATTTTCATATTTTGTATTTGTTAGCTATTTTATTATATTTATTTTGTATTTTCTTCAGCTTTCATCTGTATTTTCTTTGTTTCAATTTTTTGATTTTATATTTTTTATTTATAGGTATTTTTGTCTGCCATTTTGTTTGTATTTTTCTTTTATATCGCTTTATTTCTATTTATCAATTTAGCATTTGCTTAATTTCTTTAACTTCATATTTATTCTGTTATTTGTATTTTAATTCCTATTTTTTCCATTACTCAGTTTTTATTTGGGGGGGGCAGGGTCAGATTTTTTTTGTCTCAAGTTCGGTAACATACTGTACTCAAGATCATAGATGCACAAAAACAATCAAGATGTCATGGCATCCCGGGAGGCTAGCTCACGTTAGGTTAGGTTAGGTTGCTACTTCACTGATCTGGGGAAAGCATTTTATTTTCCTTTTTGCCACAAGCAACTTCGAGGATCCTTTTTTGCCAAGGTATATCGGGGTTGCTATGATATAGAAGAAGCACGGATAAGGAAAAGGAACAGTGGACATCAGCAGGCTCCTTCCCAATATCCCCTGTTGCATTTTAACCTTGGCGTGTCAGGGTTGGCCGTCGGGAGCGAGCGACGCCACATCAACAATGACTGTGCTTTTGTTTGTCTGCGCTGTTATTCCAAGTAAATCTCCCCTTGTAATTACTTCGCCAATTGTTTGCCGACATCTTAGGAGAGTGTTAAATATCAACAACCCCCCCCCCCATTTACAGTGCAAATACCCTTTCGATTAGCCCACTCACAAGAGCAGCCATTCTTTTAGTACTTATTATTCCTTAATTGTGAAGCAAGATTAGCAGGAGTGCTTCCAACCTTTCACCCCAAACAAAAGAAGCATCACGCCCAGTTGCCTAGTGACACCAGCTTTCGCTAATTTACTTCCCCACCATGGCACAGAGTATCCTCTCTAATAAAGATGGCCGAGCGTGCTCAGCGACGCTGTGTATTCTCAGTGATTTTGCTCTTCGTACACGCGCACAATAAATAGCAGCGTTAGCACCGATGGAAGTCCTAGCCCGGTCCTGGCTGGTCCCTCATTACAACATTAACAAATGCTAGCATTAGCACATCATGAAAGTGGACCAGGTTTATCCACCAAGACTGCTAAATAGGTAATGCTGTGCTGCCAGGGCCATGACATTGTTCAAGAGCTACGAGTAGTGCCAATGCTAGCCGAGCACAGCAAAGGAATAGATTTGTGCGGTCCACAAATCCTCCAGATTTCTAAACGGCTAATCCATGTGCAATAAATGTGTGTGTTTAAGTGGTCCAATTATGGCCAATTTTGACTCATTTGTTTTCTGAGTTTGGTCATGTGACACTTGCAAACTGATTGATTGGTCGTTACCTGAGCTCTTACCAACTGGGACATAATTTTGAGTCGACCTGCAAGTAGCAAAATGCCTGCCCCTGAGATGGATGAAAACGGTTGGAATTTTTAACTTTTTTATATTATATAAATGCAGTATTGATCACAATGCTGTGTTTAGACAAGAGGGGACGTATAAAACAAGACAATTTATTACTTCCCCTTAAAAGCATTCACACCATGTCAATGGAACAAGACTCATTTGAATGCATATCAAATTGTACTTAAAAGTCAGGTTTTGTCACTAGGCTGGACTTTTTTCTCGAGAGAAACCGTGTGATATTTTATTTGACCCTTCTCCTCTTCAGTTATTTACTAGTGGTGGCAAAAGGTCACCAGGCGTGTTTGCTCAGGTGTGTTGCGAGGAGGGAATCTGCAGGTCACCTGATTAGATGACATTCTTGCTCCACTCTGCACTTTTGGATGTCTTCGGGATGCCACCTGGAATGCGTTCATTGCCGCGCTCTTTCATATTAATTTTTTGTATATACTTTGTGTACTTTTACTCTGTTATTTGCATAGCAATGAAACGAAACACTGTACCATGTTTTCTTAGGATGGAACCCAGGCGCAGCAAATACGGTGAAAACATCAGGGGCCCCCAAATTGAACCCTGTGGAACACCATATACTGCAGTGGGGCAGACTGCGACACAAAACAACCTAGGCTAATACAAAAAGTTCTCTCCCTCAAATGCCGCTGTAGTGAAAGTGCTATATAAATCAGCATGTATTGTAAATAAGATTTAAACCATTCTAGAGCGCTACAACTAACGCCCACCTGATGCTGCAAACGAGTCAATCGAATACTGGGGTCCACGGTATCGAACGCCACAGTCAGGTCCAACAAAAAAATAATAATAATAAAAAAATACTAGTGCTATACTATTTACATATTAAATTGTGTTGTTAATGACATTTTAAAAAATCACATTAAAATATTTTTCTTCTTTATGAGATGGTATCAGAATGGCTCTGCTATGCGGCGGTGGCCTCAGTTGGCATTTCAACTCGCGAGCATGCGCCGCCACTGCTAATTGTGGGCTCATCAAAGCAATTACAAGGGACATTTACAAGCAGCGTAGGCGCTAAATATTTATCTTTATATCGGAAGATAAGAAGTTGCACCGGCGTTCATTAATAATTAATGCCCGTCTATTTGGGCGGCCATGTCTTATCTGACTCAAGAGGCCAAGTGTTCGCAGTCACACTTGATTTGGAGTTAAACATTGTTGAACGACCAAACAACTGCCATTGCGTTGGTGCGCGGGCGTATTTTTGTGTGTTTGTGTGTGTGTGTGTGTGTGTGTGTGCGTGCGTGTGTGCGTGCGCGTGCGTGCGTGCGTGTGTGTGTGTGTGTGTGTGTGTGTGTTAAAGCTGGTACGACATTGTAAGAGCAGCCATCATTGTAGCGCACTGACCTTCATTCGTAATCGCGGCACTCTAATGCGAAAAATGTCTCTTTGAAATTAATTTAGCATTTAATTACGTATGCTTTCACATATGCTAGTGCCGTAGCGCGCGAGGTCACCAGCCAGATGTTCGCCACCTCACAAATGTGTGGGCTGACCTTGAGGAACTTTAATGGGAAACAAAAGCATCAGTGGCCTAATGCGTCTTGAGTTAACATCATTAACGCTTCTGTGTGGCATTAAGAAGAAGGAATTAAAAGATAAAGCCAAGCTTTGAGTCGATTAGAATGACTTTCTTCTCCGGCTCCGCAAAGGTTTAGTACTATTTTCTTAAATATTATGTTGTTCGTTGTATTGAAAATATTGAAGATTTTCTGTATTAAAAGTGGTACTTTTATTTTTTTAATTGTCTTATTTTTTTTGTTTTACGTTTTTTTTCATCCAATATATATTTATGTTTAATTGTATATATACAATTTTTTTCACAATAAAGAAATTGATTTATATGGTAAATAGTAAACAGTTTGACACACTCCTAGTTTAACTATTTCATGAAGTGACTATGCAAAACAATCCCCCCGTGCTGCTGTCCACCCAAAAAAAAAAAAAAAAAAATTTCCAGGCGTGGAATGTTTGTTGTCCCGTCCTTAAGTGTCCTCTTACAGTCCAGGCACTGATTGATTTGGGGTTAGGGAGGGGTCCTGTGGGTGTGCCCTGGACCCTTTCTGGGGCTTTAGAGGTCAGGGGTCAGCTCTTCTGCAAATCTGCTTCCTATTGTACAGTGGAAACACCAGGACGCCGGTGTCACATCACCCCCGAACAACCCCCCCAGCCCTCTCGCCCTCTGCCTGGGAAAATGGAGGCGGCGTCAATTAAAGCTATTCTCTGGTTGGCTTCACTTCTCTCCGTCTTCTCAAGCCTCTCTTTAAAGCGCAAATTCTTTCAGTTGCGTTGGGGCGAGCTGTTCAAAAGCGATTGTTAAGGTTTCTCCCTTCAGCCTCCCCATGGAATCACACTAATGCTCATGGAGCATGCACGCCACTGTGGAAAGGCTTTTTAATGAATGACTTAAGTAAGCAATTAGGGCAACACTATATCAGTAAAATACTTCAGTTGTGGCAATTAAGAGCCATTAATAGATGTTTGGAGATCAAGTTTTAGTCCAAAAGTGCCCTGTTTTCAGTCAATACCGTTTTTCATCAACTCAAACTCAAATCAAAACATTCTGTCCACGTATGGCATGTTGAGGTGGTTCAGAACATAAATCTTAATGGCGTTTCATCACTCCACTGTCTAACTCTTTGACATGTGCTCTCCGCCGAGACTTTGCGCAGGGATAACGTTGCAATTCCGAAAATGTGGCTGGTCCTTGGCCCTCGGGGGCCCAAAGCCTTTGTGGTCACAGGGCCGGGATTACACTTTAACCTCCATCAGCGCCAGCCTACAGCTACCCGCCCCCCGAGGTCAGGTGAAAGGCCAGGAATCCTAAACACGCTGAAGAAGAAGAGAAAGTCTGTTTTCAAAATGGCTGAGTTTCATTTGGACGCCCCTTTGGGCTTTTGTGCCTCATTGATTAGCCTTCAAAGGAGGCGGGGGATGGGGGGATGCTCCTACCTACTTCATGTACATCTGAAGAAAGTGGCTCCCGAATTGATGTTGGCGCCCAAACCGTCAATCAATTTTTATTGGGTTGCCAATGGTACAAGTAAAATTCTAGTCTCTTTTTTTAATCCATCCATAAACGGAAAACATTTGTATATTTTATTATTTGTACGATGTATGCAAGACAATACGTACCAACAAAACCCCCTCAAATATTTGGAATGTATGTTGCCGTCCAGTGAAATGCATGTATCTCCAAATTTGAGGGGTGTTTTTCCGCACATCAGAACGCTTTAGGAAAGCAATGCAACGTCAACTCGAAGGGCTGCTGAAAACAAATTGGAAACAATTTTATTACTCAGTCGCCTGTCCACAGGCGACGCTGTTACCACTAAACTTGAAATCAGCCGCCTTCGCAGACTTGTGAAAAAAGTGAATATAATGTAACATACCCTTACCGTACAGTGAAAAGCATCTCTGAATTGTTTCTTTTTTTTTTTTTTAGATGTGAAAGCACAGAATTCTATAAAATGACGTCAATTGCAGACTTAATTTAAAGATGCACGCTTCCGATTGAAAAGTTGGAACCTGAATTTTTTGAAGTGATAATTTTGTTCGGAAAGTTAAACTGAGGCCCTGCTAAAAAGTCGACATCTAATTTTTTTTTCACGCTTCACCGGGATTGTCTTGTTACATGTAATTTACTCATCTGGCCATCAGTTAAGCAACTGTCTGTCTGTTTGCATTGCACTGTCGTAAAAAGCTAACTTATTTCTAAAGGACTTTTTCTACGCCCATAAAAAAGTCAACCATTCTTTTGCTTGTAATCTTCGGGGCAAATGTTACAATTTTCAGATAAGGCCAACACGCTAGTAAAAACACAAGGACCTCTTTGAAAGGAACCCGTCAGGAGCTATAAATCTTTGCTACTGCTAAGAGGGGGCGGGAAAAAATGAGTAAGAATCTTTTGGGCCAATGTTGCTCAAGCTAGCTGTCCATGAGCATTGCTAAATTGGCTAGGCTTCAAAGAAGCGTCACACAATATTACCGTAATCCACTAAAGCAACATACTGTATTGATGACACTTTGTGGTTCATTTTTGGATGCCACAACCAAACAAACAAAAAAAAATAGCACAGATGGCTTATGCTTGGTTTAAAAACGCTTTGCCTACGTGCTAACGTTTGCATCTGGAGAATGCTTTTTACCATGCGCATCACCCCGTTTGTTTCCTGGCCGTGGCAGCCGAGAAAAAACAAAAAGCCAATTTATTGCGTCTCGTCTGGGTCATGGAGCTAGCCGTCCCTCACTCCCACGCTATGCTATAATTTGCCAAGCTCTGTCCTCGGAGAAATATGGCCCCCTAGACGAAGGAAGGCGTTTTGAGGAAGTCACGCGGCGATAGAGCTGCAAGTGGAAGCCAGTTGCTTATAATTTTCACATTTTGTTTCTTTACAGCTATTACAGGTAGTTTATTTGTAATACGTAATGATGCTAATTAAATATTATTGTCACATTCCGATTTAAATAAAAGAATTTCAGGCATGTCAAAGAATTTAAAATATCGAATGAGTGAAGTGACCTCAGTTGGTCATTTCGGCTTGGTTTTTTTATTTATTCTTAGCACTAGTTCTGATTGGAAAATAACCTACAAACGGTGTTGTTTGCAATCATGACAACATGAAATTAAATTATGATTTTTTTAATGTATTTATTTCTTTTATTTTACAAATGTATAAAAAAAATCAACGTAAGAAATTAAACATACATAATGTGAAAATACATTTACATTATTGTTAGTTTTTTTTTTTTTTTTTAGTTGAAGCGATCAACAGCGGTACCTTAAATTACGTGTTTAGTAGAAAGTACCGTACAACGTTTAGTTACTGTACCTACTGTCATATTTGGATGAGTGACTTTCAGGGGCGTGCCCTAATGACTAACTTCTTAAATTGCTGCTTAGTATGCATGTGAGTGCCCAGCTGTGAGTCCTGGCCACGCCACATTTCCTTGCGAGTGTTGCCATTTTGTATTTGTCAATGCGTCCTGTTGAAAATGCAACCGCAAGGACATTACTTTACCTTTAAAACAAATTCAGTGCCATTGACTGCGAGATGCTAAATCAGGTTAAGGTTACTGCATTGTAAACTGTGAGGCTCGATCGTGATTGAGTTCATTGCTCTGTTTTTTGTGTTTTGGGGATGGGTGGCAGGGGACTTCAGCAACTTCCAAAAACTCTTAAGTTGAGGCACTTTCGTGAGTCAAGATACCACTGTCCTGTTTTGTTTTGTTTTGTTTTTGCAAAAGCAAGGTGTGTGGTGTATACCCGCATTCCCTCCCAGTTCTATTCCCATGCTGGAATGTGCATTAAAACAAAAAATACTCACTGACAACCCCAAGCCTCCTGCCTCCAACACCTGACCCTCTAAACTACTTTCTAATCTCCATTCTCAGCCATTAAGCACGTGCGAGCCGGCCAACATTGTGTCTGCTATAACATGTAAGAGGCTCCCACCCTCCGCTTTTTTTTCCCTCCCCTCCCTTGTGAACTGCTAGTCAACTCCTGCTCAAAAGGTCATGTGAGGACTCCCGCCTCTGCGCTGCCCCCAGCTGGTCGGAGGCAGCACTGTTGCGCAGCTGTGTGGCACATGCTTTTTTCCCCCTCCCTAATTCCCAAGTGTGTGTGTGTGTGTGTGTGTGTGTGTGTGTGTGTGTGTGTGTGTGTGTGTGTGTGTGTGTGTGTGTGTGTGGTGGCGCTGCTCTTTACTCAGAGTTGACTTTATGGGCTCGTTGAGCGGGGATGGGCACTATCATGGCCGTTATATGATTATCTGGCGCTAATCCGCGCGGCTGGAAGAGTCCTGCTGGAGCAATTGAGTGCAGTCTTATCTGCATTTTTAGCCAATTTTTAGGCCGCCAGGCTTAAACATGACACTGGCTTTATTTGAACTCATCATTTAGGGTGGATTTAAACTGCCGATCCAAGTGCGTCAATTCCAATTGGAGGTCGGTAGAAATTATTTTCTCCCATGTACATTTTCAGTGACACACAAACAAGAGCGATGATGTACAACAGCACACGGACCAGGCACCTGGACACATAGACCCCAAGTTGTGAGGAAGCATCTGCTCTTTTGCCCTGGATGAAAAAAGTGCTGTTTCCCCTCTCTGTCATTGATTCCACCTGAGGCGTTTTGATATTTGATCAGCATTTTTTCACTTTAAGTGGTGGTGTGTGTGCGCTGGTTGGATTGTATGGATAGCAATAGTACAGATGTGAGAAAATTCTGTTTCAGTAGAGTCATGAAGTATATGTACGGTGTCACTTCCCAAGACCGCATATGTGATACAGATCAGAATTGTATCCACCTTTGTCATTTTTCTCCCCAATTTCACTGCCAGGACGCATATCAAAAGTGTGACGCTTGGTAATAAAAGAATGTCATTGTGTCACTTAAACCCAGCTAAATTCAGCCTTTCCTCTATTCATTCATCCTCAGATTTGACATCTCTCGATAATTTCCTCTTTTTTAATGTTATATATCCGAAGCCTGTTTTCAATCAGAATGTTTATGACTTTCCAAAGTAACAGGGGGACTCCTGCAGGTGCTTGTTACAAAAGTCAACTTTCCCAGGAAATCTCTTTACTTTTTTTTTGTTTGTTTGTTTTTTAATTCCCACCCCCGGAAAAAAAATGGACCTTAGGATACATACTGAGTGATCACAGGAATGACGTCTAACTCCCATTGATGTCTGGACTCTCTTCAAGTGAAAAATGGTTCTAAGCTGAGAGGCCGGTCCATTTTTCAGAGGAAGGAAATGAGAAATAATTCACTGATGACTTTGACCCTCCTAGCTTTAGAGTCGCTGTAGCCACGCAGCTCAAATGGGGCTCGTCGCATCTACCGATTCACATCTGTAGTGACCGTGAGTAACATAACGTGACGGTTGATGTCGGAAAGCTGAGATTGTTTTCTTTTTGATGATGCCCAAACCGCATTGCTGACCAAAAAAATCACTCTGAGTCATTTTGTCACATACTGTTTGTCCGCCTGGTGATACTGTTGTTGTGCGAGTGAAATAAGGCCTCAGACGGGCAAGGCAGTAGCGGGGAGACCAAACTCCAGCGTCTCCAAATCAATTTCCTCCAAATGGAATTAAGCCAAATGGAGGCGCAGCACTGTAAACCTTTCCCTCATTCCGCCGTGTTTTCCCCCTCAGTGCAGTTTGATGGACACGCGCATGAGGTCGATATCAATAAATAAAAAGCTTTTCTTTTTTCTCCCCCCTTTTTTTTTTCTGCGCCCGCCGCGCAGTCGGCCTCGTCCACCATTTTGGCTCCAAGGTCACAGCTGGCTGAGCCGCGCTTTATTGCCTTCATTGAGCAGCCGCTAATGAAACGGCCTTTAAGGCTAATGTTGTTCACTGCAAAGGTACGTAAACACCACACATCATCGAATTTGGGCTTTTATGGCGGCAGCGGATGCACCTGAATGCCTCTTTCATCACTGAAATATCACGTTTTATCCCATGCTCACTTTTTTTTTTTTATGACTCATCGAGCAGATGTCACGCAGGGATAAAAAGGCTTTGAAGCTCATTGCGCCATCTTCATTAGCGACGGCGAAAAATATGTAAGAAGAGAAGACGGCTCACAATAGCCTGCCATTTACGCGCCGTATCGTACGGACAGCTGTCCCGAATGTTCGGGCTGCCGTATTTAGCCACATGGGGGCAAATATATATTAATGTATCAATGCTAAGGTCGAACAAAAGCCATTAAAATATGAATTAGTATGAGATCTGTATATAGACAGAAAAAACTAATTCTCTTCAAAGAAAGATTTTTCCTGCTACAAAATTTGGATTGTCTTTTTTTTTCCCCTGGTGAGATAAATTTCTCCATTATCATGCTTCAATCAAATCAAAAGATGAGCACTTTTTCCTCTTAAAAATAAGGCCAAATCTTCAACGTTCCGACTTTATTCCGGTAAATATCTTGACGTGTCTCCTTCCCGAATGCATACAGGATGTAAAAGTCCTTTTTTCGCAAATCAATTGCCAGACAGTTCGGGATTTTCAAACACCGGGTCTTCCCCCAAATATATCTTTCAGCATAGCGCTCACCTGGCCGGTGTTTCTCTGACCCTTCAATCAAGAACGGCTCTGTTTTCCGATTCGTACCACTGCGGCTGCCACAATGAGCAATTGTCGCGTCGTGACTTCACCCTCGTCCCGCCGTTTCCGCTCATAAGCCGACCTGAGAAGCGTAGCGTGGCCTTTTGTGGCTAACACCCTTTTTAAAATTATTATTATTATTACTTTTAAAGTCCATGCATCCTCCTCCTCCTCCCGTCACTAACAGCCCTCATCCTTTTTTTGTTCCCAAGACTCCCAACCCCCCTTGAGAAACCACCAAAAAAAGAAGCACCCATCCTGTCCGGCGTGTCCGTGTCGGACAGTAGAGCGAGGTGCTAAAAGCCTTTTGTCCACCAGGAAAGACCATGTCAGCGGCTTCAGTCATGGGAGGGGTCGGGAGGGGGAGTTCAAGGGTCATTTTCTATGTGTGTGTGTGTGTGTGTGTGTGTGTGTGTGTGTGTGTGTGTGTGTGTGTGTGTGTGTGTGTGTGTGTGTGTGTGTGTGTACAGGTCGAAGAACTAAAGAGCCCGTGACTAATGTGGGTTGTGCCCCCTCGCTCCACACCCCACACTCACCATACACCCTTTTTTCTTATTTTTTCTTTTTTAACCCCCCCTTTTTACACTGCCGGCCCCCACTGTCCAGATGGCCAGTGAGGAGAATCAAAGCTAGGAAGGCGAGGACAGATTTGGGATTCCTTTGCAGGGCGCCGGGGTGAAGGTGGAGGTTATTGGCGCTTGATGGGTGCCGCCGGATAAGTCGCTCCCAGGCCACCTTGCTCACTAAGCCTCATATTTATACAATGCAATGACTGGAAAAGCCTGGTAATCGTTGACTGCCATGAAAACGTGCGCACAGTGGCGAGTAGGGCTGAACGATTTTGAGAATTATAATGAGCAGTTTTGGTTACACTGCGTCAAGTTCATTGTTCTGTCCTTTCTGATTGGCCACCTGACAGTCCACTCGGTTCATCAATATGGCACTAATGTTCGTCTTTGCAGAGGATCAAGAATCTGCAAGTACTCTGATATCTGTCTATATGTGTTGCTGCGCATTTTGTATTCAAGCCATTGCCTAAGAGTTATAACAGCGCAACATAGATGCTCTTGAGCTTGGGGAATAAACTAGTGGAATGAGAAGCTAAGCTCTGTGGTTATTTTAAATGCACATGGTGTAATTGTCTTTGTTTAACGTTTAGTTTGACAGTAAACTTCAAATCGAAGTGGCGATAAACGGCTTCAAGACTGTTTTTCTTTTTGGGGGGAAGAATTCTTCATTATTTGCCAAAGTACTGCTTATAGTGAAGTGATTTGTTGAGTTGTTTAAATTTCACACTTGATGGGTGGGGGGAGCTCCAGAGACCCGCCCCTCCTCTTCCCCTTATTTGTACACAATCATTAAAAAGTCAATTTGCCATCATCTGTCCCCTTTAATGTGCACTGACCGACCACAGCGTTGGCTCTCAATCATCAAATACAACAGCACTGGATCATAGAACAAAATTTGAGGGCGATTGTGTTTGAAAGGGCAGATTTTTTTTTTATGTATTTCTTTCTTTTTATTCCCCTCTTGTATTTCATTACACTGGTTTTTGATTAATAAAAGATAAGTGCCGTGGCGCATGAAACAAACAGAACGTGCGCGGCGGCAAATTTTGCGTCCAATCTCCGAGCCAAGTCCAGACAGAGGAGCCTCTCTGTTCCCCCCCGCTCGCTATGAATCTGCCCTATCTCATTCCCCGCCGCTAATTCCAATTTAATTGCCAGTAGCCCGAAGCCTCCTCAATAGGAGTAACGAATGGTTTGATTCTGTAGACTTCATCAGACCGCATTTTAAATGCGACACAGTAACCTGGCGCGAATGCCAATGAAGCCTGGCGAGGAGCTTCTCTGTTTACTAATTATCCTTTTTCTTACTCCCAGCTCACACTGCACAAGTTGTCTGATTAAATCGGATTTGTGGGGATTGGAAGGTGGGGAGGGTGAGTCCGGTTTGGGAGGGCGGAGCGTTACGGCGGCGATTGCGGGCGCCGGCCAGTTTGACCGGATGGATTGGACAGCGAGCGCGGTCCGTCTTTGTACAGTAAACGATCCCGATTCGGCGCGGTTGAGACGAGGGCGGCTGCGTCGCGGTGAATCATGCTAAAAGGCCTCCGCCGCCGTTGCTCGCGCTGACGTTAATTCCCTGCGTGCATCCTCTATGATCTTTATAGTCTGCATGGCGGCGGATGGCGGGCAGGAAACACACAAACACGGCGACGCTTCTGAATTTATATCCACTGCAGTACAGCAAGGGAGGAGTCGCTTGAAGGCGGGAACGTATTTAACAGTAGCGCAAAAAGAACACAGGTGTGAACTGCCGTGTGGATTTTGTACATGCATGTATCTGACTCTGAGCCGGTGGGAAATGTAGATGAGAAAGGTGCCGAAATAATTGGGCCCGACGCAAACGGAGCACCACGATTGAACTAAACTGAACTGAATTGGCCAACCGGGAGCAAATTAAAGTCGGCAATCATACCCGCCCATCAGGAGATTGACGCACACATACGCAACTTGCCGCGTAACGACAAAACAGCGACCCCTACTGTATTGCTTTTTCCGTCGAACCCCAAAAAAACAAAACGTGGCGCGATTGTTTTGGAAGAAGAGACTCTCCACGCTTCACTTTTTAGCCACAGGTACATATACAAAAATCTAAATATGGAAAAGTATTGTTGTAAAACACTAAATATGTATTATGTACATATATGCTACATTAGCATCTGGCTGGAGCTCGCTTGTTGCTGCAAATATTTTGTTTTGAGTTGCAGAGAGCTCGATCAGCCGATCAGTCGATCGTCTATCTCAAAATTGTGCTCGTCTCTCGAGACTTTTTTTAATCTGCTGCCAATTTTGCCACAGCCTTTGCTCCCCACCCCCATGAATGGCAAAGGTTTACTGTATTCCGATCTGCTGCCACATTTAATGGGCACTTGGCATCGTGTGGTCGCCGGGTGCCCGCTACTGTAATTTCCACAACAACAGGCAAGCGCGACGCTCCACTCAGCTGCCGTGACCGCCCAAATAAAAAAAAAAAAGACTGTCTGTCAACCCAATGGCCGGTGGAGCCGCCATATGGCCGTGATGACATTATCTTCGGGTAATTAATATGGCATCTCGCCTGGCATCTGGTGGCATTAATCTCGCCGGCCATCGTTCGTCTTCCGGCATCAGCGCTCATTCCTAAACCCCCCCAAACCCCTACGTTGAGTTATCGCCGCCCGAGACGAGAACTGCCAGGCAAAAGACTCCCCCAAAAACAACAGTCGACTTTTCTTAGATTTCCTGCACGCGAATGGCTGCTTCTCCAAGGACTCGCATGAGCGATTGTGTTGAGATGTTCTATATAAAACATGCAGGGGGGCTGTGTGTTTATTGTTGTTTACAATGCTACTTAGAGGGGATTACAGCTTTTTCTTTAAGTAGCTGTTAAACACAGATCACATTTACTTCAGCAATAAAATGTCCAATTAGATTGGTTTCACTAATTTATGCTGCACGCTGTCCACATTCCAGCTTATTTAAAAGTAATCACTGCCCGTGATTAGCATACAATTAATTGCCGCGTTTGGAAATGCATTTTTTTTTTGTCAGCATTTATCTGTTAAATGTTTATTTGCGGTTATCTAGAAACCGTGCGCCTTGCACTGAGAGACATTGCTAATATTTGTTTTCACTCAAGGGATTCGTGAGTCATGGACACCCTACTTACAATATTCATAATTGCCTAAATAATAATTTACAAACTATTCTCCCACATCACTGTATAATACTTCTTCCAGAATTACACTTAAATGCCTTATGGATGAAAATGCACTTAGGAGGCTTGTAACGCTAAACTTTTTGCTTTCTTCTGCGCTTTCTGAAATGCCACAAGATGCCCTGTGTAATTAGGAAAGTAGTACATCGATCGCCGACTCTTCGTAAAGGATCGAAATAGTGAAAATCCACAAGACAAGGCCACCGCATGCCTAAGGGGAGCTCCTCCTCTCACTTCTACATAGTTCCTTTGCACCTAGATGGCAGAAAATGGCACCACAAAATGACGCTTCTACCTTTGTCCTGCCTTCTGCCGTGTTTTAAAAATATATATTGAAAAAAATAAATCAATGTTATGACAAATCAATTAGGAGTAAATTATGCCACCAACTATGATCACAAAGCACTTCATCATTTCAAATTCATCTTAATGTACATTCACATTCAGCAAAAAGCAATTCCTACTTAGACAGGGTTTGGGCGCCATCTTGTGGCATCTTTGTGCATTCTTAAAAGAGCACAAAAACTGCAAAGAAGACTTGAGAAGTTTTCATCAGACAGTGATGTCTCATGTTGAATATTTTCGCACCGCTAGCCAGCAGCTGTTAGCGCCGCACTGCCCCGTGGCCCAACCGCCTGCTGTCAGCTCCCATTGGGGAGTATTCCTCTCCATTACCGCCCTCCGTCCATCCCCCACTTAAATAACAGCAGCCCTGCCATTCCACTCGCCATCATTAAGGATGCGCCGGCACCGCCTTACCCAGGCAGGAGCCCGGGCTTCTTTATAAATAGATGCAGGAGACAGAGCGAGAGGCTGGTTAAGGGAGCTAAATTATTCCAAAGCAGCCAAACAGGGCTGAGGCTAAAAAACACACACACACCATCTGCACGTACGCACACACACACACACACACACACACACACACACACACACACACACACACACACACACACACACACACACACACACAGCCGCCACCTCCAGTGCTTCCTCTCAGGTGTCACTTCAGGCTGACTCAATTTTACACTGTAATGGACCTTCTGGGTCAATGACTTTTCTCCCGCCTTTTCTTCTTTTATCTCTCCACCGCTCTCTTCATCCATCATAGGCACACACACAGACACACACACACAGTCGCCGACAGTTTGGTTTGTAGCACTTAATTTTCTCTAATCAAGGTGTGCACTGCAGTAGTGCAAGCTCCACTTTGCGCAAATGCAGCGTATTTGTTGCACACCAAAAACGTGTCACGATGTGTTCGCAGACACTCCGGGAAAAATAGTGTCCGTAGCGGAACATCCTTTCGCTTGGTTTGAGTGACTTTTTTTTTTCTTCAAACCGCAAAACCTGACAATTGTGCAAGAGTGACTTTATGCTATAGTAAACTCGCATCTGATAATTCGATAATTAACGTTCAAGCTTCTTTGATTACTCCCCATAAAAGGAAAATCAATGTCATAAAAGTCTTGTTTATGGGGGTGTTTTTCTGCACAAGTGATCAGAGCGTTTCATTTGACATGCTCTTGTTGTTTGTGCTTTGTGTTGTTTGTGGAATGTGTTGACGTGTCTGCCATATTGGTGGAGTGTGTTAAGATATTACAGCAGAATTTGCGGAGTGGGCAATATTGCTCATAGACATCAACCCGTGTCAGCATTAAGCTAGCTAACTTTCATTTGACAAAATGACGTGGTTTGGCTCATTCGCCAATGTATCAAACAGCCGCACTATAGCGCCAACTACTGCCAAGGAGGACTTTTTGAATGTCAGATTTTTTTTTTCGCCCTATGTACCGATAACTGGTATCGATACTCAACCCATTACTAGTAATATTCATTCGGAATTCATCTGAAATCTACATATCCTAAAACGTTTTTAATGTTTTTTTATACCCCCCTTACTGGATGGTTTTGAGGTCACTTTCAACCAAGGTTGGGTTATTTTTAACCAGCAGGTTGATTTGAAGATGACTGCCGAAAAAGTCTCCCGTTTTTAAGGGTAACGTTGGATGTCTTTTAAAATGAAAATGTAAGTGTAGTCACAAGCTTGGACCACATTTTTCGGGCGGGGCTCTTAATTTTTTTGGTTCCAATTTACTGTACACGTAATAAAAAGCCACGCATTCCTGCTTTCTCCCGTCGTCCTCCATTAGTCTCCATTTGCGAGACGGTAATTGATCCAACAAGGAGGCCGACGTTGGCCCTCCGCCTGCTGCCGCCGCCGCTGTCACGCTGGTTACAAACATGAGGCGGTGTGGCGCTCTTCATAGATTTTTAAATTAGTGTCAGCTTGGCCCCAAAGATGCGTTATTGACTGATTAAATAGGAACCGGCTTCCAAACACTCCCAAGTCCTTCCCTAGAGTTTCACCCGGCCGGGTAATTGAAAAAGTGTAAAGGCGAGTGTGTTCAACTGTTGGTGTGTGTTTGTGATGTGCTGTGTTTGGCTGCTTGCAGCTGTGTGCTCTTCATCTCAGCTGGTGAGAGAGACAGAGAGAGAAACAGTCAAGACAGGATTGAAGTATTGCATAGGAGATCTTTATCCCGGTGCAAACAGCCACACTGAATGTGTTGTGTGCAAGGCTTTTCCTCGCCTAAATCGAGTACAGTACACAGAGTGCTAAAATGTGCTCGCGTGTTCTATTCAAGCATCGTAACACACAAGCAGGAAGGAGACTCTTAAATCATATTTCCCCTCTGGAGTGAAGGGAAATGCCATAAAACCATTCCAGCTCCCCCAAAACAGTTGGGGTTTTATGGGGGGGCAGATTTTTATCAAGGAAAAAAAATGTGCTGTAATTTAATGTTTCAAATCAGCTCATTGTGCTGCTCCTTCTTGTGCGTCTCAATATTATATGGTCGTAAAGACACAAACAAAAGCGTCACCACCACTCCGTCAGTTACAATAAAAGTGGTCATATTGCACAGAGGATAAAGAATATATGCATTTGAGTAATTATATGTCGTGCGGCATGGTGGTCGACTGGTTTGTTCATCCACCTCACAGGACAGAGATCCAGGGTTCAAATCTGGGTTCCGCTCTTCCTCTGTGGAGTTTGCATGTTCTCCCCGCGCAGGTGTGGGTTTTCTCCGGGTACTCCGGTTACTTCTCATTTTCCCAAAACTAGCATGGTAGGTTAATTGAGCACCCTAATTTGTTCTGAGGTGCGAATGTGAACGCTTGTTCATCACCATGTGCCCTGCGAGTGGCTGGCAACCAGTCGAGGGTGTCCCCCACCTACTGGCTGAAGACCGCAAACTTGAGTTATGAATAGGAAAAAAAAAAAGAATAACCACAATTGATGTTTTTTTGGTTTTTGTTTGGTTTTTGTGTGTGCGCAGGCTCTGACATGGCCATCTTCTGCCTGCTGTGCGGCAAGCGGTTCCAAACCCAGACAGCGTTACAGCAGCACATGGAGGTCCACGCCGGCGTGCGCAGTTACATCTGCAGCGAATGCAACCGGACCTTCCCGAGCCACACGGCGCTCAAACGTCACCTGCGCTCGCACACAGGTGAGTGGAGGCACTGCCCAGTCTGCGCCGTCAGACTCAAAATAAACTCATGCGCAACCGGCTTGCATCATCCTGCTTGCTTAGATGTCATTTTGATTCCCTTTACACGGTGAAACGTTTGACAATTAACGGCGCGTCAGGGATTTATGCTGACAAAACGCCATGGTTAGCGCTGTTAGTCACGGGGATCACAAGTTTTATTTTGGTCGTTTAGTTAATTAACGCCTAAGTAACGCCATTGCAAGACGGTCTTGAAGGTGTGCAACGTGTGGAGTTATTTTACATGGGAAAATAAGATCAATCTCTGCAAAAATAGAAACGTGGGTTTATTTCTTTTCTTTATTGATTATGCATCGATCATACATGTGTGCATATATTTGCCAGTTTTTCATCACACTCCCTTACATTGTTGTTTTTTTTTCCTCTCATGCAATTGTAAACATGGACGCCCAGTTCCGAATAACCTTTTGCCAATGTGCATCCTCTGTCGCGAAGTGAGACTGGGCTAAAAATAACTTACAGTAAGTAAAAAGTCGTGTTTTATTTGGGGGAGGGCGGCGTGAAGCATGCGCGACCGTCGCTCCTCCATTCATCTTCATTCAGGTCAGCGGTCGAATCCATTCTGTGGCACTGGCGGCTTATTTTATTTCATTTGTGTAGCGGTGGAGTGCGGTGAGGCCACAGCAGGATGCGAATGCATTGTTGACACATGTGGCCAAATGGACGGATATGAGCACATGGAAATGAATTCCATTCCGGTGCTGAAGGATGGTTGCTTTTTATTTTTATTTTTTTCTCTTCCCTCCTCCTCTCGCTCTCTCTTCCTCCCCCGCCTCAGCAGCTTGTCTGCGACCTTAAATAACAGTCTCACTGTCACGGCCGATTTAGCTCACCAGCGCTCCGGATAAATATTTGAAAGGAAAAGGCGGCGAGATGAGAGCAGTCAGCCTCCATTTATGAGTCGGTCCAATAGAATGCGGGGGGGTGGGGGGGGTTGATTGCGGGGTAACAGGGCAGGGGTAGGATGGGGGAGGGGCGGGGGGTATGTTGGCTGTACAGTACCTGGCCGCCCAGCCGGTGCGAATGTCGCTGGAAATGGTTGGTCGGGTGTTAAATCACAAATGAGAGCGTCGTTTAAATATATGACTTGTGTTTGGGGAGGAGGAAGTGAGGGATTACCAAGTGGGAAATGGGTCCTCGTTTACCCCGACGGGAAAGGAAAAAGAACGTGGCGTTCCCTCGGAATTTGCGCTTTGAAGTTAATCATATTGTGCACAGTTTTGGAGAAAGGAAGAAGCGGGGGTGGGGGGGGGGGGTTCTTAAAGGAACATTTAGATAACACATGTTCGTCCTCATATGATATCAAGATGTGTACTCGAAAATCAAGAAACAATGATAGCATGATATGAATGTACTGTGATCTCTTGATCAAATGGTCATGAGACGATCTCATCTTGTATTGTGAAATCAGGATCGGATATTGGTAAAGAGGCTGTCACTTCTCTAGCGCTTTTCTACCTCGCGTTCTCAAAACGCTTTACGCTGTCATTTCATTCACTGATGTCACACCATCAGGAGCAACTGGGGGTTTGGTATCTTGCTCAAGGACACTTGACATGGTTGGGGGGTCGAACCACCATCCTCCGGGTTGGGAAACGATCATTCTAATCCGCTTATCCTCACGTGAGTCGCGGGCGTGCTGGAGCCTATTCCAGCGGTTTTTGGGCAGTAGGCGGGGGACACCCTGAACCGGTTGCCAGCCAATCGCAATAGAAACCGTAATCCATGCCTTCGTTAATTACTGTAATGCACATTATTTTGGAGTCACTCGTCCTCTCTCAAGCATCTCCAGTTGGTCCAAAATACTGCCGCTCGCCTTCTTCCTGGAGAGCATAAAATGGAGCAGATAAGTGTAGGTTTGGCCTCCCTTCATTGCCCCCCCCACCACATACATACATACAGTACACACACATATATATGCCCGTCGAGACACTGTAGAGATTCCCATTCGAAGCAGGATCAAGCTCTAAATTCTCAGTATTACCTTGTGATTTGAATGGATGTCACAGATAAGCACTGATAGCATCCCAGACGAGAATTTTCATTGCGTGAATTAACATTCTCTTGTGCGGGGTGACAAACCATAAAAGCAGGTAAAAAAGGCGTTTTTGGGAGGGGTGGGGTGGGTGTTTTTTGTTTGTGGGACATTCATTACGTGCGCTTCATTTACCTGTCTGGCGCCTTATCTCCACAACACAGCCGAGAGCCGTGACACCGGATCTGCGTTGGGGACATGGAATTTAATGGTGTTTATTTCAGCATCTTAATCTGGCCATCTTTATTCTCCTCCAACCACTTGCACGGTCTACAACACACACACACACACACACACACACACACACACTGAGCTTTATTTGCTCTTGTTTCAGGTTTACTGCATGTATGCACAGTGCATTAAAGGTTCAAGTGCACGCGCTCAATTATACAGTGTTGGCAGCTGTGCCTTCTCTTAAAACAAACACACGCACATTACACAGCAGACCTTCATTAATATTCCATTGTTGTTCACTGTCTGTGCCCAAGTGTGTGTGTCCGTGTGTGTGTGTGTGTGTGTGTGTGTGTGTGTGTGTGTGTGTGTGTGTGTGTGTGTTTGTGTAAGAGACAGTTTGCTGTCCGCCTCATGATTTTTGTGTTCGCAGCTGTATTTGAGCGAGCAAATAAATCAGCTGCGGCCGTGTGCCCCGGATTTAAAACCTATAGAATTAACACACAAACTGGAACACCCCCCTCACAATGGTGCCTCTGGCATCGCCACCCTCAGCACTACTTTGAGGTGTCACATGAGATGTTCTGTGTGTGTGTGTGTGTGTGTGCGTGCGTGCGTGCGTGCGTGCGTGCGTGTGTGTGCATGTGGCGGCAGAGGGACGCAGGTGGCGATGCCCAGGGGCGCCCAAGGGTCCAGTGCCCATGTGATGCCGTTCCATCTCACTGTGCCCGGGCCCTCATCTGTGGCCTCCCTGCTGCTGCTGCTTCCAAAGAGGAAGCAAAAGATTCAGTCTAAAAATTTCCATCCAGCAGATTCAACTCAGGTTCCAGCAATTTTCAATCAAAGCAGTCGTTCCTACAAATTTTTCCACCCATTAAAATTGTTGTAGGCCATTGTGACGTTACCTACAGTCCTGCACTTAAATATCGGAAGACTCTCCGTTGCTTCCCATGTTGCAACAATCAATGCAAACGCTAAAATTAGCATGTTAGCGTTTTGCATTGTTGAATGACGCTTTGTTTCTCCCCCCATTACTTGGCAGCAAGGCTGCGTGAAGATCCATCATTCCAACTGAAAGCCCGAATACAAGGACACACTGCATTGAGTTTTATTGGCGGCACAAATTAGCATTAGCATGGGCGTCTGTGTCTGAGCAAAAGTATATCACAAAAGATTGTCTCATTTCACACTTGAACTCCAGACACGCAATTCATGTCAAATTTTAAAAATAATTTTCCACAATATGTCCCCTCAAAGACAAATTGTTGTGCGCTTTTGGGCCATTTTTTTGTGTTGTGTTTGGGGTAAGTATGATTTGTTTTCCGAGCGCCGACTGAATGGATGCAATTCCGTCCGCGTTTTTATCTGTCCGTGAACACGATACCCGCTTGTAAGTAATCACGGCTTTCAAATGCAAGAGCACACTAAATCACGCTTTTTTGTTTTGTTTTTTCCTAAGAATTCAAAAGCGAGTTTGCCGAGTGCGTCCTGATAAAGTTTACAGACATCAGAAAAGAAAACAAATAGCGATAAAGCGAGAGAGAAAGTAGAGCTCGGATCATTGGCTCCCCCACCGCGTTGCCTGGAAATGAGATTTTCAACACGATAGTGAATGATGAAGTGATACCTCATGAATGCAGCCTTGAAAACGCCTTCCCCAAAAAAAGGGGGGGGAGCAAATCCAGCAGTACCAACCTTTGTCAGTCTTGCTATATGTTAGCACTGATCAAATGATATGAAAACGGCCAATTGACTCGCATACCGTCTGATAAAATCGATTCGGGCATCCCATGAACGTGAACATTTTCAAAATGACAAAAATGGACAGAAGTGTTTTTCCACCGGACAGCGCCGATGTTCTACATTCCAAATCGACAGCCTTTGAGCGAAGCATCAGCTCTCAGGAGCATTCTCTCTCGTGATTATAATCATAACCTCTTGCCCTTGCATTTTTGCGCGCGTGGGAATTTCTATCCGGTATCTTCATGAAAGAATAGCGGAATTGGGTGTAAACAAAGCGTTGAGCGTCACTGTCTGGCGTATTAGCATCCCGCTCACTTGCTGCCATCAGACGGCCTAATTAAAGGCGGCTGAATGCCAGGCGCATTGTTATTCTGCCGGCGTGGCGCGCGACCACCGGGCTCGTTGATGGATGGCCATCTCCTCCGTGGCCGCCTCGGCCCTTCGGCGTACAGCAGGAGGCGCTGATAACTTCATGTGGACAAATAAGGAGTGTCACATTTATTGATCCTCAACATACACCGACCCCCCCCCCACACACACACACACACACACTACATCTCTCACGCGCCCATCACATTACAGGCAAGCTCGTTCCTTTGAACGCGTTGTCTCCCATGACAAGTGCGGCGGGGCTCGAATGTGATCGGCATTTAAAGTGCGTCTTTCATGCGCCTGTCGACGCGCAACAGCATGCCGTCTGCGTACAATAAGGACTTAAATAAAGAAACACGCTGGGGCTGCGTCGAGATTGTCTCTTAGCGGCGGGCATAACGAGAAATGCAATTTATTCGGCGGCTCGTCACCGCTCGGACAGGCGAATAATGAAAGGGGGGAGGTCAGCGATGATGGCTTGAACCCGCGGCGCCGGAGCGAAACGCATTCATAAATAGCCGCATTACTTGACTGGAAAATGTGATCTGAAAAGTCTCCACACCCCTGTTCAAATTTTGTTGTGCTCTCGAAGTAAATTAGACCAAGATAATGAATTGTATGACTTTTTCCGACATTGTGACGCTTTAAACAGTACAACTCACTAGTATAAATAAACAATTCTTGTCGGAAGGAGAAGTAAAAATAAACCACTGAGATGATGTGGTTGCACAAGTGTGCACACCCTCTTATAAATGTGGCTGTATTTATAAGAGGGTCACATTCAAATTCATGTTAAACTGGAGTTAGGACACCCCAGCCACCGTTCAAAATGCCTCTGATTAATCCCAATTAAAGTTCAGATCTTTCTAGTAGGCTTTTCCTGACTTTTTGGCTTTCAATCAGAAGCCTGAAGGTTTTGTAACACTGACTGCCATTTTAAACCGTTTATTATTCCTTGATCAGGGCTCCAATTTCCAGATGAAGAAAAACAGCCCCAAAACATGGCTGCTGCCACCACGATTCTTTGCGATCGGGATGTTGTTCATTTTGGTGATGAGCACTGTTGCATTTTCACCAAACGTAACTTTTGGAATTAAGGTGACCCACCTCGGTTTCTTCGGACCATCACCAATTCTCCCACATGCATTTTGGAGATAAATTAAATCTTGGCCGTTTTCCAATGAAGTGTGTTTGTTTGTCAATTGAAATTGCTGTAATGTGATTGTTGTTGGAATAATATGATTATGACAACATGCGAAAGCTGCCCAGCTTTAATGGAATGCCTGGGGAACAGGCAACCGTGTCCTTAGCGTGTTTTTAAAATGGTTCCAAATGTTGCTTGGCAGTACCAAATGTTCTTCGCTGCCATGGGCGTAGCCTCGTTGTTGCGTCGCAGTTGTCATAATATTGAATGAGAGAGGTGCCTGACCGAGGACGTAACTTGCCCACCTTGCCACATTTCAGCCGGGGACCACCCGTACGAGTGTGAGTTCTGCGGGAGCTGCTTCCGCGACGAGAGCACGCTGAAGGGCCATAAGCGCATCCACACCGGGGAGAAGCCCTACGAATGTAACGGCTGCGGCAAGAAGTTCAGCCTCAAGCACCAGCTGGAGACCCACTACCGCGTGCACACAGGTAAACACTTGCGAGTGGTGTCATCACTTGTGTTAGTTACGTTTATGATACGTAAAGGAAACAAAATGGCACTCACTGGAACTTGCCATTGTTATGCAAACAAATAGCGAGATGGCAACTTGAGTAGCCAAAATGCTATGTCCAACTGTGAATGAAAATCAAGTCCTTCCATAGCAGTCGGTGAGCTAACACGTTATGAGATATCAACCTGAGGAGGTTTATAAAATCTTTCCCTGTATTTGGGTACTATGTCAAATGACGTTTGATGAAATGCTAACATGCTATCAGATGTTATGCTGACATTTAGCAAGATAGCATCCCCAGTAGCGAAAACATTCAATTCACTGGGATTTTACTTCTTGACCTGTGTTCCAATACTATTTCAAATGAAAATTGATCAAATACTTAACGTGGTACCGGTTGGCGCGCTAACACACAGCATGATAAGTTGACGCCGGTTGAAAGTTTTCCACAATCTTTGACTGTATTCAGGTACTATTTCGAATGGCAATCGATAAAATGCTAGCAGTTAGCGTGCGACGTAGCATGCCAAGGGCAGTTTCTAATACTTGTCTCACTTTATTTAGACACATTTTCCGCACAAAACTACTGTACGTTTGATAAATGGTCCATTTGTATTACTGTTGCTAACCAAAATAGCAGCACCTCGCAAAGCACATGAACAATCTCTCGTAGGATATAATATTATGGGAAAAAATGTATGAGGTATACTCTGACGCGGCCACGCCACAACCTTGTTTTTGGCCGTAATACTTCTTTTCGTTTTGAATTGTTTTCATCCAGCTCTTGCATTTGAATGTCATTAGATGGTGCATGTGTCCCTAATGTTGAGTGGAAATGAGCTTTTCCGGTAATGCATGCGTTGTCACACATTGTGGCACGACACACACACTTGCACACACTCGCTCGCACACACTCTCTCTCTCTCTCTCTCTCACACACACACACACACACACACACACACACATAGCAGATGCATATCTTTGTTGCCGCGCTACAGTAAATGAATGCCTCCAAAGACTGCCTATTGATTGCGGTATATTTAGAGCCCCATAAAGATGTTGACACAGTGATAAGCTAGCGCCCGCCAAGAAAGGGAGCTCGGCTAAGACGGATCGGGAATCCCACCGGGACACTTGCACTTCCTCGTCGTCGTTTCCTCGCGGTTTGCACACACACTTTTTCAAATGCCGTGACGTAGCAAGTGACTTTATCGAAGCTGATCTTGCAGACCCCCGCAGGCTTTCGCTCGCCGACCCCGGATTGAGAACCCCTGATCTATTTCACACACACGGCACAGGCGGCCATCTCCCTTTCAAGAAGGCCGCTGTTAAGCCACGCTATCAAGGCAGCCTGTCCAATAATTGGCTCCCGCCTCTACACACACACCCGACTCCTTTTTTGTGAGGGGCGAGTAAGCGTGTTGGGGGGGGGGGTTCAACGCCAGATAACGAGAGCAAGCGACAAGCTCACCGTCAAAGGCCACCTCACATAAAAGGCAGCCGCTTGATGAATCATCGACAACTGGCGAAGACCCTTCCACCCGCAGCCCCGCTCCCCCTCCCCTCCACACACACCGATGCCGGATCAATACCGCCGGGGGAAGGGGGCCCGGGGAGAGGTGGGAATTTGCAATTCATTATTAGCCGCTTATGTGAGGCCACCTTGTTTACAGTGCGGTTATCGATATCGGCGGCCGTCGGGCCTGCCGTTGTGCGGTGACGCTGATTGGCTTTCTCGCTTTGGCCAAGGTCACGCAGGAGGTTGCGGGCGACGTCTGGGAGACGGCGACAACCGCCCCCCGCCTCCATCCCCACAAATGCCACTGGCGAAAGGTCGCCATTTACATGTCTTAAATTGAATCGTCCCCTCGACATCGCTCGCATCAGCGTCGCTAGCGCAGTTAGCATCGTTAGCACGTTAGCATACAGCTCCTTTTTGCTTTCCTAACCCAATTTCTTGAAACGCTCTTGTCTCGGATAAAATTTCTCTTGACCAAAAAGGCGGGTGACTCTTGTGGAGTGTTAGCCTGCAAGTGCGTTTTTTCCATGTAGTCACTGACCATTGCCTTCTAACCCCCTCAGGTGAGAAGCCATTTGAGTGCAAGCTGTGCCACCAACGATCCAGGGACTACTCGGCCATGATCAAGCACCTGCGCACCCACAACGGCGCCTCGCCCTACCAATGCACCATCTGCCTGGAGTACTGCCCCAGCCTGTCGGCCATGCAAAAGCACATGAAGGGCCACAAGCCCGAAGACATCCCTCCAGACTGGCGCATCGAGAAGACCTACCTGTACCTCTGCTACGTCTGAGAGCACGGGAGGTATTGGGGGGATACGGCGAATGTAGTTAAGGCGTTAGGTGAGGATGCGGCAGAGGGTCGCCCATGCAAAAGGGGAGCGACGAAAGACTGAGGAGAGGGTCTTGCGTTCTCTTCTTGTCTTGCAAAAGAATGGTCCTCCTGGAAAGACTCGCTGAGACGCAAAGTCTCCGTGGTTTGTTCGGAATCACCGGGTCATTCCCGCACACGTTTATTGTGTTACTGTGATGTTGTTGTCCTTTTTTTTTTTTGGTTTGTGTTTCGTTTCGTTTCAGGTCGCCTCGTGATGCAAACACGAGCTGCAGGGAAAGCGTTGCTGCTACAAGCGTTGACAGATTCTCAAGGGCTATCAGACAGCTCAAATCTGAAACTGATTTTGTAAGGCCCATTCGGCGAGAGTTTTTCTCGTTCTGGTCATCAATTCTGAAAGCTCCTCATCCCCAAACATATCTCGATCATGTGAAGACAATGCGAATGTGATTTGAGTCGAGTAGGAAAGGAGCTAAACACTTCTTTGTGTTTCTGGTAGTTGCTGTTGCAACTCTGCCAAGGCCAGGCCTTCTCGCAAGAAGATCGCTACCAAATTGCGTACTTGATAGATGAGCCACCTCACTGGTTCCCGAAGAACCGGAGGAAAATGTTTCCCATCTCACAGTGTTTGTACTACTGGCAGAAAAAACACACCAAAACGAAATGGTGTCTTCTTTGGCCCATGCCCCACACCACCAAGTTTTGAGGCTCACGCTTTGATACGCCCCTCATTTTTGTAGATCTATAAAAAGATTTGTTGATTTATCTACTAAGAGATTGGTAGAAATCTGTTCAGTAGCGTTCTTCGTTAGCATGCTAACGAAACTCCTTGGTGGAGTTAGCAAGAATGGCACTTAGCGAGGGCGGGCTTCTGCCTTGGCAGAACATTTTCTGGATTTTGGTGATCCGCTGAGAAATTGATGCAAATTACGAAAAGTGCCCGTTCAAAACCAAAATTCCTGGATCGGCGCCCTTTACCGGCGCAATTTCTACACTTTTCTAGGTATCTGCATCTTACGAATACATCAGAAATTTTGTCGTTGACATTCGTAAATTTTCCCCATGAGGAAATTCCCCAAAAACGTCCTTCTCATGAGAATCCTCGCATCCGCACCGAAATTGGACGACTCCTTCCTCGACCCTCGCGCTACCAAATTCCGTCCCATGAACGAAATGAAATGCTAACCAAGCAAAACTGGATCAAATACTTGAATGTCAACGCATAGATTCCCGCAGGGTTTTTTTTTTTTTTTTTTGCGATACTTCCGGATAGCCCCTGAGAATCGGCAGTCGAGCCGGTCGGAATATGCAGTAAATGATGAAATGGGAGTGCGAAAAACAAAGGATGAACCTGAATGGTGGGTTTGGAGGGAGGGGGCGTGGTTTTGGGGGGGTGCGGCTATAGTGCTGCTTTTTTTTTTTGTGTGTGTCTGTGTCAGCGTCCTCTCATTGGTCTCCCTGGTCCAGGGGTGTCCAAAGGCTGACTTATATTTTCTTACGCTCCACATGATCATCATCTATCAATGTATCACCGCAACTACGACAACAGTCTTTGTTTGATATCAGTCAAGCTTTATATTCACATTAATCACAGCAATACACCGCCGCCATTCGCGTATAATCTTGTTCATCTCACACTAACCACAAAAAAAAGAAAAAGATGGACTTAGGAAAGAGAAATGTCTGCTCTCGAAGGAGTGAATGTCGGAAATGTGGGGAACGCCGCCCGACCGACCGACTGGCGCTCTCTCAACACGTGAATGTGAAAAGACTTGCACGCCAAGGCGAGGGAATTTCGGACCCCATAAATGCCGACCGCCCGGCAATGAACGAGCATCACTGTTATCCAAGGAAGAGGAAGCGGGAAGCGGGGATTGGGCTGCTTGAGTGATTGACAGAAAGGGTTCGGCCAATGGGGCGACGGATACATGGACTTTTTCCCTGTGGTTCCATCTCCTCGTTTTCACGTCATACTTGAATTACCTCATTTTGTGACCTCATGTCCCCCCTCCCTGTTTTGTTAGCGTCGCGAGTCGGAAAAATGCGTTGCACAGCGTGATGAAGCAGTGTGGGTGTGTGGGTGTGGGTGTGCGCGCATGGGTGTAGACACACGCTTCGAAAGTACAGCGGCAGCGATGACATTTATTTTGTCTGTGCGTGTTACCAAACTTGGTATTATTGATATTAACCATGCTTGTTAAAGAGTCCACAGGTTTGGTCTTTTTTTTTTGTTGTTGGTGTTTTTTGTTGTTTTTTTCGTGTGTTGTTTGTTATCAAAAGCTACCTCTAAGTTCATGTTTTGGCAAAAGCACATTTTCTTTTTTTTGTCGACTTCTTTCATCATTGCTACTTCATCTCACGCTTGTGTTTTGTTTTTTTCTGTTTTGTTTTGCTCCTCAAATTTGATTTGGATTCACTGCATCTCCTCAAGTAGTGGCCTGTTCTCAAATAATATGGGGTGATTTTTTTTTGTTCCCCAAAAGTCCGGGTTTTTAACCCCAAAAAATCCCGCTTATATGCATTTTTTTTTTACCCAGTTCCCAGTTTTGTCCATTATGGGGTTTTTTTCATCACACCTTCTCACCACTTATTTGTGTTTTTAAGTTACCCAATTCCCCGCATAGTCACATTTTCAATTTACTGGCTCTTCTTCTTTTTTCTGATCCATATTTACTCCTGCTTTTTTGTTTACTTTTTTTCATGTTTTCAATCTGATATGAACTCCTGCTTTTTGTCATTTTTAGTTTAGCCATTTTTTTTGTTTGTTTAATCACGCAATTGACCTGATCCAAACGCTACTTTTGTGTACATTTTTTCCCTAATGTCTCACTTATTGGAGGCTTTTTTTTGGGGGGGGGGCATTGCATTTTCAGTTTTTAATTGACCTGATTCTGAGCTCATTTGTGTATTTTTGTTTGTTCCCCCCCTCCCCCATGGAAATTACTATATAAGGTAGCGGAAACTATTTGCAGGTTTTCACAGTCTGATTCAGTCCGTACAACTCGTGAATATCGAAATTCCACTGTATTCCAAAAATACTTGTGCCTCCCATCTCTCATCTGCAGTTAAGTAACCAAATGCTCCGCCACCCCCCGCCACACCACTGCCCGGGGGGCCACTACATGAGGAAATACAGTCATTTGAAAGCAAAAATCTTTGGAAAACAGTCAAAAGGAAAATTATAATAATAAGCATGGTAAAGGGTTGATGGGATGGAGGAACGTAGCCCAAGCGGACATTTTGGAATGAGGAAAAAAAATAGGGGAAAAAAGAAACTAGTTTGAAGCCTTAAGTGATGCGCAGAAGGAGGAGAAAGATAAAAAGAAAGCATTATTGCTTCCCGGGTTCAAAAACGAACGTACACTTGAACATATGTGAATAGACTTGTAGTTTTGTAATGTGAACGGTGGATCAAAAGGTGCTGCAGGTCTGTGGGAGGATTTTTTTTTCAGCGTGCGATGGACAATTGGACGATTAGTAATCATCATGGAAAAAAAATATTTAAAAAAAGAATTCCTGAATGAGAGCCAATGGAGGCAATTTGATATTGAAAAAAAAATTGTGATATTTTTGTATTGCGTGTCAGTCCTGTTTCTTTCTTTTTTTGTGTGGAGAGTTTGAGCAGGTCACACATTTGTCTTTTTTTTGTCTCCTGGGTGTAATTTTTGCCTTGCTCCTCTTTGATATTGTGCGAACATATTGTAATAATAATGATGATGATAATAATAATAATAAGTGTTGCTTTCTGGATGTCAATTGCATTGTAGGTGAAGGACTAAAAATCTTACCGCCAACTTTTTTTTGTATGTGACACAAAAAAAAAAGGTATGCGTCACTCACCATCCAATCAATCAAACTTGACCATGAGCGTGTTATTATTTTTATTTGTTTTTGTACTTGAAAAGAGTAAAACAGAAGGGATGTCACGTCCCGTAACACTGTGAGCCGAGCGGTTCGGGGATTTTTTTTTTTTTTTTACACCACCACCACCTGCAAATGACAGCAAAACAATCTCATAGATCTAATGTTACCCACAATGCAACACTTCCCCGTCAAGTCAATTACGTCGTCGTCCTCTGAATGTTTTCTACTTTTTCTGTGCGCGTGACCGAGTGTGTAGCTTTGCGTGTGTGTGCGTACTATAGTGGAAAAATGCACTAAATCAGATACAAAACTTTTATTCTATGCCACTGTTTTTTTTTCATTCTATGTTGCAAAAAGATATAACTCTATAGACACGTTGACATCGATATCGTTCTTCCCTCAGTGTTCCTCTCCGATGTTTTTTCCCGTACTCTTTGTGTGCCTAAACAGAAATTGTTGGGGGGGAAAAAAGACGTGCTGTTTCTGTATTTTCAGATGAAATTTTTTGCAAAAAAATGAAGAAAAAAAATTGTCAGCCAGCAGCCATGGGATGTCATGAAACATTTTTTTAACATTCAGAATTAGAGGGCTCTTAATGCTATTGATTTAATAGCTTTTGATTACGTTTTTGTTTTTTTTGGTCAGGAACAGGTTTGCTGACACTTGAGGAAAATTCATCAAAAAAAAGGCACATTTATTTATGGACTGTTGACACCTTTTTTTTTTTTTTATTGCCCTGAATGCAATTATTATTGACAGTGGCGCCTTGAGATGCAAGTCGTGGCCCCAACCAAGTCTTTCGAGACAAAAGGGGTTGTCCAGATGACATTTTTGCTTCACATGCAAACGTCCATCTCCTTGTTTGTATTTCCTGCCCCCGGTGGCCATGGCACATGCAGCGGAAGGAGAAGTACAATATCCACTCAAATGAAGCAAACAATTTTATTTAATGATGTCTTTACTCTATGTTTTAAAAGTAAAATACTATTGAATGTTATTTTTCTTGATAAGAAAAGACATTTAAAAATTGTCTGGGTTTTTTTTTTGTTTTTTTTAGAAGAGAGAAAGAGAGAATTCCATTCATTTGAATGGCGAACGCTGAATTAATATACCGGTACTTGTGTTTTGAGTAACCTAAACTTGTATCTCAAGGCACCAATTTTGATTTAGTTGGTTTTGTTTTTGGGTTTTTTTTGGGACATGATGCATTCAGGGCACGTGGCTAAAAAAAAAAAAAGGCCTTCATGGCATCCCTGGAGTGGGCACTTGTACATGTATGTGTGTTTTTGATGTGGTGTTTTTCTCGCCATTTCACACTCATGTGCCATTGAGGTTTCTACATAAGTTCAAAAGAAAATTGACAAAAAAATGTAATAAAAAAGAAAGCGCCAAGTTATTTTTTTATATTAGCACTGAGGACCAACAACTTTGCGCCGTTCGGACCAAGCATAACAAAGTTTCTTTTTTTTTTTATTAATACATTAAAAGGTTTTTTTTGGTGCTGCTTTTCTCCTCCGTTTTGGTGGCAGCACAAGTGCAGAAGTCGCTCTCTATTATTACAAAATTTCAAGACAATAGTGTTTCTTTTTTATTATTGTGATGATGATGGTGATGATTTGAATTGTTAGTTTTTGTCTACCTCAGCACCTAAACTTAGCCTAATCTTAGAAGGTGCCCAATTATTATTTTTAATTGCTTTTTTTGTTTCATTTTTGTTCTTATGTTTATTGTAATTTTTGTTCTTATCATTGAAATTTGCATTAGAGCTTTGCAAAAAAAATTGAAAAAGGTCCTTTGTCTTTTCCAGCGACAATGTGTGATTTTTTTTCTTTTTCACCACACAACTCCCCTCTGTGGCAATGTTTTCAGATGTCTTGCCACTGTCTGTTAATAGAGAGGTGATCTTTTTTTTGGGGGGTTATTTCATGTAGAATCAGACACATCTCTTTGTAACATTTCAGTGTTCTCTGATGGAGTGTGAAAAAATAAATAAATAAAAAAAGATTTAATGCTGCAGGTCCTTCCATGTTGTCACTAAAGTCGTCAATGTTGTGCCTTTTTGATCGTGGAAAAAATATTACAATTTTTTTTTTGTTTGTTTGTTTTGGGGTTTTACATCCTACTAAACAGTATATTGTCTTTTTGTAGTGGATTGATTTTGTTTGTTTTATTATTATTTATGGGTTTCATTATAAAAATCGATTGTACACACAGGAAATAAACAATGGACTTTATGTCAGTTGTTCTCGGACTCTCACTGGCTTTGTTTCCTTAATTTTACAACAACCGTTATTTTGAAATATGCGAACACTCATTCCCATGGATCACGATCACAGTCGTAAAATCTGTTTTTTTTTTAATTACCGGCATTATTATTACAAACGTGGGTGTATTTTGTTGAGAACAACAGGAGGGATGCATTTTTTTTTAGATTTAAAAAAAATTATTAGCGTGATCAGTGTCTTCACATCAACAATTATGCTAAGATGATTATTTTTAGCAGTCTGGAATTCATCAATAAGAAATGTTTATCAAACTGGTAGACCTTGGCATTAATCGGTGTCCAAGAAGTAGCTCTCAATTTCACAACAGGTTGGTGACCCCTGAGTCTTTAAATCTCCCTTGTCAAAATCTATCGAACTGCACGGCCCCGTTGGTCCATTCGTCTTTTGTCAAAGAGTAACATCTTGAGTGCTTAGCGAGTTGTCAGCATTACAAAGTGCCCGCCGACTGACTGAAATCAAAACGCCCGCTTTTCGTTTGTCTGGCTTGTCGTGTTGTTTTGGTTTGAGGGCGTTTTGAAATGAAGTGTGGCAAAAGTTGCTCGTAAAATGTGTTCACTGCTCATACTTTGATGTTATTGTAGCTGATGAGGAAGGAAGGACCAAAGGGGCCACTGGAGTCTGCGTCATTCAACGTCTTGATGTCTGTCAGCCATCACCAGCCTTCAGTCTGGACCTTTGACCCCCCCGCATTCTTAGGATTGACATCACCGGTAAATCTTCCGTTTGTTTATATTACCAAACGTTTCCCTGGAATAATCTGTTCCAGTTTTTTTTTTAAGCGACGTGCATCTTTTTCGCTATTTAAAACGCTCCCCGTGTGTCTTAGTAACAAATGCTTTTGTCAAATTACCGCTAAGGATCAAATGTGATAGTGCACTTAACTCAACTTCTTGTCACGCTAAGATAGCCTATTTTAGGGGCCTGCTATGTTTCGTGCACGAGTGACTTTGTTCACCACCTCATACACTGCTGGGCGAGTCTGGCGTTTGTTACCATGACAACTGAAGGCGGCGCCTGAGTCTTGCAGCTCGAGTCACTTCTACTTGCAGGTGCACAGCCCAAAGGGTCACGGAAGACAATAAGGCCAAATACTCATAATAACTATAAAAGTACAGTGGCGCTTTGATTTACGAGTTTTATTTATTTTATGACCAAGCTCGTAACTCAGTGTACTTATCAATGAAATCAATGTTCGCCATTGAAATTACTTCATGTCCCATTATTCCGTCTCACTTCCATTTTTGGGCGTGGTGTTATGGTTTTAACAAACAAAATTAGCACTTCCTTGAATAAAAACAAAACTATGTCCATTAATAAATCGTTTTTATACGAAGTAATTACCGTACTTGGGAACAAGGGAGAAGTCACACCAACAGCTGTGCGCCTCTAAGCAAGGGAGTTGAAACGGATTCGTTTCTTCGCGAACACAAATATGAATGTGTCCCATTCTGTGCTTATGAAATAATTCAAGTGTACAGTCATGTCTCTTAGGTTTGTGTGCATTTTCATGTGGAAATAACACGTGCCATGTTGTCGCTTGTGTAATGACTGCAGAGTGAAATGAATTTAATTCATTTAAAAGTCATTTAGACAAAATAATTTCCAGCATTCTGACATCCTATGTTGCAAGATCTGGAATCAGCCAGCCCGGTCTCTCGTTCACTTTTGAAGAGTTTCGATGTAGTAGTGCACAGCGCCGCTCTCTGGCTGGATGGTAGAACTACAGCATTTTCAGAAGGCGAGCACAACCGGGCTTCTTGGAATGTATTTACATGATAAGAGCATTGAATTTATCACACAGTAATTTAGGCATTGGTAATGTGCCGGTTTAGACATAATAAAGATGTATGCTGGAACACAGATTTCGATTTTATGACGTGGATAAATGCATACGGCATAAAATCACATCATCAAATACAGCATACGTTATGTATTACTGTTATATATATTATAGTTTGAGCAGTAGCGAAACAAATCCACAAATTATAATTGTGAATATATACTGCACTGTGTATGTCATATCACATATTTGCAATGGCATGGTTTCGCAAAGGCATGTTATGAACAGTATAAGATGGATTGTTTTTTTCCCCCCCCAATTTTTCCAACACTTCAAATTGACCCCGGAACACTGCTGTAGCTAAAAAAGCTATTTTTTTTCTGCTACTGTCGCTGTTCTCCTTTATAATCTCCTATGAAGTAACTCATAACGATCGGTATATTGTGAAAACTATGAGGCCTTATCTCTGTGGACATCCCAACAATGGACGAAAGCATGGCATAACCTTCATGGGACTCGCTATATCTGAAATACACTTCAGCTTTATTTTGGGTGAACCCATTTGGCTGAACAAAGGTACTAATCATGTGGATTCGCTTCCCGTTGGGTTACCATGCAAGTGTTTTCAAACTTCAGCAACCTGCTGTGTAATTCTCCGCTTCCCACAGAGCTACCAAAATGCCGTCCGGCCTCAGGCCACCTGCCACACGGACCACAGCGTGCCCAGCGTAATGCTGTAGGCCACCACGGCCACCAAGTAGACCCTGAAGAGCAGCACATCCAGAACGGAGCCCACCTGCAGCCACTCCTTGGCCACCTCGTTGCAGCGGTCCCGCTTCTCCAGGAAGTTGCGTATCGCCGTCACCTCCTGCAGGATGTTGCTCACGACGGGTGGCGACGGGTCCCTCGGCGGGGGCAGGCCCCGTCCCAGCAGGGTGGCCTCCCTTTCGTGCTGCCGGCCAATCTCACAGGTGTGATGGAGCGTACACTGGGCTGAGGAGGATGAAGACAGAAGGATAGAAAGGGTAACTGCTACTTCACTGAAGTCGCGCGCTTCCCTGTCAACAAATGCAGTGCAGCTCAGTTGCTAGCTAGCGGATCTCTTTGCTCGTGCTAACTAAGGTACGTACCAAAGCAGGATTTTTTTGGGTGTGTATCGGGCAATGCAAATCACCCAAAAGCTCACCAGTCCCATAGTTGCTGTCGTTCTTGTAGTCAGCCATGTCTGAGGTCTGCGAGGAGAGTCTGGAGCACAACCGGTGCTTCTTGTGGATGCAGAAGAGGGCCGGCGCTCTCTCCAGAATCAGATACCTCAGCCAGTGAGGCACAGGGGGCTGCAGGTCCTGCTTGTGCACCAGACGCACGATCAACACCGTTTCCGTCAGGCTGATCACCAACAGGGCCATGCAAACTATGAAATATACGCCTGCGGCAGAGGCGAGACGAGGTCAGCTCAGTGAAACAGACGCCATCAAACAAAATGGGCCTTCCCTATCGTCACCGATGAGTGGCGTTCCAATGGCGGTGGCGGGAAGAGTGTCGGACACAATGATGAGGAAGACGGAGTATCCCAGCAGCAATGTGATCTTGAAGGAAACTCTCTCGCCGCTGTCAGGTGGCAGATAGAAGCCCACGATGTCCATCACCATGAGGAAGATGCTGGGCAGCAACAGGTTGACCGTGTAGAAAAGCGGCCGCCGACGGATAACCACCTGTTGACATTTTTGGAGGGTTTTTATTTCAATAAGCACCTGTTCTTTTTCCACTGTTTTTGTGTGTTTACACCAGACCGCGGCGTAATCCAAACTACGGCCCGGGAGCCATTTTGTAGCCCGCCGTACTTGTTTTTTTTTGTTGTTGTTTTTTTTGTTTTGTTTTTAGCAGCAGCAATGGCATAAATTAAAATTAACATTTGACGCCGGCCCGCAACACCCTAAACTACTTCTACTAATAATAATGCATCTGTTTTCTATATGGCGATTCCGGAGATGCTAACAAACTATTTAGTAACAAAGCGTTTCTTCATAATGAATGAATATTCTGAAGAGATACACCCACATGGAACTTCATCTCGGCATAGTAGTCGTCGTCATCCACGCTGAAGATTTTGTAGTTGGACAGAATATGAAGCAGCTCCCACTCTCCTTGGTTCATGAAGACGCTCTTGTCCTCCCTCAGCTCCTCGGGACTGCGCATCAACGTGATGTTGATGTCATCAACTGCCGATCGAACGCAATGTCAGGAGCAGCGTGAGACCGTCATGGCAAAGACTTGCCCCTTCAGTGAGGCCTCGGCTTTCTGAGCACACATCCCAGCGGGGGCGGACGCACCTTGAAGCTCCGTTTCGGAAATGGTGAGATACCTGGGAGTTTTCAATTTGGGTTGTTTGGCAAATGGCGTTTATGGCGAGTCGCGGTGCTGTATCAGCACACGCCCGAAATTGCGCTTTGGAATTACAGCTTGTCAGTTCACAGTCAAGCAAGACTTTTAACCCTTTCAACCACCCTGCAACCTGATAACATGATAAGCTGCCCACCGGAGTAATTGCTGTGCCTGAAAGGGTTCATGTCAGCCGAGGAGTCGTGTTTCCTTTGACTGCCCTAATAGTAGAACCCCCCCCACCTCCAAAAAAATAACAAACAAACAAACAAACAAACAAACAAACAAACAAACAAACAAACAAATAAATAAATAAATAAATAAATAAATAAATAAATAAATAAATAAATAAATATGACCAAAATGCTTTAACAAATAACACAATTGAAGTGAGCGGTCGTACTTGTGTGGAGCCAGCTCTGGAAGGTCAGGCTGCATTTCTGGACATCGAATGGGAAATTGTAGATGTTGAGCGTGCAGGCGGTGACCACTTGGATTGGTTTGTAGTTGCGCACCAGGCCGTCGTGGGTCACATAGACGTACGGTATGTCAGGAGACTTCCCCACGTCAACGCTGTTTTGACAGAAGATGCCCCCCCCCAAAAAAAATGTCAACGTTTTTGCTGGCATGTGCAAAAAAGACGACACTTTCATCAGCCTTACAACTCATTGATGAGAATATCTGGCACCCAAACGTTGGCAGTCGGTAGAGAAATTTGTTTGACCTCGTCAAAGTCTTCGGGATTCCAGACCAGGAATTCATCCGTCCATGACTTGAAGGTTCAAGAATGGGAGAAGCTTAATGGAAGCACTGCATAACATCCAATAGCAGTTATAGCACTGACAAATAGATCCGACTTTGCATATTATGCGTTTACCTGTCTGTACCACACATATGTTGTCAAGACCTGGTTCTTCTCATCCTGTTGAATTGTAAAAGAAAACGACAGAATTGTTGACATGAATTCCTTTTCCATGAATCGGGTAATCAATTTAACAATTGGAGCATCTGGTCATATTCAAAAGCATTTTGTGACGATACCAGGCATCCTCACCACGTTGAGGATGGAGTAAACCATCAGGTCGATGGCCACCATGGTGGACGTCCGCCAGTCTTTCACGGGTCGCACCCCTTTCTTGTAGCCCGCACTCAAAAACTCGGAGAGTCGTACCAATGTGGCGTTGGCAAATCGGCCTGCGCTGCTGCCCGGTTTCCTCACTGAATTTTTTTTGTTTTTTAATAACCATCGTATTATAATACATTGGATACCAATTTTTGGTATGCGTTGTATTGAGTCGCTCACCAACAATGTAAACGAACGTGTATGAGAACTTTTAAAAAGATATTCTGTACCTGTGCAGGTTCTGGCTGTCCCCTGAATAACAACCAAGAGGACCAGCGTGGTCCAGGCTGACGTTGGTCTCATTGTGACCGTTCACCTTCTTCTGGTCCCGCTGCGCAAACCTCGTTAGCGTCGCCCGACAAGCGAGAGTGAATCCGAACCTCGGCGAGAGGCCACTCCTACGCAGAACACTGACACGGTGAGCAAAAGCAAAGCTGAAAAAGGGGCAAGGGTGTGTGTGTGTGTGTGTGTGTGTGTGTGTGTGTGTGTGTGTGTGTGTGTGTGTGTGTGTGTGTGTGTGTGTGTGTGTGTGTGTGTGTGTGTGTGTGTGTGTGTGTGTGTGTGTGTGTGTGTGTGTGTGCGCGCCCAGATTGTGTGTCAAGACAATAATTGAGTTATGGTGCTTTCTCGGTTTGCCGCCTGCGTGGTTCCGCGAAACGACCATTGCCCAAAAATGTGTAAGCTTATGTTATATTATTAATTATTATCATTTTATGTTTGAGCATCATATTATTTCATGTTCAGAATACCTAAATTACATTATGTTGTTTAATAACTGCTTCGACATGTTTTTATGTTGATAGGTTCTGATTGGCTGTTGAAGTGAAGGAGAAGCAGGAAGTGATTTTAGTTACCAGGAGAGTTGTGTTCTCGAACGTGCTGCGGTGCAGACGTCTTTTTTCCATTTTAATAAAACTGCATTTAAAGGATTCCATCTCTCCTTTTGCCGTTCGTAAAGTAGATCTATCCACTAAAAACAACGAACCCCTCAACTTACAAATGTATTCATAATAAGCGAGTGAGAGATTGGTCGCCATCTTTCGGTTTACCGTACCACTGACTGCACACCAGTCACAAAACAGAGGTCTTAATTAGTTTCATGAATTCATATTTTGACTGGACCCATCTAACGTCCACTGGTTTAAAATCGATGACCGCACACACAGACTTCAGATCGGCTCCATAATCGTCACGTAACCCGATCCAGTGGCAGATGAGGCTTGCCGATAGTGTGAAAATTGCATTAATATAGATCCTTCCACTGGCATGTTTCTCCGGTGCACTTTTCATATTCTCATTCAGACTATTAGGAAAGCCACTGGGGAGTTGAAACGCAGCCGTCGCCGAGCTCCGAATGGGTTTTATTGATCTGTTTTGTGGCAGTGGGATGAAAGTAGCAGCGCGATCAGAGAGGCGCTCCGTTCAATCCCCCAAGTGTCGTCTCATTATGCAGTATCACTAAGTACATTTCCACTGTTGGGAAATCATTATAACTGATTTTCTCCCGTGATGTCGCTCTATTTTCCGCGCCGTGTCGTTGCATTACACCGAAGAGCACGAGAAAACACAATCAGCAAATTGACAATGACAGTAATGTTTTATTTAGTAACACAAAGTAGTGCAACGCTCAGGCAGGTTATAAGCGAGTTTGACAAGCTTACTTGGAGAACAAAGTGAAACAAATTGTCCAGGGTATTCTGTTCTTTTGACTTCTTGCGATAAGTAGCCATTAGAAAATCAGTTCTACTGTTTTCTATTCTTGTACGAGTATTCAAACGCTATTTTGGGTCTGGATATTTTGTAGCATGAAGAATCTCACTAAAATAGCAAATAAGAAGAGCGTTATGGAACAGCCAAGACACCCAGTGTGTCATCAGGCGAAGCTCCAGCTGGCCCAGAACAGCAGCAGGGTCCCGGTATACACAGCCAGAACAATCAGGTAGAGGCGGAAGAGGAAGCAGTCGAGCTTTGAGCAGAGTGCCAGCCATTCAGCCTGAGCCGCAGACTCCGTGTCCTCCTGGGAAAAGGCCAGACGGATGGAAACCAGCTCCCTCAGGAGCCACTCCAGGCTAGAAGGATTTTCCTGAATGTCGATCAGCGATTCCAGGTCCTCTTCCAGCGAGGCCTCAAACTCGAAATCTAGGAACCGAATCAAAGAAAGGCGAGCAACCCCAATTCCGGTTGAGACGAGCCGCAAAACTCAACCTGGAAATCTTTTCCCTGAGCATTACCTTCAGAATGGTCGAGTCGGTCCAGGGTTCTCGTGGAGGTCATGGCGCTCTCTGCCAGGCCGTACTTGTCCAGCAGGCAGGCCGACACGGACATTTCCCGGGCCTCCTTTTTGCTGTGGTGGAGCAGTTTCACCACCAGGATGGACGTGCTCAGGCTGAGCATGAGTAGCGCCATGCACACGACGAAGAACACACCTTTCAATCACGATCACATTTTTTTACCGTGAGGTCAGTGCGAGCAACAACCGGAGAGCGCAAAGTAATCAATTTCCTGCCTATGAGCGGGGTCGTAACTGCAGTGGCGGGCAGCTCGTCCGTCAGGTTGACTCTGAAGAGGGTGTAACCCAGCAGCGTGCTGATTTTGAAGCCGATGCGGGTGCCGCTGCTCGCGGGAAGGTAGAAGCTCATCACGTCCACGATCATGAGGAAGATGCTGGGGATAAGGAGGCCCACTACGTACAGCAGGGGGCGCCTTCGGATCAACACCTGCACCACAAAAGAAGTCGGCCTTCTCGTCTCATCGGGCAAAACTTTTGACTGCTCAATTCCGTGCACTAGCAAAGTGTTATTTATTCAAGGCCAGGTGACGTTTCTTTCTTTGTTTTGTTTTGTTTTTGCAAGGGAACACTTTTTTAAAAATGCGGTTTATGTATTTTCGGATCACGCTGGCTACTGATGTCTATCGCTAATTGGAAAACCGTGCTTAAAATCACGAGCAGATTTTGTGTCTTTGTACATCAAGCCAGTTTCAAAGTAAAATTCAATCAAACACGCCCACGGGTGAAAACGCCCCATCTTCGTTGTTTTCATTTACCCGGAAGGTGACGCAGAACTACATAAAAATGCATAATAAAAAAAAAAAAAAGTCATTCGCTTGCAAAAAAAAATTGGAGTGAAGGCAAAGTTTTGTTTTGAATCAAAATGAACACCACAAGGACAAAACAAGTCGTAGTTTTAGAAGACAGGTAACATTAGGATGTTTAAAGCAATATTATATATGTGTACTAAAGTAAAATGTAATAATTTTCCATCCATCCATTTTCTAATCCGCTTATCCTCCACACAGGAAGGGCGGAGCCGGAATCGAACCCTGCACCTCTGCACGGTGAGTTCGGATGTGCTAATCAGTCAGTTTAGGCAAAAAACAGACCATGTCCTGAATTGGTCGCCAGTCAGTCACAGGGCACATACAGAGAAAGACACCCATTCACTCTCGCATTCACACTGTCGCTAAGTTTGAACTGAACACACTTTGCTTACAGCCAAGTCGGGCAGGAAAAATTGGATGATTAAAGGCTTCAAAGTTGATCCATCCTTTGAACTGCTTCGCTCCACCCCACTTTTAGCCGACACCATGTTTCAACAAAATACATTTTTGATGCAGTGATGTTAAAAAAAAAAAAAAGTCACTTTGTAAAAGCAGATTTATTGGCTCAGATTTGATCTGGCTGGCGTGTTTAATGAAAAATCCATCGAGCGCTGATATATAATGTCATCCATCGAAGCTGTGCAGTGTCGCATGTTAAATGCGTTTGGGGAAAAGGTCGTGCAGCAATATCATCATTTGTAGATGATACTGTATCAAAATGAATGACTTTGTTTTAAAAAATAAAATACATCTTTAATACTCAGTGATCCATGAAGTCCTCCTTCATCAAACAGCCCTTGGCTCCTTTGAGCAGCATGAATAGCAGCCAGCCCGGCGCTCCACCTGCGAAAGGGCTATGGGGCCATTTGCCTCGCCGCTAACAAGACGTCCATTGATCAGTCAGCCACTGAGACAGTCTCATTATGGTCACTCGCCCTTTCCCTGTCTATCAGAGCCTCTCTTCTTCTCGCCAGCTACAAAACAGCCCGAGCCTCATCATTTGGCGTTAGCTCGCTCGACCGATGCATGAAGGTCACAGCCACTCGTTTTAAACTTCACGGTTACTCCACCATTCGGACGCCTGATAAGCTTTAGACGAGATTTCTACATAAAACCCGTTTCAAACTTGACGTACATGGAAACAGACATGGGCGTAGTCAGCGTGGTCCTGCTGGAGGCGCCAGTAGCGCGACTGTATGGAAAGCAGTTCCCACTCGCCGTCATTCATGAACTCCCTCTGATCGTTAGCGATGGCCTCTGCGCTACGCCACAGAGCCAAGTCGATTTCTTTCACTGAAGAAGAGGAGGAGGAGGAGGAGGCAACGGGCGGTGAAGATGAAACAGAGGAAAGGAGACCATTATTCAAACACTGGAAAATAAGAAATAAAAATAAATACGCAGCCGTTCCAATCCCGAAGAGACTAGCATTTCTTAGAAAGTACGCTCTCAAGAAGATCACAAGACCCTAGTCTGGGTTCTTGATATTCAGAAACAGCCAGAGACTGACTTATCGAGCATAGAGACTTGCTGCTGTGATTACGCATTATAAAGTAACACAGGTGGAAGATAAAGTCATTTCCACCAACCATTTAGACAAGATCTCAATCATTTGTTACTTTACACCGCAGTCGTGTTAGCATTAGGAATACATGATCACTAATGTCTCAAAAGTATTTGGATTCAAAAATCGATTGAAAGGCATAAGGTTCTAATCGGTGATATCGATATATCAGTGTCGACGCGCTCATCGCGAGCCTGCGCTCGATTTAGTGCCGTCATGTTAACATTTCCTCTGGACTTCATACGACTTTTGGTCTGGTGCCTTCAGGAGAGAGAACGCCCACCTGAGTGGAGCCAACTGCGGAAGGTGAGGCTGCAGTTCTGCTTGTCAAAGGGAAAGGCGTACATTTCCAGGCTGCAGGCCAGTGCCACCTGCATGGGCCGATAGTTCTTCACGCAACCCGACGAGTTGGCGTAAACGTACGGGATGGCCGGCGACCTCCCCTCATGCACGCTGGATTGGAAGCCGGAAAAGAAGTAAGGTGAGAGCCTGACGCTAGGTCAGAATTTTCATCTGGTTGTTATGTAACCGTACATCCGGTTTGGCAAACCTCGGGGTGAAATGTTTGTCATACTGTAGAAGGAGCAAGATGAAATTATAACACTGTGATATGATAACGGGCTCCCTTGAGGAGCTTGACTGTCATTTACATACAATGGATCACGAGGATGGTAATTTCATAATAGTGTATGGTAATTGTGATTGACATAGACATACAATTCATTGACGATAATATCAGGTATCCAGATGGCATCAGATGACAGTGAAATCTCATTGATGCCATTAAATTGGTCCGGGTCCCAAACCAGAAACTCATCTGTCCAGATCTGAAGAAACCACGATGAGAATTTTACTCAACACTGTCATTTATTTACATTTATTAAATTCCTGAGCATGCAGAACACCTTACCTGTCTGTACCAAATACTTGTGGTAATACTCTGGGTTTTTGAATCCTGAAACAGAAGCCAAACATTTTTTTTAAGGGTACAGTGGAAAATTGAAAAGACAAATTCCTCTGAAATCAGGGTATGACCAACGAACAGGTTGTTATCTACGATCACGCAAGTGTTTTGGCGTTTTCGAAAAGGCTCGTATTTACCACATCAAGGACCGACTGCAATATCAAGTCGACAAAGACCGTGGTCGTGCTGCTCCAGTTGTGAACGGGACGAACTCCGCAGTCATATTTCCTCAGTAACGTTCTTGTCAGCTGATTCAGCGCCGATCTTTTCGGCTTCTCCGGAACACTTTCAGCCAAGTGGCCTACAAGATATCCGACTGAATACGCAGTCACGTCACGGGTGAACAACCGAATTATATCTACGTGATTACTTTTGTTCTGCATGCAGTATCTGTCCGCCTCGCTAATGCAATATTGCAGTTAAAACAGTAGCTGAAGATTTTTTTTCAAGCATTTTTTTTAAGTACTATATTTCAATAAATAGAACAGCATCTTACCTGACAACAGTAGCAACCAAATGACAGCCATCGAGCTGAAATTCTTCTTTTTCTGTCTTTTTTTTTATTCCCCTTTCTTTTCTTTTTTAACACACCAGTATCCTCAGTTGCATCAAATAGGAGCTTGGGTGGTACGGAGTGAAGAGCCAGAACACAGACCAGACTCGTGTGCATATTTTTTTTTAACTTTCTTTGATATTGATCTTCACCTCGCCGAGTAAGCTGATACCCCCCATAGAATGATGAAACACATGAGATAAGATGCTCCTCTGAGGTTCCATCACAGAGGATCGCAAACATGAAGTTAATAAAAGTGTTTCCTCTTAGCTTTTAAATATTTTTGTTGATCTTATTGAAACCAGAGAATACTTGTTACATAATTAGACACTACACGACACTGGTGTCCAACTTTGAAAAAATGTATACTGTGTCCAAGCACAACCGGTAAGAATATTATTTTTATTTATGTATTTATTTATTTGGGGAGGAGGGGGCGGACACAAAACTATGATTTAGTGTCCTTGCAGTTGTAACATTGCGACTCTTTTACTAACATTACGATCTAGCATCATTACGCCTTGTACGTCTCGTAACATTACAACATTACTCTTGTGCTGGCTTTTTAAAAATATATTTATATTTTATACGTATATATTTTTTGTATTTTTATAAATAGTCAAAGACTGGGACACTGCTTGGAAAAATCTTCGCGGGTGGTGCCCCACAACACTCCACCTGATCAATCACGTCTGGCTGCGCGCGCCCGTCCGATTTGACGTCGGCTAGGGCGCGCGCACGCCGGACACTGGCGAACCGAGCACGCGCGCGCGGCTCTGAGCTCTCTGCGTGCGACAGATGGCGTGGCAGTGACTCCTCTCATGGGGCTGAAATTTGAAAACGCGAAGAAATTTGGTTTTCATTTTGCAATGCGAGCCGAGGAGAGCGAAAATGGAGAAAACTCAGCCAACTCGGTGAGCGCAAAAAAAAATGGACGACGGTGGTGTAATTAACACAAGTGACATGTTAGCATGAAAGCCCCTAACTAACTAACAAAACTGTTAAAACTACGACGTGGTTAAACTTTTCAAAAAATAATATACAGAATCAACGTATGGGAAAATAATTTACCGCCTCCTTGTCTTGGGGATCTCGCTTAACAATTAAAACCATTTAAGTTAATTAGGTTACTGCATTTTACACCAATTTTAGTGATTAGTTATATCTCATTTGTACGTTTATGGTGTTGTTTCAAATAAGTGTCTTAACAGTGTCAAACTCCAATCTATCTTTATGATAAATCTAACAAGTAAACAAATAATTTTGCATTTAAATCCATCTGGCTGTTTTCCCCCCTAACACTGAATGAGGTCTCTAACAGTTTTTTGTCAAATTGTTCCTTTCTGTCATCAAACCTGAAATATTTGTTTGGCACAGTGTGTGTATGTGTGCGTGGACAGAGGGAGGGAGGAGAGTCACAGTGGCTTTGTGATGGGAGTCCGCTGGCATGCCGAGCAGAATGATAAACAGAAGCCTGTCCTATCCATGTCAGCAGCTTAAAATAGAGGCTAACCAAGTGGGTCTCAAATATACCCTGGACGCCATATAAGTCTGGTCCCCTGCTCTCGGCTTTCTGTGTGTGTCTGTGTTTGCGTGTGTGATGCATCCACCTGCTGTTGTCGCGACAGGCTTTATATAGCACATCTCACTCAGCAGGCTCGAGTTCGTGTTTAAATGCTTTATGTGTCCACAAGGTGAAAACACGCCTGAAAGTTTGTTTGTACTCTTTCACATGCAACGTAATGTCAGTATTTGGACGGGCTTCCTTTTAACATGTCACCCTCGCTAAGGATAGACTGAAGTCATGGGTTAGAATCCGTTTTCCTGACTTTATTGAAGCGTCATCTGACACTTAGGACAAAGACTTGATTCTCGTGGTGCTCTGGATTCAGTCACCGTCTTGGCTATGACAATGACAGGTTGGCATTTGGATTTTTGTTGTGCCCATGTGCATCACATGCTCTCAGTGAGCCTCACGAGGCATCGTCTGTTCTGCGTGGATCATGACGGTGTCAGGCAAACAGCCGAAAGACCTCTGGAGGGGAAAGTCCTTGTTATTTTGAATTGTTTGCTACGTTGCCTTTTTTGATGTGGTCATAAGTAGATGATGACTGTACAGCGGTGGGGGGTTGAACACAACAGAAGCCATCTTGAGATGTTGGTCCACTTCCGTTTTGGTCGGCTTTCAGTCATGAAAATCAAAAATCCACATCACTGATGGTAAAGAGGTTCACTTGCCTGAAGTCCTGTGCATGCAGCTTAGGTTGTTCCCACCCTCTTACCTGCCGAGCGCACCTGAGAAAATGTGTTACAGTTCGAGAAAACCCAGGATTTTAACAGGGGTGTGTAGACATTTTATGCTGGTATAAAAACATATTTATAGGTCAAGTCCATCTGTTGCTTTGTTCAATCAGCAGACTGAGATACTGATGAACCAGCTGAGGGAGATCACCGGCATCCAGGATCCACAGATTCTCTGCAGAGCGTTAAAAGTAAGACAAAAAAACATTTTATGTTGTCTGTCATGTGTGTGTGTGTGTGTGTGTTTTTGAAAAATATATAAATCATGTATTAGGTGTCATGAAGTCTAATGAAGCCCTCTGCGTGTATATGTTCAGAGTTCCTATGTGCCCTTTATCTTTTCCTGCCTTATCTTCCTGCTCTCCTTAAGGCCAGTCGAGGTGACATCGGACATGCTGTCGGACTGCTGACAAGTCAGCCGGTGGAGGTTCAGAATGCTGGAGAACCACCAAAGTCCGGCATTCCTGTGGAGGCCTGGGACGGACAGAAGGGTATGATCCATGGAATTTTTATTAGATTTTAGTTTTTTTATATTACAGTTGTTTTTCTATAATTATTCCCAAATGGATGACCGGTTACTATTGGTCCATCGTGCGTCGCATTAAATGAATCCCGCGAAATGTCGACTAACTGCAAAATATTGATTCTGAAGATGTTCTCTTTTCAGGCGTACACGATGAGCTCCAAACGGCCATCGAGCTGAGCCTGCAGGACTCCCACAAGGCCCAGGAAGAGGAGAGAGAGTTCCATCGGTACCATCTTATTGCTTTCCATAGATTTTTTTCTTTATTCACCCAAAACACTCTCTGTTATCCTTATACTGTGAAGCTTAGCTATTTACGGGGGATCGGGAGAGAGCCCAGGCCCGAATCGTGAAAATCAGCACATCGCGCCTGTAAGGTGTCACAAAATCACAGCAAAGCACTTAAAAAGGAGAGGATCATGAATGAAAAAACACCTTTGAGTATACCGTTGGGATTGATTAATTTCATTTGGTCATGAACAACACAGACCAAGAAAAATCAGCGTGGCATCAAGACCATACATGCATCTAGCATGTACACAACCGGGAGCCCATGCTACATAACGGCTGTATTCAGTAGGTCACTTATTCGACACAAAAAAACCAACTTCATATCAATAGTACTAGCTAGCATACTTGCCTAATTAAAACTCTTGCCCAAACTGACGTGACTTCGCACAACGGTAAACAAATGCACACGAGCAGTTTCTACGACTAACGGAACATATGTTAGCGGTAAAATCCACAAATGGGCGAGCCTGCCAATTGCCAACCACAACCCTGCGAGGCGTCGCTCCGCATGTCAAGTCAACGGCCGCGCCGATGCCTCGGCAGGGCTCTGGAGGCGAGCGCTGAGGAGAACTCGGCAAGGAGCAAGAGGAAGAGATGCGAGGCGGCCCAGAGCGACATGAGCAGCCCCGCAGACTGGATCCGCAAGGACGACTGGCCCGTCGGCATTCGCAACGTGGGCAACACCTGCTGGTTCAGCGCCGTCATTCAGGTGAGTCGACGCTTGCTTGTGTGTTCCCGTCGTCCTTGAAATTGCTCTCAGGCATCCCGTAGCTCAAGAAAGATTTGCAGATGTGGCCTTTTCCATCATCTCTAACTTGCACCGTCTGTGATCAAAGTCGGATTTATTCATATTTTGAAACCAATTTTCCCGTTGAACATGTCATCCAGGGTCGAAATATGACTTTCTTCAAAACCTTTGTTCTGGCAATGTTTTAACATTTTTTTCACTGCCGTAACATAAATTGGCGAAAACTTTACTCTATGGCGACCGTGCGACCTGTCCATAACCTCCAATCTATAGAATCCATTTCCTGTTCTATTGTCAACATCACAATTTTTATCTGTGGTGGCATCGTCTCCCCCCAAAAAAGCAAACAAAAAAAGTGGATTCTTTTAATCCTTATTGCGCTGAAGTTTTGATAGACAGAGAGAGGCTGGTGACGTTTCCTATACATTTGCTTAGAATGCCATATGATTACCAGTACAAAGGAATTGAACTTTTGATGTCCCACGAGATTATATATATATTTTTTTCTTACTCTTTGAGGAAAAGTCAACCAGGGATCCATTGAATCTAAAATGGTTGGGGATTGTGCGACTGCATTTTTTATCAAAGTAGTCATGGTCGTATGATCCAGCGGAGTTCACATCTAAACGACGATGATACGATACACTTCTTTTGTTGCCATCGGAGCAAGTGTTGTAGATTCAACAGCGGCGAATATGATCTTCCAAATGAAATTAGGCTCTCAAATTCGAGCCAAAGTGACCACGTGAGTCACTCTTCAGCTCTGGTTATTCTCTCGCGGCTACCGGTGACTGTAACGATGAGATCGGAGCTCCATTGGGTTTCCCACTCAAAACGTTATCAGGAGACACGTAAGTGCTCAATTATCGTGACACATAAGACTAATTGCTCCTTCGCAGGAAACGCACGTGGGGGAGCTCAAAGGAAAGTACATAGCGCATGTGCGTGCTTATGATGTGGAAAGTGGAATCCGAACTTTCAAAGTCATCTTTTGTAACATTCGGCGAGTCGTTTGCTCATCAGAAAATAATTAACCGGCGGTGCCACAAGTCAGCTCCTCAAGGAGAGCCATGTTTTTGCTTGGCAGAGGGAAGAAGCGCGACAAAGTTACAGTCCACGAATGTGTCTTTTGTTGCAGTCACTGTTCCACCTGCCAGTCTTCAAAAGGCTCGTACTCGACTACCGTCTGTCAGAGCAAATCCTGGACAGGTGTAAGAGCCACGCCGTGAGTATTTTCATCACCGTCGAAGACAGACTCGTAGGCGAGCGGGCATCGCCTGACCCTGAATTTGTTCTGATAGGACAAGAGGAACATCGCCTTCATGCAGGAGTTCCGCTGCCTCTTCGCCCTCATGGTGGGCTCCACACGCAGGTTCGTCGACCCCTCGGCTGCCGTGGAGCTCCTGCGAGAGGCTTTTCGCACCAGCGAGGCCCAGCAGGTACAAGAAATACACAAGCAACGAGTACTTTGCATGAAAATGCCGTGCCAACTTTGTTTTTTTGTTTTTTTTATCCATACGTTTTCAGGATGTGAGTGAGTTCTCCCATAAGCTGCTCGACTGGTTAGAAGACGCCTTTCAGCTGGCCGCCAATGGAGAGTAAGTCCGAGAGCAGGTTACGCGCGATGCAAGAGTTCCGGAAAAACACAAACTTATAATATGCATTCTTATTAAAACGCACGTAGCCATTCATACTTATATTATGTATTGCTTTCAGCAGCGCAACGGACAAACAAAACAACCCCATGGTCCAACTTTTCTATGGCACCTTTGTTACCGAGCGGAAGCACAAGGGTATGTGCAAGCTTCAGCAATCGTGTTGTGACCGATGCAGACAGCTCACAAATGTGTGTGCGTGTTTGTGTGTGTTTAGGTACAGTTTTATGTAACATTGAGCAGTTTGGCCAGTACCCTTTGCAAGTGAACGGCTTCAACAACCTGGACGAATGCCTGGAAGGTGCCATGGTGGAGAGGGACATCGAGTCGCTCCATGCAGAACACAGCGCGCCATCTGGTCGAGAGGTCTGTAGCGTCAGGGTATTGTCATTCAAAGTAAGGTCTACTTGAAGTATGTTGTGATGTGTTTTTTGTTTTTGTTTTTTGGGGGGCGGGGCAGAGATGGTTCAAAAAGTTGCCACCTGTGCTGACATTTGAACTGTCCAGATTTGAGTTCAACACGCAGCTCGGCCGTCCCGAGAAGATACACAAGAAACTGGAGTTTCCACAAATCATCTACATGGACAGGTGACCGCTTTTAAAATGAAAAAAAAAATCAAATAAAATAGTCGTTATATGCACCTGCACAAGACCGATGACAACAACAAAAAAATAATAATAATAATGTTCACTTTGGAGCTACAATTTGCTGACATTTGTTTGACAGATATCTTCACCAAAATCTGACGTGTGCACATGAGAGGAGAGGAGAAGTGAAAAAACTGAAGGAACAGCTCGCAGCTCTTCAACAGAAACTGGAATGGTCCAGTCGAGATCCTCATGTTCAATCTTCTCTCACTTCATGTGACAAAAAGCACTAATTGGCATCGCTTTGTATTTCTCGACAGCTATAAAAACTACGGCTCGGGGCCCAACAAGTACCCTCTGGCCGACATGCTGCAGTTTGTGTTGGAGTTCACCTCCACCAAGCCCTCCTCCATTTCCCCCGCTGAAGATGCTCGACCGCTCTCTTCTTCACACGCTCCTCCTTGCCCTCCGCTCAGTGAGAACGCCAGCCAAGAGGACAGGTAAGCTTGAAAGATGATATGACGAAAAAACTGTTCGAAAACTAAACTTTTTCTGTGTTTTTCAAGTGGATCACTGATAATAATACACAGAAGAAACTTCTTCTTGACTTCTTGTATGACAATTAACATGAAAACGTTTGGTTGGATGGATTGATCATCGCAATCTTTCTTCCCCCAGTCAGGCGGCCGGTGCAGAGTCGGCGGAGGGCCTGATGTCCAGCTGCCAGCATACGCCCATATACAAGCCCTTCACCCAGTGCCGACACTCAGCCGACTGCTCACCCCACCCGGCCCCCCACAGCATCACCGAGGAGGAGCTGCACTTTGTTACGGGCTGCCTCCAGCGATGGAGGACGGAAGTGGAGAGCGACATCATCGGTACACAGGAGGGGCTTTTCGTGATTGCGGGCCGCGCTTAATATTGTCATCAGTCAGTTGGATTGACTCCCTCCTTGCCGGTGTTGTTTTGCCGCCGCAGAGCTAAAGGCCAACATTGACAGACTCAGTCAGACGCTGGAGGGCATGTACTCAGACAACAGCCTCTGCCAGGTAATGTTTGCGTGAGTCCCTTGGTCACACATCGCTGCGCAATGTGCACGAGGCCCGCATGACTTTCAACTATTAATTTGGAGAAGGAAAGTGAGGAACCGCTACAATGTCTCCAGTGAGAAGAAGATCCTGAATTTTAGATTGGCTCACTGAGGGCACAATTAATTTGTACCCCTGCTCCCTTTTGTGTGTGTGTGTGTGTGTGTGTGTGTGTGTGTGTGTGTGTGTGTGTGTGTGTGTGTGTGTGTGTGTGTGTGTGTGTGTGTGTGTGTGTGTGTGTGTGTGTGTGTGTGTGTGTGTGTGTGTGTGAAATGATCATCAAAATTGATAGTAATATTTGAACTGTATTTTGTGATGAATCTGTATAAAACGAAGCCTCTATTCTAAACGGATGCTGTCATCAAATTCCTGTTATTCACACCTGTTGTTGTTATGTGTGCTCAGGCACCCTATAGACTCCACGCAGTCCTGGTCCACGAGGGCCAGGCCTCAGCGGGCCACTATTGGGCGTACATCTACGACCACGCCAACCGGCGCTGGATGAAGTACAATGACATCAATATCACAGAGTCCTCGTGGGAGGAGCTGGAGCGGGACTCTTTTGGCGGCATGACCAACGCCAGCGCCTACTGTCTGATGTACATTGATGACAGGCTGCCACGTCTTATTACCGGTACTGCATCGTAACAGAAGTTCTTCATTGGGTTGTTGGTTTTTTTTTCTGCTTTTGTTTTTTGTCAATTGTGAAGTAAATGCATTCAAGTCAATAGAAAATGGTCGGATGGATAAAAATAATAGCTATCTCCCATTCAGAACACACAGATGACGAGACCGGCCAAGTTCTGCACGGCATGGACTCGCTGCCACCTGTCCTGAGACGCTACGTGCAGCAGGACAACCGCTGGTTCCAGCAGGAGCTCAGCGAGTGGGAGGAGCAACTCCGCCAGGCGGCGGTGGCGGCGCCTCAGGGCGAGTCCATGCTTTCCCCCGCCGAGCCCCCCCGACGCCGCCGCCGACCACGACCCTCAGCCCTCGGCTGCCATCGAGCCGCTGCCGCAGTCGGTTCCCGTGCAGACCGAGGAGCCGGCCCAGGGAGCTGCTGCTTCACCTCCACAAGCGGAAGCCCAGAGTGACCCAGAGCCAGACGCTGCAGGCCCAATTGAAGGTTTCTCGTGGCTCATTGGGGTTGATTCCGTTTCTATATTTGATATTTTATCTAGGAAAGTAAAAAAAAATATTTTTGGGGCCCTAATGCAAACAGACAAACAGGAAATGCCCATTTTAAAAAATCTCATCATCCTACCTTATCTTTGCCATGAATTTTGTCAATAAATAACAACGTGGAAAAAGTAACTCTTAGTGTTCAAATACGATGTCCATTAAATGAAAGAAAATAATTATCTCTTTCTTGACCCCTCCTCACCGCCTCCCCCTCAAAAGACTGCGACGTAGCAGCCGCCCCTCAGAGTTCTGACTGCCAGACAGATGACGGCGAGCCCGACATCAGCGACACCCTGGGACCCGACCGGTGTGCCGATGCCGCCGCAGCTGAGAAGGAGCCTCAGGTGGATTAAGCCCCGTGAAAGCACCTGTTTGTTTCCCCACTCACCCCCCCTGCCGATTTGTCAAATATGGGTCAAACATTCCAGGCCACAAAGTTTTCAAAGTGTCCCATTACACCACTTGACCTACTCATGGGGATCCGGGCTGTGGTACCGACACACTGTAACGTTACAGATAAAGTGAAGCGCATGCACACTTACTGGAACCACATGATGAGTTTGACAGCTTTGTGATAAAGTGGATATTACTTTCTATTCATGGCAAATGATGTATGTGCGTGTTGACAGTGCCACACGCCCTACATTCTACAAAGGAGTGACGACATTCCCCAGATGTCTTCTTCTTCCCATGCTTCTAAGTCGTGCAACTTGATTGACTGATTCACGACCCCGTTTGTCTGCTCGACGCCAGGCACCTTCTCCCGACGTTGAGCTCGGCAGTAACCCTGCGGCATCAGAACTCTCGGTGAAGAAGGAAGACACAAAAGTGGAGGAGGAGGAAGGAGAGGAAGTCGAAGAAACGGATGGCGGTGATGCCGAGGCCTCCTCGGAGGAAGCTCCTCAGCGTGAGGCGGATCGGGGGAGCGAGGAGCAGCGGGAGCAGCAGGTTCCCACCAGACGGCGACAGGCCGAGAACGAGGTGTCCGAGGTGGAGATCCCCAACGTGGGCAGGATCATGGTGAGGGCGGACGCTGATGGATACAATGAAGAGGTAAGTGCCCCACCCTCGAAAATGGATAACAAATCTGAGTTCACGCTGAGAAATTAAGCCAAATGTCCCAAAAAAATGCAAGTATACTTTTTTGTTGTTGAGCATTGTTGTCAAGGCTTGACAAGTACTTTGTGATGCTGAACTTATTATTAATTTTTTGTTTTATGTCTCGTCATCTGACAGATGATGTTGACCCCAGCCATGCAGGGCATCATTCTCGCCATCGCAAAGGCCAGACGAGCATTCGACGCCGAGGGCCCTGAGGCTGGACTCATCAAGGTTGGCCTTTTGCTCCTTGAAGATGTTTGGAACGTATCTTTTCGGACTGGATTTCAAATCAAAATGCCTCCGCCAGGCCTTCCACGAGGAGTACTCCCGTTTGTACGAGCTCTCCCAGGAGGAGACCACGCCGCGGGAAGACGCGCGCCTGCAGCACGCTCTGGTTTACTTCTTCCAGAACAAAGCGCCCAAACGCGTCATCGAGAGGACGCTGCTCGAGCAATTCACTGATCGCAACCTCAGCTTCGATGAGAGGTGACGCGAGAGCTTCTTGACACGCGTGTTGACCCCCTGGCCTTGTTCGATTGGACGAGCATTTGAGCTTGTTGCTGGTCATTTATGCCCACGTAGACTTAGTTTATATTTTTTGCTTTTTTTTTTTATTCCATTTTTTAAATTGCATTTAAGGAACATCAGCTGTTTCCACAAGTATAAAGTAAAAACATTCACTTTTAGCTTTCACCACCTGAACTCTACAAAATGTGTGTAAATACTGCCATCTAGTGTCCAAAGTACAACTAGCAAAACTTGGCTCCTGTATCTCCTGTAGCATTTTTCCATCTTTCTCATTTGCGGGTACATACCCAATGTTGTGGTTTAGTTTGAAGTTCATGTAGTCATCTGGGAAAAAAACAAGTAATGTAAAAAGCATATCTGCCTCCGTTGTTCTTGCAGAGCCATCAGTATCATGCGGGAAGCCCGAACCAAGCTACGCCTCATCAAGCCAGAAGACATGGACATGGATGAGTACCTGGTACTTGATGTAGCCTTTTGCACTAGCAATTTCTTTCCTCTTTGCGGGGGCTTTATTTTTCCCAGGTCTGAATTTAATACACCACACTTGTTCTTATTTACAGTAGTTACTTTATTTTATTTATTTAGATTGTTTATCTGACTCATTTGAGTGTGTCCACATGGGTCGAATTTCAAGAAGTAACTTCTTATTGTAATTTCGTCTCAATGGAATTAAGACTGGGGGGTGCAACTCTGTTCTCCCGTTTAAAACTTGGACACGAGGCTTAATTGGATTCGGTGAAGAGAACATATTTGTCTTGTGACGTTCCACAGCAGTGGCACAACGACTACAGAACTTTCCGGACTGTCTTCGTCTACCTGCTGACCGGCCTGGAACACTACCAGAATGGCAAGTAAGTGTTCCCGCATCATTGGCATTTGTATTTTTCGCGGTGTGTGTCATTATTTTTATTTATTTATCTATTTTTGCATCCCAGGTTACGGGAGGCTCTGACCTACCTAGCTCACGCCTACGACGCCAACGCCGCCCTATTGACTAGCGGAGAAAAACGCGGCGTGGACACATCTTTAATTGCACTTTACCGAAGAAAGTGTCTCACGGTGAGTGACGCTGCATTCGAGGTTGCTCGTTTCAAAATGACTTTCCACTTATCTAATTTCGTGAGCATTTGGGCGCATTGTGGAATATCTGTTTCTTTTTAATTTGCTGCTGAGGTATCTGGTTGGACTCCATTTTAGCCAATACGCAAAATCAAGTGACTCGGGACATCCTGAATTTTAGTTACATGGAGGCAGAAAGTTGATGACAATATTTGATAGAGGTTCTCTCTATACACATAACGCCCCTGCGGCAGACCCTGAACGAAAGCGCAACGCGGCTCTTCGCCAGCGGCGACGAGAACAAAGTGGAGGAGGGTGTGGCCATCATGGACGAAGTGGTCATCCCTTGCCTGCATCTGATGAGCCGGGAGACGCCGCCATCGCAGGAGGACCGCGACGCCATGGAGAGCATCCGCAGTCAGTGGTGCTGCTGTCTGGGACAGGACATGGACGGTACCGATGTCTAAGCAGAGTTTTTTTTTTTTTAGCATAGGATGCACACAGCAACAGTCTGGGATCCAAAAAGCATTCCTGTAAAACCGCCGACGGCTGTGTCAAGTTATCTTCGTTCTCACCGCTGTTGACCGTTGTTGTTTTTTGGTCGTCATTTGCTGCGTGAGATGTGTAAGCAGCAGAGTCAGCAACAGGTGCTTTTATCTGGTCAGTAGTCCGCGTGGGTAAACTAGCCGGAATACACTTCAGGTTGTGCTCTGCGGTTTTCCTTCTGCGGGCATATCTCGGGAGGTTGGCTACAGTCTCGTGGATCTTTAATTTTCGGAATATTGTGTGCAACTGTAATCGCAAGAACATCATGCTGTTTGGAGATGGTCTGATAGCCTTTACCTTTCACATCCCTGTCTGTCATTTTCTTTTAATCACCTGAGATAACTCTCTCCTTTGCTTCCTCTGGTCCATTATTTAGTGTGGTACACACCATGTCACCAAACAGCACCAGGACTACTTGTCACTCTTCAAATAGGCCGACTTACTGAGTTTGAGGACACCTGCGATGTTAATTAGAGGACAAACCTTGGTTGAATACGTCCCATTGGTCAAATTATTCTTATCTTTTCTCGGCGCATCATTTTTCATTACCGGTCCATGGGTACCTTTCTTTACCTTCCCAAACAAATCTCCAGTGTTACCAGCCCTCTCCTTTTCCTGTGCAGACTCGCTGCAGATGAAACTGGGTGAATTCCTGCCACGGGTCCTGGACTGTTCGGCCGAGACGGTGGTCCTCAAAGACCCCCCCAAGGTCCACGTGAACCAGGCCCACGACCTATGCAGCCGCCTGGCCGCCGTCATGGAGTCCATCCACAACACCACCGTGGTCGCAGTCAAGTAACGTCGCTAAATTGACTTTTAATCCTCGCAACATGGCCGGCAGACTGCCGGCCGGGTTGAGACTTGCGTATCATTTCCTGTAAAATGTGTCGCTAGCTGTGTAAGCATTAGGCAGTTAAACTTAGCGAGCAGCCATTTTGGCATGAAAAAGCGCACGGGCTGGGTGGATAATGAAGACTTGATTGATTGTCTAAAAAAATTGATTGTTGATTCATCATGTCTTGAGGCACTGAATCACTTGTTAATTTTCCTGATTAATTGATGCAGGAAATGTGGTTAAGCACAAGCTGTTCCTTTTCAGAACTACGGGAAGTGACACGTGAGTGCGATTACATGGGCGCACGACAGCAACACATTTGTACTCGGACAAATATTGCTGACCTGCATTTGTTTTTCTAAATATGTATTTTGTATTTTTACTTTGAAAGAGACTTTGGTAAGTCACATTATGTAGTTGAAATTCCGAAAGTCAACAGAGCTACTGTGAGATGTGATTAGAGGAAAGTGCAATAGAGTAATTAGTTAGAGGCCCATTTATTTAACCTTTTGGGGTTTACATCGATCCTTAGGGGGCAAACAGTGATCCTTGTCACTGGATGTAAAAAGCTAAATGTGTTGGGGGCACGTCGATGGCATGAAAGCTTCACCATTTGGGGTATGTCACTCTTGTCAAATGAGATTTTGAAGTGCATTTCATATGCCACCAATACCACCGTTGCCTCTTGGCTCATCCTCAATGTTTGAAATGTTGTGTTCTCTGCTTTGCAAATTATTTCACACCAGCTCTTTACATACAGTGGATCGAAAAAGTCTACACACCCCTGTTCAAGTACCAGGCTTTTGGGTCAAATAAAAAAAGACCACGATAAATAATTTCAAAACTTTGTCTGCTCTCAATGTGACCTATAACCTGTTGGACACAAATGAAGAGGAAGAGTTTTGTTTTTGGGTTGGGTTTTTTTTTTCCTCGAAAGGGGACGTAAAAAGAATAACTGGGATAATGTTGGTTGCACATGTTTGTGTGCACACCCTCTTGTACTTGGGGATGTGGCTGTTCAGAATCACATTTGAACCTGTTAAATGTGAGTTCGTATACAGCTGCCACCATTTGCAGTACAGTACCTCTTCAGCGGTTTGCAGTCTGCTTTTCTTAACATTTAATTATCTCTTTATTTATTTTTGCCATCCAGTAGAAGCCTGAAGTTTCTGTGCTCGTTTTTATGCTATGTCATTTGTTTATTTATTTTAATTTTATTTTTACCATTTTTTCAGTACATACATGCCAGTGGCAGCTGTCCAACATGCAGTCCATCATTGGAGTAATGCAGATGGGGGATTTTGGGAGGCATCTCTCACAAAAACATCCAAAGCCATAAATAGAGATTTTTCATAAATAACAGATGGCAGCATTACAGTAGATGCAGTGCTGCAACAGTTACGAGCTAAGCAGTCAAGGGCTGGACAGCATTCCCATATACAGGCAGTCGAGATGATACTGACGAGATTCCAACCTTTGACCGAAACCTAAGATGTTGACAGCTCAGTCTGGATTAAAGTGCAAAATATGATCCAATATGAATTTACAATGTGATCCAAGTCCAAATCCACAGCAAAACTGAGTTGGCCCGCTGTTCTCCTTGGCTCAGTTATTCTTAAACATTCATTCATTTTCTGAACCGCCTGATCCTCACTAGGGTCGCGGGGGGTGCTGGAGCCTATCCCAGCTGTCTCCGGGCAGTAGGCGGGGGACACCCTGAATCGGTTGCCAGCCAATCGCAGGGCACACAGAGACGAACAACCATCCACGCTCACACTCACACCTAGGGACATCTTAGACTGGAGCATAGGTGTCAAACTCAGGCCCTGGAGGGCCAATGCCCTGCATGTTTTCCAAGTCTCCTTGTTGCAACACACCTGATTCAAATGATCAAATCATCAAATCAAATCAGTAAGCTCTGCGGAAGCCTGACATTGAACCTGTTCATTTGAATCAGGTGTGTTGCAACAGGGAGAGTTGGAAAACATGCAGGGCATTGGCCCTCCAGGACCTGAGTTTGACACCTATGTCTTAGAGTGTTCAATCAGCCTGCCATGCACGTTTTTGGAATGTGGGAGGAAACCGGAGCACCCGGAGAAAACGCACGCAGGCCTGGGGAGAACATGCAAACTCCACACAGGGAGGCCGGAGCTGGAATCGAACCCAGTACGTCTGCACTGTGAAGCCGACGTGCTAACCACTGGACTATCGAGCCACTTATTGCTAAACATTTGAATGAAAAACATTTCTATGCTAAAAACATAAATCACTCCCATAGAAAAACAGTAGTTTGATGTTTTTAGTCTAAAACGGGCAAATGCCGGTTTCTCAAGAGCCATATCCTGCCTGTATTGAGAGTTCTCCCTATTCCACCACACATGATTCAATTGATTATGATCGTTTCAGGCTTCTACAGAGGTTGCTGGAGAGCTGATCGTTTGAATCAAGTGAGTTGGAATGGGGGTGGGGGGTCTAAAACAGGCAGGATATGGCTCTCGAGGAGCCGGAGTTCCCTCCCTGTGGTCAAAAAAGTAATTACCGTAGCATGTGCTTTTATTTTGAAGGTCCGACTGGTCCGCAGTCGAATCTCGCTTCGACTGCGCGACGATAAAGGCTGAACCAAACCCGTTGTACAAATGGAGTAATTGTAGTCTTTACGTGAGTAATTTGGAAAAAAATTGACCTACATACAAAATTTTCCCAGTTCAAAATCAAATAAGACACGATAATGACTCCACTCGAAATGCTAGTCGTGGCGGAAGTACGGAAATCCTAAAGCAACTCGTAAATGAAACCCGGAAGCCGTTACCGCTTCTACGTTTACACACAGAGGAGTGTTTGTGCGTGTACGCCGTGGAGGCACTCTTGTTTTCCTGCTGTGCTGCTCACCGAAATACCACCTTGACGCCCAGGTGAGTCCAATAAGTTCACATTTTACCATCTAACCCTCGTGGAAATTCGATGAGAATCACGCTAGCTATGTAACTTTGCTAGCTAGCAAAATGTCTTCGAGAATGTTTCGAGTTATGATTGTTTTTGAAGCCAAACCCCGGCCGAGAAACTGTTAAAATGCATCGGTTTTTTCTTCGAAAAATAGGCAGACGTAAGCAAACGTCTGTAAGCGGATCCCACTGTTGACTTTGCAGAGTTGTAAATATCCGCCGGGCTGCTGACAAGTGTACGCAAAGGCTTAAAATCTCCACAACTGGGGCATTTTTCGGCGAGGACGACTATTTAACATTCAACAAGCACATCGTGTTACTTCCCACGTACTGTTAGTGATTTCATAAAATGACCAGTCAATAGTATTTATTCCACTCAACCCTATAGAACGCGGAAGATGTTCGATGTTAGCGTTCTTGACGTTGTGTGTGTGTGGGGGCGTGGACTTTTTTTTAACTTTGACTTCAAGGTTAGCTGAGCTAGCTTGCATGCCGTTATAATAGATTGTTTATTTTATTTTACACATTTTTGCAAATGTGGCGTGTGTTGACAAAAGTGGTTTGGGTCGGATTTCATAACAGTTTTTTTCTCCATTTGAATTAATTGAAAAACAAATCCAGGAGATCCTCGGGTTACGACGGGGTTCGCTTCTTCCGGCAGTTGTGTAACCCGAATTTCTGACGTAGTAGTGAAGTCATAATTACAGTTAATATTTGTATGGAAAATACTTTTTGGCAGGCGCTAAATAATAATTGGTTACAGTTCTGTTATATTTGACGCTTAAGTTAAATACATTTGCACATAAGCTTTGAGAATGGTTTGACTTATTTCCTCAAAATGTTAAATGAGTCATTATTTACCTAGTTTCCCCCCCCCCCTCTACGTCTAAGCACAGTGTTAATATTCCAGTTGTGCTGAATATTAACGTGGCTTACTAATGTTAGACCTTGTTATTGATCAACACTCACAGCTACTACGTACTTCTTTCACCTTAGGCGTAGAAAAAAAAGTAGTGTGTTTCCGGTAACATGAAATTTCAGCATAGGGTCGGTAGGTCGGACAAAGTTATTTATTTACATTTTTTTTAAATCTTTTTTTCTCCCTCCCCCATCAAAAACGTAAACAAAATAAACATAAAACAAGGAGACATTGAAACCAGTGCCGGATGCTCGTCTGTCAAAGAGGGGAAGCTTAATTTTGGTCGACATCATAAAATGTGTCCGTTTATTTATACGTGAATTCTACTCTAGCTCCTTTCCTTTTCAAGAAAATGATCTGTGACCCTGTCATACCAACAAGGCGTCTTTTCCCGGTACTTAATTAGTGTCCTACAACTACAGGAACTACAATAAAACCCACCAGAAATACAATATTAATTTGTCGCTAGTTGTTTGTTTACAACAAAGAGTGTCGCTAAAATGATTAGGAGAAGTCTCCAGCTCAACTCGGAACAGAATGCGAGTTGAAAAAATTGCTCCGACGGACGCCTACACTAAAAGCTCGGTGACTGGCTCATTTCAATGTCAATCGAACTGGCACACAGGCTCAGACAGATCATCCAATCTGATGCAGAAAAGCCTGGCGTCCGGTACCCTCCCACTGCCATCCAGTCCCAGAGACGACGAGCGTCCGTGGGCGGGACAAAAACCAGCTTGTATCCAATGACTCGTCTCCGTTCAACGCATTGGGACAACCTACCCGGAACTCACTACCGTTTAAAGCACAGCGAAGCTGTAGGATGAATGAGAAGGGAGTTGCGTTGTAACCAGTAAGAAGAAGCTTATTCGGAACAAAAGTTGAGCACGTTGCAGCGCATATTTAGTCAATGACATGTACACACAATGGAATTTACATTCATATATTTCATCACTTATTCTTTGACATTTTAGGGGAAGCCGAGTTTCCCTTGCAGTCCGAGAGCAATCGCCACTGATTGAAACCCCGCCGCCACCAAAAGCGCGAGAGTTGGGTACCCAGCGACTGGGTGTTACAGCCATCTCGTTACCTCTGCGTCCCGCGTCCTAGACGGCCCGTGGTGTTCGTCAAATAGTTCGTTGAATCTTTTCGATACAGCAGTGGATGCTATTTTCTTAATATTGTGGTGCGAGCATGCGACTGCAAAACACAAAACGCGGTTTAAACTGTTGTCGGAGATCGTGGCCGCCGCCATGATTCAATGTTGTTGACAGACGACAGGGCAAACCACGCGCACGCTCAACGTGAATATCGCGAGAGTTTGCACCAATGTAAACGCTCTAAATTCATCTTTCCTTTTATTATTTATACTTTTGTCTGTGGTTTTATTGTTCTTGTTTTGATTGTAAAGCGTCCTTGAGTGTTTTGAAAGGCGCGTATAAATGAAATGTACTATTATTATTATTATTACACAAAAATGTAGAAGTTTGAAAAAAAATGCGAAAAAAAAAAGTAGTGTGTTTCCGGTAAGCCGTCCGACCGAGAATATCTACCTCGAAAAAAAACTTTACGGTCGGCATTTTTTTTCAAACCTTCTACATTTTTGTGTAATAATAGCCTTTCAAAACACTTAAGGACGCTTTACAATCAAAACAAGAACAATAAAACCACAGACAAAATTATAAATAACAAAAGGAAAGATGAATTTAGAGCGTTTACATTGGTGCAAACTCTCGCGATATTCACGCTATGTCGCTTGCCCTGTCGTCTGTCAACAACATTGAATCATGGCGGCGGCCACGATCTCCGACAACAGTTTAAACCGCGTTTTGTGTGTTGCAGTCGCATGCTCGCACCATAATATTAAGAAAATAGCATCCACTGCTGTATCGAAAAGATTCAACGAGGCGAGGGCGGCGGCGACGTTCGAAGTCGGCCGCGGGGAAAGGCGGGGGGCGGGCGTGACGGTGGAACGGGCGGGGTTGTGGTACGGCGCGCCGGTCGTTGGCGGTCGTCTACTCTACCCCGCCACGAACACCAGCGCCCGCCCAGCGCCCGACCCGCGAGGCGCACCCGGCCTCGAGCCCGGGCGAGCGAAACCCAAATAAGCGGCGGCGCCGCCGCCGCGCGAGCGGCGGGACGACGGCGGCGGGAGGCGTCGCGGGGTGTCGGGGCGGTGTCGGGCGGGGCGGTGTCGGTCGGCGGTGTCGGCGCTCGGTCGGTGCGCACCTCCGCGTCCCGTCCGTCCCCGTCACTACCCGGTCAGGCGCCCGTCGGCGTTCCCCGCCCGCCCACCCCGCCGACCGCGCGTCAGCGCTCGTTGACGTCGACCCCAGTCCGCCTTAGTCTTACGGCACCCTAGTCCAGGCCGGGCCACGACCACCACGGGCCGTCTAGGTCGCGGGACGCAGAGGCTCTAACACCCAGCCGCTGGGTACCCAACTCTCTCGCCGCCGAGCGGGGGTTTCAATCAGTGGCGATTGGTCTCGGACTGCAAGGGAAGCTTGGCTTCCCCTAAAATGTCAAAGAATAAGTGATGAAATATATGAATGTAAATTCCATTGTGTGTACATGTCATTGACTAAATATGCGCTACAACGTGCTCAACTTTTGCCTCGAATCAGCTTCTTCTTATTACTGGTTAGGCGTAGAAAAAATAGTAGTGTGTTTCCGGTAACATGAAATTTCGGCATAGGGTCGGTAGGTCGGACAAATGTTTTTATTTTTTTAAATATTTTTGCCACGCCCCCATCATAAATGTAAACAAAATAACCATAAAACATAAAACAAGGAGACATTGAAACCCCCGCTCCCCGCCGAAGGAAAACAAACAAACAAACAAAAAACTACGGCACCCTGAGGATTTCACGTAACAATAGTTACCGGTAGCGTGTCGTTTCCGTGGCGTCATTTTACGGTACCGAAACATAGTTTAACCATTAAAGTCACCGCAACGACTTGACTGTGTGATCAACGCGATTTCACTGTGCCTCTGTGTGTTTGTGGTGTGTGGCTGTGTTTCTTCGAATTTACTTTCGTTTTGAGTGTTGGGGGACGCAACAGATAGGTGCGTATGGGGTTGCTATTTTAGTCCACAAATTGAGGAATCGCGCGGATGAAAGTTTGAGATGGCGCGAAAAACTCACAAAGGTCTACTAATTACGACATTTAAGAAATGGCAATGCCAGTCTGATTTTTCGTATGAATCGTCCGGCGGGCGATCACTAAACTCACCTGTGACGTATGCACAAAACACGAGTGACGGACGACGCGAGGCACGATTACATGGCAAATTGGTCATTAGATTTGTAGGCTAATCGCTGTGAAAAATAATATGAAAAAGTATTGGTTATTCTATAATATACTGGTTGTAGCATGGTAACTTTATGAATAAAATATTCGTCACAAGGTGTAGTAATGCTAGACTGCAACACACAAAACGCGTCTAAACTATTTTCGAGATCGCGTCGCCGCCATGATTCAATGTTGTTGACACACGACGGCAAATGACGCGCATGCTCAACGTGAATATCGCGAGAGTTTGCACCGATGTAAACATCTTTCCTTTTATTATTTATAATTTTGTCTGTGGTTTTATTGTTCTTGTTTTGATTGCAAAGCGTCCTTGAGTGTTTTGAAAGGCGCGTATAAATGAAATGTACTATTATTATTATTATTACACAAAAATGTAGAAGGTTTGAAAAAAATGCCGACCGGAAAGTTTTTGCTCGAGGTAGAAATTCTCGGTCGGTCGGGTTACCGGAAACACACTACTTTTTTTTCTACGCCTAATTAAGTACCGGGAAAAGACAGCTTGTTGGTATGACAGGGTCACAGATCATTTTCTTGAAAAGGAAAGGAGCTAGAGTAGAATTTGCGTATAAATAAACGGACACATTTTATGATGTCGACCAAAATTGAGCTTCCCCTCTTTGACAGACGAGCATCCGGCACTGGTTTCAATGTCTCCTTGTTTTATGGTTATTTTGTTTACGTTTTTGATGGGGGGGGGATTTTTTAAAAAAACTTTGTCCGACCTACCGACCCTATGCTGAAAGTTCATGTTACCGGAAACACACTACTTATTTTTCTACGCCTTATTAGAAGTACCAAGAACTAAACTGAGGCTTAGAGGGGATCGAGCCTTTTCTGTTGCTGGTCCCTCCCTCTGGAATGACCTCCCACTGAACATTCAGCAAGCCTCCTCGCTGCCCATCTTCAAAACCCGCCTCAAAACTCACTTGTATTCTTTGGCATTTGACTCAGCATGACTTAGATTTGTTCTTGGTTTTGCTGTTCAGTGCTTTCTCCCGTCTATATTACCGATCTGCTTTACTATTTGTTGTATATGTTAACCCTATGTTGCATGGCTTCTGCAGGAGTTATTCAATTGTGGTTTGTTTTTAAATTTAGGGTAGATTATGGCCAAATATCATAATAAATTCACAATTTTGGGGAAAAAAATACATAATAGGGGGGTACTTGTGTGCATAATGGTCACTACAATTACCTTGCCAAAAAGCATGGCAGTACTGATAGGTAACACATAGAAACTGTTATTTATTGTGTTCTATATGTTCTATATACTCTTCTGCACAAGTACAATAGGGTATTTGGACCTTTTCATCTCACGGATAGAAATTATTCAACATTTTGTGGACCCTCTTTCACCTTTTCCTCCCGCTGTTGCGCACGCTAGTGACATCTCGCGGTGGATTTAATAACTAAAACTGGTAACTTGAATAACCAATATGAGTTAAAGTTGTGGTTACTGTAAGTAACCCGTATGCAACATAGGGTTAAATTGCTTCATGTACAGCACTTTGTATGCAGCGATGGCTGTTCGAAAGTGCTCTATAAATACAGTTGAGTTGAGTGACTACATTTTAATATGATGTAATGAGCTTAGTATATTTTTGTTTTGTTTTTTAGGTGTATAAAAACATTTCAGAACTAAAGTGGTTAACTGCTCCATATTTGTAACCTTGAAACTGTGCCATTGATCTGATTTTTACAGTGGAACCTCTCAGTACTAGTACGAAAGTGTAAACCTCAAAAGTCTTTGGACATTCAGGGAAACACGACCAGAACACCTGAACTTTATTTAGTCTGAAATTGGTGTGAGTCGTGTGCCGACTCGTTTGATTGTGATTGGATAATTGTGAATGCAGCCCCGTCCCCAGTGAAACTCAAATATTATTCTGTTGTATCAATGATTTTCCAATCAGGCAGTATGAGCAGAGAGCTCAACGTGCCCACGGGCTCCCCGGCCCCGGGCATGTCAGAGCGGGCCCCGGTTGGCGGCAGCGGCGGCATGGACTACCGGGACTGGGTGCGGCGCAGCTACCTGGAGCTGGTTAGCTCCAACCACCATTCGGTGCAGGCCCTCTCCTGGAGGAAGCTCTACCTGAGCAGGGCCAAGCTCAAGGCCTCCAGCAGGACCTCGGCGCTGTTGTCTGGCTTCGCAATGGTCAGTCTCCTTCAATTTTATTTCACGTATCTCGTTAATGCCGTTACGCTGATGCTGTGCTACGGTGTTGTGCATCGTTGGTGAGCATTGAGCTACATTTTGTTGCACGCCCACAATGAAAGTGTGTGTGTGTGTTTTGCGGCCCAAGGTCGCTATGGTGGAAGTGCAGCTGGAGATGCAGTACAGTTACCCGCGCGTGCTGCTGGTGGCGTTCAGCGTGTGCACCACGGTGCTCGTGGCCGTGCACCTGTTCGCGCTGCTCATCAGCACGTGCATCCTGCCCAACGTGGAGGCGGTCAGCAACATCCACAACCTCAACTCGGTCAGCGAGTCGCCGCACGAGCGCATGCACTACTACATCGAGCTGGCGTGGGGCTTCTCCACCGCGCTGGGCATTCTGCTCTTTTGGCCGAGGTGGTGCTACTTTGCTGGATCAAGTTCCTGCCCGTGGATTCGGGAGGTGCCGCCGCGACAACGACGGCGCCCGTCGCACAAGACAGCGGCTGGCTGGCGGCGCTGGCGTCCACCATCATCATGGTGCCCGTGGGCGTCATTTTCGTGGTGTTCACCGTCCACTTCTACCGCTCGCTGGTGCGCCACAAGACAGAGCGCCACCACCAGGAGATCGAGGAGCTACACAAGATCAAGGTGCAGCTGGACGGCCACGAGAGGGCGCTGCAGGTTGTGTGACGGACCATTGATAAACATTGCTCACCAGCTTCCCTTAGGTCACTGTTATTTATTCAAAAACGTCAAATTACTGTATGCTTCTGTGCGCTTTTTTTTCCCTCCAAAGTGTCCATTTTGTGCTTTAGGCCATTTGTGAATTTATTCAGTATCCTTGACATCCATCTGGGATGTCGGGTGGGTATGAAATTGACCAGATTTGGACACGGGGATTGATATCAAATAAATACTCAAGTGGCATTCCTTCTTCAGGTCCATGTACTAGTATACTCAAAAATCACAGCAGGAGTAATAACGTGTAACCCTTCTCCATCACTGCGAGTTCTTTAACACAATTTACTGTCCGATTTTGGTGTTTTAAGCATTCATTTTTGCACTTTCATTCTATGGAAAGCAGCTTGAGTTCCACTTCCGACTTTGGTCTCTGTCCTTACCCGTAAGACAATTCAGTGCACTTTTGTCTCAACCAGTACATGGACCTTCAGCGCATTATCAAATGAATGAATGTTTAGACGTCTTCTTTGTCTGCGCAGCGAGTCATGTTGAATATTTTTACAGAAAAGGGCTATGGCGTTCTTTGTGCCATGTTGTTGTTGTGACTACGATGCAGCTCGTCCGCTCAGCCTTTTGTTGCCGTCCAATGAAAAACACAAATGTCCATTTGGTGATTTTCACTCATGTGTGGTGTTCATCCTTTTGTCAGTGAGCCTGCTGGATGTGTGGAATCAAGGCGGAACTGTCATAAATGGTCCCAACGTGATACAGATGTGACTAGCACATATTTGAAAATGTCTCCTCATACATGATCCTCCAAAAAAGAAGGGGGGGTAAGCGAAAATGTTGGAGGCTCAAGTCTTTGCATTCATTTTCTTTTCATAAGAAATGAAAACGGCTTTCAGAAACCCAAACGTTAAAAATGATTTTTCTTCATGTTTGAGATTGGAAAATGGATCGTGTTTGTCAGTGGACAGCGTGTTTTGGTGTATGCACTCATTTGGTCATGTCATTCGGAACACCGCCTTCACCAACATGAATGGTCGCAGTTAAACGGTGGTTTTTCCCATTGATGTACAATGACAAACTGTTCCATTTCTTCAAAGGGTTCTTTCCACTGTTTTAGATTCCAAGCCTCAATTAGAAAATGGTAGCCCCAGTGCCAATCAAAACATCTTGGCTGGATTTGATTAAATTATGCTGGTGTTCCCAATGAAATGGTCTGTGTGTGTAGATAGAAATGTTACATTTTTTGTCGGTATTATTTGCGTCTAAATGCTACCAAAGCCAAACCGGGTCATTGTCACCACTGAATGTGATGTCTACACTGCTTGGGTGATGATTTAACTGTCAGTCTTAAGACAAGTTTGGTCAGTAATACTGTTTTTACTTAAGCCCCGCCCCCTTTTTTCACCATTGCCTTTGTTGTTGAAAAATCTCATGCCTTCTAAAGCTCCTTTAAATGGGCAAAAACTCTTCTGTTTGTTTGCAAGTAGAGCTCAAAACCAAAGGTTTCAGACACCAGTTGTAGGAAAACGTGCTAACTTTCTTGCGAGCCATAAAGCCTCTTTGGCTAGCTAAAAAGAGAGCTAGTTAAAATGTCAGCTTCTTTATCTTGCTTTGCTTAATCTGCTCAACAGAGGTGGCCAATGACAGGGATAAAAACGACCAGGGTTCTTGTCGGGTGTCACACTAGCATCCCCTGCCCCTGAGGTGGGGAGTGGTACTACAAGTCAGCGAGCTATCTTTTGAGTCTCCGAAATGCACCTTTTGAACTATGAACCTGTTACTGTGATCAACTCTTAGTGCTGTTTACACTAGCTCTATTGCTAAAAAGGTTCAACGAGCAAACCGCAGACCTCCTTCCAGCGTCTGAATGTAACTTTTGCTCATGAAGTCATTTTACCGACTTTGTTACACATTCCGTACGACTCACCCGCTCAGCATGTTCATGTCTCTTTAACCAACATGTTTCTGAATTAAACGCCCTCATTCTCACCTTTGTTCTGCCACTTTTGTTCTCGTGTGCGATTAAAAATTCGGCAAGTATTTCCTACTCCCTTGAACATAATAACTGTGTTGAATGATGACTGATTTCTCTTTCCTTTTTACTATTTTACTTACCTTATTTTCTGTCAAATTATTACTGTATATGTTTTATGTTCGATAAATAAACAAAACAAATATTGACTTGGTCCAACGCCGCAAGGGTTGAAAATCTTCTATGCTAATATTGAAAAAGAAGACCTTGTATAGTAAAGGGTTTTTAGCCGAAAAAAAACAACCATGTATAGAATCAGAATCAGATTCATCTTTATTGGCCAAGTATGTAGAACACACAAGGAAGTTGTCTCCGGCTGCATTAGTATCATCATAAACAATAACATGACATATAGGTATGGAAGGACATTTCATAATATAAGTGAACCGTAGTTTCAAGCAGAGCTAAAGTGATCAGTGGTAGAATACAATACTATTACAGTTTGTACAGTTGGTGCAGAAAATTATTGAACCATTTTAGAGAGATACAATATTTGTTGTACAAGAAGAGTGACTACGTCAGTGACTGTTTAGGGAGTTAATGGCTAGAGGGAAGAAGCTGTTTAAGTGTCTGCTGGATTTGGTGCGCATGGATCTGTAGCGCCTGCCTGAGGGGAGTAGCTGGAAAAGGTGGTGGGCAGGGTGCGGGGGATCCAGGAGGATTTTCCGTGCCCTTGTCTTGATTCTTGCAGTGTGCAAGTCCTCAAGAGTGGGTAGGGCGGTGCCAATAATTTTTCCGCCGTCCTAACTGTCCGTTCAAGTCGGATTTTGTCCTTTTTTGTGGCGGCCCCAAACCAAACCATGATGGAAGAACACAGGATTGATTTGATGACTGCCGTGTAGAACTGACGTAGCACCTCCTGTGGCAGGCCATGCTTCCTCAGCAGCCTCAGGAAGTACATCCTCTGCTGGGCCCTTTTCAGGATGGAGATGGTGTTGACTTCCCACTTCATGTCCTGGGAGACTGTGATTCCCAGGAACTTGAAAGTCTCGACGGTTGACACAGGGCAGTTGGATAGTGTGAGGGGCAACTCTGGAGAAGGATGTTTCCTGAAGTCCACGATCATCTCTACAGTCTTGAGCGTGTTCAGCCCGAGGTTGTGTCGGCTGCACCAAAGCTCCAGCTGCTCCACTTGTTGTCGGTACGCAGACTCGTCGGCGTCTTTGATGAGACCGATGACCGTGGTGTCGTCTGCAAACTTTATGAGTTTGACAGCTGGACTTGTTGAGGTGCAATTGTTTGTGTAGAGGGAGAAGAGCAGTGGAGAGAGGACACATCCCTGTGGGGCTCCAGTGCTAGTGGTGCGTGTTGATGATGTTGTCGCTCCCAGTCTCACCTGTTGTGTCCGTCCCGTCAGGAAGCTGAGGATCCACTGGCAGATCGTAGGGGACACACCAAAGTGGAGAAGTTTGGGGGTGAGGAGTTCTGGTATGATGGTGTTGAACGCAGAGCTGAAATCCACAAACAGGATCCTGGAAGGCGTTTTTAGCCAAAAGAAACCGACCATGTATAGTAAGGCGTTTTTGATTTTAAAAAAACAACCATGTATAGTAAGGCTTTTTTTTGCCGAATAAAAACGACCATGTATCATAAGGCGTTTTTGACGAAAAAAACGACCATGTATAGTAGGGCGTTTCTTGACAAAAAAAACGACCATGTATAGTAAGGCGTTTTTAGCCGAAAAAAATGACCATGTAAAGTAAAGCGTTTTAGCTGGAAAAAACGACCATGTATAGTAAGGCGTTTTTAGCCGAAAAAAAAAGACCATGTATCATAAGGCGTTTTTGACGAAAAAAACGACCATGTATAGTAGGGCTTTAGCTGGAAAAAACGACCATGTATAGTAAGGCGTTTTTAGCGGAAAAAAAAAGACCATGTATCATAAGGCGTTTTTGACGAAAAAAACGACCATGTATAGTAGGGCGTTTTTTGACCAAAAAAAACGACCATGTTTAGTAAAGCGTTTTTTGACAAAAAACGACCATCTATAGTAAGGCGTTTTAGCTGAAAAACACGACCATGTATAGTAAGGCGTTTTTAGCCGAAAAAAAAAGACCATGTATCGTAAGGCGTTTTAGTCGAAAAAAACCACCATGTATAGTAAGGCGTTTTTACCGACCATGTATAGTAAGGCGTTTTTAGCGGAAAAAAACGACCATGTATAGTAAGGCGTTTTTAGCCGAAAAAAACAACCATGTATAGGAAGGCGTTTTAGCCGAAAAAGACGACCATGTATAGTAAGCCGTTTTTGACGAAAAAAACGACCATGTATAGTAAGGCTTTTTTTTCCGAAAAAAAACGATCATGTATAGTAAGGCTTTTTTGGCCGAAAAAAAACGACCATGTATAGCCAGGCTTTTTAGCCCAAAAAAATGACCATGTAAAGTAAGGAGTTTTAACTGGAAAAAATGACCATGTATATAGTAAGGCGTTTTTAGCCGGAAAAAAAAGACCATGTATCATAAGGCGTTTTGACGAAAAACGACCATGTATAGTAAGGCGTTTTAGCGAAAAAACGACCATGTATAGTAAGGCGTTTTTAGCGAAAAACGACCATGTATAGTAAGGCGTTTTAGCGAAAAACGACCATGTATAGTAAGGCGTTTTAGCGAAAAAACGACCATGTATAGGAAGGCGTTTAGCGAAAAAGACGACCTTGTATAGTAAGCCGTTTTTGACGAAAAAAACGACCATGTATAGTAAGGCTTTTTTTTCCGAAAAAAAACGACCATGTATAGCCAGGCTTTTTAGCCGAAAAAAATGACCATGTAAAGTAAGGAGTTTTAACTGGAAAAAATGACCATGTATATAGTAAGGCGTTTTTAGCCGGAAAAAAAAGACCATGTATCATAAGGCGTTTTTGACGAAAAAAACGACCATGTATAGTAAGGAGTTTTTGACAAATAAAATGACCATGTATAGTGAGGAGTTTTTGACGAAAAACATGACCCATGTTTTCCAAGGCGTTTTTGACAACAAAAAAAAACGATCATGTATAGTAAGGCGTTTTTAGCCGAAAAAAATGACCATGTAAAGTAAGGCGTTTTAGCTGGAAAAAACGACCATGTATAGTAAGGCGTTTTAGCTGGAAAAAACGACCATGTATAATAAGGCGTTTTTAGCCAAAAAAAAAAAAAGACCATGTATCATAAGGCGTTTTTGACGAAAAAAACCGACCATGTATAGTAAGGCGTTTTTTGACACAAAAAAAATTACCATGTATAGTAGGCCGTTTTTTGACAAAAAAACGACCATGTATATATACTAAGGCGTTTTTTGCCGAAATACACGACCATGTATAGTAAGGCGTTTTTGACGAATAAAAACGACCATGTATAGTAAAGCGTTTTTAGCCCAAAAAAAACCGACCATGTTTAGTAAGCCGTTTTTGGACGAAAAAACGACCATGTATATATAGTAAGGCGTTTTTTGCCGAAATACACGACCATGTATAGTAAGGTATTTTTTGCCGAAAAAGACGACCATGTATAGTAAGGCGTTTTTGATTTAAAAAAAACAACCATGTATAGTAAGGCTTTTTTTGCCGAATAAAAACGACCATGTATAGTAAGGCGTTTTTTGACAAAAAAAATGACCATGTATATTAGTAAGGCGTTTTTGACGAAAAAAACAATCATGTATAGTAAGGTATTTTTTGCCGAAAAAGACGACCATGTATAGTAAGGCGTTTTTGATTAAAAAATGTTCATGTATAGTAAGGCTTTTTAACTGAAAAAAACGACCATGTATAGTAAGGCGTTTTTTGACCCGAAAAATGACCATGTATAGTAAAACGTTTTTAGCCCCAAAAAAAGGACCATGTATAGTAAGGCATTTTTGATTAAAAAAAAAAAACAACCATGTATAGTAAGGCGTTTTTAGCCCAAAAAAACCCGACCATGTTTAGTAAGCCGTTTTTAATGAAAAAACGACCATGTATATATAGTAAGGCGTTTTTGCGAAATACACGACCATGTATAGTAAGGCTTTTTTGCCCAAAAAAGCGACCATGTATAGTAAGGCATTTTACGAAAAACAACCATTTATAGTAAGGCTTTTTGCGAAAAAAGCGACCATGTAATAGTAAGGCTTGTTTGACTAAAAACCGACCAGGTATAGTAAGGCGTTTTAGACGAAAAAATGACCATGTATAGTAAGGCGTTTTAACTGGAAAAAATTACCATGTATATAGTAAGGCATTTTTAGCCGAAAAAGAAAGACCATGTATCATAAGGCGTTTTTTGACAAAAAAAATGACCATGTATAGTAGGGCGTTTTTTGACAAAAAAAAAGACCATGTTTAGTAAGGCGTTTTTTGACGAAAAAAACGACCATGGTAAGGCTTTTTTTGACGAAAAAAAACCGACCATGTATAGTAAGGCATTTTTAGCCCAAAAAAAACGACCATGTATATAGTAAGGCGTTTTTGACGAAAAAAACAACCATGTTTAGTAAAGCGTTTTTAGCCCAAAAAAAAGGACCATGTATAGTAAGGCTTTTTTGATCAAAATAAATAAATAAATAAATAAATAAACACCATAAATAGTAAGGCTTTTTTTGCCAAATAAAAACGACCATGTATAGTAAGGCGTTTTTATCCCCCCAAAAAAACGACCATGTTTAGTAAGCCGTTTTTGGACGAAAAAACGACCATGTATATATAGTAAGGCGTTTTTTGCCGAAATACACGACCATGTATAGTAAGGCGTTTTGGCGAAAAAACCACCAGGTATAGTAAAGCGTTTTGAAGAAAAAAACACCATGTATATATAGTAAGGCGTTTTTTACAGAAAAACACGACCATGTATAGTAAGGCATTTTTGCCGAAAAAAAATGACCATGTATAGTAGGGCGTTTCTTGACAAAAAAAAATAACCTTGTATAGTAAGCCGTTTTTGGACGAAAAAACGACCATGTATAGTAAGGCGTTTTTTGACGAAAAAAATGACCATGTATAGTAGGGCGTTTCTTGACAAAAAAAAATAACCTTGTATAGTAAGCCGTTTTTGGACGAAAAAACGACCATGTATATATAGTAAGGCGTTTTTTGCCGAAATACACGACCATGTATAGTAAGGCGTTTTTGACGAAAAAAAACACCAGGTATAGTAAAGCGTTTTTGAAGAAAAAAAACACCATGTATATATAGTAAGGCGTTTTTTACAGAAAAACACGACCATGTATAGTAAGGTATTTTTGACGAAAAAAAATGACCATGTATAGTAAGGCGTTTTTAGCCGAAAGAAACGACCCTGCTTAGTAAGCGTTTTTTGACGAAAAAACGACCATGTATAGTAAGGCGTTTTTTGACGAAAAAAATGACCATGTATAGTAGGGCGTTTCTTGACAAAAAACACGACCATGTATAGTAAGGCATTTTTGACGAAAAAAAATGACCATGTATAGTAAGGCGTTTTTAGCCGAAAGAAACGACCCTGCTTAGTAAGCGTTTTTGGCGAAAAACGACCATGTATAGTAAGGCGTTTTTGTGAAAAAAATGACCATGTATAGTAAGGCGTTTTAGCGAAAAAGCGACCCTGCTTAGTAAGCGTTTTTGTGAAAAAACGACCATGTATAGTAAGGCGTTTTTTGACGAAAAAAATGACCATGTATAGTAGGGCGTTTCTTGACAAAAAAAAAAAACCTTGTATAGTAAGCCGTTTTTGGACGAAAAAACGACCATGTATATATAGTAAGGCGTTTTTTGCCGAAATACACGACCATGTATAGTAAGGCGTTTTTGACGAAAAAAAACACCAGGTATAGTAAAGCGTTTTTGAAGAAAAAAAACACCATGTATATATAGTAAGGCGTTTTTTACAGAAAAACACGACCATGTATAGTAAGGCATTTTTGACGAAAAAAATGACCATGTATAGTAAGGCGTTTTTAGCCGAAAGAAACGACCCTGCTTAGTAAGCGTTTTTGTGAAAAACGACCATGTATAGTAAGGCGTTTTTGGCGAAAAAATGACCATGTATAGTAGGCGTTTCTTGACAAAAAACACGACCATGTATAGTAAGGCATTTTGGCGAAAAAAATGACCATGTATAATGGCGTTTTTAGCGAAAAAGCGACCCTGCTTAGTAGCGTTTTTGGCGAAAACGACCATGTATAGTAAGGCGTTTTTGTGAAAAAAATGACCATGTATAGTAAGGCGTTTTTAGCGAAAAGCGACCCTGCTTAGTAAGCGTTTTTGGCGAAAAACGACCATGTATAATAAGGCGTTTTTGGCGAAAAAAATGACCATGTATAGTAGGCGTTTCTTGACAAAAAAGCGACCATGTATAGTAAGGCGTTTTTGGCGAAAAAGCGAACATGTATAGTAAGGCATTTTTGTGAAAAAACGACCATGTATAGTAAGGCGTTTTTAGCCGAAAAAAAACGATCATGTATAGTAAGGCTTTTTTTTCCGAAAAAAACGACCATGTATATTCAGGCTTTTTAGCCGAAAAAAATGACCATGTAAAGTAAGGCGTTTTAACTGGAAAAAATGACCATGTATATAGTAAGGCGTTTTTGCCGAAAAAAACGACCATCTATAGTAAGGAGTTTTTTGCCGAAAAACACGACCTTGTATAGCAAGGCGTTTTAGCGAAAAAACGACCATGTATAGTAAGGCGTTTTTGCGAAAAAACGACCATGTATAATAAGGTGTTTTAGCTGAAAAAAATTACCATGTATAGTAAGGCGTTTTAGCCTAAAAAAGCGACCATGTATAGTAAAGCGTTTTGCGAAAAAACGACCATGTATAATGGCGTTTTGGCGAAAAAACGACCTTGTATAACAAGCGTTTTGGCGAAAAAACGACCATGTATAGTAAGCGTTTTGATGAAAAAACGACCATGTATAATAAGGCGTTTATAGCGAAAAAAGCGACCATGTATAGTAAGGCGTTTTATCCCCAAAAAACGACCATGTTTAGTAAGCGTTTTGGGCGAAAAAGCGACCATGTATATATAGTAAGGCGTTTTTGCGAAATACACGACCATGTATAGTCAGGCATTTTTGTGAAAAAAGCGACCATGTATAATCAGGAGTTTATAGCGAAAACAAGCGACCATGTATAGTCAGGCATTTTGGCGAAAAACGACCATGTATAGTAAGGCGTTTTAGCGAAAAAATGACCATGTATAGTAAGGCGTTTTGGCCCCAAAAACACGATCTTGTTGAGTAAGGCGTTTTTGGCGAAAATAACGACCATATATGGTATAGTAAAGCGTTTTTGAAGAAAAAAACAACATGTATATATAGTAAGGCGTTTTTTACAGAAAAACACGACCATGTATAGTAAGGCATTTTTGACGAAAAAAATGACCATGTATAGTAAGGCGTTTTTAGCCGAAAAAAATGTTCATGTAAAGTAGAGCGTTTTAACTGGAAAAAATGACCATGTATATAGTAAGGCGTTTTTGACGAAAAAAACGACCATCTATAGTAAGGAGTTTATAGCCGAAAAAAACGACCATGTATAGTCAGGCGTTTATAGCCGAAAAAAAACGACTATGTATAGTCAGGCGTTTTTGACGAAAAAAACGACCATGTATAGTAAGGTATTTTTTGCCGAAAAAGACAACCATGTATAGTAAGGCGTTTTTGACGAAAAAAACGACCATGTATAGTAAGGCGTTTTTAGCCAAAAAAAAAACGAACATGTTTAGTAAGGCGTTTTTAGCCGAAAAAAAACCGACCATGTATAGTCAGGCTTTTTAGCCGAAAAAAATGTTCATGTAAAGTAGAGCGTTTTAACTGGAAAAAATGACCATGTATATAGTAAGGCATTTTTAGCCGAAAAAAAAAGACCATGTATCATAAGGCGTTTTTTGACAAAAAAAATGACCATGTATAGTAGGGCGTTTTTTGACAAAAAAAACGACCATGTATAGTAAGGCTTTTTTTGACGAAAAAAAAACGACCATGTATAGTAAGGCGTTTCTAGCCCAAAAAAAACGACCATGTATATAGTAAGGCGTTTTTGACGAAAAAAACAACCATGTATAGTAAAGCCTTTTTAGCCCAAAAAAAAGGACCATGTATAGTAAGGCTTTTTTGATAAAAATAAATAAATAAATAAATAAACACCATGTATAGTAAGGCGTTTTTCGCCCAAAAAAAAACCGACCATGTTTAGTAAGCCGTTTTTGGACGAAAAAACGACCATGTATAGTAAGGCGTTTTTTGACGAAAAAAAACACCAGGTAAAGCGTTTTTGACGGAAAAAAAACACCATGTATATATAGTAAGGCGTTTTTTACAGAAAAACACGACCATGTATAGTAAGGCGTTTTTTGACGAAAAAAATGACCATGTATAGTAAGGCGTTTTTAGCCGAAAAAAACGACCATGTTTAGTAAGCGTTTTTTGACGAAAAAACGACCATGTATAGTAAGGCGTTTTTTGACGAAAAAAAACACCAGGTAAAGCGTTTTTGACGGAAAAAAACACCATGTATATATAGTAAGGCGTTTTTTACAGAAAAACACGACCATGTATAGTAAGGCATTTTTGACGATAAACACGACCATGTATAGTCAGGCTTTTTAGCCGAAAAAAATGACCATGTAAAGTAAGGCGTTTTAACTGGAAAAAATGACCATGTACATAGTAAGGCGTTTTTGACGAAAAAAACGACCATCTATAGTAAGGAGTTTTTTGCCGAAAAACACGACCTTGTATAGCAAGGCGTTTTTGACGAAAAAAACGACCATGTATAGTAAGGCGTTTTTGACGAAAAAAACGACCATGTATAGTAAGGCGTTTATAGCCGAAAAAAACGACCATGTATAGTCAGGCGTTTATAGCCGAAAAAAAATGACTATGTATAGTCAGGCGTTTTTAACGAAAAAACGACCATGTATAGTAAGGTATTTTTTGCCGAAAAAGACGACCATGTATAGTAAGGCGTTTTTGACGAAAAAAACGACCATGTATAGTAAGGCGTTTTTAGCCCAAAAAAACGACCATGTATAGTAAGGCGTTTTTAGCGAAAAAACGACCATGTATAAGTAAGGCTTTTTTTGCCGAAAAAAAACGACCGTGTATAGTTAGGCGTTTTTAGCCCAAAAAAAACGACCATGTATATTAAGGCGTTTTTTACAAAAAACAACCATTTATAGTAAGGCTTTTTTTGCCGAAAAAAAACGACCATGTAATAGTAAGGCTTTTTTTGCCGAAAAAAAACCGACCATGTATATCAGGCTTTTTAGCCGAAAAAAATGACCATGTAAAGTAAGGCGTTTTAACTGGAAAAAATTACCATGTATATAGTAAGGCATTTTTAGCGAAAAAAAAGACCATGTATCATAAGGCGTTTTTTGACAAAAAAAATGACCATGTATAGTAGGGCGTTTTTTGACAAAAAAAACGACCATGTTTAGTAAGGCGTTTTTTGACGAAAAAAACGACCATGTATAGTAAGGCTTTTTTTGACGAAAAAAAACGACCATGTATTGTAAGGCGTTTTTAGCCCAAAAAAAACGACCATGTATATAGTAAGGCGTTTTTGACGAAAAAAACAACCATGTTTAGTAAAGCGTTTTTAGCCCAAAAAAAGGACCATGTATAGTAAGGCTTTTTTGATAAAAATAAATAAATAAATAAATAAACACCATAAATAGTAAGGCTTTTTTTGCCAAATAAAAACGACCATGTATAGTAAGGCGTTTTTCGCCCAAAAAAAAACCGACCATGTTTAGTAAGCCGTTTTTGGACGAAAAAACGACCATGTATATATAGTAAGGCGTTTTTTGCCGAAATACACGACCATGTATAGTAAGGCGTTTTTGACGAAAAAAAACACCAGGTATAGTAAAGCGTTTTTGAAGAAAAAAAACACCATGTATATATAGTAAGGCGTTTTTTACAGAAAAACACGACCATGTATAGTAAGGCATTTTTGACAAAAAAAAATGACCATGTATAATAAGGCGTTTTTAGCCGAAAGAAACGACCCTGCTTAATAAGCGTTTTTTGACGAAAAAACGACCATGTATAGTAAGGTGTTTTTTGACGAAAAAAATGACCATGTATAGTAGGGCGTTTCTTGACAAAAAAAACGACCATGTATAGTAAGGCGTTTTTAGCCGAAAAAAACGACCATGTATAGTAAGGCGTTTTTGACGAAAAAAACAACCATGTATAGTAAGGCTTTTTTTGCCGAAAAAAAACGATCATGTATAGTAAGGCTTTTTTTTCCGAAAAAAAAACCGACCATGTATATTCAGGCTTTTTAGCCGAAAAAAATGACCATGTAAAGTAAGGCGTTTTAACTGGAAAAAATGACCATGTATAGTAAGGCGTTTTAAGCCGAAAAAAATGACCATGTATAGTAAGGCGTTTTTAGCCTAAAAAAACGACCATGTATAGTAAGGCGTTTTTAGCCTAAAAAAACGACCATGTATAGTAAGGCGTTTTTAGCCGAAAAAAATGAGCATGTATAGTAAGGCGTTTTTGACGAAAAAAATGACCTTGTATAGCAAGGCGTTTTGGACGAAAAAAACGACCATGTATAGTAAGGCGTTTTTGATGAAAAAAACGACCATGTATAGTAAGGCGTTTATAGCCGAAAAAAACGACCATGTATAGTCAGGCGTTTATCAGAATCAGAATCAGAATCAGAATCATCTTTATTGGCCAAGTATGTAGAACACACAAGGAATTTGTCTCCGGTATACACGCTGCATTAGTATCATCATAAACAAGAACATGACAAATAGGTATGGAAGGACATTTCATAATGTAAGTGAACCATAGTTTCAAGCAGAGCTAAAGTGATCAGTGGTAGAATACAATACTATTACCATGTTTAGTAAGCCGTTTTTTGCCGAAATACACGACCATGTATAGTCAGGCATTTTTGACGAAAAAAACGACCATGTATAATCAGGAGTTTATAGCCGAAAACAAACGACCACGTATAGTCAGGCGTTTTTGACGAAAAAAACGACCATGTATAGTAAGGCGTTTTTAGCCGGAAAAAAAATGACCATGTATAGTAAGGCGTTTTTGGCCCCCAAAAAACACGACCTTGTTGAGTAAGGCGTTTTTGGCCGAAAATAACGACCATATATAGTAAGGCGTTTTTGAAGAAAAAAACGACCATGTTTTGCAAGGCGTTTTTAGCGTAAGGCGTTTTTAACCGAAAAAAACGACCAAGTATATAATAAGGCGTTTTTAGCCGAAAAAACAACCATGTATAGTAAGGCTTTTTTTGCCGAATAAAAACGACCATGTATAGTAAGGCGTTTTTAGCCCAAAAAAAACGGAGCATGTTTAGTAAGCCGTTTTTGGACGAAAAAACGACCATGTATATATAGTAAGGCGTTTTTTGCCGAAAAACACAACCATGTATAGTAAGGCATTTTTGACGAAAAAAACCACCATGTATAGTCAGGCGTTTTTGACGAAAAAAAACACCATGTACAGCAAGTAGTTTTTAGCCGAAAAAAACGGCACGTATCGTCAGGCGTTTTTAGCCAAAAAAACAACCATGTATAGTAAGGCGTTTTTAGCCGAAAAAAAACGACCATGTATAGTAAGGCGTTTTTAGCCGGAAAAAACGACGAAAAAAAACGACCATGTCTAGTAAGGCATTTTTGCCCCCCCCAAAAAACCCGACCATGTTGAGTAAGGCGTTTTTGGCCAAAAATAACGACCATGTATAGTAAGGTGTTTTTGACGAAAAAAATGACCATGTTTTGCAAGGCGTTTTTAGCGTAAGGCGTTTTTAACCGAAAAAAACCCATGTATAGTAAGGGGTTTTTGGCTGAAAAAAAAACAACCATGTTAATAAGGCGTTTTTTGACGAAAAAAATGACCATGTATATAGTAAGGCGTTTTTAGCCGGAAAAAACGACCATGTATAGTAAGGCGTTTTTGACGAAAAAAATGACCATGCATAGTAAGCCGTTTTTAGCCGAAAGAAACGATCATGTATAGTAAGGCGTTTTTTGCCGAAAAAAACGCTGAAAAAAACGACCATGTATTGTCAGGCGTTTTTTTGCCGAAAAACACGACCATGTATAGTAAGGCGTTTTTGACGAAAAGACCCACCAGGCGTTTTTGACGAAAAAAAACACCATGTACATGTATAGTAAGGCGTTTTTAGCCGGAAAAAAATGACCATGTATAGTAAGGCGTTTTTAGCTGAAAAAAACGACCATCTATAGTAAGGCTTTTTTTGCCGAAAAAAACAACCATGTATAGTGAGGCTTTTAATAAAGAAACGACCATGTATAGTAAGGCGTTTTTACGAAAAACGACCATGTCTAGTAAGGCGTTTTGACGAAAAAGCGACCATATATAGTAAGCCGTTTTAGCGAAAAAACGACCATGTATATGGTAAGTAGTTTTAGCCCGAAAAACGACCATGTATATAGTAAGGCGTTTTTTGCCGAAAAAAACGACCATGTATAGATTAAGGCGTTTTTTGCCGAAAAAAACGACCATGTATGTATAGTAAGGCGTTTTTCCCGAAAAACACAACCATGTATAAGGTAAGGCGTTTTTGACGAAAAAAATTACCATGTATCGTAAGGCGTTTTGGACGAAAAAAACGACCATGTATAGTAAGGCGTTTTTGATGAAAAAAACGACCATGTATAGTAAGGCGTTTATAGCCGAAAAAAACGACCATGTATAGTCAGGCGTTTATCAGAATCAGAATCAGAATCAGAATCATCTTTATTGGCCAAGTATGTAGAACACACAAGGAATTTGTCTCCGGTATACACGCTGCATTAGTATCATCATAAACAAGAACATGACAAATAGGTATGGAAGGACATTTCATAATGTAAGTGAACCATAGTTTCAAGCAGAGCTAAAGTGATCAGTGGTAGAATACAATACTATTACCATGTTTAGTAAGCCGTTTTTGGACGAAAAAACGACCATGTATATATAGTAAGGCGTTTTTTGCCGAAATACACGACCATGTATAGTCAGGCATTTTTGACGAAAAAAACGACCATGTATAATCAGGAGTTTATAGCCGAAAACAAACGACCACGTATAGTCAGGCGTTTTTGACGAAAAAAACGACCATGTATAGTAAGGCGTTTTTAGCCGGAAAAAAAATGACCATGTATAGTAAGGCGTTTTTGGCCCCCAAAAAACACGACCTTGTTGAGTAAAGGCGTTTTGGCGAAAATAACGACCATATATAGTAAGGCGTTTTTGAAGAAAAACGACCATGTTTTGCAAGGCGTTTTTAGCGTAAGGCGTTTTTAACGGAAAAAAACGACCAAGTATATAATAAGGCGTTTTTAGCCGAAAAAACAACCATGTATAGTAAGGCTTTTTGTGCCGAATAAAAACGACCATGTATAGTAAGGCGTTTTTAGCCCAAAAAAAACGGAGCATGTTTAGTAAGCCGTTTTTGGACGAAAAAACGACCATGTATATATAGTAAGGCGTTTTTTGCCGAAAAACACAACCATGTATAGTAAGGCATTTTTGACGAAAAAAACCACCATGTATAGTCAGGCGTTTTTGACGAAAAAAAACACCATGTACAGCAAGTAGTTTTAGCGAAAAAGCGGCACGTATCGTCAGGCGTTTTTAGCCAAAAAAACAACCATGTATAGTAAGGCGTTTTTAGCCGAAAAAAAACGACCATGTATAGTAAGCAGTTTTTAACCGAAAAAAACGACCATGTATAGTAAGGCGTTTTTAGCGGAAAAACGAAAAAAAACGACCATGTCTAGTAAGGCATTTTTGCCCCCCCAAAAAAACCCGACCATGTTGAGTAAGGCGTTTTTGACGAAAAAAATGACCATGTTTTGCAAGGCGTTTTTAGCGTAAGGCGTTTTTAACCGAAAAAAACCCATGTCTAGTAAGGGGTTTTTGGCTGAAAAAAAAACAACCATGTTAATAAGGCGTTTTTTGACGAAAAAAATGACCATGTATATAGTAAGGCGTTTTTAGCGAAAACGACCATGTATAGTAAGGCGTTTTTGACGAAAAAAATGACCATGCATAGTAAGCCGTTTTTAGCCGAAAGAAACGATCATGTATAGTAAGGCGTTTTTTGCGGAAAAAAACGCTGAAAAAAACGACCATGTATTGTCAGGCGTTTTTGTGCCGAAAAACACGACCATGTATAGTAAGGCGTTTTGACGAAAAGACCCACCAGGCGTTTTGACGAAAAAACACCATGTACATGTATAGTAAGGCATTTTTAGCGGAAAAAAAATGACCATGTATAGTAAGGCGTTTTAGCTGAAAAAACGACCATCTATAGTAAGGCTTTTTGTGCCGAAAAAAAAAACCATGTATAGTGAGGCTTTTTAGCCGAAAGAAAGCGACCATGTATAGTAAGGGCGTTTTTACGAAAAACGACCATGTCTAGTAAAGGCGTTTTGACGAAAAAACGACCATATATAGTAAGCCCGTTTAGCGAAAAAACGACCATGTATATGGTAAGTAGTTTTAGCCCAAAAAGCGACCATGTATATAGTAAGGCGTTTTTGCGAAAAAAACGACCATGTATAGATTTAAGGCGTTTTGCGAAAAAAACGACCATGTATGTATAGTAAGGCGTTTTCGAAAAACACAACCATGTATAAGGTAAGGCGTTTTGAAAAAAACCACCATGTATAGTCAGGCGTTTTGAAAAAAAACACCATGTACAGCAAGTAGTTTTAGCCGAAAAAAAACGGCCGCGTATCGTCAGGCGTTTTTAGCCAAAAACAACCATGTATAGTAAGGCGTTTTAGCGAAAAAAAAACGACCATGTATAGTAAGGCGTTTTTAGCCGAAAACGACGAAAAACGACCATGTCTAGTAAGGCATTTTTTGCCCCCAAAAACCCGACCATGTTGAGTAAGGCGTTTTTAACCGACCATGTAATAGTAAGGCGTTTTTGACGAAAAAAATGACCATGTTTTGCAAGGCGTTTTTAGCGTAAGGCGTTTTTGTCTAGTAAGGGGTTTTTGGCTGAAAAAAAACAACCATGTTAATAAGGCGTTTTTGACGAAAAAATGACCATGTATATAGTAAAGCGTTTTTAGCGGAAAAAGCGACCATGTATAGTAAGGCGTTTTGACGAAAAAAATGACCATGCATAGTAAGCCGTTTTTAGCGAAAAAACGATCATGTATAGTAAGGCGTTTTTGCGAAAAACGCTGAAAAAACGACCATGTATTGTCAGGCGTTTTTGCGAAAAACACAACCATGTATAGTAAGGCGTTTTTGACGAAAAGACCCACCAGGCGTTTTTGACGAAAAAAAACACCATGTACATGTATAGTAAGGCGTTTTTAGCCGGAAAAAAATGACCATGTATAGTAAGGCGTTTTTAGCTGAAAAAAACGACCATCTATAGTAAGGCTTTTTTTGCCGAAAAAAACAACCATGTATAGTGAGGCTTTTTTAGCCGAAAGAAACGACCATGTATAGTAAGGCGTTTTTTACGAAAAAAACGACCATGTCTAGTAAGGCGTTTTTGACGAAAAAAACGACCATATATAGTAAGCCGTTTTAGCCGAAAAAAACGACCATGTATATGGTAAGTAGTTTTTAGCCCGAAAAAAAACGACCATGTATATAGTAAGGCGTTTTTGCGAAAAAACGACCATGTATAGATTAAGGCGTTTTTTGCCGAAAAACGACCATGTATGTATAGTAAGGCGTTTTGACGAAAAACACAACCATGTATAAGGTAAGGCGTTTTTGACGAAAAAAATTACCATGTATAGTAAGGCGTTTTGAAAAAAACGACCATGTATAGTAAGGCGTTTTTAGCCGAAAAAACGACCATGTATAGTAAGGCGTTTTGCGAAAAAACGCCAAAAACGACCATGTATTGTCAGGCGTTTTTAGAAAAAAACGACCATGTATAGTAAGGCGTTTTTATTGGACCAGGCGTTTTGGACGAAAAACCACCATGTATAGTAAGGCGTTTTTAGCTCCAAAAACCCGACCATGTTGAGTAAGGCGTTTTTATCATAAACAACGACCATGTATAGTAAGGTGTTTTTGCCGAAAAAATGACCATGTTTAGCAAGGCGTTTTTAGCGTAAGGCGTTTTAACGAAAAAACCCATGTATAGTAAGGGGTTTTTGGCTGAAAAAAACAACCATGCTAATAAGGCGTTTTTTGACGAAAGAATGACCATGTATATAGTAAGGCGTTTTAGCCGATGTATAGTAAGGCGTTTTTGACGAAAAATGACCATGCATAGTAAGCCGTTTTTAGCCGAAAGAAACGATCATGTAAGGCGTTTTTGCGAAAAACGCTGACGACCATGTATAGTCAGGCGTTTTGCGAAAAACACGACCATGTATAATAAGGAGTTTTTTGACGAAAGACCCACCAGGCGTTTTGACCAAAAAACACCATGTACATGTATAGTAAGGCGTTTTTAGCCGAAAAAAACGACCATGTATAGTAAGGCGTTTTTAGCCGAAAAAACGACCATGTATAGTAAGGCGTTTTTAGCGAAAAAAACGACCATGTCTAGTAAGGCGTTTTTGGCCCCAAAATAACCCGACCATATATAGTAAAGGCGTTTTTTGGCGAAAAAACGACCATGTTTTGCAAGGCGTTTTTTAGCGTAAAGGCGTTTTTAACCAAAAAACCCATGTCAAGTAAGGGTTTTTGGCTGAAAAAACAACCATGTTTAATAAGGCGTTTTTGACGAAAAAAATGACCATGTATAGTAAGTCGTTTTAGCGAAAAAACGACCATGTATAGTAAGGCGTTTTTAGCCCAAAAAAAATGACCATGTATATAGTAAGCCGTTTTTGCGAAAAAACGACCATGTATATATAGTAAGGCGTTTTTGCGAAAAACACAAAAAACGACCATGTATAGTAAGGCGTTTTTGTGAAAAAAACACACCATGTATAGTAAGGCGTTTTTGACGAAAAAAAATTACCATGTACATGTAAGTAAGTTTTAGCGGAAAAACGACCATGTATTAGTAAGGCGTTTTTAGCTGAAAAAACGACCATGTATAGTAAGGCGTTTTTAGCGAAAAAACGACCATGTATAGTCAGGCGTTTTAGAATCGAAAGAAACGACCATGTATAGTAAGGCGTTTTAGCCGAAAAACGACGTAAAACGACCATGTCTAGTAAGGCGTTTTTGCCCCAAAAAACGACCATATTAGTAAGTCGTTTTAGACGAAAAAATGACCATGTTTATGGTAAGTAGTTTTTAGCGTAAGGCGTTTTAACCGACCCATGTCTATAGTAAGGCGTTTTGGCGAAAAAACAACCATGTTTAGAGATTAAGGCGTTTTTGCGAAAAAAGCGACCATGTATGTAGTAAGGCGTTTTTTTTTAGCCGGAAAACGACCATGTATAGTAAGGCGTTTTTGACGAAAAAACCACCATGTATAGTAAGGCGTTTTTTGCCGAAAGAAACGACCATGTATAGTCAGGCAGTTTTTGCCTAAAAAACGACCATGTATTGTCAGGCGTTTATAGCGAAAAAAACGACCACGTATAGTCAGGGCGTTTTGAGCGAAAAAACGACCATGTATATAGTAAGGCGCTTTTAGCGGAAAAACGATGAAAACGACGACATGTATAGTAAGGCATTTTGGCCCCAAAAAACACGACCTTGTTGAGTAAGGCGTTTTTGGCGAAAAATAACGACCATATATAGTAAGGCGTTTTTGAAGAAAAAAATGACCATGTTTTGCAAGCGTTTTTAGCGTAAGGCGTTTTAACGAAAAAACCCATGTATAGTAAGCGGTTTTAACTGAAAAAAACGACCATGCTAATAAGGCGTTTTTTGACGAAAAAATGACCATGTATATAGTAAGGCGTTTTAGCGGAAAAAGCGACCATGTATAGTAAGGCGTTTTTGACGAAAAAATGACCATGCATAGTAAGCCGTTTTTAGCCGAAAGAAGCGATCATGTATAGTAAGGCGTTTTTGCGAAAAAACGCTGAAAAACGACCATGTATTGTCAGGCGTTTTTGCGAAAAACACGACCATGTATAGTAAGGCGTTTTTTGACGAAAAAGACCCACCAGGCGTTTTTGACGAAAAAACACCATGTACATGTATAGTAAGGCGTTTTTAGCCGGAAAAAAATGACCATGTATAGTAAGGCGTTTTTAGCTGAAAAAAACGACCATCTATAGTAAGGCTTTTTTTGCCGAAAAAAACAACCATGTATAGTGAGGCTTTTTTAGCCGAAAGAAACGACCATGTATAGTAAGGCGTTTTTTACGAAAAAAACGACCATGTCTAGTAAGGCGTTTTTGACGAAAAAAACGACCATATATAGTAAGCCGTTTTAGCCGAAAAAAACGACCATGTATATGGTAAGTAGTTTTTAGCCCGAAAAAAAACGACCATGTATATAGTAAGGCGTTTTTTGCCGAAAAAAACGACCATGTATAGATTAAGGCGTTTTGCGAAAAACGACCCATGTATGTATAGTAAGGCGTTTTTCCGGAAAAACACAACCATGTATAAGGTAAGGCGTTTTTGACGAAAAAAATTACCATGTATCGTAAGGCGTTTTGGACGAAAAAAACGACCATGTATAGTAAGGCGTTTTTGATGAAAAAAACGACCATGTATAGTAAGGCGTTTATAGCCGAAAAAAACGACCATGTATAGTCAGGCGTTTATCAGAATCAGAATCAGAATCAGAATCAGAATCATCTTTATTGGCCAAGTATGTAGAACACACAAGGAATTTGTCTCCGGTATACACGCTGCATTAGTATCATCATAAACAAGAACATGACAAATAGGTATGGAAGGACATTTCATAATGTAAGTGAACCATAGTTTCAAGCAGAGCTAAAGTGATCAGTGGTAGAATACAATACTATTACCATGTTTAGTAAGCCGTTTTTGGACGAAAAAACGACCATGTATATATAGTAAGGCGTTTTTTGCCGAAATACACGACCATGTATAGTCAGGCATTTTTGACGAAAAAAACGACCATGTATAATCAGGAGTTTATAGCCGAAAACAAACGACCACGTATAGTCAGGCGTTTTTGACGAAAAAAACGACCATGTATAGTAAGGCGTTTTTAGCCGGAAAAAAAATGACCATGTATAGTAAGGCGTTTTTGGCCCCCAAAAAACACGACCTTGTTGAGTAAGGCGTTTTTGGCCGAAAATAACGACCATATATAGTAAGGCGTTTTTGAAGAAAAAAACGACCATGTTTTGCAAGGCGTTTTTAGCGTAAGGCGTTTTAACCTAAAAACGACCAAGTATATAATAAGGCGTTTTAGCGAAAAAACAACCATGTATAGTAAGGCTTTTTTGCGAATAAAAGCGACCATGTATATAGTAAGGCGTTTTTAGCCCAAAAACGGAGCATGTTTAGTAAGCCGTTTTGGACAAAAACGACCATGTATATATAGTAAGGCGTTTTTGCCGAAAAACACAACCATGTATAGTAAGGCATTTTTGTGAAAAAACCACCATGTATAGTCAGGCGTTTTGACGAAAAAAAACACCATGTACAGCAAGTAGTTTTTTAGCGAAAAACGGCACGTATCGTCAGGCGTTTTAGCCAAAAACAACCATGTATAGTAAGGCGTTTTTAGCGAAAAAACGACCATGTATAGTAAGCAGTTTTTAACCAAAAAACGACCATGTATAGTAAGGCGTTTTTAGTCTAGTAAGGCATTTTTGCCCCCAAAAAACCCGACCATGTTGAGTAAAGGCGTTTTGACGAAAAAATGACCATGTATATAAGGCGTTTTAACCGAAAAACCCATGTCTAGTAAGGGTTTTGGCTGAAAAAAACAACCATGTTAATAAGGCGTTTTGGAAAAATGACCATGTATATAGTAAGGCGTTTTTAGCAAAAAACGACCATGTATAGTAAGGCGTTTTTGAGCGAAAAAATGACCATGCATAGTAAGCCGTTTTTAGCGAAAGAAGCGATCATGTATAGTAAGGCGTTTTGCGAAAAACGCTGAAAAACGACCATGTATTGTCAGGCGTTTTTGCGAAAAACACGACCATGTATAGTAAGGCGTTTTTGACGAAAAGACCCACCAGGCGTTTTTGACGAAAAAAAACACCATGTACATGTATAGTAAGGCATTTTTAGCCGGAAAAAAATGACCATGTATAGTAAGGCGTTTTTAGCTGAAAAAAACGACCATCTATAGTAAGGCTTTTTTTGCCGAAAAAAACAACCATGTATAGTGAGGCTTTTTTAGCCGAAAGAAACGACCATGTATAGTAAGGCGTTTTTTACGAAAAAAACGACCATGTCTAGTAAGGCGTTTTTGACGAAAAAAACGACCATATATAGTAAGCCGTTTTAGCCGAAAAAAACGACCATGTATATGGTAAGTAGTTTTTAGCCCAAAAAAAAACGACCATGTATATAGTAAGGCGTTTTTTGCCGAAAAAAACGACCATGTATAGATTAAGGCGTTTTTTGCCGAAAAAAACGACCATGTATGTATAGTAAGGCGTTTTTCCCGAAAAACACAACCATGTATAAGGTAAGGCGTTTTTGACGAAAAAAACCACCATGTATAGTCAGGCGTTTTTGACGAAAAAAAACACCATGTACAGCAAGTAGTTTTTAGCCGAAAAAAACGGCACGTATCGTCAGGCGTTTTTAGCCAAAAAAACAACCATGTATAGTAAGGCGTTTTTAGCCTAAAAAAAACGACCATGTATAGTAAGGCGTTTTTAGCCGGAAAAAACGACGAAAAAAAACGACCATGTCTAGTAAGGCATTTTTGCCCCCCCCAAAAAACCCGACCATGTTGAGTAAGGCGTTTTGGCCAAAAATAACGACCATGTATAGTAAGGTGTTTTTGACGAAAAAATGACCATGTTTTGCAAGGCGTTTTTAGCGTAAGGCGTTTTAACCGAAAAAACCCATGTATAGTAAGGGTTTTTGGCTGAAAAAACAACCATGCTAATAAGGCGTTTTTGACGAAAAAATGACCATGTATATAGTAAGGCGTTTTAGCGGAAAACGACCATGTATAGTAAGGCGTTTTGACGAAAAAAATGACCATGCATAGTAAGCCGTTTTTAGCGAAAGAAGCGATCATGTATAGTAAGGCGTTTTGCGAAAAACGCTGAAAACGACCATGTATTGTCAGGCGTTTTTGCCGAAAAACACGACCATGTATAGTAAGCGTTTTTGACGAAAGACCCACCAGGCGTTTTGACGAAAAAACACCATGTACATGTATAGTAAGCGTTTTTAGCCGGAAAAAATGACCATGTATAGTAAGGCGTTTTAGCTGAAAAAACGACCATCTATAGTAAGGCTTTTTTGCGAAAAAACAACCATGTATAGTGAGGCTTTTTTAGCGAAAGAAAGCGACCATGTATAGTAAGGCGTTTTACGAAAAACGACCATGTCTAGTAAAGCGTTTTTGACGAAAAAACGACCATATATAGTAAGCCGTTTTAGCCGAAAAAAACGACCATGTATATGGTAAGTAGTTTTTAGCCCGAAAAAAAACGACCATGTATATAGTAAGGCGTTTTTTGCCGAAAAAAACGACCATGTATAGATTAAGGCGTTTTTTGCCGAAAAAAACGACCATGTATGTATAGTAAGGCGTTTTTCCCGAAAAACACAACCATGTATAAGGTAAGGCGTTTTTGACGAAAAAAATTACCATGTATCGTAAGGCGTTTTGGACGAAAAAAACGACCATGTATAGTAAGGCGTTTTTGATGAAAAAAACGACCATGTATAGTAAGGCGTTTATAGCCGAAAAAAACGACCATGTATAGTCAGGCGTTTATCAGAATCAGAATCAGAATCAGAATCATCTTTATTGGCCAAGTATGTAGAACACACAAGGAATTTGTCTCCGGTATACACGCTGCATTAGTATCATCATAAACAAGAACATGACAAATAGGTATGGAAGGACATTTCATAATGTAAGTGAACCATAGTTTCAAGCAGAGCTAAAGTGATCAGTGGTAGAATACAATACTATTACCATGTTTAGTAAGCCGTTTTTGGACGAAAAAACGACCATGTATATATAGTAAGGCGTTTTTGCGAAATACACGACCATGTATAGTCAGGCATTTTTGACGAAAAAAACGACCATGTATAATCAGGAGTTTATAGCGAAAACAAGCGACCACGTATAGTCAGGCGTTTTGACGAAAAAAACGACCATGTATAGTAAGGCGTTTTTAGCGGAAAAAATGACCATGTATAGTAAGCGTTTTGGCCCCAAAAACACGACCTTGTTGAGTAAAGCGTTTTTGGCGAAAATAACGACCATATATAGTAAGGCGTTTTGAAGAAAAACGACCATGTTTTGCAAGGCGTTTTTAGCGTAAGCGTTTTAACCGAAAAACGACCAAGTATATAATAAAGCGTTTTTAGCGAAAAAACAACCATGTATAGTAAGGCTTTTTGCGAATAAAACGACCATGTATAGTAAGGCGTTTTAGCCCAAAAAGCGGAGCATGTTTAGTTAGCCGTTTTGGACTAAAAACGACCATGTATATATAGTAAGGCGTTTTTGCGAAAAACACAACCATGTATAGTAAGGCATTTTTGACTAAAAAACCACCATGTATAGTCAGGCGTTTTTGACGAAAAAAACACCATGTACAGCAAGTAGTTTTAGCGAAAAAGCGGCGCGTATCGTCAGGCGTTTTTAGCCAAAAACAACCATGTATAGTAAGGCGTTTTAGCGAAAAACGACCATGTATAGTAAGGCGTTTTTAGCGAAAAAAACGACCATGTATAGTAAGCAGTTTTAACCTAAAAACGACCATGTATAGTAAGGCGTTTTACGAAAAAACGACCATGTCTAGTAAGGCGTTTTTGAAAAACGACCATATATAGTAAGCCGTTTTAGCGAAAAAACGACCATGTATATGGTAAGTAGTTTTAGCCAAAAACGACCATGTATATAGTAAGGCGTTTTTGCGAAAAAACGACCATGTATAGATTAAGGCGTTTTTTGCCGAAAAAAACGACCATGTATGTATAGTAAGGCGTTTTTCCCGAAAAACACAACCATGTATAAGGTAAGGCGTTTTTGACGAAAAAAATTACCATGTATCGTAAGGCGTTTTTGACGAAAAAAACGACCATGTAAAGCACATATGTCAAAGTGCCGGCCCGCGGGCCAGATCCGGCCCGCGAGAAGGTTTTCAGTGGCCCGTGGGATGATGTTGATTTATTATTAGAACCGGCCCGCGGACGGCCGCAAGCCGAGAGCCCACAGATCTTTTACACGCACCAATACTACATTTCCCACAATGCAACGTTGCCGCGCCAAGCAGTCGGGCGCTTTATTTCAATATTTACTAGTGCAGCAGTCGTTCGGATAACAGTGACGTTAGCTTGCAGATATCCATCAAAAATGGCAAAACGGAAGGTGGACACCTATAACCGGGGGTTTCAAACAAGGTGGGAGTCAGAGTACATGTTCACGGACGTAGCTGTAAAACCTGTGTGTCTTCTGTGTGGAGAAAGTGTGGCCGTATTGAAAGAGTATAATCTGAGACGACAGCATGAAACGAAACGCGCGGACAAAAACAATAATATGGACATCGAACAAAGGCTACAGAAGGTTGAGGAATTAAAACGAAGCCTCAAATCTCAACAGGCTCTGTTCAAAAAAGCCAAATCACAAAGCCAGGCTGCTGTCAATGCCAGTTTTATTGTGGCAGAAGAGATCGCTAAATCAGCCCGGCCATTTACGGAGGGGGATTTAATTAAAAACTGTATGCTTAAAGTTTGTGACGAAGTTTGCCCTGAAAAAAGCAACTCTTTTTAAACGTGAGCATGAGCAGAAACACCATTGCCGAGCGAGTAGAGCAGTTGTCCATTAATCGAAAAGAGCAGCTTGTGAAAAGGGAAAACATTTCATCGCATACTCCTTGGCTGTGGATGAGAGCGCCGACATTTCTGACGTTGCCCAGCTGTCAATCTTCATTCGCGGAGTGGACTGAAGCCTAAGCGTGACAGAGGAGTTTTTGGCTTTACGTCCTATGCATGGCACAACTACGGAGCATGATTTATTTGAGGAGTGAATGATCGAAAATTGTTATTATTTGGGGGGGTTTCTGTAAATGTAGCCCAATTTTGCTAAAAGAGAAAATATGGGCTATTGCTGGTGCTTCTTTTCATTCAATGTTGATGGGTATTTTTATCCAAAGAAACTTTGTCTTTGTGCCTGTCGAAAATTAAAGTTTACTGACAGCCATAAGAAAATGTTGCTTTATTTATTTGATCATATTGAAATGAAGTTGTTAGGTTTTCAGTAGATTCAATTCGGTTCAATAAACTGCATGCGGTAGGTTTAAAATTTTTCAATGAACATTCGATCAGTCCGGCCCTCGGCTTGGAGCAAAAATTTTTATTTGGCCCTCCGTCCATTTGACTTTGACACCCCTGATGTAAAGTAAGGCTTTTTTGGCCGAAAAAAACGACCATGTATATAGTAAGGCGTTTTTCCCGAAAAACACGACCATGTATAAGGTAAGACGTTTTTGACGAAAAAAACGACTATGTACAGCAAGGCGTTTATAGCCGACAAAAACGACTATGTATAGTAAGCAGATTTTAGCCGAAAAACACAACCATGTATATCCATCCATCCATTTTCCGAACCGCTTGATCCCCACTAGGGTCGCGGGGGGTGCTAGAGCCTATCCCAGCTGTCTTCGGGCAGTAGGCGGGGGAGACCCTGAATCGGTTGCCAGCCAATCGCAGGGCACACAGAGACTAACAACCATCCACGCTCACATCCACACACAGGGACAATTTAGAGTGTTCAATCAGCCTGCCATGCATGTTTTTGGAATGTGGGAGGAAACCGGAGTGCCCGGAGAAAACCCACGCAGGCCCGGGGAGAACATGCAAACTCCACACATGGAGGCCGGATCTGGAATTGCACTGTGAAGTCGACGTGCTAACCATTGGACCCTCAGGCCGCCTACGACCATGTATAGTAAGGTGTTTTTGACAAAAAAAACGACCATGTATAGTAAGGCGTTTTTAGCCGAAAAAAACGACCATGGCATCGTAAGGCGTTTTTAGAAGAAAAAAACGACCATGGCGTCGTAAGGCGTTTTTAGCCGAAAAAAACGACCATGTATAGTAAGGCGTTTTTAGCGAAAAAGCGACCATGGCGCCATGTATAGTAAGGCGTTTAGCCGAAAAACGACCATGTATAGTAAGGCGTTTTTAGCCGAAAAAAACGCCATGTATAGTAAGTTTTTAGCCGAAAAACCCCGACCTTGTATAGTAAGGCGTTTTGGGCTGAAAAAAACAACCATGTATAGTAAGGCATTTTTAGCCCGAAAAAAATGACCATGTATATATAGTAAGGAGTTTTTAGCCGAAAAAAATGACCATGTATATATAGTAAGGCGTTTTTTGCCCGAAAAACACGAAAATATATAGTAAGGCGCTTTTGACGAAAAAAACGCCATGTATAGTAAGGCGTTTTTAGCCGAAAAAAACGCCATGTATAGTAAGGCGTTTTAGCCCGAAAAAAACGACCATGTATAGTAAGGCGTTTTTAGCCGAAAAAAACGCCATGTATAGTAAGTTTTTAGCCGAAAAACCCCGACCTTGTATAGTAAGGCGTTTTGGGCTGAAAAAAACAACCATGTATAGTAAGGAGTTTTTAGCCGAAAAAAATGACCATGTATATATAGTAAGGCGTTTTTTGCCCGAAAAACACGAAAATATATAGTAAGGCGCTTTTGACGAAAAAAACGACCATGTATAGTAAGGCGTTTTTAGCCCGAAAAAAACAACCATGTATAGTAAGGCGTTTTTAGCCCCCCCAAAAAACCCGACCTTGTTTAGTAAGGCGTATTTAGCCCGAAAAAAACAACCATGAATAGTAAGGCTTTTTTAGCCCCCCAAAAAACCCGACCTTGTTTAGTAGTTTTTAGCCGAAAAAAACGACCATGTTTTTCAAGGCATTTTAACCGAAAAAAAACGACCATGTATAGAAAGGCGTTTTCGGCTGAAAAAAACGACCATGACATGATCTAGGGGTCATAACTGGAATAGGATACCGGATATCGATTGGCGGATAATGATGACGCCTTTATAAAATCCAATACTGTACTCTTTCAACAAAATTAATGCCAATGAGACACAGGTCCAAACAATGAAAAGTTTTAATGTCGAGAACACCACAAGAGGTCATGAGTCATTCAAATGTAACTAAAATAGTCATGAATCCTCTTTCTGCTGGCAATGCCTCGTTTTGTTGTCATTATGCATCCTTAATTATCCATGGGGCACAATGTACTAAAAATGAACGACTAGCACTTTAAAAACTAAATAAATGGATGCACTTCAAAACAGTCAGCTGGTGTTTCTTTTAACCAGCAGATAGCGCACTCGCCTCAGTTTCAGTTGACTTATGAGCTATTCATTTCTCACATGCATTCTAACTGCATATTTACACGATTGTTTGAAACTGTAAAAATTGTCATCCACCCCTTCAAAATCAATTAAAAGCAGCGTTTAGCATAAAAAGGTTAATGGAACAATGTTGACAAATGGAACACGCCCATTTTGCTGCAAAATGTCAAACAACCAGATGCTTAAATCAAGTGAACGTCAAAAATTGTCCACCAGCATCAGAGCATTTCAAAGTCCAGTCGCCGCTAGTCTGGCTGATGGATTCTTGTGTGACAAAAATCATGAAAGAAGCACAATTTTAATTCAAACAAAAAGACAAAAGTCCAAAATACTTGTGCGGTTATGCTATGCTAACATAGCAAAATGTCAAAGTACAGGATGGAAAGCGACAAAGGCAACGAAGTACAAAGTGAGGAACGTCGCAGTGAAAAAGGCAAAAAGTTACCCCACCAGCCTAAAAATCTACCAAAAAAAATGAACTTTTTTTTGTATGGCAACTGACTTGATCCTTCAACTTTCTTCCTTCCTGGAGTGTCTTCATTTCCAGTTACTTTTTTTTTGTAATCATGGCCATCATGCACAGTTTGTCCCGATAAACAAATCCAAAAAAAGGCTACGGCGGGTGGGAGGGGACATGAGTTAAGTCCTCAACTTGTGAGCTAACATAGCTTATAATCCGTCTAAGGCAAAAACTACGGAAGTGTGGAGCTGCCAATGTGGAGTAAAAATATTTTGACTGGCAAATACTTTCAAAAGTACTCGTTTGTTCAAACCTACCGGTACTTGCAAGTACATCCAAATGTATTTACAGTGATCCCTCGCTCTAACGCGGTTCACTTTCCGCGGCTTCGCAGTTTTTTTAATGCTTTTAAACAGTGAATTGCTTTCTGCATCCTGACTAGCTAAGGCACTGACCGACGTGGCCAGTCTCCGCACTTCGTCTCTGTACAGCTTGCCAAATTTACCTTTGCAAAGTTTTGGTCTTTGGTTTCATTGTATCAATGGCGGATGCTGGTCTGTCAAGGAGGGGAAGCTGAATTTCAGCCTACATCATAAAATGTGTCCGTTTATTTATACGTGAATTCTACTCTTCATTCCTTTTCAAAAAAATGAAAAGGATGCCTTCACTATAAGATCGGTGATTGGCTCATTTTGCTGTCAATCAAAAAGAGATTCAGCCTCAAACACAGTTTAAAGCACAGTGAAGCTGCGGGAATGAATGAGAAGAGAGTCGCATCGTAACTAGTATTAAAAAGCTGATTCCGAACAAAAGTTGAGCGTGTTGTAGTGCATATTTAGTCAATGACATGTCCACACAATTGTACGTACACACATATATTTGATCACTTACTTTTTGACATTTTAGGGGAAGCTGAGCTTCCCTTGCAGTCTTCGAGCAATCGCCTCTGCATTGTATACATAGTTCAGGACAAAGCATATTTGAAATTTTGTCCCTCTCACATTTTTTTGCTTTTTTTTTTTTTTAAATAAATCCTACTTCACGGATTTCACTTATCACTGGTTCTTTTTGGAACGTAACCCCCGCGATAAACGAGGGAATACTGTATAGGCTGAATGCTACAAACTTAGCACTTGCAAGCATAATGTCAAATGCTAAAAATGCGCGAGCAAAAGTCAATATCCCATGGCATTATGGGAAAATGCTACATTTGTCGCATTTAGCCTAATCAAATGTTTTTGTGGGTTCGTTCGAAGGTATTTAAATAGGCTCAAACGCAACTCGCAAGTATGGGAGTGCGTCTTTGCCACGGGCAAAATATATTTGCTCCACATTGGCAGCTCCACGCTTCTGTAAAAAAAGAAACAAAACGTGGCTAAAACCAAAGGAGCAAAGAATTGGGGGAGTCGTGAAGGCCGGCGTGGGGAGGAGGAGTCACACTCGGAAGCTTTCGGCCTTGCCGTCGATGTGGCGCAGACGCAGGTAGACGTCGGTGCCGATGCCCTGCATCGACTGGATGGACAGCGAGCCCCCGAGGTACTCGGCGTACGCTCGTGACGTCGGCAGCCCGAAACCGAACCTGAAACCCCAAAAGTAAAATCAATAGAATATCCTAAAAAAATGACCATGTATAGTAAGGCGATAAAAAAAAAAAAAGACCATATATAGTAAGGCGTTTTTAACCAAAAGAACGACCATGTATAATATAGTAAAGCGTTTTTTAGCGAAAAAAACAACCATGTATTGTAATTCAGATTGAATACAGATGAAGTGAATTTTTCAGACTCACTCAATTGAGTTTTTCATAACTGGTGCTTACCCGTGCATGGGGCTCGACTGGTTGCCGCTGTTGGTGATGTTGTTGAAGAAGTTGTTCATGCGAGGGTCCTGCGCGCTCTCCTCGGCCGTGCTGAAGTGGTAATCCATCACCTTGTCGATGATCTTGTGCGGGATGCCACCGCCACGGTCCGAAATCCTGCAGACAGAAAAAATAAAAAAGTCACATCGTGGAGTGTCTTGGCGGCCCGGCACTCGGAGAGAGGCGACTGACCTGATGACGAAGTCGGTGTCATTGTTGGCGATGGTGACCACCACGTCGGGGACGTTGTAAGGTGTGTCCAAGTGGCTCTCCATGGTGGCCCTGATGACGACGCACAGCACATGTCACGGAGCGCCTTCAGATGGACCGAGTGTCATCTGACCGTTATAGGGTGCAGACTTTCATTTGTTCCAGAAAACAAAACATGCACATAAAGTGATCTTTCTGCATTGCAATGAATAAAAATGATATTTTATATATATATATATATATATATATATATATATATATATATATATATATATATATAGAGCTGTCAGTGACATTAATTTAAATGAATTTTATCGGGATCAAAAATTTTCTCGCGAGATTAACGCGGCAGACATCACAGCGGATGTGACGTTGCTCTATAAATAAACCAGAAACAAAACATCAAGCGCGCTGCACAAGTCCACGCACGTTTGTTTTGCCAGCCACGGCAGCGCGAGACACCGAAAACGGATATTTAAATAGTTTATGAATGGAAAGTTTACTTTTAAAAAGTTGCCACATTGTTCCACTGACAAGACCAAAATGACCTGGATGTTTTGCAGTCGTAAACTGAGCTATCATCATAGCACGTCGAGTCTGAAATACCATTTAATTAATGGCCAAGCACACCGCTGACGTGAGTAGTCCGCCCCCCTCGTCTCAGACAGACGAGGGGGGCTCATTTCAAAGCGAAGAAAATGGATGACACGACAAAGAACAAAGTTGCTGAAGCAATCGGCAATTTAAACAGCGTGGGCTAAAATGTTGCTAGAACAGGGGTGTCTTTATTTAGCTCATTTGTGCATAGTTGTCATGTTTGTCCGTCTGCAATCTGACGTTTGAAGAAGTAAATTGCGTTGCAGCCGGCGCTCCACTTCCGGGTTGGACCTTTGGGACTTGTAGTTCTTTTGTTCGATTCGACTTGATATGTTCATGCCGGCGCTCCACTTCCGGGATTGAGTATTGGGACTTGTAGTTCTTTTGTTCGATTCGACTTTATGTTTGTGTTGAATGGTTTCTTACGTTTAAAACAATGAATAATGATGACGATAATGATACATAGTGAAATCAGGGTTGATTACATTATTTATTAAACGTATTGTTAGATAAAGGTATTCATACCTGTCGGCGCCTGTTGCATCAGGCGCCGACAGGTATGGCTGCCTCGGTTACACGCTCCCTAGTATTGTCCCTGTTTTTGGCATTTTCGTTAGTTTTTGGCGACCCTACGCGGCTTACTTACACGAGGAAAAGCTGCTTAGCATTGGGGAGTCGACGCTCGGACTTTTTCACCAGCACACGAAAATCCACAAGGTTTTTGAGCTAGTCGCGGCGGAGCGGCGGCGCTGTACGGCGCATGGAAACGACGTCGGAGGAGGGGAAGCGAGCGGCGTGCTCGTCAAGCTCCGGCAACGTGGATTCGAACCCGCTCCCATCGATCCATCTTGCTAATCTACGATCTCTGCCAAACAAGATGGATGAGCTTCTCCTCCTCACGAAGACCAACAAGACCTTTGCAAGTTCTGCTGCGCTCTGCTTCACTGAAACCTGGCTCAGTGACCGCCACCCGGATTCCGCGCTACATCTACCCGGCTTCCGCCTTCTCCGAGCCGACCGCGACACGGAGCTATCAGGGAAATCGAAGGTGGTGGGATTTGCTTCTATATCAACGAAGAATGGTGCACTGATGTCACGAAGCTCGACGCACACTGCAGCCCGGACCTGGAGTCGCTGTCTTTAAACTGCAAGCCATTCTACTCGCCACGTGAGTTCGCCTCTTTTTTACTCGTCGGTGTTTACATTGCGCCACAAGCTAATGCTAACGCGCGATACAAACGCTAGCTGACCAAGTAAACAAACTCGAACTAAAATACCCAGAGTCACCCCTGATCATTTTGGGCGATTTTAATAGAGCACATCTTAACCGCGAACTTCCCAGATATAAGCAGCACATCGACTGTTTCACCAGAGAAGGCAACATCCTAGACCACTGCTATACAACAATCAAAAATGCATACCGATCGATCGCTCGCGCAGCATTGGGTCTTTCTGACCACAATTTAATCCACTTAATACCTACCTACAGACAGAAACTCAAATGCGCTAAACCGGTTGTTAAGACTGTGAAAAATGGACAGATGAAGCAAAGCTAGCTCTACAAGAATGCTTAGACTGCACTGATTGGGGCGTCTTTGAAACTTCAACGGGCACACTGGATGAATACACAGACACTGTAACATCATACATCAGTTTCTGTGAGGACATGTGTGTACCAACGAAGTCCTTCCGTTCCTTCAACAATAACAAGCCATGGTTTACTCCCAAACTCAGGCAACTCAGGAAAGAGAAAGAGGCCGCATTTGAAGTGGAGATCGGGCACTGTACAAACACGCCGAAACCAATTGACGAAGGAAATTAACATCGCAAAGAGAAGCTATGCAGAGAGGCTGAAAAACCAGTTCTCTGCTAACGACTCTGCATCTGTGTGGAATGGCCTGAAAGCAATCACAAACTATAGAACGCCATCCCCCCAAACAGTGAACAATAAGGGTCTTGCTGATGAACTAAACACGTTTTTCTGCAGATTTGAAAAGGACACCCCATTTCCCACACTCACCCACCTCTACCAGATACTACTCTATCTACCCCCCCACCCTCTTTTTCTCCACTACAGATCCACGAACAGGACGTGAGACGGCTCTTCAAGCAGCAGAAGATCAAGAAAGCTGCGGGGCCCGACAAAGTGTCCCCTCCTGCCTGAAAGTCTGCGCTGACCAGCTGGCTCCGGTCTTCACACAAATCTTCAACAGATCCCTGGAGCTGTGTGAGGTCCCATCCTGCTTCAAACAGTCTACCATCATCCCAGTTCCCAAGAAATCGGCAACATCGAACTGAACGACTACAGGCCTGTCGCTCTGACGTCTGTGGTCATGAAGTCCTTGAACGCCTTGTGCTGAACCACCTAAAGAACGCCACCGACCCCTGCTGGACCCTCTTCAGTTTGCCTACCGGGCAAACAGGTCTGTGGAGGACGCAGTCAACATAGGTCTGCACTACATCCTCGAGCACCTCGACAGCACAGGGACCTCACGCAAGGATCCTGTTTGTGGATTTCAGCTCTGCGTTCAACACCATCATACCGAACTCCTCACCCCAAACTCCTCCACCTCGGTGTGTCCCCTACGATCTGCCAGTGGATCCTCAGCTTCCTGACGGACGGACACAACAGGTGAGACTGGGAGCGACAACATCATCAACACGCACCACTAGCACTGGAGCCCCACAGGGATGTGTCCTCTCTCCACTGCTCTTCTCCTCTACACAAACGACTGCACCTCAACAAGTCCAGCTGTCAAACTCATAAAGTTCGCAGACGACACCACGGTCATCGGTCTCATCAAAGACGGCGACGAGTCTGCGTATCGACAACAAGTGGAGCAGCTGGAGCTTTGGTGCAGCCGACACAACCTCGGGCTGAACACGCTCAAGACAGTAGAGATGATCGTGGACTTCAGGAAACATCCTTCTCCAGAGTTGCCCCTCACACTATCCAACTGCCCTGTGTCAACCGTCGAGACCTTCAAGTTCCTGGGAATCACAGTCTCCCAGGACATGAAGTGGGAAGTCAACACCATCTCCATCCTGAAAAGGGCCCAGCAGAGGATGTACTTCCTGAGGCTGCTGAGGAAGCACGGCCTGCCACAGGAGGTGCTACGTCAGTTCTACACGGCAGTCATCGAATCAATCCTGTGTTCTTCCATCACGGTTTGGTTTGGGGCCGCCACAAAGAAGGACAAAAGCCGACTTCAACGGACAATTAGGACGGCGGAAAAATCATTGGCACCGCCCTACCCACTCTTGAGGACTTGCACACCGCAAGAATCAAGACAAGGGCACGGAAAATCCTCCTGGATCCCCGCATCCCCGCATCCTGCCCACCACCTTTCCAGTTACTCCCCTCAGGCAGGCGCTACAGATCCATGCGCACCAAATCCAGCAGACACTTGAACAGCTTCTTCCCTCTAGCCATTAACTCCTAAACAGTCACTGACGTAGTCACTCTTCTTGTGCAACAAATATTGTATCTCTCTAAAATGGTTCAATGATTTTCTGCACCAACTGTACAAACTGTAATAGTATTGTATTCTACCACTGATCACTTTAGCTCTGCTTGAAACTATGGTTCACTTACATTACGAAATGTCCTTCCATACCAATTTGTCATGTTCTTGTTTATGATGATACTAATGCAGCGTGTATACCGGAGACAAATTCCTTGTGTGTTCTACATACTTGGCCAATAAAGATGATTCTGATTCTGATTCTGATTCTGATTAATGTCAATTATATACATATTTACATTGCGATGCAGAAAGATAGATATATTAATTTTTTACTGCATTTATGTGTGGTTTAGGTTATTACCTGCTTCTGATACTTCTGTTACAACTACTACTACTACTACTTCTGCTGCAAAGTGCTCCAATAAATGATCCAAAAAGTACAGAACGAGAGATCCTTCCATGCTGACCGACAATCCCTAACTGAACAACCATTACTGATTGCCAGCGAGAGCCTCCATTACAAGAATCCGAAATGATGTCGACACAAAACCGTAGAGAGACTTCCGAGCAAGAAGGACCAACAGAATCAGCATAGCCTGACTGCTGTGTTCAAAGCAAATTTGAGAAAAACGAAGTATGCAACCATGGCTTAAATCCATTATAGGCTGAGTACTAGTTTACCTTAGATGTGCACTTTATAATGTTATATTGCGCTGTTTTGATTCCCTAAAAAGAGCTGTTCAAGCAGCTGTTGTGTGACAAAATATTGTTTTCACTGTTGTTGATGGACAGTAATATTGTGTGAGAGATAATGTGTGAATAACTGCTCCAAGTGAAAAATGTTCATGTAAAATTGAAAATCAAAATTGTTATTTCAGTAAATATTTGCATTTTGCACATAGAAAACTGATTCATGATTCCATGTTGATGAGAGCATTAAAATGGGGGAAAATAGGACAAAAAATATAAAAGGAAATTCAGAAATGATAAAAAATTTTAGTTAATTTGAGTTAATTATGACAGTTGAGTTTTTAATTAGATTAAATATTTTAATCGTTTGACAGCCCTAATATATATATATATATATATATATATATATATATATATATATATATATTTTTTTTAAAAAAATGTTCCCCCTGAAAGAAAATAGGATACTATAGTACTGTAGTTGTTTGAGTGGTACACTGGCCTGACGTGTGTGGGCAGCGTGGGATCAATTCCCACTCAGTGACAATGTGAACGTTTTTTCCTTTTAAAAAAACAACAAAAAAACGTATTCAGTCATTAAAAAAAAGGTCCTGCTAGTGGTTTGTTGTGTTTTTTGGGGGGGAGGGGCGGCAGGGGGCTGGACGAGGGGGTCATCGACACTTACAAGCTGACCTCTTTATATCATGTGTCTGTGTGGGTGCGCGTGTACCTCATGGCGTTCTTGAGCAGCTCGGGCAGGATGTAATCGAGCGGCAGCAGGATGAAGGGGAAGCGCGCCGCCACGTGGCCGTTGATGCGAACTCTGGGAGAGTTGCCGTACTGGTGCTCGCACAGACGCCTGCATGCGCACGCACACACACACGCGTGAAGATGAGCAGCTACTCTCCCCACACAAGTGTGCTTGGCTGACACGCGCAAACACACGACCGGGTCAAAGTGATAAGCTGACACAGCAGCAATGTTAAGTGATAACCCCATGGAAAGTGTATCTTGTGCGCGCGTGTGCCGAACAGCTGCAGGTGAGCCAAAACAAACAAAGTTATCACTTGGAGCCCTCAATCAAACGGAGCTCAATAATCGCTCACCTGGCAAAGTCCACCCACTTTTCGATGATCTTCTTGGGGGACAAACGTCTGCAGATGATGCCCACGAAGTCGGCCTGCAAGCACAACGTGAGCATAAGGTGGAAAATCGCCATCGCCATTTAGTGGAATGCAATTTTTCAATTAAGAAAAGCCTGCAAATTTTGTCATGTCAGTATAAAAAAAAAAATAAAAAAAAAAAAGTGTGTGTGTGTATATATATATATATATATATATATGTGTGTGTGTGTGTGTGTGTGTGTGCGTGTATATACACACACAACATGATGAGGAAGCGTCACTTCGTGTAAGGAAGGCGAGAGGAGTCAAATGGTGCATTCAAGTGCGCTCAGTTTGTTTGAGAACCGAAATTTGTTTGTCATCCGAGGCATAAAAAAACTCGAAATGTTTGGTTGAAAACCGAATTGGTCGAGAACCGAGGTTTGACTGTATATATATATGTGTGTGTGTGTGTGTGTGTGTGTGTGTGTGTGTGTGTGTGTGTATTTATACGTGTTGCAATCTTGTTGTCATCTGATTTCTGATTAATTGACTTGTTGTTTGACACAACATTTCCTGAGTAGAATTTGGCAGAGTTGTCGTCGCGAAACTCGCTCGCTGTCACGGACGAAGGAAGGCGATCGCCGAAACGGGCAGGCGTACGTTGTCTTCGTGCAGAGCGAGGTGATGCGTGGCCAACATCCGTATTCCCAGACGGGAGCACAGCGTGGTGTCCAGGAAACTGCGGAGTATAATCTCGTCCTGTAATGACCGAGAAGAAAAGAGGTCTTAAAAATAATCACCATAAAATGAATAACAAACAGCGGTAATCGTAATAGCGAGGCGTTTGTTGGTCTTACTTGAATGTGCTTGCGACATTCCCGGAATCCCTGAGCCAACATGGTAACCACGTCCTTGTGGTCGTCCAGCAGCTGCTGCACCAGCTTGCAGAAGCGAGCTTCCACGTCTTGATCCTTGATCTGCCAACGGCCACGTCAGAATTTTATTCATTATATACCGTTTTGTTTTTTGTGAATATATCATGTCGTCATTTGTCGGATTCGGCATCGGGAAAAAAAAAATCCTCCATGTATCTTGAGAAACAACAGAGGAAAACAAAATGACACGCCTCAAAGCTGGAATTAAAAGATGACACACCACTTTTCCGGCACGGTTGCCGTGCGGATTTGGCAACTAAGGAATAGAATGCGGACGTCATCCAATAACTTGCATATGATTGCGGCGAAAGCGAATCTCCTCTCATAGCTCTGAAGTGGCCTTTTGACAGTAAGCCTATGAGGAACTTGAACTTGAGCGTGACCCCGTGAGTGTTTACACTTACACAGACTTGTGAGCGGGCGTGTGTGTGCGCTTTACTTACAGGGGGGAAGTCGCTGAGCATGTGGTACGCTCTGATGTAGAGTTCATGCTGGAAGAAGAGAAAAAGAGTATGAAGAGGCTCCGCGACTGTGAGCAGAAAAGCCCCTTGGTGGGCCTGCACGTGACCGAACGTGACACAAGTTCCTTCCTCTTACACTACAACGCAAATCATGCTTGGATAACAAAGTCACGTGTTGACTCAACAAAGTTGGGTTGGTGTGGTGTGAGGCGGCCAAGGAGTGTATTGTGCTGTGAGGGAAGGAAGAATGTGGGGGAAAGTTCATCTGGGGTAAAAAAAAAAGAAGAAAAAAAGAGAAGAGGCAGAGGCCACACGTTGCTGACGAGAGGAAAACATTTTGTTCCCTGAAGGCGTCCAGCTTGAAATGAGAAAGCGACTTGATTCGTACATTGTTTTCATACATGAATCATCATCAACTCTTCACATGATAGTCAAGTACAAGTTTATTGTCAAATGTGCTCTATGTGTAACATACATACAGGGGGAAAACATCCATCTGAGGACGGTGTGTTAAAAACAAAAATACAAACAAAACAAAAAACGCAGTCAAGAGGACACGAATCCCCAAACCTAAATGAGACACACACCTCAGAGCTGTTGACAAAAGTGGGCAGAGGATTTGTTTTGCACTGGTTCGTAGCAGCAGATGTATAAATAGGCGGTGACATTTAAATGGTGACTAAAGATGGAGGGTTTAGGGTTGGGGCAAAGAGTTAGGGGTGTTCGGATTACGGTTTAAGGGTCGTGTTAGAGGGTTAGGGTTTAGGGTTGGAGGATAGGGATAAGGGTTAGGTTTCGGGACACTGTCAGGCGTGCGCATGTGTGTGTTTATGTTCGCCTACCACTTGCAGGATGGTGGGATTGCATCCGATGATGAAGGGCAGGCTGCGGAAGCCCTTGATGCGGTGGGCGATGCGCACGGGGAGCTCCTTGTGCAGGTACTTGGCGCTGCTCTGGGAAAAATCATAAAAGTTGAAATGAAAGACCCTGCGTGCGTGTGTGTGTGTGTGTGTGCCTTTTGTGTACTTACCAGGATGTGGTGGCCGTCTGGGGACTTGCCCGCATACAGCAAAGTGGCCAAGGTAAGTCGCACCGAGGCCTGGAAGACACATCAACTCAACATCAAATCATGATGACTGAACATTAAAAAAAACAATTACAAAAAAAAATTAAGTGTGACGGCAATGAATCAGACAGACAGAACATTTAAGTTGTTGCTATATGCAAAGTGAGCTATGTAATTGATCCAATATTTCAATGAACACTATTTATACATTTGGTGACATTTTTCTAATGTAAATTCTGTGCTGTGACGCAATAAAAGTTGTGAAAACAAAGCTAGCGGGGCTGCAAATGGAGTTGAATAAATTACTATTGCGATTCTTGGGAAAAGAAAAAAAAGACGCACAAGAAGGCAGCTCGCTGTTGATTTATGCACATCTGGCAGTTCTGGCAACAGCGTAGCATGCATAAAAACGCCCCTTTTTCCCCAAAATGTTTTCTCTTTCTGAACTCACGTGCATCCTCGAGTCGCTTAGTTGCGACGCTGAAATAAAACAACTCCTTGGAAAGTGTGCACAATTGAAATGCACATAAAAGTGACAAATTGGAGTCGGACACTCAAGACTTTTGGGAAGAGAAACATTTGATATGTGGACTTTAAAATGACAGTCAGTGAAATATTAAGCTTTACTTGAACATTGACCATGTTTGTTGCTAAGTAGGGCAAAAAGCACACTGTCGGGACGATAATTCCTTCTGCTCCCTTCACTGTACAACCGTACAAAGAGGGAGGGGGCTCTTGTCCATTATACCTTGGGGAAAATAAACTCTTCACTGTGTTGTGCTCAGGCCAAAGCAATAGAAATCTTACTTTGCCGCCATTTTGGTGCCATGGAAACCACGTTTCTGCCATTTCGCAGCATCTTGGGTCAAAGAACTATGTCGCAGTGAGTCGAGGAGATTCATGTAGTCAGAAATTGTGCTTTATTGTGGCATCAACTGTAAACCTTTTTAGTCTGCGTCAATTACTTTGGAGTTTTCACTTATCCAAAAGTTTTGAACGAGAACGCAGCTGTTTCACAGTGAAGCAATCGCGGTGAGCAAGTTATTTTTGATCGGGACAAAAGATGCACATCAAAAACTCCTTGCAAGAGACACAAATGCATCCTGCTGCGTTCAGGGCCTTGTAGCAAAAATCGGTCACGCTGAGAACAACCCACGCTTGTCATCGTTCTGCAAGTGTCCGACCTATTTGACAAGCATACATCCAATAAAAGAAAAAGTAGTCCACAAAAACAACTATAAAGAAAGAATTAGACGACAAAGAAAGCGCATATTGAACGGGAAAGTCTGCCGTTGGATGTGAGAAGCCGAGCGTGTGAGTTGTTAGCCGCGTCGCCGCCAGCATTTCATTGATTGCATCAATGCCATGATCAAGAAAATGATTACTTTAGTCGGTGATAACAGAAGCGGACGTTCAGAGGTGTTAATTGTTTTTCAATGTGTTTTAGTCAAGGGTTATATGGCAGCTTGAGGTAAACTACGTGAGAAGGTCATAAAAACATGAGTGTCAGTGAACGCAGCTGACTTCCAGCTAGCAGTTAGCGCCGCTGCTACCGTGCGTTGAGACGTAAACACACATAACGCCATGCTCACCTTCTCCGCGGAGATGTCAATGGCCGACTGGTTGTAAAACGACGTCACCGTCTTGGAGCGCTCTCGGGCCAGTTCGGAGAAGCCCTGCAGGGAGGAGGACGTGGACCTCAGGCGGCGGCCGCACGCGTTTGACATCAACGGCGGCGCTAATGGTACTAGTGGTGCTGGTAGTAGTGGTGCTATTGTGGTAGCGGGCGCGAGGAAGAGGCTGCCCAACCTCGGCCTTGCCCGACCGGCTGTACCGCTCAGCATCTCCGCGGCGAGTCCCAGGCGGCCCTGATCCCGTTCGGAAAGATGTATGTGAGGAGGATTTCGGCCCGGCTTACTATGAGGCCATCAGGGGGTCGCGGTAGCCACCGTGCACAAAGGCACGTACGGGTTGCTTCCAGTACAGAGTGTATACTGGCGTAAAGAAGGCGAGTATTGGCCTTTCGTAAGGTTGAGAAGTGGAGGAGGGAAGGAGGGAAGGTGGGGCGAGAATTTACCAGGAGACAGCGGTGCCAATCAGGACGTTGGAGGCGGGGCTTGATTCCTCACGCATGCTCAAGCAAACAAAAAGGAAGGAGGTGCTGGTCAACATTTCCCAGTACTGTACTGTACAGGACTATTTTAACACAGCTGCATAGATAGCTATGTATATATGGTCCAAAGTGGGAAAAAAACCTAAGATTAAATTGGACACTGACGTAAATATGCAACATAATTAAATGTAGTCGTAGATCAAGTCAAGTCAAACTGTATTTATAGAGCACTTTCAAACAGCCATCGCCCCATACAAAGTGCTGTACATGGAGCAATTTAACATATACAATAAACAGTAAAACAAATCGGTAATAAAGACGGTAGATAAAGCATATTTAGCCACAAATGCTAATAATATACCGGTACATAATAATTACATCCCTGTATTTTTCTTCAGAGCTTCAGTACGCCCTTGGGGTATTTTGTAACTGAAATGGCAAAACATGAGGAAAAATGCTCCTGCCTCTTTGTAAGGTGTCGTGGGAGCAGTTTGGGTTATTTTTGTTGTGGTCATACCCTCATCCACTAAAAAGAGACGCTAACCCCTGTATTCATTCAAGAAAAATGCTTATTATTGTGGTTGCAGCATCCAGCTTTAAGCTCTAGTACTGTGACTAAACCAAACTACAGAATCCCAAATGAGACAAATACAAAGTAAACCAATTTGCAGTTTATTTGCATTCATGTACAGCACTTTGTATGCAGCGATGGCTGTTTGAAAGTGCTCTACAAATACAGTTGAGTTGATGAAAATACCAGACCGTTTTAAGAAAATGACAGGCACACAAACACGGTATTTGTACAAATGTTCACAATTCATCATGACTTTGCTCTTCCTTGCACAGTGATTAAATGATCAAGACATTGTGTCACACGGTGATCATTTCCTGAATAACATCGCACAATGTACATTTAAATATTTCAAAAAGAATCTCGTAGTCAGATTACGAGAAGAACAAGTTAAAAAATTAAAATTAAAAAAAGAATCAAATGTATAACTACTTGCTGTGGTGGTATGCATGTTTGCATACTGTAGTAGTGGCTACTAACGTTACACCACATGATGTCACCAGTGATACCAAAGAACATTGGGTACTCTTACTGGACATTTCAAGTAGTATTAATAGGTTGTATTAAGTTGCTCACAGTGCCCTCTTCCACACCATCACCATGTTCTTGTCACTGAGGGCTACTAGGTACTGGAGGCCGGGGTCCATGGCCACGCTGTTGATGGACGGGCCCTCCACCTGGCCAAGACCCTCGCGGACGACGGCGGGCCACTGGAGCACCTGGGCAGAACGAGCGACGCGTTAACGCAGTCCCTGTGAGGCCGTTTTATTCTTTCTTACCTCCGTGGGGTCGATGGGCTTCCCCATCTGGAAGTTGTCCTCCTGGAGGTTCGTGACGTGGTACGTCCACAACCTGCCTCTGTCGTCACCGCACACGATGTACGATTGACCTAACGGGACACAGACAAGTTATTTCGATGATGTAATAATAAATTATGCATTGCCACTGATTTGTATGTACTGTGGATTGCCCTGTAACTAATAAGTCAACATGTAAACCGGCCTGGAGGGTAACAGAAAACACAAACAACTGATATCGCTGCTCCATTCACAAACACTGAGACAACCCGACGATTAAATAAACAGGAAGGCTGAACAATTTAGAAAAATAATCAAATTGCAATTGCTTTCTTTAATATTGCGATTGAACAGGCGATTATTTTCCCAAGGTCCTCTTCCTGTGGACGTGTTGACGAGCACAAGCAATACAGTATTACAGCAAAGAGTATGAAATGTATTCAACACAATGTTTCTTTTTTATATACATTATATATAAGCTTAATGCTAAAATCGAGGCATGAATTAATGTAAAAAGCAGTTTTACTCATCGACTTCAATTGGAATAGCTTACTGGGACATGTGTTGAGCGCCAGGTAAGGAATCTCCGTGCGGGCCCAGCGCAGCTCGGCCAGCACGGCAGCACGCACGCAGCCGCTCTTGTTGGGCCGCTGAGATTGCGTCCGGCTCCAGCTCCACAAATAGATGCAGTCGTGCATGAAGTTCTTGGAGGCTGACCACCAAGACAACAACATTAGCACATTAGCATTATCAATAAACACATACCTTCACATTAATAACATCCAACGTGGCTAACGAGTGTCCACTCACCGACAATATCATCAGTGAGGAAACTGAGGCCGTCCACCGTATGGTAATCGAGGTCTTTTCTTCCTTCTCGTATACAGGGAAAGTGACCTCCGCTTCTTTAGACCTTCCGAAGCCAAGTAGATGCAAGCAGTGTTTGACTGACCACTGAGGGACTTTCAAACTTTTCACACCGACCTCTTGGTGGCGCTGTTGGGCGCAAGCTTCGTGTTGTAGCAGTGCAGGCCATCCTCGCACGCCGCCAGGAGGTGCGCTTCGGGCTTGCTGGGCGGCAGGCAGATGTGCAGCGGCGTGCATCTGCTCTCCAACACCAGCAACTGCCTGGAAGCAATAAATATGAGAAAAAAAAGACTTGTCAACACATTACTTGATATCAACAATGGTCGGATATATATATTTTTTAATGATAATAATAATCACTCACACAACTTTAAAGTTGTATTTGCTGTCTATCCCGCCGATGTCCCACAGCACTATCTTGTTGTCGTAACAGCCCGCTGCAAGTAAAATGAGCAGAGCTGTCCTTCAGATCCGCCTCTTGTAAAACGGTGCTTTTATTTTGCCGAGGTGACGCTGACGGCTTACTGAAAAGGAAGTTGCCCTGGCGGTGGTTGAAGCGCAGGACAGACAGCGCCCTGCGGCTCGCCCGGAACTCGCCGTAGGCAACGTTGCAGCGGGGGTGGATCAGCTTGACCAGGCCTCGCTTTCCGCCCGCCGCTAGGATGCTGCAGGGCTGTGCTGAGGCTCCGCCTCCTCGGGACATCAGTACCATGGACCAGGCCAGCGAGAAGAACTCCTGTGATGACCAATCAACGGTGTCCTGTTTATATTCATGCATTATACAATTAGGAGCATTTGTAAGTTGGATCAGATGAAGGGCTTTTGATTTCAAGGTCTCTGGGGGTTTTATATGCTTTCAAAATTGCAAGTTGGCCTACAGAAAATAGATTTCGATACATTTCCTACTTGGATTTGATAATTTGGTGCTCACAGTGTGCAATCTGGACTGGAAATTAATAAAAAAAAATAAATGAATACGTAATAAAAATCTAATAAAGAGTGCCTGTACATGCCGTTTGTTGGACACGTGCAAAATGTGAAAATGTTAAACCAACACATGAAATATGTGATTTTACAAAATTATTCATTTTAATAATCTTTTTACACATACAAAGATTTTTTTTTTAATACAGGCTTTTTGTTGGGCAGTGACGCCCATTTAGATATTGTTTTTATTTCAAAAGGCACCAAATTCTAATGAAACACAGACCTACCCATAATACAAATATTTTTTATTTTTTTTTAATGCATTGCCTGGAATTTGTACATAAACAAATAGAGCTACTCAAAATAACACTCCTCCTTGGCCTGAGGTCGATTCTAGTAACCAGGTAAACAAGTGTGTGATGAGACAAACCTCCCCGGTCACTTTATACTTCTTCATCACCATGCCTGTCTCGCAGTCGATCACACAAAGAGAGTCTCCACCGCATGTCGCAACCAAATGACCGCCTGTGCATAACACACACACACACACACACACACACACACACACACACACACACACACACACACACACACACACACACACACACACACACACACACGCACACACACACGCACACACACACACACGAACACATGCGCGCGCGTGCGATAACGTCAATCGCCACAGGCCCAATACAAGTCAGACAAGTGAGAATCTTTAGTGCAAGTACCAGAGACGCCAAGCTGCGGCTGAAAGGCACAGGCCCAAAGCTGAGTGGAGAAGTTGTCCGAGTTGTCCTGCTTGCTGTGACACTGCAGGACGTGAAGAGGCTGCAGACGCACCGGCTGCACAACAGTCAACATGCACCACCAGTGAGGAACCATACAGTAGATGGAGGGGGGAAAAAAACATTTCCGTGCTTAGATACCTGCGTCTTGTCGATGCTCTTCATCACAACATCACTCGTCTCCTCCTTCGGTCCACCCTTCACTGCACCCACCGCCGCTGTTCTCGACGGTGTCATTCGCTTGCCAGCAGCCTCTTTCCTTACGGAGGCACGTGTTGGTGTCAAGGAATACAGAGCCCTTGTGGCGGGCCTGACAGGAACGCCGGTGGCGGCGGCCTGACTTTTCCTCGGGCTGAGCCTCAGTTTGCCAGGGCTGTCCTCCGCCGAGGAGGGCGCGGACGGATCGCAGTGCGACTTTTTACGAGGGGTCAGTCGCAAGTCATCGTTTGTCAATGGTAGGGGCTGCTTCCTTTTAGTGGGGGTTCGGACCTCCTGGATGATAAGCACACAGCATCAATGACATGTTTGACAATTTTACAAAGCAATGCATTTTTATTTATATAGTGCTTTCACAACAGTAAAAACATGTCTCCCTTAACTCCACAGTCCCAGTGGACAAGTAAGGCAAAGTGCAAAGAAAGCGGGATTAAGCAGTTTTTGACCTCTTTTTTTTTTCTTTTTACAGTTTTCAGTTCTGTCAAAATCAACAGCCTTTCCTTTGCTTCAATTAATTTGTTGTCAAAGCATCAATCATTGCAATTTATTATTTATATTTACTCCATCACCTGTGAGATCGTGATCACTGTACTTTTGTCTTACATTGGTTTTGTTGGACGTTTCCTCCTTTGGTTCCGTGAGGGAGCGCAGATACTCCCTGGCCATGATTTCAACCTAACAGACACACAATGAAAAACATGAAGTTGCAGTTCCTGGAGAAAGGGGCGCCAAAAGGTAGGATGCCATGAATTGGTACTACAGTATTACTATTATGACATGCTTTCATGGCACAGCTTGACAAACAAAGTAGTAGGCCACCCTCTGGTGACGAGCTGCAGTATCGCACAGGAACCAGCCAAATAAAGTCCACATTTTCATCTCCTTAAAAATGTTTGGTTCCCTATTTTTCACATCCCGCATCATTACCTTCCACTTTGTGAAACTGCTGACCGAACTGGGTCCATATTTCACCTCCTTCTGTGCCGTGCTGACAAAGTCCTCCTCCAGGTCGGCCATTTTCTCCGCCGCAGCGGGATCTGGGAGGCTGTAGCTCCTGCCCCACAAGGCAATGATCTAAGAGACAGTTTGTCAGTGGACTTCTTGAACTGGACACACACTCGGGTTAACAAGACACCAGGTTTCCGTACCCTGGTCCTCAGGTTCTCCGTGAACACAAAGCGGACGTGGTTGGCGGTGCTGGTGATGTCTTTGCCGTTGTAGCTCCGCAATTTGGGCAGCAACGTCATTAGCTTGTAATTGTCACTCACCTGTGAAAGAAAACATTTTTAGAATCAAAGAAAGTGTCATGATAATGAGTGACAGTTCATTTCCCAGGTCAATTCAATGGGAATTTGTGATACTGTTTCCCATTACTTTTGCACACAAATTAGTCTTGCATAAACTCATTATTTTCCTCCCTTACAGTGATATAAAGGTTGTCCTCCATCTTGACCTCTTCCAGGCTGCACAGCGACACCATAGAGGTGACGTCCTCCATTTGGTTGTCGCTGAGGTCCAGGAAGCGCAACTTGGGTAGCTCCAAGTTTTTGGGGAACTCCTGCAGTCTGTTCCCAGACAGATCCCAGCGCTCCAGGGACTGAAGACGAGACAGCAGCTGGACCGGTAAGTCTGCAGATTTCAGTCCGAGCTTGGAGAGACTACAAAAGTGCTCAAAACTTAGTTTTGGTTGGAATTGGGGTGGAAAAGCTGCAAATAAAATCATACAATATGCTTACTTCAGCGTCTTGATCTCTTCGAGTCTCTTGGTTTTTGGAGAGCCTTTCTCCAATAGAGTCTTCTCTGTTATTGTTGCCATTGTTTCTGTGGTGAAAGAGCACGGAAACCACTTAAAAGATGAGATCCAATTGAACAAAGAACAGTCTCTTGGTTGTAGATGTGATGAACGCGCCGTAACCACACCCTAATACCACAATCAATTTGACACACTTAGAATATTATCAAAAGTTAAACATGGTGTCTGTTTGGACATGTGCAGTTCAACAACATGTGGTGAACTTTTACCTCTTAATATAACACAATCTGTCTATTGATGCACTTGGATAAATGTTAGTTATTCCAACAAAATTTTAATTGAGGTTTGATGAACAACCAGCTGATAAAACTGATATTTACTCCCTTTCTTAAGATCCCCTCATTTAAATTTTACCATGGGTTTGTCTCTTCCCTGTAAACACGTCCACGGTGAGTACTCAAAAAAGGATCCTCGTGATACAAAAAGAATCAGTTAACACATTACATTCGCCTTAAAATATTACACACTGTATACTTAAGCATTTATTAGAGAGGAAAACTAGCCATTTTGCTACCATTGGAAAATACCGTGCACTGTAATGCGAGCTCCCCACGACCATTTTAGGATATAATTCTAATAATAAATATTTGTAATTCGTCACGTTACACGAGAGTCCTAGTTTGCCTAAATTTGCATTTTGAATCAAAACTATGTAATGTAAACCTTAAAATTTACTTACGGAACATACATACATACACAAATACAGTCACGAACTCCGCGAGACAACAGAAACTTTCCTGGGGTATGAATGACGTACTTCCTGTAGCCGAAGTTTGAGAGGAAGTACTTTAGTATTGAAAACTTTATTGACTTACTAGCTAAGCAAAAATAACAAAATTGGCTGTTAAATTATTTAAGATACTTAAAAGTTTTAAGTATCTTAAATATATAATGAAATACGTCGTTATTAAGTGGAAACATGCTACTCAATTCTGTGTATTTATAATACAGTAGTTATTTTTTGCGATCCACCGTAACCACCCCCTAGATGGCAGTAGTTATCTTGGTTTGAAGCGCGCGCCCCTAATATCCTATAGAAGAAGATAATACCGTGCGATGACGGTTCCTGATAGAGTTGTTGCTTCTTGTGCTTGTAAAGGTGTCCGGCGCTGTCTTCTGTGTGAGAATTTTAAAGAAAATCACTTTCCAGAAGAGAAGGTAAACTGATCTGTTAGTAAATTGTCATTAATTGACGTAATTTGTAGTAGCACAGGAACAATTTACCCGTATTTTGCGAGTTACGGGTGCTCTCGCCGAACAATCCGAATGACATCGTGTTATTACGGATTCATAAAAACTCGAAATGTCACTCCTTGTGAGTCTTTGGTTATGTTAAGTTTTGCACGTAGAATTTTAGGATCATCCTAAATTTAAATTCGTAGCCAAATGTACCCAACATTTTTTTGAAAGTGTATTTTTTTTGCAATTGTTATTAATTTGGTCATTCAACCCTCAGTAAAGAATGCAAAAATTAGAGCTCCAACTACAAAAACACTAAAAAAATAACTATTAATCTACAGAAAAAGAAAGCGATGACTGCAAGATGATGACATTTTCTGCAAACATGGCAATGAAACCAGCCAAGTTCTACATTAGAATTATATACAATTTCCAGCATAACAACTGTTTCCATGTCGATGTAGATCCTAAATATTTACTCGTACAACCCTGAGACAAAGCTTGCTGTTCGCAAAGATGGCAAACCCGCATCATTTCCCTTTCCCGGAGTGTTCCTGTGGGAGGACTTCCTCTCTGAAGAGGAGGAAAAGGAGCTAATCAGCAGCATGGACAAAGACACCTGGAATCTGTCCCAATCAGGTCGAAAGAAACAGGTACAGACAATGCTGTCAAACATTATTGATATGGTGATAATATTGTGATTGCAATTATGTTTTTACAGGATTTTGGCCCAAAAGTGAACTTCAAGAAGAGGAAAGTGCGTCCTGACAATTTCAGTGGACTACCTGCATTGAGTAAAAAACTAGTGCTGCGAATGCAACAAGAAAAAACTCTGTCAGGCTTCCAGCCTGTGGAGCAATGCAATCTGGACTACCACCCTCAGCGAGGCTCTGCTATTGACCCTCACCTGGACGATTCCTGGCTGTGGGGGGAGCGCCTGGTCACTGTCAACATGCTCTCGGACACAACGCTGACCATGTCTTTGGAACAGGGTCTCCAGCAGCTTGGACTCTTGGGAGAAGTGAACGTAGAGGTGGCACTCCCGCGCAGGTCTTTAGTAGTGTTGTACGGAGAGGCACGGCATCGCTGGAAACACGGCATTCTCCGGAAGGATGTTCGGGAGCGCAGAGTTTGCAGCACCTACAGGGAGCTCTCGGCCGAGTTCCTCCCCGGTGGGCAGCACGTTGAGCTGGGAGCTCACCTTCTCAATATTGCTGCCAGTTTCAATGGAGCTCCTATTTAGACCTTTCAGATAACTCCTGATTTTCAGATTTTTTATTTTTTTTTAATGTCGCTGTTCAGCATATCTCTACACAAATAATTTTATTCCGATTTCAGCACTGATGCAAATTTTGTGCATGTACAATTGATTACCATTTCACTGACATATTTTGTTTGAAGAACTAGAGTAGAGTGCGGCTTCCCTTGTTAAAGTTACATTATATTTTAACATAATAGCAGTTCTCGTTTAAATAAAGGAACCAAAAGAATAAAGTTTGGGTCATTAAATGGAATTTGTCTTTTACCCTGACAGCAAACCTTTGTTCAATGTTGTGACTTCTGCATTTAGCTTGTTTTTTCAACCAGTTCCGCCTTTTCTATCTCTGTCCTTTATATTAATGTGACTTTCCATACAGTAGCACTTCTGCGCATCTTTGTGCGTTACTACACATCAAGTCAAAAGGACAAGCGGTGTCATCTACTTGACACGTTTTTTATTTTGGAGGTGTCAGACGGATATCCGCGTCTGGTCTGGCTTTGCTGGCTGACTTTTCATCGGCTGCAAACTGTGAACTGCTCTCGGTCTGAACCTGCTTGTTGATCGCCCCGTGCGGCTGATTAGCACACCGCCGGTTTATTATTAGCTCGGCTGGCACTGCGAGGCGGCTTCGACTCGACGCGAGAAGTCGTCGTTAAGCGACCGACACCGCCTCGCGGCGGCGTTTATGTCGAGTTTGGAACGCCGAGAGGCTTTTTCTCCCCCCTCCAATGTAGCTCGGTTGCTAGCAGCGTCGCGATCGCATCGTTTCCACTGCGCCTTTTTCTTCCCCTTTCTTTGTGTTCTCTCCCACCCACCCCCAAGCTTGCCGGATAACCATCGCGGTAGGCGGTGCGAGTACCGTAAGTGTCGAAAAAAGGGATTGAGGATTCATCCCGAGGCTGTCAAGCGGGATCACCCCCTCCACCCCCGGTGACCGAGCGAATTAATGGCCGGAAATCCGAGGAGGGGCGCGGGTCTCATCGGCTTGATGAAGGACGCCTTTCAGCCCCACCAACAGCCCATGCAGCCCCACCAGCCCGCCGTGGTGGACAAGAAAATGGTGGAGAAATGCTGGAAGCTCATGGATAAGGTAAGCATCGTTTCTTGTCGGAGTTAAACACCGGCCTCGGCTTCTTTCAACTGTCACTTCCCTCTTCGGGGCTCTCAAATTTAACTACAGTACTGATGAAGCCACGAAATTCAACAATCTCCCAATGGCATCCGCTGCCCTTTAGTTCGAATTGAGTATACGTGGTTGTATCAAAAAATAGTTTGGATGAGGTTGTAAACAAAGCTCATGAACCAAAAACCTTTCTGGAGAACTGTGCTGGAAGAGTCAAACAAAAACGTGGCCTGGGAAAAAAATATATCGTCATTGCGATAATGGCCCGTGCAATATGAGTATTGCAATAAATTGTCTGCTTTTATCTGACTTTGACCAATCAGATGCAACCTCAAATGCACATCGCCACCCAATGGATGAACGGTATCTCGGGGCATTACTAACACTTAACTTGGGGAGAAATCCAAGGTTTACCCGCCTCTTGCCCAAAATCAGTTGGCATTCCGCTTTGCGTGGTTTCCCCATTGGACCATATAATAAGGTAAAACTAATTGAAACTATTGCTCACTGGTTTTAATAAGCAGACGACCTACGGTACTTTGAAATGCCGCAGCTCATGATTCATATCAAGAAAACATCGTGATGGATTACGGAGGTTTTACAACAGGCCACTGATTTAACTTGCAAATTGTTGCGAAACCGAATACAGTGGTGCCGCAAATCAGGAGTTGAGTTTGTTCCGTGACCACGCTTGCAACTCAAAACACTCCTAAAACAATTACCAAAAGCATTTTTGTAACGTGTTTTTAGTATGAAAAAATGTAATATTAGTCATTTTTCACATAGGATCAAGAATATATGCATGTTATTCTATTTGTGTGTAACTACCGTAATATTGAGGCTAGTTGAATAAGATGATCTAAGGCATTTTGCATTGTGCGTTAGCATGAAGCTAGTGGGCCATTGTACATTTTGTGGTTTGGTCTCTTTGTTTTCTGATGATCTGAAGTTCTCTGCCACCATTGAGCGCTCGTGATTCCTGTCGATGCAGGTGGTGCGCTTGTGCCAGAACCCCAAGGTGGCACTGAAGAACAGCCCACCGTACATCCTGGACCTGCTGCCTGACACCTACCAGCACCTGCGTACCATCCTGTCACGCTACGAGAGCCGAATGGACATGCTGGGCGAGAACGAGTACTTCCGCGTGGTCATGGACAACCTGACCAACAAGACGAAGCAGACCATGAGCCTGTTTAAGGAGGCCAAGGAGAGGATGTACGAGGAGAACTCACAGCCCAGGTGAGCATCAACATCTTGTTTAACATCAGCATACAACCGGCACGTGAACCATATGATGCAACACGTTATGTCTTTACGTTCAATCTGCCACCACAACTTCAAACAAATGGCTGTTGTTAGAGGTTACACATTTCACACATTTCTGCTGAAGTCAACTGAACCCAGTGTCGATAGAGTTACAAAAGCTCTATTATGAATATGCAAGTGAAGGATGTATTTCGACGTGCCTGAAGCATAGCCTTGTCAGATATTCATTTGCATATTCCAGTTTTTGCACAGAGAGATGACAGTTTGTTCCAACTTTCTGAATCATTGTTGTTTATAGGTTGGTTATTTAATGTGGGGTTTTTTCCCCCATAGGAAAATCATGGAAACAGTCAAATGTGTACTTGGGCAAAAATAATCCTTTTTAGATGCTCACGGAGCTGAATTCTTTGTGACTTTTTGGGCGGGTTTTTTGCCCCTCAGAAAACAGCAAGTGTAACATTCCTGCCCAATATTGAAAATTACAATTTTTGACAGATAATTGGCTTCCATATCGATGCTTGTCATTGTCATAGTCTCACTCTCTCAATTTGCTTGGCAGTTGTTTGTTTTTGCTAACCCGACCATGTGCAATCCTGGCTGATTCAGGCATATTGCGCTTTGAGTGATGCGTGGGTATAAAGCGACATCAAACGCATTGTGTGATGTCTGGTTTTCCATGAGAGTGTTGCAATGCAGCGAGCAGCAGCAAAAAGAGAGGCCATTCTCCGATAAAGATCTCTGATTAACACGTCCACTTCCCTCTTTGTCCTCAAATTGATTACAGAGCGAAAGTCAGTCCTTCCTCCTCATGAGGTCATGTGATTTCTATCATTGTCCTCTGCCACCATCGAGGTTGCTTTGAGAGCTCCGCCGCACATCATCGAGTCAGTGTCCGTCTCCCCCCCCTCCCACAGGCGAAACCTCACCAAGCTGTCGCTCATCTTCAGTCACATGCTGGCCGAGCTCAAAGCCATCTTCCCCAACGGCCTGTTCCAGGGGGACAACTTCCGCATCACCAAAGCCGACGCCGCTGAGTTTTGGAGGCGCTCCTTCGGGGACAAGTGAGTTTGTGTCACAAAAACCACGACGCGTCCATGTTGGGAGGACTCTGATCGTGGCCGTGTCTTCGCCCCTGCAGGACCATTGTGCCATGGAGGACGTTCCGCCAGGCGCTGCACGAGTTCCATCCTATCAGCTCTGGCCTGGAGGCCATGGCGCTCAAGTCCACCATCGACCTCACCTGCAACGACTACATCTCTGTCTTTGAGTTCGACATCTTCACCAGGCTCTTCCAGGTTAGCCAGGACGAGCTGCCAAGCCGTTTTGAAGGGCAATTAGCATTTCATCTGAATGACAGAGAGGATGTCCCGCAGTGTTGAGATTGATGTTGAGGGTCGTGAGCCTCATTTCTTCACACAAACATTCCCTACTGTTGATATGCGTGTTTCCGTAGCCGTGGTCATCTCTATTGCGGAACTGGAACAGTCTTGCCGTCACACACCCGGGCTACATGGCCTTCCTGACGTATGACGAGGTCAAGGCGCGTCTGCACAGGTTCATCCACAAGCCCGGCAGGTAGAGACCATAAAGTGCATTTTAATTAAACAGCCCTATTTTTCTGTGTTTTTATTTTTATATATATATATATATATATATATATATATATATATATATATATATATTTTTTTTTTTTTAAACAAGCAAAAATACATGACAAATGTACACTGCCTCCTCAGCTACATCTTCAGGCTAAGCTGCACGCGGCTGGGCCAGTGGGCCATCGGCTACGTGACGGCGGACGGCAACATCCTGCAGACCATTCCTCATAACAAGCCTCTGTTCCAAGCGCTCATCGACGGCTACAGAGAGGGATTGTGAGTCGGCCTGCTTTACCTTTTTTTTCATTCATTATGCAAAGTCAAAGACATCCAATTAGTCCACGTGCGCTGAACACAGGCTAGGAAGTCAGGTATTGAGCCGGTGTGTTCCATTTAATTCCAATATTACTGTACTGCAATTTACTGAGCTTAGGAAACGTCTTCTTCGTTGGTTTTGTGTGGGTGACTCAATGGACAATTAGTATGTGATTATAAAGTACAATACTGTGGTGTTGTGTTTGACATGAACACATATTCTAATAGTATTTCCATTCCTTTCAATTATGAAAGATCGTTTGAGATGCAAGTGTTTTCAATCACAAATTAAACTCGCAAGTCAAGCCACCAATGTATGTTTTGAATGATTGGCCTCCCCGTTTGTGTATTCGCCAGCTACCTATTCCCAGATGGCCGTGCACAGAACCCAGACCTAACAGGCCTGTGTGAACCTTCTCCACAAGACCACATCAAAGTTACCCAGGTTGGTTCTGCTCATGAACAACTCTCTCATGCGCACGCCACTGAGGTCAACACACAGTCTCTTCGGTTTTGTAGGAGCAGTACGAGTTGTACTGCGAGATGGGCTCCACATTCCAGCTGTGCAAGATCTGCGCCGAGAACGACAAGGACGTCAAGATCGAGCCGTGCCGACACCTGATGTGCACTTCCTGTCTGACTGCCTGGCAGGTGAGAGACTGCACACGCCGCCTCCTGAAAACGACCCCCGATCCTTCCCCTCTTGTCAACAAACGTGTGCGTTTGTTTGTGTGATATTAGGATTCAGAGGGTCAGGGCTGCCCCTTCTGCCGCTGTGAGATTAAAGGGACCGAGCCCATCGTGGTGGACCCCTTCCATCCCAAAGCCAGCGGGGGGGCTTTCGCCGGCTTCCAGGGGGGAGCCAGCCGAGCCGAGGCGGCCGCCAACGACGAGGATGACGACGAGCGTCTGGAGGACCAGAACCTCGTCATGAGCAGGCTGGCCTGCAGCAAGGTATGTTCAGTCCGCAGTACCACAATATGGTCGCCATACGTGGCGCTCAGTTTACTCCAAAGGTGGGCAAACATTTGTGCTCAGGCGAGACATTGGATATTTTAAACCAGAGGGGGGTTAAAATAGAAAAAAGTAGCCCTCCTCTGGCATCTTGGCTCCGAGAAATTATGTTGAAGTAAGTTGAGGGGCTTCTTTATGGTAAAAGTAGTGCTTTTCCACCAACTTGTGGCGTTTTGGGGTCAAGGAACTATGACGTCGTAAGATGGAAGAGCGTAAGATGAAGAGCGTTGTTTAGACAAAAGAAGTGCTTTGCTATCATCTTGTGAGATGATGAAGTAAGTTGAGGAGCTTCAAGTTGAGGAGCTGATGTACGTCATCAGGCGCCGACAGGTATGGCTGCCTCGGTTACACGCTCCCTAGTATTGTCCCTGTTTTTGGCATTTTCGTTAGTTTTTGGCGACCCTACGCGGCTTACTTACACGAGGGAAAAGCTGCTTAGCATTGGGGAGTCGACGCTCGGACTTTTTTCACCAGCACACGAAAATCCACAAGGTTTTTTGGAGCTAGTCGCGAGCGGAGCGGCGGCGCTGTACGGCGCATGGAAACGACGTCGGAGGAGGGGAAGCGAGCCGGCGTGCTCGTCAAGCTCCGGCAACGTGGATTCGAACCCGCTCCCATCGATCCATCTTGCTAATCTACGATCTCTGCCAAACAAGATGGATGAGCTTCTCCTCCTCACGAAGACCAACAAGACCTTTGCAAGCTCTGCTGCGCTCTGCTTCACTGAAACCTGGCTCAGTGACCGCCACCCGGATTCCGCGCTACATCTACCCGGCTTCCGCCTTCTCCGAGCCGACCGCGACACGGAGCTATCAGGGAAATCGAAAGGTGGTGGGATTTGCTTCTATATCAACGAAGAATGGTGCACTGATGTCACGAAGCTCGACGCACACTGCAGCCCGGACCTGGAGTCGCTGTCTTTAAACTGCAAGCCATTCTACTCGCCACGTGAGTTCGCCTCTTTTTTACTCGTCGGTGTTTACATTGCGCCACAAGCTAATGCTAACGCGGCGATACAAACGCTAGCTGACCAAGTAAACAAACTCGAACTAAAATACCCAGAGTCACCCCTGATCATTTTGGGCGATTTTAATAGAGCACATCTTAACCGCGAACTTCCCAGATATAAGCAGCACATCGACTGTTTCACCAGAGAAGGCAACATCCTAGACCACTGCTATACAACAATCAAAAATGCATACCGATCGATCGCCCGCGCAGCATTGGGTCTTTCTGACCACAATTTAATCCACTTAATACCTACCTACAGACAGAAACTCAAATGCGCTAAACCGGTTGTTAAGACTGTGAAAAAATGGACAGATGAAGCAAAGCTAGCTCTACAAGAATGCTTAGACTGCACTGATTGGGGCGTCTTTGAAACTTCAACGGGCACACTGGATGAATACACAGACACTGTAACATCTTACATCAGTTTCTGTGAGGACATGTGTGTACCAACGAAGTCCTTCCGTTCCTTCAACAATAACAAGCCATGGTTTACTCCCAAACTCAGGCAACTCAGGAAAGAGAAAGAGGCCGCATTTCGAAGTGGTGATCGGGCACTGTACAAACACGCCCGAAACCAATTGACAAAGGAAATTAACATCGCAAAGAGAAGCTATGCAGAGAGGCTGAAAAACCAGTTCTCTGCTAACGACTCTGCATCTGTGTGGAATGGCCTGAAAGCAATCACAAACTATAGAACGCCATCCCCCCAAACAGTGAACAATAAGGGTCTTGCTGATGAACTAAACACGTTTTTCTGCAGATTTGAAAAGGACACCCCCATTTCCCACACTCACCCACCTCTACCAGATACTACTCTATCTACCCCCCCACCCTCTTTTTCTCCACTACAGATCCACGAACAGGACGTGAGACGGCTCTTCAAGCAGCAGAAGATCAAGAAAGCTGCGGGGCCCGACAAAGTGTCCCCTCCTGCCTGAAAGTCTGCGCTGACCAGCTGGCTCCGGTCTTCACACAAATCTTCAACAGATCCCTGGAGCTGTGTGAGGTCCCATCCTGCTTCAAACAGTCTACCATCATCCCAGTTCCCAAGAAATCGGCAACATCGAACTGAACGACTACAGGCCTGTCGCTCTGACGTCTGTGGTCATGAAGTCCTTTGAACGCCTTGTGCTGAACCACCTAAAGAACGCCACCGACCCCTGCTGGACCCTCTTCAGTTTGCCTACCGGGCAAACAGGTCTGTGGAGGACGCAGTCAACATAGGTCTGCACTACATCCTCGAGCACCTCGACAGCACAGGGACCTCACGCAAGGATCCTGTTTGTGGATTTCAGCTCATGCTCAACACCATCATACCGAACTCCTCACCCCCAAACTCCTCCACCTCGGTGTGTCCCCTACGATCTGCCAGTGGATCCTCAGCTTCCTGACGGACGGACACAACAGGTGAGACTGGGAGCGACAACATCATCAACACGCACCACTAGCACTGGAGCCCCACAGGGATGTGTCCTCTCTCCACTGCTCTTCTCCTCTACACAAACGACTGCACCTCAACAAGTCCAGCTGTCAAACTCATAAAGTTCGCAGACGACACCACGGTCATCGGTCTCATCAAAGACGGCGACGAGTCTGCGCATCGACAACAAGTGGAGCAGCTGGAGCTTTGGTGCAGCCGACACAACCTCGGCTGAACACGCCAAGACTGTAGAGATGATCGTGGACTTCAGGAAACATCCTTCTCCAGAGTTGCCCTCACACTATCCAACTGCCCTGTGTCAACCGTCGAGACCTTCAAGTTCCTGGGAATCACAGTCTCCCAGGACATGAAGTGGGAAGTCAACACCATCTCCATCCTGAAAAGGGCCCAGCAGAGGATGTACTTCCTGAGGCTGCTGAGGAAGCATGGCCTGCCACAGGAGGTGCTACGCCAGTTCTACACGGCAGTCATCGAATCAATCCTGTGTTCTTCCATCACGGTTTGGTTTGGGGCCGCCACAAAGAAGGACAAAATCCGACTTCAACGGACAATTAGGACGGCGGAAAAAATCATTGGCACCGCCCTACCCACTCTTGAGGACTTGCACACCGCAAGAATCAAGACAAGGGCACGGAAAATCCTCCTGGATCCCCCGCATCCTGCCCACCACCTTTTCCAGTTACTCCCCTCAGGCAGGCGCTACAGATCCATGCGCACCAAATCCAGCAGACACTTGAACAGCTTCTTCCTCTAGCCATTAACTCCTAAACAGTCACTGACCTAGTCACTCTTCTTGTGCAACAAATATTGTATCTCTCTAAAATGGTTCAATGATTTTCTGCACCAACTGTACAAACTGTAATAATATTGTATTCTACCACTGATCACTTTAGCTCTGCTTGAAAACTATGGTTCACTTACATTATGAAATGTCCTTCCATACCAATTTGTCATGTTCTTGTTTATGATGATACTAATGCAGCGTGTATACCGGAGACAAATTCCTTGTGTGTTCTACATACTTGGCCAATAAAGATGATTCTGATTCTGATTCTGATTCATTTTACACAAAAAGTTTTTTTTCTTTTTTTTGTCAGAGGACTACTGTAGTTGTAAAACACACACTTTGAATGAAATCTGTGTGCGTGTGTGTGTAGGTGGAGCGCCCGCCATCTCCCGTGTCCCAGCTGCCTCCCGTCCCACCCCGGCTGGACCTCCTTCAGCAAAGACCCTCAAACTCACACAGCCAGCTGGTCCAAGGAGCCTGTGCTAAGGTCTTGTACAAGTCTACCAAACACTGTCCGCTCAAGGAAAAAATAACATTTGGACTGTTGGAACCACTCATTAGCTTTGCCTGGAATTCTGGAAGTCTCCCATAACCGGGTTTAAATTTAAAAAGAACCTCCCTTGTCTTTTTCTGCCACAAGCAGATGGGGGCCACACACAGGGACAAGCCCCTCCCATTGCCCCCAGCACTCCGAGAGCTACCGCCGCCGCCTCCCCCGGAGCGCCCTTCCCTGGTGGCAGCGGACTCGAGGCTACAGAGGAGACCCCTGCCCTCTACGCCTGACATGCCCGCTTGGGCCGCCAACTATATGGTGCCGCGGCCCGCAAGCAAGGCGCCTGCTAATGCCCTGCCCACCACACCTCAGAGCGGCGGTGCTAGCGGCGGTGCTAGCGGCGGTGCTAGCGGCGGTGCTAGCAGCGGCGCTGAGGCGGGCAAACCTAACGTAGCCACCAACGCCATCTACTGCCTGGCCGCCAGGTATAACATTCTCACCATTGTTTCAAAGCATGCGTAATCGCTAACATAACATTCTAAAAAAAAAAAAACGAAAAAGCTTCCTTTTAAGATTTTCATTGAACAAAATGTTTGGGCACCGGTGACAGACATCCTAATTCAAAATTTCACGATCTGGTAACTAAGCAGGCTGAGAAGAATGAGTTCTTACTTGCCTTCATAGCTGACCGACTTCCTTCTGCACGAAAGCGTGTGTATGTTTTGAAGAGCTCGCTATTGCAAGTGCGTCTGAAATGTGTATAACCGGGGCTTCAGTTAAGGGTTTTGGACTTGCATTTGTTCAGGTCGCTGCCAACGTCAGCCGTTTCCAGCAGGGAGAAGTTGCCCACTGACTGCGAAGAGAACGAGTACATGAGTCCCACCTCCCTCCCGGCATCCGGCGCCCCGTGGATCATCGCTGGCTCTTTGGTGCCACCGCCGCCACCTCCCAGTCAAGTAAACCACAATGACGTCAGGTGATTTATTTTAACCTTTTTTGTAGCCACAAGATGGCGCCAGAATTCTGGTTATAGGAAAGTGGAGATTTATAAATGTAATTGATGTTTGGGATGTGGTGTTTATTTTGCGGTACATCAAACAGCCACAAGGTGGCATTGTAGTCAAAATACAATTACTATTGTCAGACTGCAAAGTATACTAATGTAACATAAGGTGTCAAATTGCTAATAGAAAAAAAAAAAATGAGCATTTTGTCATTCACTTGTGGTTCCAGCGGTGACGGCCTCGACGTGGACTCGGCGGACCCTCAGGTGTACGAGGCTATGTGTAACATCCAGGCACAGGCTGCTGCCTCGGAGGTCCTCGATCACGGTACGCCTCCCCGCCATCGCTAACTTCACCGGCATCCTCGCCTGTGTTGAGGGACATGGTTTCTACTTCCTGTGTGCTTGACTTCATGCATTTATTTGTGCCCTTCCGAGCGTTTGTGTGGACGTGGATTGGTTTGTGCACATAAATGTGTGTTTTAACGTGTGTGCGTGCGTTTCAGAGCGTCCTCAGCACTCCTCCTCGGCGGTCTACCAGGCCAAGTCCATGGAAGGCTCCTTCGAGGACACTTACGAGTACGACTGCCCTCGGCCGCTGGTCCCCCCGGCGCCCGCCCGGCGGGTTCTGGCGGACGTCAACGGTCCTTCCAAAGCCTTCAGCACGCTCAGCATCGACGGAGCCGTAGAAGCCAGTATGTGACGCTTCAAGTGGCCTCATCCACACACTAAACCGTGTCTCCATTTTGCATCACGTTCACTTCCTGTTTCTATTTGTTCATCTTAGCAATGAGATGGCAACAATAGCATCAAATTCACTTTTACTTTGTGTCCCCCCCTGCCCTTTTTTTTTTTGTGCCATCGCAGGTTTGTATGCAGCCGGCATGGACCCCGAGCGCCCACCCAAACCCCTCCCGCGCCGTGCCAATTCGGACCGGCGGGTTCGGCCGCTGAACCGTGAGCCCCCCTCAGCTTCGCCGGAGCAGCCCCCCCGACCCTCCTCCTCGCACACGCCACCGCCCCCCTCGGCCGGCGGCGTGCTGAGCGGGGAGATTGAGTGCCTGATGTCTCAGGGCTATTCCATCCAGGACATCCAGAAGGCGCTGTTGATCGCCAGGAACAACCTGGAGACGGCCAAGAACATCCTACGAGAGTTTGTGTCTGTGCCCTCGGCCACGCACATTGCCACATAATCCCGCCGCGACCCCCTCCGCCCCGTGCCACCGTCGCGCTGTTGGTTGCTTCCGAACCTTTTCACGCTTTGTCCCACACGGAAAACCCCAAAAGCCTTCAAATGTTTGTGAAAGCGTACGTCGTAACCACTCAAGGGACCATGTCGACTCAATGTGACCGCAACGCCCCCCGCCGCTAGCTGCTTGTGTCGTACCATTTACGTGGCCACGTGCGGTCCAAATGAATCTTTGTCACAATAATACTAATAATGATGTCGTACGAACAGTTTGACCGTGGTTCTACATAGGGATGGGCCGTTGGAGCTAAATCGTAGCAAATCGTATTTGGTTGTGCACTCCATTTTGGCAGGCAGGCGGAATCAATAGCATGTCATTGACTTTTACCTCCTTTAATATTTTTTCGGTAGCCTTTTTAAAGGACAAACAATACCATCGGGTTCATATTTTTAACCACCTTGTTTATTTTGCGTTTACTCTCCAGCCTATTTAGGCATCCATTTTTTTTCGTGACATTGAATTATACTTCCTGTTTTGTTTGTACCACAGCCAGTTTAGGCTGTAACTATGGCATCACATTCACTACCTGTTTCTATATTTTCGACAAGCCTGTTTAGGCAGAAATCTGAGCATCAGATCTACTTTTACCTCCTGCTTCTGTTCATTCTGCAGCCCATATGCGTATAAACAACAGCCCTTTTTCCATTTGTTCCGCAGCCCGTTTTAAGCACCAACAGCCTCTACTTCACTTTTGCATCATTTTTTTCTGCAGACCAGTTTAGCACCAATTTTCTTTTACTTCCTGTTTCTACTCGTTACGCAATCCTTTCAGGCAACAACGATAGCATTACATGCACTTTTACTTGGTGTTTGCCCATCCCTAATTGCACATGTCAACTCAGCCCTATGACGAGTTCGTCGTTTCAGCGCTCAACCACGAAAGCGTTATTGTCCTCGCCTTGAGCTTCTCGCAGCTTTGAACCGTTTCTGACTAAAAAGCACCAATAGTAACCGAGACGAAAGAAGAGCAAACACATTCCAATACCGATGAGGAGCATTTTAGCGTCGGATTTACTTGGATGGCTCACGTCAGGTGTCTGTTAAGTAACGTCTGTAAATGTGCCTTTTGGCAGGTTGGCTCACCATTTTGGAAAACTTTCTTCCTCTAGTAGTCACAGATGGTATTAATATGAAAAGAGATTAAGACGCTATACTGAAATGCTAGTACTAAAGAATTGTTGTCTTGTGACTGATGTAACGTTATGTGTTAGCACATTGACTTAAGGTTATGAAATGTCACATTTAAGTTAAGGCCTTAAGGAGGACTTTTAAAGGTGGTAAATTTTTTGGGGTGGAGCTCCACTGGAGGGACTTTGCATGATCAGCGCTTTATCTTCCGTCTTGAAACTTTTACGTGCCTGTCTTTAAAGAAAGATACGCTCCCCAAACCCCACTCTCATTCGATTGACCATCTCAAACGAGCTTCATTTTTACAAGACAGGAAAGGTCTCGTTTAAAATGGATGCTGAAATATAAGTCTTTTAACTCGCCTTTTTTTTCTTGACAACTCGCCTACTAAAATGTTTGTTGCTGCTTTGTTGCCGTCTTCATGTAAATATGATTTATTTATTGTCTTTTTAATATCCTCTGCGTCGTTGTGTTGCCATGTTTTCATGCCCAAGCCATTAAGATTTTTAATTAAACAGTATTTTCTTTAAAACCTTTGTTGTGCGAGTACTTTATCACTGATAGTTTTTGTTTCCTTTGTATCTGTATCAAAGATTTATATATTGACATATACTTTATTTATATGGATGTTTTTTAATGGATTAAAAAATATATATCATAAAAATGTATTAAAATAAGTACAAATCTGGAACAATTGTACTGAACGATTTTGGGGTATTATATCAGAAATGTATACATTTAAACTATTAAAATTAAGTTATCAAATTTCACTTTGAATTGTGGTGGCCGCTGTATTGCCACAAGAGGGCAGCAGACATCTGGTCAATCGCGAGATAGCGTTAAAGTCGCAGTTTAGTCAAGCATGTTTTATTTTATTATACGTCGTATTTATTTTACCATTCCGGAGCAACTCTTAACACCAAAACATCTGGCTTTTATTATTATTATTATTATTGTTATTATTATTATGTCAACTCTTAACACCAAAACATCTGGCTTTTATTATTATTATTATTATTGTTATTATTATTATGTCAACACCAAAATTTTCAGTGCTATATTCCTTGGTTGGAAAGCGGGTTTTAGACGAGCTGCTTCAGCTGCAAAGCAATAAAAACAAAAACAGCCAGCCAATAAAATTGGAAGCAGGAATAATGAAGTACAAAAAGAACGTTGGGAGGTTCATTAGCCAAGAACTCCACGTTGTTACGACTAATAATAAACAACAAGGGTACTGCTAATCATGTGCCTCACTATTTACAGTGAACACGAGCCATTGGTTGACTTTCAAGTTGCTCTCATTTCACTTTTTCCCCATTTAGGAAATAATGTCACGTGAATTGACGTCATAAAATGTGCACAGCATTTTGGGTAATATTTGGAACTGTTTTGCAACAGTTGCATGATTTTCTCCCTTATTTTATACTCTTCCACTCCCTTGCGTTATTATTGTATCATCATTATCTTTAATATTATGTTTTATGTAGAGTTTTAGGTATGGTCTTTTCCTCAGGAATTAGTCAGATGTTAGCATTAAGCTAGTCGGGCATTTCTTTTCAGGGAATGTACGACCATTTTGCCTTAAAATACCAACATATTTGTCATAAATTGTGCACATTATGAACACGTAACAGTTTGACTCAACTTACATGACTTGTTTGTTGAACTTTAGCTCAGCTACGCCGAGCAGTTTCCTCGTTTGCTGAATGTCGTTAACACCTGCTGTCACAGCTGTGCGTACAGCTCTGGAGCAGCTCGGAAATGCGTCTAATAAAATATTAAGAATGAATTTTAACTCCATCCATCGATCCCTTTTCAACGTCGTTTATCCTAAATTCTGCCGTGATTTAAAATGGCTGCTTTAAAAAAATTATAAACGGATTGAAAAAACTTTATTTGGCATTTTCTTGCAAAAACATTATTTGAAAAAAAAACGCAAGTGTCAAAGACTCACATAAACTGTACTTAATTTACACACTTCTTTTGTAGAGGGAAATAAAACACAAAATATGAACAATGTTTCCCTTGGTGTGCAGTTTTCTGGAACCCAGCAGAGCACGACATCATATGTCAATGGAAAGAAGTTATTCAAAAAACACAAATTACAAAAAATTCACCAAAAATTAAAAACGCTACATGACATTCACAAAACGGGCCCAGCGGGGCGTCAGTGTGCCTGCATCAAATTGAAATCTTCTCTTCAAAAGTACCGTCATGAAAGTACCACTTATGTAAGTATGTAACAAATGTAAGCACGCTTGTGAACAATTTTAAACACGCAAAATTGGTGGAACACATCACAAGTAAAATACATACAAACATATTCAGTGTATTCCGCAGAAATCTCAAAAACAAACAAAACCAGGCAAAGTGGATCACTAACCTCTTTGAAATCCGCCCGGCATCAGTCCGCTGGCATATTTACAAACAGTACGAGGGGAAAAGGAGAAACGGGCTTGACAGTAGTGTGAAACGAGTGTGCGTGTGTGCATTTCGTGTGTGAATATCTTAAATAACAAAAAATATATATACTATGTACACTTTGATGGTAAAGTGATCATGAAACAAAGGCCAAGCGACGGATGAACTTTTAGAAAATGAAAAACATTCACTCAAAAGATTGTGTGTGTGTGTGTGTGTGTGTGTGTGTGTGTGTGTGAAATACTGAAGTATATGATGGTGGGAATGTGTGATGAGAGTCCCTGCTGGTCTCAGATCAGCTCCTCCACTGCTGATTCTTGCACACCTTCACTGGATGAACACACACAGTGACGTTAATCGAGTGTAAACGTTTTTAAACATTTTTAAATTCTCGTTAAATTACTATTATATTCTCATAAATATGTCTCCGGTAACAGTCAGATATTTTTTCTCGCAATATTGCAACATTTGGCAATTTTTGTAACAGTTTCACTTCTGACTTTATACTGATAATATGAACAAGATTTTCCTCATCAAATTACAACTTTATTCTCTGCATGTCATATTCCATAACATTTTAAAAGTATCAATTTTCCTAAATCTTCGTAGTTTTTATCTTTTTCTCCACTAAATTAGAAATGTCGTACCCTGACATTTCTAATTTTTTTTGTATTTAGTTGACAACTTCAATCTCCTAAAAATAAAATAAAAAGTTACCTGCTCGTTTGTGCCATTTGTGTCTCCATTGACTGCGTTGAGGAGCACCGCGTCCTCAGTCTTGGCATTGCCGTTGTCCTTCATTTCCATCACGATGTCATCTTTGGCGGTCTTCTCTTTGGAGCTGACGGAGGGCAGGGGGGAGCATTTTACAAGCGCGCTGACGAAGGCCGCCTAAGACAGGCTTGCCTAAGACGTGAGCCACTCACATGTCCTGCTTCCCCGAGCGCCCACACGGGATCTTGCCCTTCTTGTGGAGGAAGTAAAGCACACTGCCCAGGATGCCGAGCAGCAGCAGACTCAGGATGATCACCACAAAGATCACGCCACTGCCCTCTGAGACACAAATACACACAGCTGAGTCAAGAACCACACACATAATCACAATTTCGTCTCCCAACGGTAGCATTTGTTGGCAACAAAATGACATTTTTAACTTAGGATGGGCATTTCACTTTATCTCAGTGATTGAAATTGGAATTATGATTTTTTTCCTTCCTAATAGCATTTTATTCTCCTTTCTGCCACATTTGCAGAAGAACTATCCTGATCATTGATTAATTATCATGCCCTTCCCTAGTTTTGACACAAATGCAAAAAAAAATAATAATAAAATAGAGCGGCAAAACAAACAAAACGGAAATAGTGATTGTCGCAAAGGGCAGTAGATGTATTTAAATTTCCTTTTTAATGTGGACCGTGGGTGTTGTGGGAGCATTTTCAAACTTGGAATGCTTTCTTTTTCCCGAATAAAACTATCCACGTCAGCAGTTTGTTTTCTTACTGAATTTATGAATAGTAAGTAATAGATGGACTAAAACCCACAGAGTTTGTGCTGTTTGTCTCTGCATTTAAAATAATCCAATGTGCCTAATCAAGTGGGAGTAAGGGTTTGGTTTCATGATCTCAATCAAATCTCTTCTTGGATTAGAATGAAGTACTGTCAGCAATTTCCACAGCAACTAAAATCGCTTTGGAAAAACAAATATGACAGAATGTTTTTTTTTGTTGATTTCATGCGCTGCAAAAGGTGCGAATCGACCGCATGCTGCTTCATAAGATCCCATAATTAGTGAGAATTTTCACTCAGTCATTCAAAGGGCTGTGAAGTTCTGTCTACGCAAAAGAGAATATTTAATCAGCCCGCAGGCCATCCGAAAGGCTCTGCTAGCGAAGCCGACGAGACTCCCAGAAAGAGAGATCATCAATAAGGCATGGAGGAGGTCCTCAAAGCCTCTCGCTGTCAAATGAGGAGGAGGAGGAGGAGGAGGAGGCGGAGGAGGACACAGACAGTGTTTTGGTGAGCAGACCATGAAATGAGTGAGCGAGCGAGCAGTACGACTATCTTACCAGGAGAGAAGTGAGTGCTGGAGCTGGCCAGGGGAACTGTGAACAAGTAGAACAACACGCTTTTTTTACACGCTACTTCACACACTCGTCTCATGCTTCACCCACAATTTTGCGATTGTCCGCCGACACCGGCCTTTCTACTCTCGTCAAAGGAGTAAAAGAATGACTTTGGTGCCGAGCAACTCAGTTGAAGTGAATTGAGGAGCTTCATTTGGACAAAGGTTTGTGCTTTTGTCGCCATCTCGTGGCACCTTGGTGGCAAGGAACTATGTGGAGGTGAGTCGAGGAGTTTTCATGTAAAGACAATCAGTGCTTTGCTACCATCTTGTGGCAATCTACAGGCGACGATAAAAGTTACAAATAAACTTTTGTTGGATTAGGTTCGATTTTGGAGATTCAACTGTGTTTAAAGGGGCCATACTTTACAATGGAAAATGTACTTTTGATATACATATGTGTGTGTGTGTGCGTGCGTGCATGCGTGCGTGTGTGGGTAGGTTGTACGTGCGTGTGTGTATAATTTTGGGGGGGGCCTGGGTGAACATGTTACAAATATTTATGGCTGAATATGGATGCTTGGATGAGGTCTATGTTAGTCCATGCTTTGTTCTATCGGTAGTTGGTGATACAGAGTGAGACCTCGCTTACTGGCTTTGATGCTGAAAGCTCTGACGTCGATGCCAAGGTCGTTGGAGGTGTTGCAGATGGCGCTGATGTCCGAATTGACGGCGAAAGACACCACGCTGTGGGTCATGTGGTCGCCGGACTTGCTGAACACCTCCTGCCAGCTCTGTGGAGAGAAAGCGCATGTCAGTCGAGCGAATGAGAGAAGCCGGGGCGGCGAAATGACTCATCGTAGTCATCACACATCTGCCCCTCTCGAAAGCGGCGCCGAGTCACCTGGTAACCGTCGAAGGTCCACGTGATGCTGGGTGCGGGGTGGCCACGTGCCTCGCAGCTCAGGTTGACCGTCTTGCCAAGTGCCGCTTTCAGATGCACCTCCTCCTCCTCACCCACCAGCTGAGGACCACCTGTGTACACACACACACAAATACGCAGACAGACGACCGCAATGATACACAAGTATGTGGCACGCGGTCGGTGTGACATGACTTTTTTAGAGGTGTGTTTGGGATGACTGACCGTGGACGACGATGTGGACGGAGCCATTGGTGTGCAGGGTGGGCAGGGCGGGAATGGTCACCTCGCACACGTACTCGCCGGCCGTTTCGTAGGTGGCGTCCTGCAGGTGTAGCGTGTTTCCTTCACCCACGACCTTGCTGTCCTGCACACGCGCGCGCACAACACACACACACACTGTACCAAATCCAGGAAATTGCGATGGAGTGCGGTTTGCTGTATACTGGTAAAACCAGTTCACCTTATTGCAAAATTGTCCACTGGTCATTGTTGGACCTGCGCTATATAGCCGAGTCAATAAACATCCCCGGGAACTACTTTGAAATATGATGTAGACCTACAAACCTTGTACCAGACCGTCAATGTTTTCAGGGAAGACAGAGCGTTGCACGATGCAGTCAAACATTCCCCTTTTAACATGGTCTCAGATTCTTTGGGTACCACCACTGCAGGGTCCAGGTCTGAACACAGCACACACAACAGGACAGAGGGACACACTGTCGGGTTAGATGAGGGCGGTCTTAAAGGTTTTCCATTGAAATCCTTCATTCTAATAATGTGATAACAACCGCCGCTGGATGTGGTCTGTGTGATTAATGCTAATGAGTTCTGAGTACATATTATGTTAATTTAGTCGCACGGCCTGGACACTTGTCTGTGTGTGTGCGTTTGTGTGGGCTGTTTTCTCACAGTGCACGTTGAGCTCCATCTCTCCTTTGACATCATCGTGTGAGGTGCCATCCCGCGGTCGGCAACGGTAGAGGCCGCGGTCTCTGCGTGACACCGCCTGCAGCATCAAGACGTTGCCGCGGCTGTCCAAGTCCTCATCCGCGCCGTCTTCCTGCCGCACAGATTTCGAACTGTCACACTCAGACCAAGAGATGGATTTCACATTTTGTTGGCTAGCCTAAAGTTGACCAATATTTCCAAGATGCTGGCAGGTTAACTCAGTGGCCAGAGGAGTCATTAATCTCTTTCACAAAGAGATTCTTGAAAAGAAATGGATGGATTTACAGGCTACTGTGTCTTCTGGTATAAATTATTTTTCAGCAATGCATAGCATAACATTCCAATGCACTCTGTGTAGAAATTTGACTACTCTAATGAACTTCTAAGGCTCCACTGTAATTAATGTGCACAGCTCGATAATGTTCTTCCTGTTTCTCACAGTTTCACACTGAAAGTCATGATGACCTAATTGCCAGAGCAAACATAATGGTTTTGTGTTTGACATGGGAACCGGCTCCAGCCCCGATCCCTGTCAGCGTCTTACAGCCCAGACTGACTCTGCAAGGTCAAATCAGATGAGGCCTCCGCAGACCTTTGCATGTTCACGTCTACGTGGGGGTCCGGCCAGCTCTGCATATCAAAAACATTCCCGGCGCGTCTTTCGCATGTCATTCCTATCTCAGGGGACTTTTTTCGGCAGAGAGAAGGGCTTCTATTCTTACTCGCGCCCTGCTGAAGATGAAGGTCGGCGTGGGGTTGCCATCGCCCTGGCAACGCAGCTCCACAGTATCCCCCTCCTTGATCAATCCCTCAGGCGACTCCCTCCACAGCTCCACCATGGTGACTGGGTCTGTGCGGACGCGCACACACACACACAAACACACACACATGCACATACACGCACACACACGCATGGAGACGTGCGCACATACACACACCCAGTCAAGTTAAACAGTCTTACTCAGCATGCTTGTAAAGTCCCATTAACAAGATCATTTCCATGAGGCTGCCAGCACCGACTGTGTTTGGCTCCGACCGCAACTATGTCACTGTTACAAAAACAATGGACCAACACGAAGCCAATATGGCTCTTCAAATGTGTGGTATAGAACACTTGGCAACAACCTGACGGCAAAAAACTGTTGAAATGGAACTTTGAATGGCAGGATACTTTTGGCGGGGTATCTGAAGCTCGCTTCCGACTCAAATTTTAGCTGGCATGATACAACTGAAAAGCTCGTCAGCTGGGGCGAGGGTCAGTCAAGTATCAACTGTATAGACAGTGTGTTCATCGCACAGCCTCCGTGGCATACAACTTACAGTGAACGGTGACGCCGACGCTGTTGGACTCGACGGTCCTGATGGCGCCAGGCACGAAGAAGCTGACCTCGCAGGAAAAGTTAGCATCCTTGTCCTCCTTGAGCACCTGGTACTCCAGCGTGCTGTGTACCGAATACAAGCCGCTTGACTCCACCATGTCGCCGGTCCACACGTTCACACCTGCGGGAGCACAGTCACAATTTCCCCTTTTGAATCATGAAAAAAATAAAAAATAAAAAACTTTAAGGACTAATGTTGCATAGCATGCTAACATCGAGTTTTATACATCAAACAAATCAAACAGCGCTAACTGAGCGAGCCTACTTGTGCCATGTGACGTAGTCATACGCTGCCGGGTCAACAAGATCATAACCCGGGTATACCAAATACTTGCCATATTATAACAGTTCAAACTCAGAGATTACGTGCGACAAATTCCAAATTGCAGACATCAGGAGTGTTCAAACATTGGCTTCCTAACTTACGTCCCGCGGAAGACACCAGTGGAATGTTGTTCCTGTACCAGGTGATGTTGAATTTGGGAAAACCGTTCCGGGCCTGACATGTGGCCACCTTAAAGCAGAGTCACGGTGACAAGCATGTAAGGATATACTGAGTATCAATGTGGCTAGCCTCGTAAAGCTGGTGGGGTTCATGCTGGCCTGACTCACCTTAGAGGGCATCTCATTGGTCACAGATATTCCTGCTTGGACAGCCTTGATGACCGGAGCTTCCGGAGGAGCTGGAAAAAATCCGTTGAGCTATTTCACTGAGCTATCGGGAAATATCAGCTGTTCTCAACATAATGTCTTGTCACTGTGCTTCCTCACCAAACACGCTGAGGTAAGTCTTGCTCTCCATGGTGCCGTCGGACAGGCCGTTCACGGAGCAGATGAAGTACCGCTGGTCAGACAGCTGCACTTCCTGGATGGTGAGCTGAGTTCCGTGCTGGTCTGTAGTCATCTGGATACGACCAGTGTACTCCGTGTCCCCATCCACGACTTGGTGTTCGTCATCGCCGTAGTAGATGCGAGCCCGTGCTCTGGTGACTGGGTTCTTCTGCAGACGAAGTTTCGATACATCACAGCGTATTGCAACAATATGGAAAACAGCAAAAAACATGGTGAATTGAACGCATTGATTGGTCAGATACACACACTAACAACCCCCCAAAAAAAAATCAGTCACCATGGAGGAGAATAAGGCTGTATTAACTTCACATCTGGTTGGTGGCACACTTTACCCAAGAAAAGCCTGATGGCAAGCAGAAAACTGAGCACAACAACAGCAAAGTGGTGATGGTGGAGAATAATACCGCACTGTCCAGAGCTAAACAGTGTAGTGCTGTCAATTCAAATCTATGTATCCTTAAATGTTATAGTGACACAACAATGATCGATAAGGGAATAAACATCGGACCATAATAAACTTGTGTGTGTGTGTGTGTGTGTGTGTGTGTGTGTGTGTGTGTGTGTGTGTGTGCGCGTGTGTGTGTGTGTGTTGAGTTACCAGGTAACTCTGGTTCTTTTGGAACAATCTAAAGTTTAGATTGTTCCAAAAGAACCAGTCTCAAAATGACATTGATTATTTTAATCAAACCACATCATTTTGCCGCCATCGGACGGGTTAATGAAACTAGCATTGATGATACGGTAGTCATAACCATTTCAGCCACTGATATTTGAAAACCCACAGTAGCAACACATATGGACAGTTAATGAAGTAATAACTAAAGTATAAAATACTTGACCAATGAGCGCCTAGCAATGGTTCATGTAGCCTGTATCAGCTCAATGCTTACACCCTTGGCCAATGGCCTCAAATAATGAAAAGTAGGCAATGGGTGGGAATACATATGCCCAGTCTAGTTTGGAGTTTGCTCATTACATTCAGGGCACACTCTTGAGTGAAAGTGAAGAGATGAGCGTAATCCTTCTTGCACAGTTGGACAGTCCCACATAGACGAGAGCTTGTGTTGTTCCAGGCACCACTCACCACCACAAACCACTGGATCATGACGAATTTGGGAACGCCGTCGACGTCGGTGAAATTGTACTGGCAAGGGATCTCGACCGAGTCACCCAGGTACACCTCGATGCTCTTGTGCATCGTCACCTCCACGCTGGCCCACGCTGAAACACACACCAAAGTACAGTGATCAAATTCAGTCGTTGAATTGCTTATTTGTACGCCAACCCTAAAGCAAGCCTTCGCGCCAATTTTTGGCACGAGACAGACAAGAACAGAAGCGGAACAAAGAAAGGGCTTCTTGTCCACATGGTGTACTTTTTTTTCCCGTCTCATTTCCTTCCGCCTGGCTGACTGACACATCTTGGCCACAAAAGCAGTTTCCCGGACATCATCGTGGGGAATTTAGGCGAAAGAGGCGAGTCGCCAGGCTGACACCGGACTGTTGAATCCCAGAGCCAAGTTGTTCTCCAGCCGTGTTGGACTTGGCTGCTTTTATTTCACACACAGTGAAAAAGAAAACATTTTGGCCCCATATTCTATTGAATCTGGCTCACAGGAGTTATGCAGGATGGTGGAGGACACTCTTGTGCTCCTCTTACACCGTCAGATCTAACGCTTTTATTTCCATTGATCATTTCCCTCAAAGCGCCTGGATTGTTTGGTTTTGTTTTTTGAATTCGCTACGTTACATTAATGGTTATTCTAACATTGTTATTTTTTCATTGTATGGGCCTCAAACAAACTCTTAATACAGTACTCGGAAAAGTGTTAATATTGTGCAGATAAAATGTGACGGCCACTAACAAGAGCTGAACCTTGTTATCCTCCTCCGTGTTTTCAGCCTTTGCTAAACCAGACCAAGCATGAAAGGAGCTTTGAGACGCCCGTCCCCACCCAGTCGCCCCCATTCAGCAGATTGCACCCCCATCAACAGTTCGTTTTTCCCTGCCTGGCTCTGCCCCAATCCTAGTAACAACTCCCGTTTTTCTCCCTTCCCCTCCCTTCCTCGGTCCGGCCAGTGCTCAGCCAACCATTTCTCAGACGACGGGTGAGCCATTGTTCCCCCACCTGGGTGAACCGCATCCCTTCGCTTGATCTCTCTCTCTCTCTCTCTCTCTCTCTCTCTCTCTCTCCCACACACACACTCACACAAACTGCAACACAAGAGGTGAACATTAGTTCATACTGCGCTGAAGTTGTTGTTTTCATGAGACAAAAAAAATGACAAGGCGCCTTTGAGGAACAGATTACGCATGCCGTGGGGCAAAATATGTCACAGAAGTCAGTGTAAAAAATGTTGTTGCTCTTTGGGGCCGCGCCGCGAAAACCTTTTGGCTAATCCGATTAGCGCCAGGGGGTTGCCGGGGATTTGGCTTCCAGAGCCAACCCGGCCGGGTCTGGTTCTTATCTATTCCTGTTGTGCCTTTATGGTGGCACGGACAAATACACATGAGCCATGATCTGTGGACCCTGACAACCAAAGGTCCCACCAGTGTGTGAGTGTGTGTGTGTGTGCGGGGCATTCTTTATATGCCTTGTCTGAGGCCAAGCTGATTCATTAAAAAAAAAAAAAAAAAAAAAAAAAAAATAACTAACGATTATTTGAGTGCGCTGACAGGATCGGCCTGCAGTCCGACCACTTATCACCGCACAAGATAACCCACGCCACCAAACGCACAATGCAGCCTTTCACAGCAGACATTTAAGGGAACCACAGGTGAAAAGTCCAACATTAAGAACTCTCAAGCAAAATCGGTAACTGTTGATTATTTGCGCTACTGCAAAACTTCCGCATACATTTGTGAATGTATGCACTGGAGAAGGTCGAAGTAATGGAGTGCGAATGGAGTGGCGATTATTTTCGATTATTTCCCACAAAACACAAACTTCAAATTATGTTGTTGCTGCATAATGCTTGAAACTAACTCAAGCAAAAAAAGAGCGACAAATGAATACGGGGACGTGACCAACTGTTTTTTCGGTTCTTCCACAGTGCTAAATAATGTGCGGCTTGCACAATAAGGCTGCAAAACAAATGAGATAGAAATAACAGGCTTTGATGAGAGCTACTTAAAGGTACGTCCGTACGCACACGGTGGCTCATTCACGCAGACAATTCCCAGGGATGCTAACCAGAATGGTCACCATTATTGGCTTCCTGGTTTGATTAAGGCTGTCAGCTTAGGCCTGTGGTCGATCTGCACCCCTGCCGCTGATAAGAGGCCCAAGTCACCTCAGACACAAGCTCCTTCTAATCCTTCACGTGGCTGGCGAGCCATGAAACGAGCCAAGACACTTGTGAGATAATAAACATTTCCCGTAATAACGGTTCTCCGAGCTCCAGTATCCGCAGAGTGCCGCTGCGTCACGTCTCTGTCGCGTTCTAAGTTTAGCGCCTTCTTAAAACCTTCCTCTTGTCTTTCCGGCAAGAAGGCAACCAGGCAAAAGTGGAGTCAGTGCGGAGTCACAAGACGGAAAGATTACAGAATTTAGGAGCAGAGAAAAAAAAACAACCAAACAAAAAATATCTCTCAACTGAGGTTCATGTGATGTCATGCTCTGTATTAATTAAAGAACACTTCAGTTGATTCATATTCAAACATGTGCCATATTATCGCTTCAACTGCAATTTATTCACACTTTTCAGGAGATCCTCTTTACTTGGAGCGCGACTTGTGCGTCAGAGTGTCGCTGAGTAAATGTATCCAGAGAGGCTCCCTCAGATGGTGCAAAGAGCTAGCATAAAAGTGCGCCTGAGAAGCAGGAGGAGTTCTTTATGCACAGGTCTGGTGTGCTGTTGAACACCTGGTGGACAAAGTGCACATCAAAGAAAGAACACACACACACACACGGAGGAGAAAGACGAGGGGTCCTTGTCATAGCGAGGGGGTACGGGCTTTCAGGAGCACAATGTGGCACAAATCTCCTCGCAGTCTGTTCTCGTGGTGACAGTCTGCAGCCGTGAGCGAGTTCACTTTTCTTTATTCTTTGGCAGAAGAGAGATAAGGAAGTGCGAGAAATCTCCTCAAAGGAAGCTCTTTATGCAATCATCTTCTCTTTCATGCAACACCGCACAGCTGCCGGTCACAACCCAGCAAACTGCTGATTGATGTTCAGGAGGTGGAAGGGGAGACGCCCTGAGGTGTGGACCACTCAGATTTGCATGTCGTCGCCATCCAGTGAAAAAAAGGTTTTCCAAAAAAAAAAAAAAAAAGAAATGGAACAAACACTAAAAAGTGGTTTCTTTTATTCATGCTTTTTAGCGGGCCAGGACATTAGCTGACCATTCAGTGGTGCCTCGCAACAGTGACGGTTATGCTGGATTTTGTTGCCTCAAATATATTTGGCGGCTTTTACTGTTCACTTTCCGATGACAATGACTCTCTAAATTATCCATCCATTAGCCGAGCCGCTCATCCTCACGAGAGCTGCGGGCGTGCTGGAGCCGATCCCAACTCAATGATTTTCAAAGTGTGCTTCATGTGGCACTGGGGGTATGTGGGCTCCCTCTAGTGGTATGCAAAAGAATCACCAAAAACTGTGATTCTTAATGTTAAAGTGTGCATATTACAGTGGCTCAGTTTTATTGTTTTTGATCCACTGCAGTACATTTGATTTGAAATTATATTTGTTAAAAAATGTACTTGGATGCTCACTTTTCTTCTTCTAAATTCCATGCAACCATTTATTTCTTGGCATATCAATACCCAAAACATTGGCGTAAATACAGACCAAAATACCCGCGGCCCTTCCACCTCAGACTAAAAGTCCGCCGATGTTCGCTGGCTTTTGAGGAATTGTAAATTATTCCTGCTAGCTGGCAAACTTCTCAGGCAACTCCATAAATTTTTGAACATCGCACCCGGTGGGCGAGACTTCATTAAAGGGAGAAACATGGATGTTTTATTCATGCTTCTATCTGATGTGTTGCCATCAATGGACCCGCCTCCACCGCGCCAGGGTTCGGGCATGCAGTTGGCTCCGCAGATGCAGGTTGGCTAATTAAAGGTCAACAGGCGCAACGTAGTCTAACTACAAGGGTGGGTGAGGTGGGGGTGGAGGGGTCATGTGGGGTCTTTTTGGCAATCGATACACCAAAAACAAGTGGGCAAGCCTGCAGTCAAACTTGCTCATCAGCACTCACTTAGCGGTAAAAAAAAAAAGCTTTTCACATTGGACCCTCATGGCTTAAACACGGAAATACAGAGTTAGCATGTTACTACTCCGAGTCCAACACTTCACCCTTGAGGAATGCTTTGTGACAATGAGCTGGTTGTTTGTTTGTTTTTTAAATCACAGTGCCAACAGAATGACGAAAGAACCAACAAATGTGTCAAGCTGAAGAAAATACAGCGGTTTCTACACTATTTGATAAAGGGAGTGAAAGACGGGGCATGAAGCTATGAGGCTCAGGCTGTTATTGCAACCTTATCGCAGGCCTCTTTTGCAATCAAAGCTGTGACGACAGCGCGTTGACTTTTTCCAACAAAGGCCTTCTTATGCGGGCAGGCCCCTATGGTCGTCGTCACGACAGTGAATATCCTTGCAACATACGTTTCGAGTCATTCTGCTTTCGCCCTCGGTCATCCGCAGGGTCGCCTCCACTGGAGCAATCCAAATGAATTATTAAAGGTGAATCGAATTTTAGGCTGTTTGTCATCAGACCAGAGGCTGAAAATAAAAGACACGAGGATCATTTTAACGCTGGTTCATGTAGCATTCCGACTGGAGTCCCTGTCAAGTGTGAATAAATGTCTTTGAAATAGGGCTGCCGCAAAACTAATCTTTTTAATCGATTACTCCATCAATTACTTGTGTAATTTAAAGCCACATCAAACCTCGGCGATCGTTTTTCTTTCTTTATTTCCTCACTGTCAGGTAAGTCCCTGATTGAATGCGTGAGTTTGCAACAGAATGTCTGTGGCGTAAACACGCAATGGCCAATTATAATTATAGTTTCCAGACGGAAATTTTGGTCTCGATCAATTTTTGTGAGTGACTTAGCCGACTTCACCAACTCCCTCCCCAGCCTTACGTCTACATTTGACGCACCTAATTTTAATTCGTGTTTTCCACATGTTCAAACAAAGCACACCGAGGGGAGAAAATAGACTAGAATTTGATTAAAACGGCCCACGCTGCACAAAAAAAATGGACTTGGGCAGTGCTGTATAAAAACAAATCATCCCAATTAAGAAAACAAACTGAATATTTTCAATGGGGAATTAGCATGTCATTTAATTATGAGCTGTACTCATTAGAGACAACCATCTGTTTGCATTGTGTCCATTGCCCGAGCATGATGCTGCGCCTGTTTGTGTCTGGATATTAGCATTAATGCCGCTCCTGTCCCGAGAAACAATAGCCTTCTCCTGCACTCCAACTCCTTTTATCCTGTCAACCAGACGTGAGGGAAGCTGTCGGCCGAGCGCGCCACACCTAATTCATATGGATCAAAATGGCAAAACCCCACTGCAGTATCCTGCTGAGAACCTTAATGCTCTCAAAGAGAATAGCAGAGCGATCAGGTGCGCTGCTGTGATAATGAGGGGGAGAGGCTACTCCCGACGCCCAGGCCAGCGCCCCTGAAGACCCCTCAGACACATACATGATTCAACAGCACAATCGCCATCAGAGGACACAAGTGTGATGGCCGCACCGCGGTAGCTAACAAGGTCTGAAAACCTTCTGACAACTCTCCATAATTTTCTTTGAAGTTAAATGAAAATGATCTGGGATGAGTGAGTATAAGATCCCTAAAATAAACTGAAACTGTGCATTCAAACAGGCCAGGTGAAGGGTCGGATAAGTACGCCGATGATAACATCAGACTTAGAAAAAAAAAAATCTAAGACGGAAAGATGTTTGGAACTGATTGGCCTTTTGACTGCGCTGTTTTGTCTAGTTGTCCGGTAAATCATTCCTTCTGTGAGATTTGAAGACAAGTGCAAGCTGGACAGGCAGCAAGTGGGGGCAGGGACGCCCGCGGAGTAGGGCGGGGACGGGATGAAAACAAAGCACATGGTGGGCTTGTCGCGAGTGGAGGATTGCAGATGTTCCAAAACATTGCAAAGCTATTTAGAAGACTTTGAGACAGAGGGATTTTTACAACTCTGCAAACTGGTGGCAATTGCATTTTACTCCCGCTTGTCCCGCAGACAAAAAGCAGCAAAAACACTGTTCCTTGACGACCATTTCCAACAGAGAACTTCCTTGAACAAATTCATTTATGGGTTGACTACCAAGTGTTTTTTTTGGTTTTACATGTCTTCCCAATAAACTGGCTTGTTGGCTAAACACAGCCGGCGGGGGGCAACTGCTGCAAATCACGTTGCCTTACTCACCACCTCCTGCGGATCTAAAACCGACATGTATTGACACAACAAACTCACCATTTTGTTTTCCTTGAAACACAGTGACAGCGAGTTCGACTCCGGGGATTTCTTGGAATGAGTAAATGTTGCAATTTGTAGCTTTTATATGAAACTTATCTTTAGATCTTTGTGGAGATATCCTCATACGATACTCCCTTTTCTCGGGACTGGGCTGAGACAAACATCCACGACTTGTTTAATATTCTGGCCACGGGCTGTGTGCCAAGACCTTGAGCCGGCGTGTGGTTATGACTGGTTTCCCAGTAGTCTGGTGGGACTGTGTCCCGCTGGGTTGCAGATGATGGAGGGCGGTGCGGTACAGTTTAACGCAGGGCAGCTGGGAACAATGGGAACGTTGCCCCCTATTCCCATTGAGAATGTTTGTGAGGAGGAGGGTGACGGGGGGGAATCCAACAACACCTGTGGGCAGCCCATTTGTCAAGTGATTTGTGAGAAGAACTGCAAGGAACAGTGGGAAGAGCGGAAGGAGTGCTGGTGATGCTTGCAGGGAGCTGAGGGAGGCGGGTAAACTTAGTAGAGCATTATCACGGGACCACCCACATGCTTATTGCTCGTTCACACACGCATATACACCTGCGAAACAAAAAAAATAAATAAATAAAAAATTGAACAAGATAAAACAATAAAGTTTCACAGAATGAGAGGGAAGTTTGTCATAAAAACTTATTATGCCTCAGCCCTGACTGCAGTTTTCCCCCCCAAATATTGAAGAACACAACACCTTTGCCCCAACAGGGAGACGAGTTTTTGAGTACCGCTGACTCTGACGTGATTTGAACACGCAACCTTCTGATCTGGAGTCAGACGCGCTACCGTTGCGCCACAGAGTCGTACGTGCAGTCCTCACAGCATTGCGGGAGAGACGAGCTAGAAACCGTTGTAGGGTGACACCTAAAAGCTAAAACTATGCAGCGAAAATCCCCTACTCTTTCATGAGATCTTTTAACAGCGTCCAATAAGAGGGTCGAGGGAGCAGGGGAGGGAGGATTTGACGTGTTAGCGTCGCTTTATCCTCTGCGCCTTTTTGAAATGTCAAGTTCAAAGATGCAGAGCGGCCGCCTTGATCTATCAGCTAAGACGACCTCGGGGAATCAACTCGGCGACTCCAGAGTACCTCGCGACGGACTCGGTTTCGTGACGAGACCGCGCACATGGAGCGTTATTAAGTCTGATGATGTTAACGGAAACAAACAGCCTTTTGATGTCTGTTCCTCGTGCTCCTGTCGGGCCTGCTTAAGTCAATTACATCCGCACTCTCGCTTTAATGAAAGGACGACTGATCTTATTCAATTACGACACTTTCTCAAGCTATCCTATCTGATGCAACAGTGTTTCCGGGCCTAGTTTGGAAGTTTTCACGAGACAGCAAATGAGTATTACATTGTCTTTGGTAAATACGACTGTTGTTATTTTATTTTTTTGACTTGGACTGGTATTTCCTATTGTTCTGACATAAATAATTGCTTAGTCGTCAACAGTTTTTAAATGAGAGTGAATCAAACATTGTTACTGCCGCCCTCCAGTTGAAACGGACCAAGCCAACTGCGATCAACTACTTAAGTTGTGAAGATTCTCGGAAACCGTCAAACAGATGCATAAATAGCTAGTGGACCTAGTGCATCAGAATCTGCCGGAATGCTAACATAAGTTTAACATAAGGTTAAAGCTTATTCAAGACTGCGCTGGGAGAGTTAAAAACACGCGGAAACACTGTTTGCTGTTGTTTATTTTATTTTATTTTGTCTACAGAATGACTAATTAGCAGCTTAGTGATGATCTACTGAACAGCGAGGAAGTGAAGCTGACTAGAAAATGAGTAAAGTTAACTCCTTGTCTATTTGAGTCAACTCTGTGAAGTTTTCTGAGGTGAAGCTATTTGAAAGGAACCTGTCAGCGGCGAGGACAGCATGACTGGTTCGTGTTAAAAGGCAAGTCCACCAATTTTACACACGGGTCGCCATTTTCTCACCATGTAGAATCCTTTTCATTTCTCGGAACCACTTTCATTTACAGCCGTTGGACAAGCATAGAATAGCTGAATAAATTTCCATCACGGCCTGGAAGTTGGAAACTTCACAGGAGCCACTTTGACCAGTCAGGGAGTAAATGATCCTGATTAATGTTGTAACTGATATTTTAAATCCGGCTCTATTTTGACAACTTAACTAAGATTATTTACAGCCAACATCATTTGGCCTTTTGCCGACTACAAGTCGCACCACGTGATGACAAAGCCATCTACAATAATATGACACTAATGACGCTCTGGCTCTTTAACAAGCAACGCTGTCTTTAAGGATTTCAATCCGGTCCCTATCAGTGTTCCGGACCTCCGCTGGGCAGCAGATGCCAACCTGGCTGGAGGCCGAGGAAGCCCATGGCGTCATGAGTCCTCCAGCCCTTCAGGGGACCTTGCAGAGTCAGAGTCAGGCTTACTCACTGTCAGCATTTTTTCGCCTTTATTTGTCCACGGTTTCTAAAAATATTTCTGTACGTTTTTTAATCCAGTTGAATGTATTATTCCATCTCAGCACTGTACTGCAAGGTACATGAAGGAAATGTTGATTGTTGACTCTGCAGCGCCCTCATTACTTATTAAAAGTAGCTCTGGATGGGGTCTGTTTGATCAATATAAATGCATATGATGAGGACATATGCTGCAACTTAAACACTTGGGACGGACATGCTTTGCCTTGGAGACAATCTACAAAGTACTTCATCAAGTCTGTGATGTCCGTCTTCTTTTGGAGACCAAGTCACCCCACTAATCACACACTCCAGCACACCTTAGCAGGCGAAGCTGATTTTAGTTTGGACTCTTCATTCTTCAATCGAGTGGGAGAGAGAGAGAGAGAGAGAGAGAGAGAGAGAGAGAGAGAGAGAGAGAGAGACCCCCAAAGGTAGATTCCTAACGCTAAACTTGAGCCGCGGAGGTGGATCACATTCCGGCTTTCATCAGGCACATTTTCAAAAGACATTGGCCGTGTCCAGCAGGCGCTAAATTACCCGAAAAGTCCTGTCGGCTGACAAAATCCTGATTGTGACTCACCAGTGAGTGTCGAATTCTTATCTGAAAACAAAGCCTGCTCTCCTGTTCCTTCTCAAGATGGCGAGACTGCCCCCAATTTGTTCATCTTTTCCCAGTAATGGAAATCAACCTGTGACCCGTTATCAAATGCAGGGCAATGGTTTCGGTAATTGTCACAAAGGTCGAAATCGACGCTCAACAGACAATAACTACGATAGAAGGAATGAATGATGAATGAAGGGATGGATGGAAGTTGCGCCCCATTGAAACCCAACTCAGTTTTACATGATTCTCTTCCCAATCGATGGTTAACAGAGCTTCCACGGCCGAGACAGGTGGTTAACTTAAAAAGCGCCGGGAAAAAAAGCTAAATCAATGAGATGGATTCATTTAGTTTAGAGGTCCTCAACAGGTAGATTCCGGTGTTGATCAGGACCCAGATGCTCTTCTAGACAGATCCAGATAGAAATCAATTTAGCCAATGCTTGTGATTTAGCAAGCACATTTTTTCTTTTTAAGTCAGGCGCAGCTCTTTGGCAGCTTTTCTCGTCATCCGTGTGGTAAAAATCTACTCTCGTGACATCTGGTACAAATTAAGTTTGAACTCCGCTCACGGCAATTTGGGTTTGAACTCCAAATATGTATGCCTTTAGTGGCCTTCGGATTTAGCATTTGCCGTCTGCGCCAGCTGGATATGGTGTTTTTCAAACGACAATCCAAATACAAACACAGGACGAAATCGAAAATTTACAATGAGCCCCAAGTCAAAACGTCACTGGTTTCATCCCATCAATTGCGAATATTTACTGCTTTTCAGGGACCTCTGTCACGGCTGCGTTCAAGTCGTAAGATTACCGTGATTTAAGACCGTGACAAGGAACAGACAGTCTGCAGATATTGTAAATCAACAGTTGCCGATGAGATTCCGCTACCATCTTGTTTTGTTTTTTTCCCTTTCTTAGTTTAGTGCTCCAGAGAGACACTTAAAGAGATTAGCCCTCTGGGGAATCTGCCAAACAAATACCCTGAAACTGATAACCGAACCGAAGAGAGAGACAAAAAGAAATAGGCCTGCACAATGAATCAGCCGCGGGGGGAGAGTAACCCTTCAAAACATGATAGGTGACATAAATCTGACTGTGATAGTCGAGCCTACGGGGTAAAGCAAAACATTTTGAGACCCACTACCATATGAACCTGTCCGCGATCTCCTAACAGAGAGAGTTTGCTTAGCAGTGGGACGACTTGAAGGAAGAGCAACAAAAGCTCATTAAGAATGTAAACCAAAAGATGGGCTGCGCCGTTTACAGTAATGATGGGATTAATCAGTGGGGGTGAAAACAGTCAGCCGGCTATAACGTTATGTGGCATTCGTGGCATAGCGCAGCTCATTAGCACAATAGGAAAACACTTTGGTTAGCCTCGGGGTTGGCATGAATATTCATGCGCACATGTAGGATCCGCGCACGGCGATGTCTTTCTGACTTCAAAGTCGGCGTTCTAGCTCGCGTCATTTTTACTTTGACAACAGATGCTGACGACGGCGCGGTGACGGGCGGGCGACTGGCGGGCGACTGGCGCCGAGCCAGGCATCGCAAACTTCAAGAGAAACTTTTTTTTAGGTTACTAAGTCGCTAATTTATTGATTAGGCGAACACATTCTGTATGTGAACTCAAAATGGATGCAAATCATGTTCATTATTTTGGCAACATCACGCTAGCCTGATGAGAACAGAAAACGCAAGCGTTCAAAACTTTGGGGATTTTTTGGGGAGACACGGGAGGAAAAGCCCATATAGTTCAAATATTTTTAGTCTCGAACAATCTATCAATCATCCTTTCAATTGTTCGAGTCAGCAGATCAAAATAGATTTTGCATGATTAATCGTGGGTGAGGTCCAGGTTTGTTTTATTTTTATTTTTATTTATTTTTTTGCACAACTACAGAAATAATAATTTTCGATGACACCTTTGTAATATTCAAATTTTCTCCTTTTGTGATTCAGTCGAAGACTCAACCAAGCAGGAGTGCTACCTGCAGAGGCTGTGTCCTTTCAAAAATAACAAATTACAGTATAGTGACTTATTTTTCACTGAATGGCTCTTCTGTGCTCTTTGCCCTGAACTGTCACGGCAAATGTTTGACTTCCTATTTTCTGACTTAAATCACCGGCACTCGATACATCCCGCTGCAACTCAATCCCAGTAAAGCTGAATAGTACATAAATATATTTTTACAAGCCGCTTCACAGTCGTCAGGTTCACACTGGTCACTTTTCGCTGTTGGACACTAACACGGGGAACAAAAGCTAGCGGACGACTCGGCATTCCTAGGAACAATGATGACGTCCGAGGGGATGCCTTGAGCAAATAAAATGGAGACGGTTCGGTGGCATCGGCTTTGTCCCGGGAAGAAACATGCCTCATATCCATTACAAGTGAGCCAACTTCAAGATATAAGTGCAACTCTGACATAATGCTACCGGGGTCACGTTTCACACTTCTGGAGCCCTCAGGATTTAGGAGGGGGAATGTGTTCTTTTCCAGCCAGCTGGAGCGACGGGACTTCATCACGGCTTGTTTTACAGAAAGTCTCAACTCGGGCAGCAACCGACGTTGATGATTGGATTTGTGCTGGCTGACTCCTGGTAAAACTTTCCTGCAGTATAATTTACTCTGCAAAGCCAATTTCAAAAAGAAGGGGCCCTCTTGTCACCTTGATTATTTACTTAGAAGTGGCGGGCAACACAGAAGGGGAAGATGAAGGAGGTGAGTCGATGTGCTTTGTGTGATCACCTGCTGGCTCACTAACAAACGAACCCAATCTGCAATTAAAGCACCTTGGCCACGACAATTTGCATTTGATGGGACTAAAGATACTGCTCAGTTAGGATCATAAGCATGTCGAGGGAATTAACAGACTCTTTTCACGCTGGTCCAACCAACACGTGGGTCGGGTATTTTTTTGGCAGACGGAACAATGGCGTGGCAATGACAAAATCTGGATGGATTAAGGGTTGGTATTTATTTTCTTCCAACCTACAGCTACCCTACATTCGTGAAGTTTTTTCCAATTTATACCCACATGCTTCTCTTTCTTCTGTTTTGCTTGATGTTGTCAAGCCTTCGGAGCTAAGTAAACATTCCCAGGCTCCTCAACTGCACCCAGAAAGCCAAACAACCCCAGAAAAGAGCATGGCAAGAAGGAGGGAGGGGCATGAGAGAGGTGTGCCAAGACATAGAGGATTTGGGGAGTGGTGGTCGGGGGTGGGGGGGTCACGGATCAGAAAAGGCGGGAATGTCCCGCACTATTGTGGTGTCCAGTTTCTGTGCAACATGAGGAGTGCACCTCATGCGACAGTGGAGGCGTCAGATGTGCGCAGCTGCCGGTTAATCTCTGTTTGTCGGCTCAGGAAGAGAGGCAGGAGAGGCCTCTTAATGAAGGAGGGTGGTTTGGGTTTTTGGGGGTTTTATGGGGGGGGGGCTGTCTGTTGGTCTGACACTGGAGGGACTTGATGCCAAGAATTGGATGGCAGCCCAAGAGAGTGGCATGTGTCCCACAGATGGGTCCTCCAAATATGACGGGACGTCACGCGCAGATGGCCACTTTCGCCGATGACGAGTTGCGCGAGAACCAGTCGGGCCAAACCTGCCTCATGCCGAAAATGCAGCAAACGAGAGTCCTCTCAATCTTGAATTGCGCCAAGATCATGTTAAGAGAACAAAGAAAGCAAAACTTGACTTGTCCCCTAATGGGAAAAGCCCATAAAGCGTGCGCATCATATTTGTTTATATCAGATTAAATAAACAAGTGTAATAATTGCTACTGTTCCGAGAAGTGTTGTATTTATATTTTTGATCCAACTTTACAATCCAAACTTTCGTCTTTTTTTTTTTCATTAAATACAACAGAACCTCTGAAGTTGAATCCCCATGTGGCATTCTGACGTTCCTAAGCAAGAATGCATGATTACTGATCATCAACAAATCAAAAGACTACGTTTATTGCTATGCACAATTTAATAGTGTCTCTGGTCTTTCCCGCCATTAAAAGTCAGTGTGGCATCCCGCCGCCATGGATGTAGTTATATCTGGGTCACTGTGCAACAGTTCTTGGTGTCTCCCTTGCTATCTTGTTTACGTTCCCTTTTGAGTTTCTTACAAGTGTCCTCTGATAATATGTCGCTGTTTTTTTGAGTGTAAAAAGATGAAGCGCTAGCGTGTCATCTCGCCTGGACAGACTGTCTGTCAATACAACTAGTGAGTAAGTAGATCTTAAACTATGAACAAGCATCACGGCGAATATTTGCCCGAGGCTCAATGCTCTGGCGTAAAATAAGGGAGCAGAGAAAAACCACACAAACCGCAATTCGCTTGACACTTCTGAGCAAACAATTCAAACTGTGCGAGCCGAGCAGCCAAATCTAGAAAAAGAGCTGATGTGTTTCCCCAGCGGCACTTTAAAAGAATAAGTAATGGTGTTCGCATTGTATTTTTTTTTACTACTAAATGAAGGGAAAGTTTGCAACTGGCAAAAACATGAGTCGTCTAGTCGAAGGCAGAGTTTGCTATCTCAAACTCCCAAAACAGGTCTTATCTTCTCAAGGGCAGGTCGTATGGATTTTACCACCGTTTCCAAATGCTGCGCTTAGAATAAAGGACTGCAAGCGGCAAGGAGGAACGTTACGGGCGCTTGCGTGGCACCGAGGAGGTAGATTCCCTCCCGGAAGGCGTAGGATCAAACTACACAGGCAGCTGCTGCTGGATATGAAATTCCGCTCCGTTCTGACTTCAGCCCATCCACTGAGGAGAGCGCATATACACACGCGCACACACACACACACACACACACACACACACACACACACACACACACACACACACACACACACACACACACACACACACACACACACACACACACACACACACACACACACACACACACACAAGGCCTTGAAAAAAAAAAGCCACACAGTCTTAGGCTTTCGGGGTAGATGTCAGCTTTGGCTTCGATTGTCCAAAAACATAGAAAGATTCATTTGAGCCGGGCTTTTAAAATGGGTCACGGTTGTATGCGACCGTGAAGTTCTGGAAGCTATTTTACTGTCAAGATTTGTGCGTGCGAGTTTGGGAAAGCTGCTTTGAAGCGAACCGCTACAAGATAATGTTGAATGAGGATAAATACAACAAATACAACACATTTTAGTACGTCTCTTTTAAACATCAAATTTATCAAACTTCCGGCATGCCAACCATCACTTAAACGAAGTGTTTTAGCAGCAACGCCATTTCTGCTTTGACAGTCAGACCTCAACGCAATTGCTTCTCTCATCGGATTTCCGGAAATATCCATCGAAAAGTCCAATTAATTACACGTGTTGTGTTTGAGTGACGCACGAGAGGCTGCACTTAATGCAGTGGTATTACACCATTGTCTCCGCATCACCGCGGTGCACTCTCTTTAATGAAAACAATGAGGCGGTGCATTAGATTGCATGGCTGTCAGTCGCGGCTATCACTCAGGCTAACGGCACTAATCCCGTGAACAACTGCGGCTAACAGCTGCACACTTCCTGCGTCGCCCACACGAGCGCGGCGGCGCTACCAAGGCATTCTCGGGCACTCGGCCGAGGATGCCGAGACGCACGGAAGGCGCGGAGGCGGGGTCACGGAGAGATCAGCCAATATTTACATCGGGATGATTTACTCAGAGGAATAAAATAGTCGGCGATTTTTTTCCCCCTCCTGATTAAACTGATTTGATCCACACAAAATATAATAAAAACTTAATTCAAGTAAGAGGCTATTTCCATTTATACTGGAAAGACATGCTATTAAGCATGAGACCTTCACCAAAGCTGGAACATTTCTAAGCGTCTGCCTGTTATGATTTAAAAAATTAGAGGTACTGCAGGCCCTACTATTCAGCACGTGGTAATATGGCATTCCAAAATTGGTGTACAACAATCTTTTAAAGTGCCATATTTCACAGTTTACTGCCCCACTTGGCCCGGACGCAACTGGACTGTGACGGCGAAACATAAAAAGAATGTATTTGGATCATCACCAAAATCAGGCTTCGGTTAATGACTGCATTGACCTATGGTGTTACGAACAATATGTCTTGAACTAGCTTGTGCAGCAGCGCAAGACTACGTCATTTGTGGCACAGGAAGGCACACTCAATCAATCACCATACGTGCTGTTTTTAATGCTGACGTAAAAAGTCTTTTGAAAAAGTCACGGTCATCAATAAGAACGGTAAAAGGTGTACCAAGCCACGGGGTAACATTCACATCATGTGACCATGTAACAGAAAGGTATTCAAAGAAGACTTTTCTTCATGAACAAACCAGCCAAGTAACCAGAATATCATTTAGAGAGCAAACCTCCACAAAGGTCAAACAGATAACAGAAAACAAAACTTACTTAGCATGCTACCTGGTTCATGGAGGGCAACGTAGGGCAATAAACTAGTTAGGCGTAGAAAAATAAGTAGTGTGTTTCCGGTAACATGAAATTTCAGCATAGGGTCGGTAGGTCGGACAAAGTTTTTTTAAACTATTTTTTTCTCCCTCCCTCCCCCATCAAAAATGTAAACAAAATAACCATAAAACATAAAACAAGGAGACATTGAAACCAGTGCCGGATGCTCGTCTGTCAATGAGGGAAAGCTCAATTTTGGTCGACATCATAAAATGTGTCCGTTTATTTATACGCAAATTCTACTCTAGCTCCGTTCCCTTTCAAGAAAATGATCTGTGACCCTGTCATACCAACAAGGCGTCTTTTCCCGGTACTTAATTAGTGTCCTACAACTATAGGAACGCGGCCCGGTAGTCCAGTGGTTGTGACGTCGACTTCACAGAGCAGAGGTACCGGGTTCGATTCCGGCTCCGGCCTCCCTGTGTGGAGTTTGCATGTTCTCCCCGGGCTTGCGTGGGTTTTCTCCGGGTGCTCTGGTTTCCTCCCACATTCCAAAGACATGCATGGTAGGCTAATTGAGCACTCTAAATTGTCCCTAGGTATGAGTGTGGGCGTGGATGGTTGTGCGTCTCTGTGTGCCCTGCGATTGGCTGGCAACCGATTCAGGGTGTCCCCCGCCTACTGCCCGGAGACAGCTGGGATAGGCTCCAGCACCCCCCGCGACCCTAGTGAGGATCAAGCGGTTCGGAAGATGAATGAATGAATGAATGAACTATAGGAACTACAATAAAACCCACCAGAAATAAAAGATTAATTTGTCGCTAGTTGTTTGTTTACAACAAAGAGTGTCGCTAAAACGATTAGGAGAAGTCTCCAGCTCAACTCGGAACAGAATGAGAGTTGAAAAAATGCTCGCATGGACGCCTACACTAAAAGCTCGGTGATTGGCTCATTTCAATGTCAATCGAACTGGCACACAGGCTCAGACAGATCATCCAATCTGATGCAGAGAAGCCTGGCGTCCGGTACCCTCCCACTGCCATCCAGTCCCAGAGACGACGAGCGTACGTGGGCGGGACAAAAACCAGCTTGTATCCAATGACTCGTCTCCGTTCAACGCTTTGGGACAACCTACCCTGAACTCACTACCGTTTAAAGTACAGTGAAGCTGCAGGATGAATGAGAAGGGAGTCGCGTCATAACCAGTAAGAAGAAGCTGATTCGGAACAAAAGTTGAGCACGTTGTAGCGCATATTTAGTCAATGACATGTACACACAATGGAATTTACATTCATATATTTGATCACTTATTCTTTGACATTGACTGTGTGAGGTCCCATCCTGCTTCAAACAGTCTACCATCATCCCAGTTCCCAAGAAATCGGCAACATCGGAACTGAACGACTACAGGCCTGTCGCTCTGACGTCTGTGGTCATGAAGTCCTTTGAACGCCTTGTGCTGAACCACCTAAAGAACGTCACCGGACCCCTGCTGGACCCTCTTCAGTTTGCCTACCGGGCAAACAGGTCTGTGGAGGACGCAGTCAAAATAGGTCTGCACTACATCCTCGAGCACCTCGACAGCACAGGGACCTACGCAAGGATCCTGTTTGTGGATTTCAGCTCTGCGTTCAACACCATCATACCAGAACTCCTCACCCCCAAACTCCTCCACCTCGGTGTGTCCCCTACGATCTGCCAGTGGATCCTCAGCTTCCTGACGGGACGGACACAACAGGTGAGACTGGGAGCGACAACATCATCAACACGCACCACTAGCACTGGAGCCCCACAGGGATGTGTCCTCTCTCCACTGCTCTTCTCCCTCTACACAAACGATTGCACCTCAACAAGTACAGATGTCAAACTCATAAAGTTCGCAGACGACACCACGGTCATCGGTCTCATCAAAGACGCGACGAGTCTGCGTACCGACAACAAGTGGAGCAGCTGGAGCTTTGGTGCAGCCGACACAACCTCGGGCTGAACACGCTCAAGACGGTAGAGATGATCGTGGACTTCAGGAAACATCCTTCTCCAGAGTTGCCCCTCACACTATCCAACTGCCCTGTGTCAACCGTCGAGACTTTCAAGTTCCTGGGAATCACAGTCTCCCAGGACATGAAGTGGGAAGTCAACACCATCTCCATCCTGAAAAGGGCCCAGCAGAGGATGTACTTCCTGAGGCTGCTGAGGAAGCATGGCCTGCCACAGGAGGTGCTACGTCAGTTCTACACGGCAGTCATCGAATCAATCCTGTGTTCTTCCATCACGGTTTGGTTTGGGGCCGCCACAAAGAAGGACAAAATCCGACTTCAACGGACAATTAGGACGGCGGAAAAAATCATTGGCACCGCCCTACCCACTCTTGAGGACTTGCACACCGCAAGAATCAAGACAAGAGCACGGAAAATCCTCCTGGATCCCCCGCATCCTGCCCACCACCTTTTCCAGTTACTCCCCTCAGGCAGGCGCTACAGATCCATGCGCACCAAATCCAGCAGACACTTGAACAGCTTCTTCCCTCTAGCCCAGCGGTCGGCAACCTTTGACACCGAAAGAGCCATTTGAACCCGGTTTCCACGGAAAAGAAAACACTGGGAGCCGCACATCTAAAATGAAAAAAAAAAAACTTCTACTACTTTACCGCAGCATGTTTCTTATGAAATCCACGTGCTACAGAGAAAATTACATTTTATTCATTTAATGAACACATTTTGAACATTTTGAATTCTTGAAAAATAATAACAATGAATGTCTCTTTCAAATAAATTAAAAAGCTGAATTTAAATTGTCCATGTAGCAAACGAAAGCAGAAAAATGCCATGAGGCGTCATCCTTATATCCATTTATCTTATCTAAAATGAAGATAACACTGTATATATTGCTTTTTCTTACCTTTACACTTTGTATAAACAACTATAGTGTGGTTATGTCTTATGAAGTGCTACGGAGAAAATTAAATTTTACCGATGTAATGAACACATTTTGAATTCTTGAAAAACTTCAACAAAACAGACTTCACCCACTTCTTGAATTGATTTTTCGTCCGGTCAGCCTTCTGCATCAGTTCAAACAGCTTTTTCCTCTCTTCTCCCTCTGGATATTTTTCAGCAAAGGCTCTGTGTGTATTGTTAAAATGTCTTGCGACATTTGACCGTTTATTGTTAGCCAGTTTTTCTCCACAAATTAGGCATACTGGTAGACCACTCTCGCCGAGGTAAATGCAAATGAATCTGCCCAGGCATCATTGAATGTTCTATTTTCTTGAGATATTTTTCTTTTCTTACATTTCTCCATTGGCTCGGGGCCGGGCACGCGCCGGTGCGCCGCCGCCGCCGCGCGGGTCGAGCCGCGGGGCGGGCGCTGGGTGGTCGTGGCGGGGTAGGGGTAGACGACCGGTCGTCGACGGCGCGCCGATACCACCGCCCCGCCCGTGCCACCGCCACGCCCGCCCCACGCCTCTCCCGCGGCGGCGTCGAGCGTCGCCGCCGCCGTCGCCTCCGCCGTCCTCCTCCGCCCGGGCTCGGGAGGCCGGGCACGCGCAGGTGCGCGCCGCCGCCGCCGCCACGGGTCGGGCGCGGGGCCGGGCGCTGGGTGGTCGTGGCGGGGTAGAGGAGACGACCGGTCGTCGACGGCGCGCCGTACCACCACCCCGCCCGTCCCACCGTCACGCCCGCCCCACGCCTCTCCCGCGCCGACGTCGAACGCCGCCGCCGCCGTCGCCTCCGCCGTCCTCCTCCGCCCGTTCGGCACCTCTCACTCCGGGCTCGGGGCCGAGGCACGCGCGGGTGCGCGCGCGTCGTTCAGCGGGTATACCAGCTTCCGCAGTGTGACGTCTATTTTGAGCGACGAAAAATAATATCAAATAATTTAATTAATATTTTAATATTTCAAGATCACAATAATCTTCAAATTTAGAACTAAAATAATATAAAAACTAACACAAATAAAACACACTTCAATTAAATACAAAAAAAAAAGTTTTAGTAATTTATTTTCCCAAGCCAATCAGAGCCGCATTATAAGGATGAAAGAGCCGCATGAGGCTCCGGAGCCGCGGGTTGCCGACTGCTGCTCTAGCCATTAACTCCCTAAACAGTCACTGACGTAGTCACTCTTCTTGTACAACAAATATTGTATCTCTCTAAAATGGTTCAATGATTTTCTGCACCAACTGTACAAACTGTCATAGTATTGTATTCTACCACTGATCACTTTAGCTCTGCTTGAAACTATGGTTCACTTACATTATGAAATGTCCTTCCATACCTATTTGTCATGTTCTTGTTTATGATGATACTAATGCAGCGTGTGTACCGGAGACAAATTCCTTGTGTGTTCTACATACTTGGCCAATAAAGATGATTCTGATTCTGATTCTGATTCTGATTCTGATTTTAGGGGAAGCCGAGTTTCCCTTGCAGTCCGAGAGCAATCGCCACTGATCGAAACCCCCGCTCGCCGCATTTGGCGGCGAGAGAGCTGGGTGTTACAGCCATCGTTACCTTGCCCGTGGTGTTCGTCAAATAGTTCGCTGAATCTTTTCGATACAGCAGTGGATGCTATTTTCTTAATATTATGGTGCGAGCATGCGACTGCAACACACAATACGCGGTTTAAACTGTTGTCGGAGATCGTGGCCGCCGCCATGATTCAATGTTGTTGACAGACGACAGGGCAAACGACGGCGCACGCTCAAAATGAATATCGCGAGAGTTTGCACCAATGTAAACGCTCTAAATTCATCTCTCCGGTCGGTCGGGTTACCGGAAACACACTACTTTTTTTTCTACGCCTTAGCGCTGCGGCAAGTCAGTTGCCATCCTGACTGTTTTCAATTAATTTATTATATTAATGGCCCACGATTGTTTCTTTTGTCCAAATATTGACAGTAATTATAACTTTACGACTGCATTAGCATAGCTTAGTGATAACATGATGGGCACAATTCGACTCACAAATTTGGTTTGTGTTACCAACAACGGTCATTTTGCCTTTTACAACGGCCACTTGCTGTCGAATGAAAATTACATCACAGTGCCTAAGGGCTCAGCGAATGAACATCATGGATCACCTGGGTTTGGTCGTGTGACGTTCACAGTCTGTGATGTCAAAAACAAGCCGCCACTGTATATTCAGTAAAGAACAAACAAACCTTAAACGATCACGGCCCTTTCAAATGGGATTCAAAAGCATTCCCATTGCAAGCATACACATCCGACCTTACTTACTGAGCTTCTTGTGTATGCCACTACATGTTTTGGCTCATAAAAACGCTGTACTCTCAGACTCCATACGTTGAACAACTGTGGCGGCGTGCAGCTGTCTCCCATATTTTAACTTGAAGGATCTCGCTGAGCTCAGAGGCAGCCCATGAAGCATGATTGAAGTACAGAGCTTCTTAATGGTACGGCGCAAGTGTGCCAGCTTTTTTACGGCCACTGTGTTTTGTAAATGTCACCGTAAAAGCTGCGCTGCTGATTTAATGAACAAAAATCATGCTGGTTAGACAACATGGCCATCATGCTGATGAACAACGGTCTGAGGAATCAATACAGGTCAGCATTGAGCTACTTTACCTGAATTGTCATATCTGCCATGGTTTTAGTTCAATGCAGAAAAAAATGCTCCTGTGGCCAGAAATTGTATTTAGGTAAGTGCTCCCCAAGACCCATTAGCGTGACGTCTCCACTTTTGACAAGAACCTCGTTCCACGGCTTCTCCATCAGCAACCGTGGAGCTAATCCCAAAACAGACGGCTTTAGTACGTCTCCGAAGGAGGTAGAAGGGAAGACGAGGATTAGGTTGTGGTAAACCTAATTAAGACAAGGCTGATCGAGTCAAAAACAGGGATTTAAGGAGGAGAAATAAGGATAAGGTGAGTGTTGCCCCATTGCAAGGGGACCTCCTGTATCGCGTCTATTTGTTTGTGTTCAGTAAAAGACGTCTTCAGTTAGAAGACGTCTGTTTTTAACGGACATTTACTTTAAATTCTGCGGCTCACAGGTCAAGGAGGAAAAGTCATCACATGTCGTCATATGATAGGAATAACACATTGCAAAGTGGAAGCACTAAGGTCCAAAACAACAAGCTCTGGAACGATGCTTCATCTTTTGATTTGCTCATATTTTTAATCACATAGAAAAGAACACAAATGTAATTCATCTGTTCCCAAGTCAGACTGCTACCACTAGTGAATCGGACATATATGTTCTGATTAGTCGGTGATTCTCAAGGTGTGGTACGTGAAAGAACTGTACTGTTCCGCTGTATTTAACTTTTTGCATTAAAGAGAGAACCGTTTCTTTTTACACTTTTACTCAAGAACTAAGATGCTCACAAGAAAGGTCAAAAATCCTGAGATTTCTTAAAGATAAGCTTTTGTGAGGTGCGTTTGCGATCGGATTCCAACATTGTTGCCGTTTAATGGCACTCTCTGCTGTATTTGCTTCATAACAACAACACAGCAGAGATTTCCGTCCACCCCCCATCCCTCTGTATCCAATGGATAATAGCCATTAATCGCCGTTAATAGCATTATTGAATAAATGCACTTGAACCCACATTTAATGAGATGTAACCGCTGATCGCAAGCACACAAAAAAAAAAGCCAGACATGAGTCAAAGTCTTTAGTGAGTCCAGGGGAATATGTTGGCAGTTTGCTGTTCAGTATGTGCCAAAGCTCCATCATCAACAACCAAAATACTGCACCAGTGAGGCTCTAAGGCAAGGGTGGGAAAAGTTTTGGCTCGGGGCCACATTGATTTCTAAATTTGACAGGTGGGCCGTGTCAGGACAAGATACGGTACATATAAAAAAAATTATATGTTGACAGTCCATACCAAACATCAACAGAACAAAAGCATGAAAGTATTCCCATACCTTTTTTTTTTTAAATGAGAACAGTGAAACAACTATGGTATATGTCCTGTATGAAGGTTCAAGTATGTGAGCAACATACATGTGACAACACAAGCAACAAAGTGCAACAATATATTGGCCAAAAACTGCAGCAAGCAGTACAGGTATATGACAAAATATAACAAAGTTAGGACTATTTGCTACAAAATGAGACGTGTAAGAGACCTGGTGGCTTTTCTTTTGACTCACTCATTGCCTCTGACTTGACCTCCCCTCGATCACCACACATGACAACGTTGCTCAGCTGATGTCGCGTAGCGAACTTTTGAAGCCAGACACGGGACGCTTCGATGTCTTCTATGCTCATAGTTAGCGCTCTGGGACTCGCTTCCTCTCTTTTTAGCGGTCCGGTTTGCGGAAAGTTTTTAGCACGATAGCAGTCAAACCCTTCCAGGAAACGTTTATTTACTCGACTGTCCGTGGAGCCCAACGGGCCGGATCCGGCCTGCGGGCCGTAGTTTGCCCATCTCTGCTCTAAGGCGTAGAAAAAAAAGTACCGTATTTTAACGACCATTCGGCGCACCGTGTTGTAGGGCGCAGTCTCAGTAACGGGTGCTATTTCTGTATTTTACACATACACAAAACGCACTGTATTATTGGGCGCAGCCAGGGGTGGTAAAACATACGGCAGTTTAAACATACGGCAGTTTAAACATACGGCATGCATGCACGCACGCTAAAAACACGTTAGCTTGAAGCATAGCGTAGCATGCTAAGACATGCTAAAAACACGTTTTTAAAAAGGCAACGGAAGCAAAACTGAGATCGGTTGTACTTTATTTCGACATCTTACAATGTACTCACGTTTTTCGATCAATCATCACCCAGAAATCCATCAAAGTCCTCATATTCTGTATCCGAATTGAACAATTGTGCAAGTACCGGTAGTCCATAAAAAACGCCGGGTTCCCTCTGGTCACTCTCATTGCCATGTGGCACGCCCACCCTTCACTGATTGGCCGGCTGCTTTCCCGCAAGGCTGGCTTCTCTCACGTCCTCACTCACGGCCACTTACACGCCCACCCTTCACTGATTGGCCGGCTGCTTTCCCGCACGCCTTGTCACACTTGCGGGCCACTTACACGCTTACCCTTCACTGATTGGCTGGCTGCTTTCCCCGCATGCCTGTTCACGCCCACTTCCGCCTTTTCTCTGTACAGTAAACATTCCCATCCACGGAATTCTAGGATAAGGAATATCCTTTACCCGGAGAAAAAGCCCATGCATTAACATTTTGACTACGATATTACATGTTACCGGAACTTCGTAAGCGGAAATTCCATTACCCGTAACCCGGATGGAGACGTCATGCCGCGGGAGCTTAAATACACGCAACGCCTACCCGATGGTACGGAAAAGACACCACCGGTACTGTACGAAAGAAACGTGTTCGCTTCGCCGTTTGCATTCACCCGATCCGAAACGACGACGTGTAAGTGAGTGTTTATTGCCGTGCGTTTGACTGTAATTATGAATGATTTTAACTTTATTCACTTACGTCTCGTAGATCGAGGCACCGGCTTCAAAAAACAGCACACCCCCACTCGACACGACGAAAGAAACGTGTTCGCCTCGCCGTTTGTTTTCATCCGATCCGAAACGACGTCGTGTAAGTGAGTTTTTTTTGCCTAGCGTTTTACCGTACTGTAGGCAAGTTCAATGGCTGGTAAAAAGTTGCGTCCATTGGTCATTGGAAAATCAGCAAACCCGCGGTGCTTCACAAAAGACTATAAACAACAAATGAGAGTGACATATGAAGCCTACCGCAAAGCTTGGATGACTTCAGAAATCTTTCTGAAGTGGTTGAATCAGCTAAATAACAAGATGCTCATACAAAACCGAAAGATTCTAATGTTTATTGATAATTGTAGAGCCCACGTCCAAGCAACCTTGTCAAACATAAAGATAATTTTCTTCCCGCCAAACACAACATCTCACTTGCAGCCGATGGATGCTGGAGTCATCCAGAATGTCAGCTGCAGTATCGTAAGAGCATGCTGAAAAGTATTTTGCTCAACATGGATGAGTGCAACAAAGCAAGTGACCTTGTAAAAAAAAATCAATGCCAGGGATGCGATTGAATGGTTAGAAACTGCTTGGATGAAATTTGAATTTTCTACCATCAGTAAATGCATAAAATAAGCATCCTGTATGTATTGTACTTTCGTTATTTATTTTTTTGATACACCTATATTGTTTCTGTATTGCAGTTTTTGTTATATGCAGTAAACAGTTTTTGGACAGTATATTTTTGCATTTTATTGATTGTGTTGTTACACGTGCATTTTGTCAACATACTTGCAGGTTCATAAAGGACATGTACCATGCTCATTTCCCAAATAAGGAATTTCTCTTATAAGGACAAATTGGACAGCGCAAACACGAGTCCATACTAGAGAATATTTACTGTATAAACAGCATGTCGGCTCTCAGTCAGGATTTGGAACTCGGCTCATACACTAGACGCTCCGCATTATAAGGCGTCCTGTCCACTTTTGAGAAAATTTAAGACTTTTAATGGCACCTTATAGTCGTGAAAATATGGTAGTGTGTTTCCGGTAACATGAAATTTCAGCATAGGGTCGGTAGGTCGGACAAAGTTTTTTTTTTTTAATCTTTCCCCCCCATCAAAAATGTAAACAAAATAACCATAAAACATAAAACAAGGAGACATTGAAACCCCCGCTCGCCGCCAAAGGCGGCGAGAGAGTTGCATACCCGGCAGCTGGGTGTTACAGCCATCTCGGTACCTCTGCATCCCGCGTCCTAGACGCATAATTTTCCCACGGGACGCACAGTTCCAAATAATGTGCGTTTTTGGGACGCAAGGAAATTTCTCAGTCAAAACAAACAAACAAACAAACAAAAAAAACTACGGCAAGCCTGAGGATTTCACGGTAACAATAGTTACCGGTAGCGTGTTGTTTCTGTGGCGTCATTTTAACGGTACCAAAAAATAGTTGAACCATTAAAGTCACCGCACACGACTTGACTGTGTGATCAACGCGATTTCACTGTGCCTCTATGTGTGTTTGTGGTGTGGTGTGTGAGTGTGTTTCTTCTAATTTACTTTAGTTTTGTTTTGTTTTGTTTTCAGTCTTGGAGGGGACGCAACAGATAACGTTGTGTGCGCATGCGGGTTGCTATTTTAGTCCGCAAACTGAGGAATCGCGCGGACGAAAGTTTGAGATGGGTGAATCTTTTCGATACATCAATGGATGCTATTTTCTTAATATTATGGTGCGAGCATGCGACTGCAACACACAAAACGCGGTTTAAACTGTTGTCGGAGATCGTGGCCGCCGCCATGATTCAATGTTGTTGACAGACGACAGGGCAAACGACGCGCACGCTCAACGTGAATATCGCGACAGTTTGCACCGTTGTAAAGCCTCTACACAAAAATGTAGAAGGTTGTTTGAAAAAAAATGGCGACCGTAAAGTTTTTTTTCGAGGTAGAAATTCTCGGTCGGGCGGGTTACCGGAAACACACTACTTTTTTTTCTATGCCTAATGAGACAAGGGAATGCTACTTGAATTCAAATTACACATCCCACATGTTAAATATCTTACAAGGTGGCTAGTTTGGATTAACTACTTTTAGAACACCAAATTAATTTTTATACAGAAAATAATTACAGTACTGTACACCTGAAAGAAATGATTATAACAATATATTCAAGAGAAAAGGCATGTTATTTTGCCTCATTCAAATCTAAAGTGCAATCACATTCGTAAATGAATGGCCTCTGGTTTTTGAAATGTAAATTACATCATAATTTCGCCTCAGCTGCCGGTTAACCTGGCCGATCTTTGACTCACTTTTCTCCAGATTGTCACTACGTTTCTCCATTTTCTGCTATCTCTTCTATTATTTTCTTATCTTTTGTTGTTATGTTCAAATCATTGCTGCCAAAGGAAGGGCATATCTTTATTTTTAGGGGCAATCACTTAACCCTTTATTTTTTTCATTTTGCTACCTTATCAAAAAAAAAACTTGAATCTCACAAAGAAAAAATTACATTTAGAAAATATAAAACTTCAATTTATTTTCGAATAAACACAACACTAAGAACAGAGCTAATGGTCATATGGGTCACCTGTACAGGGTTTAGAAAAATCTGGTTTCACTAACAGTAGTACAGACGCTCCCCAGCTTACGAACGAGATACGTTCCGAATGATCGTTCGTTAGGTGAATTTGTTCGTAAGTTGCTTCAGTGCTATATTTTGTATGGAATGTATGTTTAAGGCTTATATGTTTGACATCCATATAACGGGGAGAGAGCTTTTCGTCACGTTCTTCAGGGCTCAAGGGTTAGCTGCCCGGTAAACTAGCAGCGGCTTCAGCTTGAATGGTTGAACGATTCATGTTGTATGCACGTGAAACGCTCACCATTTTCTCACCCGCATCAAGCTTCTTTATTATTGCCACTTTCATTTGAAATGAAATGGATTGCCTCTTCATTACACTTCCACTCTCACTAGAAGCCTTTCGCTTTTGACCAACCATATTGAATAATGGATGCACGAGATATTTAACAACTGGGCAGAGGAAGCCGGATTTGGGGTGGATGCTGGGCGAGCTCTCACAGTGCCTCACGTCGGTATTAGCGGCGGAAAGAAGCAGTACAGTACCTGTACTCGGAAAAAGGCGAGCAATACAAAATCTAACTTTTTCTTTTCTTTTTCGACATACCTGTAAAAATGTTCGTATGTACCATTGTTCGTAACTCGGATGTTCGTAAGTCGGGGAGCGTCTGTACTGCTTGCTCAGCTTAGCATTATCCAGTATACCTGAACAGCTGAAATGCTTGTCAGAAATCTAAATCCCAAATGGTACAATTACCCTATTATTTTCCATCATACCAGCTTCAATGATCAGACATGTTTTATAATGACAAATATGAAACTGATATGACAATTAGGGATTCGCAGACAGTGACTTAGTTTTCTCCTCAATCTCTTTTGCAAGTTCTTGGAGATCAATTTTCTTCTGTTTTGCTGTGTGCCTCAATGCATTTGATTTGCCCAGGAGGTTATGACAAGTTTGATCTCTCACGGAGATGCCCTTCTTGCACACTCGGCAGTAGGCCGACGTATTATAGCCAGCAATTTTTCCAACCCAATCACGGAACTCCGGCTTGTCCAACCACGCCACTTGAAAATAACATTGTCCAGGAATATTTGTAGCGTAATTGTTTGCAGAGCCGGCAACTAAAACGTCCATTCACTGCCCCAGCATGGCGTCAATCTATTGTTGTTACCCGAAATGACCCGAAGTTATCACGTGATCATCGGCGGAACTAATCGTCGAGTTCCGACGGCGGGAAAAGCAGAGCGGGTAACAGGTACTGCATTTTCCGACAAAACTATGAATTGAAAGGGTGGGGAAAATGACATACACAAATGAAATGAACACCACAGGTTAATTTTTATGGATTTTTATTGATTTTAGAAGCTTTCCCTGAAATTTTATGACAAGAACATAATTTTATAACTTATTTTTTTATTGATTTTTATGAACTTTAAGGACCTGTACAAACCCTGTAAAGGTATCAGCGGCATCGTCGTCACAGGCGGCTGGAATATTCTATAATATTATTAAAAGCTTTGAATGAACTGTTCATTGGCTCCAGCCTATATTTGGATTACTAATATTCTCATGGTCCGAAATTCAACGAACACGAGGAGGAAAGAAGGCCGCTCCCCCCCCCCCCCCCAACATTAGCCAATGCTACTCAGACGACTAAATTTTAGGCCTCAACACCATGTTTGGAATACGCTGTTTTAAGCAATAGTGTATAGTAATAAACACAAACAAGTCAGAAATCCGTCACAGTGAGGCAATCTTCATGAAGGAAAGGGAAAAAAGAGGAATAAATAGATTATATTCACTCAACGACAGACTCTAGTGCCGTATTACAATTAATGTCAAGTTCACCAGGTGATAACGTGACGCATGACTGTCTCTGTGCTTGTAAAATGTCTCTCTTCGTAAATTTGGACCGAAATAATATATATTCTTGTGATTATTCATCAAAGGTATTGGCAACGTTTGAAAAAAAAAAGACGAGATGATGATGGTCCAAGCTGCGTATCAGCAGGCTAATTCACACTGTATCAAGTGCGTAAATTAACCACACTTTCAACGCATTTGCCAAAAGCATGACTTTCTGCTGTGTTAAAACCTTATTAAATATATACACAGGTGTGTTGTAAAAAGTGCGTATATCATGGACATGCAAGTGAATTATCTTTCAAATGAACTGTGCCATCCTGGGGGTGACTTGGCGTCAACAAGTGACAACACAAAACTGGGTCCCTTCAAAGTACATTTACACGCGCGCTCGCGGAAACACACAAAGACGTCAAGAGTTGGTTTCAACTCACCAGTCCGGGAGCAAAGAAAGAGAAAGAGACAGAAAAACGCTCCTCGCTGCGGGAGAGTCATGTCGTCCGTCGATGCTCGCTGTATCCCAGCTAAACTGAATCAAGTGCGCAGGAGAGCGGGAACAAGTTGCAGTCCAAAAAAAAACGCACAGGAGGCGTGACGATGATGGAAAAGGAGGAGGGGCAGGAGGAGGAGACGAGGAAGGTGACGAGGACACGACTGAAAAAGGAGAGGGTAAGGAAGGATACAAGGATATCAGAAAAAGAGACACAAGAGAGAAACAATAGGAAACAAGTGAAGGAGATAAGGACATGAGTGAAGGAGGCGACCGAAGGAAACAAGGAGAAATGTGAAGGGACGTGAAGGAGACAAGGAGATGAGTGAGAAGGCACAAATAAAATGGAGACAAGACCGAGTGAAGTAAAGTAGTGAAGGATACGATCTTAAATAAACATTTAGGAGACAAGGGAAGGAGACATGAAGGAGATGAGGAAACAAGCACAGGAAATACATTCAGGAGACAAGGAGATGAGTGAAGGTGGCAAGAAAGAGTGACAGACAAATTGGGTAAAGAAGATTGGTGAAGGAAACAAGGAGGCGAAGGAATCACATTAAGCAGACAGACGGAGGAGACACATTTAGGAAACAAGGAGATGAGTAAAGGAGGCAAGAATGAGTGAAGGGGACAAAATTAAGTGAATGAGATGAGAACGAGAAGTGACTCAAATTGAAGACAAGTAAACTATTTGCAGACAGGAGGCTAGATCTGAGTGACAGACAAATATGAGTTGTTAAGGAGACAACTGAAGGAACTAAGCGAAAGAAATCACATGAAGGAGACAAGGGAAGTAGGCACATTAAGATGACAAGGAGATGAGTAAAGGAGGTAAGAAAGAGTGAAGGAGGGAAAACAGATTGAAGGAGATTGGTTCAGGAGCCAACCAAAGGAGACACATGGAGCAGACAAAGAGACAATGAAACGAGTGAAGAGTGACAGAGATAAAATTGAATGAAGGCGATAAGTGAATGAGGCAACCAAAGGAGGCAAATAGACACATTAAGGAGTAAAGGACATGAGTGAAGGAGACAAAACTGAGTGTATGAGGCTAGCCAAAGAGGAACGAGACACTTGAATGTGAGAAGAAGACCAGTGAAAGAGACAAGTAGATGAGAGAAGGAGGCAAAACTCTAATTGCCCCACGGGGATAAATAAAGTTTTCTGAATCTGAAAAAAAAATTTAGGAGGAGACAAGTGAAATACGACATTGAGGAAGGAGACTAGCGAAGAGGAGACAAGCCAAAGCCACAAAATTGAGACCAGATTGAAGTTAAGGAGGGAAATAATGAGGATGGTTAAGCCTTCGGTGGGTTTTTGGGTGTGTGCGTGTCACAACCCTCTTATCATGTCCTAATTTACCACCACATCTGAATCCTCAAGGTCCAATTCCTTATCACAATACCACACCTCATCACATGCTCTTCGGAATAGACTATTATTCCTAATTTGTATTCTTATGAATGGATTTTAATCAAGATATAATTATAAATGTAAGTTGAAATGAATGAATGAATAAATCATATAAAATCACCTGATAAATTGTTGGATGTCATTCCTATCAAACCTTTGGGCACAAAAAGCAGGATTAACTACAAACTGATTTCGTTCATTGGGTCGTGCTGTGTTTAAAATGTAATTAAGATATAAAAACAATTCTCCCTCCCACTGCAATTTACAAAAACATTAAATTGTATTCATGCTTAAAAATATATTCATTCATTCATCCATTCATTCATTCATTCATTCATCTTCCGAACCGCTTGATCCTCACTAGGGTCGCGGGGGGTGCTGGAGCCCATCCCAGCTGTCTCCGGGCAGTAGGCGGGGGACACCCTGAACCGGTTGCCAGCCAATCGCAGGGCACTTAAAAAAAAAAAAAAAAAAAAAATATATATATATATATATATATATATATATATATATATATATATATATATATATATATATATATATATATATATATATATATATATATATGAATCATTGTAACATCATAAAATAGATATTCATGTGTTGCTCATATACAGTAGAACCTAATTCTATGACCTGGGCGTGTCTCATACCTCCAGGCAAAACATTTTGACTTCTCCTTTGAAGTCATGGCTCCCAAATGATGGATCGCTTCCATTTTTGCATTTTAGAGCTTCCAAAAAAAAAAAATCAACCTCTATCTGTTGTGGCTTCCTTCAGAAGACAAAAAATATATCTACAAATAATTTTTATTTAAAATAGAAAGACAATGCGATGACGCTGAATCTGACGCATATTAGGTGGGATCTTATTCTGAGAAAAAAAAAATTATAATTTGGTTTATAATTCTGCAGTGCCTTTGCATGTGGGACAGGAGAGTGCCAGTCCTCCGTGCACTTTTCAGACTTCACTTAAGCAGCTAATTTTGGGAACAATGGGAAGACGAACCAGGAAATATTTGGTTGTAATTGAGCCACCTTTGCCAAAACAGCTGTCACTGTGAAGCGTCCGGGGTGTGGGAGGGTGGAGGGGTCAACCCCACCTCCAACGTCACCCCCTTCCTACCACCACACCCAGCTGTCCTGTCGCCCTCACACGAGCCCCTTCAGCTGCTGCAACCGTGGAACGTTTACAGCTTTGAGGCTCCGCTCTCTAAAAGCTGTGTCATTTCCTTTTGTTGTCCGCCGGCGGGGTTTGTTGATGCGTTTGCACGCCGGTTGTTTCAGGGACACACAATGTAAATCAAAAGAAATCAAGTTTCAGATTGCCCTGTGGCATTTTCAGATGGAAATAAATTGTTCGAAGGCCAAGCACTCAGTAGGCTTCTCCATGGAAAGACTCACAATCGCCTTCTAAAATTCCAATTTAAGGGCAAGTGGGCAGTGCCCGAAAAAAATGAATGTGTCTCAATTTTTATAAAACAGCGTTCCGAATCCTACAGTAGTGAGGACAATTCTGCATTGAAGGGGGATTATATATATATAATTAAATAATTAAAATATTATTTAGCAAGGGGAGCGTGATTTCTCACGCCAGAGGTAAACTGCATTGGCTAATTTTGCGCCTAACAGGCAGGTGCGAAGACTTACCGCTAAGGCACAGGCAAAATGATAAAAGACAGAAATAAATTAATCTTTTTCTGCTCACATAAACATATTTGAAATGCCAGAAACAAAAACTATTACAATATGTTGTCTATGCAGCTTTCGAGTCTCTAGTCGAAATGATCTAAGGGCTGACTTGGACCCAGTCACAAGAAGGAGTCATGCCATACAACCGATGACAAAACGCAGAATATTAACTATAAAATATTCAGGATATACTTAAAATAAAAAGTTATGGTTTAAACATGTCGAAAAATTTTAACGTTTCGTCATGTCTGGACAACGTGCCCAAAAGAATGAGTTGCAAGTGACGTAACAAGCTAGCGCAAGTCTTCTATGTATCAAGACAACATTTTTGAGACTGCGAAGATGACAGTGAAATATTGCTGAGGGGCTGTGTGCGTGACATCACATTGAGCAACGTTGATAGCAAACTTCGGTGATGGCACGTTTGTTGACTGGTACACGGACGTTATACGTTCATTAGTATTTCCGGTATGTCTTCAAACAAGACGGACAACATTCTGTTTTGGTGACTCTTATTGACTTTTACCTCAAACAAACCCATCTCTCGACATACTGCAGCGGGGTCTCACGAGAATTTAGCCGGAAACCGTACAAAACAAAAAATAACTCACCGTGTCACTCATAGTGTACCGACTGCAAAACATGAAGGAGACTGGGGCTATATTGCTGTTCTGGTTCATTCTCATGGATTATGTCAGCAGTTAGTAAAGTAGCTATGTGGGATTAATGAGTGGCTAAAAGGTCAGTAGATCACAAGTCTGCAAAGTGTTTTGCACATGGACTTGATCATGAATTGGGAAGCTTTGGTATGCGGATGCGGCATGACTGGGAAGGGTTACACAAGAGCGGGAGCACTTAGTTCCAGTGGTTTCACGTCCCTGCCAAGTGGTCCACAAACCAGGCCAGCAGTGTAAAAGCGCATGTTGCACCTCATCATCGGGGGACTATTTGCTTTGGACTTCGGCCAAATTCTCTCCCCGTCAGTCAAATCTATTTGCAGGCTGGCCGGCTGCTCATAAACAGGTTTTTCATCTACTGACACAAACGTGCACACTTCTTTGTTTTATCAACAGCAGCAACACAACACGCCCCCCCCCCTCCCCCCGCTCCCTTTTTCGAAACATAGGCACAAAAAAATATATTGCATTTGTATAGTTTGGGTACATTTTGCAGGTTCAACCAGTTGTATGTATGTAAGTATGTTCTAAAAAACGTGTTGTGGGGTTGAAAAACAAGACCTTCACAACTCATCCTCAAAGCTGCTGAACTATGACCTTTTTACCTGATGACCTGAAGCGTGTTCAGGCAGCGTCCTTTTCAACTCTGCCCGTCTCCTACAAAATGCTTTTCCCCTCCATTATCGTTCCTGCAATTTTTTTCTTTCTTTTCAAGCTCAGTCTGCTGTCGAGTTGCAAGAAGAAGTAGGTGAGCCCTTCGGGAATTGTCTGAATCTCTGGATAAATTGGTCCTAAAAAGTGAACTGATCTTCAAGGATTTTGTTTTTACTCTAATTAGCTTTTGGAGAAAGTCATATCGGGGGCACGAGAAGGTGGACATAGCAAGTTCCATAGTTCAAAGTGTCTGGGAGTCATTGTTTCAGCAGTAAAAATCCAGAAGCACGTCTCTCCAAATATCCTTTGCTTGCCGAGTCTGTTTTTTATCAAAAGGGAGGGAAGGGCTTTAAGAAAACAAAGTTGAACTTGGCAGCGAAAAATCCTCAACCTCATACAAAGTTCTTCTCCCGTTTCCCCCCTGAGGGAGAAATAAAGATGAGCGCTCTGCCAAATCATTCAATTTTAAAGCAAGTCAAACTTCTTTTTTTGCTTCTTGATTTTTTTTTGTCGCCGTGTTGCCGACAGGAGGTGAAGTCAGTTCATTTTATTTTCTTTCAGTCAGAGAAGCTGTAAAATTCCATCATACAAGATATTACCATAATTGATTCATAATATCTTAGTATTATGTGTTATTTTATCCACAACAAAATTAATGTTACTATACAGAATGGGCTTTTTATAGGGCTTTTTTTTTTTTTGAAGGACAGTGGCCATGCTCGGGCGGCACACGCAGCAGGCACACAGATTGGGGGCCAGAGCGCTTCACTGCGGGGGTGCCAGACCAAGTCAAGGACGTGAGTCGTCAGAAGGAAATAAGAGGAAGGGAACGGGAAACACGCTGACAATTAAAAGCAGATTTATGTCCGTAATATCCAAAAGCGAATTACGTTCAACGGCAACAATGCCCAACAGCCATAAGGCAAGATGGAGGAGTGAAGAGCTCACTATTATCAAGTCACTTTTATTGTTTCAGTTCTGTAACACGACCGCACAAAGAAGACGATCTGGGAGAGATTTACCTCCTTAATGTGTGTTGTAGCCACCTGCGTCTCCAACAGAAATTTCCAGATCTTGGTAATTTTACATTTGGGGTGAGTGGATCAGTGCCCCGACGGATCCAGCAGATCACACTAAGATAAATGAGATAAAAACAAATAATGTTGAATATTTACAGCATGGAAAGATTAATCCGCTGTTAATTTGTTATGGTGATAAAAATAAGTTTGAAAAAACGGTTTTGGTCAAACGTATTTTAATACTCATTTTAGTTTGGCCCCCGCCTACTGTCCGAAGACAGGCTCCAGCACGCTCCGCGACCCTTGTGAGGATAAGTGGCTCAGAAAATGGATGGATGGATGTTTATTTTCCTTTATTTAAGCACAGTGTCGATGTTCAAACAGATCTACTTTATTACTACTTTCCATTTGCTGCAGGATTGGAACCGCAGGAGGAATGATGAGACGGAGAGTGCCCCATCACTCAGAGTATTGTGCGTGTTTGTGCAAGCTTAAAGAGCATAAATGGGTTAGCAGACATAGGGGGGAAGAGGGAAGCGTGGGTACCCCGGCGTCATCGCTCAGGTGCCGTGACAGCGTCCAACGTCACGTTAGCGCTGACCCCCCACTCCCAGAGACAGTCGCCATGGCCATAAGACGCCTTAATGAAGTCATGCATCAAGGTGGCACACCTCCGCGTCGACACAACAGCGTGTCGTTCATGACATGCTAGTTGGTCTATAGGGTGGTCAATCTTCAAGGGAAAAACAAATACAATACAATACAATACATGCTGATTTATATAGCACTTTCACAACAACGGAAGCTGTAACAAAGCGCTTAACAAAACAGTAAAATAGTAAAATAGGGGAGGCTTGAGCCCCAGGTGGCCTAAATACAAACAATTAAAATGTAATTTAGATTATAGTTAATGAAATTAAGAATGCAGGTAGAGCAATGGGTGGGCAAACCTTTTTTTTGAATGGCCGTTTTATGCTACTGCAGTTATGAACTTTCACTAAAGGTCTGCAAGAGACAACATGTACCGCTGTGACTGCTATTGGGTGGGAAAGAAACCCAACAGAAGGTCATGTTTGGAACTTGCCTACCCCCGCACTCCCCATAATTTGAGTGACGACCCCAGGTGAAGTCACCGCAGCCTTGGCACTCAATCATCACATCACATTAAGAGTTGTGGAGTTCCCAGAGTGTGTTAACAGTGCTCAAGTGCGACGTTTGGAAACAGGTGAAAGGCACCTTTTATTCTGGAGAGATTTCACGCCGTTTATCGCCAATCCCAGTTGAAGTGTACCGTCAAACTAAACATCAAACAAAGAGAATGACACATCCTGTATGGGGCCGAACATTGTCTGATGAAGTTCCACGAGCTTAAAGGTAGCGCGCCATGCAAAACGAATGAAAATAAAACTCAAGGAGAGATTAAAATGTTTTGATCATTATTTTGCAGACTTCCAAGATACGACAGCGGGGACCCCAGTTTGACTGAGCGAGACAGCGCAGCCATTAAAAGCAGTTAGGGAGTAACCAGGGGAGACGAGTGCTTTGCAACAATGGCCGCAGTGAAGACAACAACAATGAGCCTTTAGAAGTAAATGCAAAAAGACGAACACTGGACAGAAAGGAATGGGTGTGATATTTTAAAGCTGTCACACAGCACTTTTGTGCTTCAGCATTGCAGTCTGACTGCTGACTGAGATGTTTCTGCATCCACCAGTGAGCCAAAATACAAATACTTCACTGTTAGATAGTACTTCACTGGAATACAGTGGCGCCTTGACTTGTTGAGTTTAATTCGTTAAGTGCTTTAAATACACAATGTAAGAATAGCATCAGAGTCACGTGTCATAACCCTTGCAGCAAGGGGTATTTCAACACAAACAGTGAAGCAAAACATGTAGACAGACAAATTGACTTTACTCACAGGCTTGTGTTCTCTGTGAAGAATGACTACAATTATTGTACGTTCGACCTACCTATCGCCTGTTCTTTGTGGAAGTCCTGACATATTTTTTTCCCTTAACCCTTGTGCAGTAATACAGTTTGTCACGTTCTCAGTATTTGTCCCAAATTGGGTTGCGCTTTGAGGTGTGACAACTTTTTTCACTTTTGAATTTTTTTTCACTTTCAACTTTCAAAATATTCAGTGGCATCAGGCCAAGACATACATATAATTATTTATTTATTTATTTATATTTGGCGCCCTCTATGAGCCACAGCAGCAGGAGTGTGTCAATCACACAGTCACTATGCTGCATATGTAAATTAAAAAAAACACCCAGTCCAAATCTTGCATATGACATAAATAGAGCCTTGAATATGTCACCAAACCGCAGGAACAGAACTGTATTTCATGCCTGTTTTTTTCTGTAATGGCCATTTTTAAAAAAATGTGACATCAAACATATTTGTCCCAAATTGGGTTGCGCTTTGAGGTGTGACAACTTTTTTCACTTTTGAATTTTTTTTCACTTTCAACTTTCAAAATGTTCAGTGGCATCAGGCCAAGACATACATATAATTATTTATTTATTTATTTATATTTGGCGCCCTCTATGAGCCGCAGCAGCAGGAGTGTGTCAATCACACAGTCACTATGCTGCATATGTAAATAAAAAACCCACCCAGTCCAAATCTTGCATATGACATAAATAGAGCCTTGAATATGTCACCAAACCGCAGGAACAGAATTGTATTTCATGCCTGTTTTTTTCTGTAATGGCCATTTCAAAAAAATGTGACATCAAGCATATTTGTCCCAAATTGGGTTGCGCTTTGAGGTGTGACAACTTTTTTCACTTTTGAATTTTTTTTCACTTTCAAAATGTTCAGTGGCATTAGATATAGCCATACATATATAGGTTGCATTACTTTTTTTCTTGAATAACAAAATGAGTATTGGGTTATGACTATATAAGTAACTCTAACTCTATGTGTCCAATATTGTGTATAGCGTTTAGATATCAGAGTGAAAAAATGTTGTACATGGTAATTAGAACCTTGAAAAAGTATAAAAGTCACAAAAACTATGAAAAATGTTGAAGTAACATACTTTATAACAAACAAACAAAACAACCAGCAACTAATATGCAAACTTGATAACAAAAACGAAAAACAAACACACAACTTTTTTTTTTTTTTACAATCAGAACAAATGGTTGTAGTGTGTTTGTGGCGGATTGGCCTTTCCACATCTGCCACAATAATTCGAAGCACGAAGTGGTTTTTCGCAAAAGCTATACGTATTGCTTTCTTTTTCTCGCATGTCCTCTTCCTGCAGCTGCTGCACCGGGCTGCTGTGCAGCTGCAGTTGCAGTGTTGGTGTGTTTACGTGCATAAACAAATGTAAAACTCATTCATTCATTCATCTTCCGAACCGCTCGATAAATGTAAAACTCGATTCTCAAAAAATAACACTTGATTTTCAAAACAACGTCCAGCCAGTAACTATCGTTACGCGTTGAGTTTGCGCGTGCTGCACCCTCAAACAAGCCAATCATGCCAATCAATCAGGGCACTGGGCATGCCCGTGCACAAATGCACATTGTGAGTGCGCGATCTACTGGCGTGAAGACGAGAAAAAAGACTGATGAGCCCATCATTTCAAATGGCCGTAAGTACACTCCTAAAACGTGGCTGTTTCGCCTGTGCTGAGCGCGTTCACGTGAACGCGCGTAGCTGCGCGTCACGTTCATTACGAGCCCACACGGCCGGGACGTGCATTGCATAACAGTTTGACCAATTCAAAAGTCGATTTTCAAAAATAACACCTGATTTTCCAAAAAACACCCAGCTAGCAATGCTCTACAAACTGCATTACATTGTTTTGCGCGTGCGCGCGAGCGTGCACGTGCAAACCAATGTAATTTATGTGCAACATACGCGGGTGGGACATCTTAAGAGGTGACACCAGGAAGTTGAGTCTGTCTGGGTGACGTCTCTGCAAGAGACGCGTACGACCTCACATTCAAATGTGCACAAAATGGCGGAAAAATACTGCTTCGATGTCTTTGCTCAGTACTGTTCTATGTGACGTGCACAAACGATCATATCCACACACATAGATGCAAATAGACCTCTCGCAACAAACTACACCGTTTATTCGAATGAAAATGACGAACTGGAAGTACTCTCAATGACGTAAAGAGTCGGCACGAAAATTATATCTTAGGCTAAAGCGCTATCTCGTGGAGAGTGAGGTAAAAACTCACTACCACAATTCTCAAGCTTTGATAGTATTGGTGAGCCGCCGGTGATGTGATTTGTGCAGAAATTGAGAAAAATGCACGATAAAACACCAGTTTTACAGTCTATTGGAAATTTGAATTTATAATGGGCGTCAATATGCCAAATTTGGGATTTCTACTATCACGGTATTCCAAATTTGTTACAATGTCATATATACCAACTGCAATGTTCAAAAATGTCCAGCTTGCTGTCATTTTGAACTTTGACCCCTTTTGACATCCTATGGAAATTTCAGCTTCGTGGGGTTATTTTTCTCACTCTGGCTGTGTGTACAACTGTCTGACTGTCCAAAAATGTCCAAATTTGGGACAGATACTGCACAAGGGTTAAAAATAAAAATGAAAAAAATTCTACATGGGAATTAGGCATATGAAATCATTCATATACTGTATTAATGTTGAAGGTAAATATTTAAATACACACATTCATCCATCATCCCCCACAGTCCTTGACCCACATATCAGGTGCGTTTGGCCCTGAGGGGCCGCCGGATGAACAACTAGACAATAAAGTGCTTGAGCGAGTCCACTCCCACACACACACGCCGCGGCTTCTTATGGACCAGATGGCCGATTGCTCCGAGCCGCAAGAAAATTAATCACAAAGCATTTTGTCTCACGTCCGGCCGCATACAAACCCGACTAAATGCATCGCAGACTCCCGCCGTGCACAGCGAGCCGTGTATCAGGTGCACTCAATGGTCGATGTGGACTGTAGATTGAGTTTGTGGCTGGAACACGCCGGGCCCGGCTTGACATCGTTCTCCAAAGAATTTAAAACCACATGACCATCTGCATTTATCCAGGCTTGAAGATTGGTAAAACATTGATGAATTTATTTCCAGAGCACACAAGCCTCTAGGTTCCCAATTTAGGTACAATTCTTCAATTACTCAAGATAAACTCGGGACAAAGAACAAGCTCCTTTTGATGAGGGGCTTCTTTTATCAAGATGAGGTCATTTCCATGACCTGGAAAAATAAATGCTAATTTGTCAAGCGTCTTTCTTATGCCTACACACAATGACGTGTAAGCTGCAAAAACATACCACCTTATTAATCTAGCGCACTTAAAGGCAAAAGTTATTGTATGTGGACGTGATACTACTGCACGACTGTTTTTTGTTTCTTTAACATTATTCAATTATTTTTCTCGGTCAAGTTGCACATCATGCACATGTTTAAAATATAGAATTCCATTAAAATATGAAGTTTTATAGTTTTGATTATAGTTACATATTAATTTTTCTATGGTTTAGATACAGCAGGGAAGTAGAGTGCTTGTTGTGCATCCCTAAACACAGAATGATTTATTTATCAAAAATTTAATCATTTCCATGAGCTGTTTATATTTTAATACCCTAATCTTTAAAAAAATAAATAAAAAAAAGGCAGTGGCACACAGCCTGCTCCAAAATGCAGTTGGATGCTTCAACAAGAGGTATAAAAAAAAAAAAATTATATCCTTCGTGTCTGAATTTGGTAGCTGCTATGGCAACCAGTAGTGCGCAATCAGCTTGGTGAATAGTCAGGGGGTCGCTCAGTGCTGGGTTAGGTGGGGTGTCCTGCTGGGGCCTATTGCCTTAAAATAAAGATGAATTCTCTTTTTTCCTGCACTCGGCGGGGGCCATGAAGGTTTCAGTCTCATTAGACAAGTGGATGCAATCATGCCCCCGCCCCCATCTTCTTATTAATTATGGATATTTCATTGTGTTGTGCTCACCGTTCACATTACTGCGAGTATGGCCTGCTGCTGTGGGACTTCATTTGCTAATGAGAGAGAGGAAGTTACGGCGGCGTTCATAGCATTAACACTTGTTTTCTAGAGGGGCTCATTTGACTTGAGCATTTAGATAAGATGGATAAATGAATTATGACACCAATCACCTCTGATTGACATCATTTGAAGAAAATTAGGGGAAAAGGTACTATATTACACTCGAACAAACATACATAAATGATTAGCATTTGTGTGTGTTTTACTTGTTCAAGTTCCTCCGGGTCTTTTTTGATTAAACTCAATGCGCTTATTAATACAGAACAAAAAAATTAGGGCACATAGCCATTTTATATATATATATATATATATATATATATTAGAGCTGTCAGTTTAGCGCGTTTTTATCGGCATTAATTTAAATGAATTTTATCGGGATCAAAATTTTTCTCGCGAGATTAACGCGGCAGACGTCACAGCGGATGTTACGTTGCTCTATAAATAAACCAGAAACAAAACATCAAGCGCGCTGCACAGGTCCACGCAAGTTTGTTTTACCAGCCACGGCAGCGCGAGACACCGAAAACGGATACTTAAATAGTTTAGGAATGGAAAGTTTACTTTTAAAAAGTTGCCAGACTGTTCCACTGACAAGACCAAAGTGACCTGTATGATTTGCAGTCGTAAACTGAGCTATAATCATTGCACGTCGAGTCTGAAATACCACTTAATGGCCAAACACACAGCTGACGTCGGTACTCCGCCCCCTCGTCTCAGACAGACAGCTATGAATCATTTCAAAGCGAAGAAAATGGATGACAAGACGAAGAACAAATTTGCTGAAGCCATAGCTAAATATATGGCTACTGCATGCAAGCCTGTCAACATTGTCCACAGCCAGACTCAAGCTGAAATCATTCGCATTGCATCGAACGACTCCTGTTGGATTGACCTGCCGCTTTAAGAGGGGCGGGGCTGCCACTGACAGGTGACCGTTCGCGCGATGTATAAATAGCGTTTTGTTTCGTGAGTGAATACACTCGCTTCGTCGCCAATGGCTCAATGGTAAGCTACGCGTGTGCTTTTCTTATCAAGTCAGATGTGTAAAGCTAGCTTTTAGATTCGGTCACGATCGGTTGCTTTGTTTGTCTACTTTGCATTGTGTCCGCTGTGCTTTGTTTGCCGCATCGCGATGCAATCACAGTCAGTTACCGTTCGCAATCAGCAATTTAAACAGCGTGGGCTAAAATGTTGTTAGAACAGGGGTGTCTTGATTGAGCTCATTTTGCATCGTTGTCATGTTTGTCCGTCTGCAATCTGACGTTTAAACGAAGTAAATTGCGTTGCAGCTGGGGTGAATCATGCCGGCGCTCCACTTCCGGGTTGGACCTTTGGGACTTGTAGTTCTTTAGTTCGATTCGACTTGATATGTTTGTGTTGTATGCTTTCTTACGTTTAAAATAATGAATAATGATGACGATAATGATACATAGTGAAATCAGGGTTGGTTAAATTAGTTATTAAACGTATTGTTCAATCAAGGTATTAATTAATGTCAATTATATACATATTTACATTGTGATGCAGAAACAATAGATCTATTCATTTTTTACTGCATTTATGTGTAGTTTAGGTTATTACCTGCTTCTAATACTTCTGTTACAACTACTACTACTTCTGCTGCAAAGTGCTCCAATAAATGATCAAAAAAGTACAGAACGAGAGATCCTTCCATGCTGACCGACAATCCCTATTCAGGGGGCCGTGAAAAACGGAATTAACTGAACAACTCCACTACGGATTGCCAGCGAGAGCCTCCATTACAAGCATCCGAAATGATGTCGACACAAAACCGTAGAGAGACTTCCGCGCAAGAAGGACCAAAAGAATCAGCATAGCCTGACTGCTGTGTTCAAAGCAAATTTGAGAAAAACGAAAACAATTGCTTAAATCCATTATAGGCTGAGTACTAGTTTACCTTAGATGTGCACTTTATAATGTTATATTGCGCTGTTTTGATTCCATAAAAAGAGCTGTTCAAGCAGCTGTTGTGTGACAAAATATTTTTTTCACTGTTGTTGATGGACAGTAATATTGTGTGAGAGATAATGTGTGAATAACTGCTCCAAGTGAAAAATGTTCATGTCAAATTGAAAATCGAGATTGTTATTTCAGTAAATATTTGCATTTTGCACATATAAAACTGATTCATGATTCCATGTTGATGAGAGCATTAAAATTGGGGAAAATAGGACAAAAAATATAAAAGGAAATTCAGAAATGATAAAAAATGTGTGAGTAATCACGATTAATTTTTAGTTAATTTGAGTTAATCATGACAGTTGAGTTTTTAATTAGATTAAATATTTGAATCGTTTGACAGCTCTTTTATATATATATATATATATATATGCAGGAGAGAAAATTGATAAGTTGGTGAATTCTAAAAAAAAATCCCTCCATGTGTTACATATGGTATGCACGAGTATAAAGTCAAAGAGGTCCACCACTGATCGAAAAAAAGTTCTGTTTCCACTGTTTGACACCTCCAAGAAGTGGAATAAAATCGTGTTGGTGTTGTTCATCCCAAGGGTGTTCATCTACACCAAACTCATCCAAGTACGATGTTGCCAAAGAGCTGGAAGCGTACAACTGCGCAATACGTCTTTTGATTTATTTCGAATTAAGTGGGGTGTCCGAAGACTTTTGTGCACATAGCGCACGGCTTACGATCCTCTTCTTAATCAAAGACTCCTCTCGGTCCCCTTCTGGGCTTCACTTCTTCCTTCTTCTCCTTTAATCATTCCTGTGATAGAAGCTTATCACCTCCCAGAGGAAATGAGTGCGTGTCTGACCCGCTGCAGATAACAAGCCTCCATGGTGGACGAGCTGCTCAGGCCCCAGTGGAGCGGCTCTTTATCTGTGTCCAGCAGGGAGGCCAGTTAGCTTGAAGGCAAAGGTGTGAAAAAGGTCCGCTCTGGCTCTTTTTATATTGGCCTCTGGCATGTTTGGAAAAAAATTATTGTGTATAAGGGTGCTGCTGCTTTGTGAAATGTCCCTCAGTCCAAACACGATGACGAAGGTACTGGTGCTACTGTACTGAAGTAGTTTTCTTGATGTCAAGGAACTACGCTGTAGTGAGTTGAGGTGCCTCATTTAAATAAAGGTAATCACATGGCACCATTTTGTAGCATATTGGTGGCAATGACCTATGCTGAAGTGATTTAAGTTACTTCATTTCGACAAAAAATACTCCTTACCATACAACTTTGTTAAAATTAGCTGAGGCACTTCATTTAGACATATTCGTGCCAGGAACTATGCTGAAGTTAAGTAAGGTGCTTAAATTTGACAAAAGCAGTGCTTTGCTACAAGAGGAAGAGTGATTATTCCATAAACACGAATGCCTTTGCAGCAACTAAAAGTCGCTTTACTTGCAACTATGACAACATTTGCCCAGTGAAGCTGTGGTGTAATGTTTATTTTCGACGGAGTAAATAATAGCTTAGCATAGTGACCTACATATTGAATTGTTTAAAAAAAAATAAGGTGAACAATCCTGAGGCAAAAAAAGCCATTTTGGCAGTGCCCCATCCCCATCCCTTACATACAGTTTGTCCTTGGGCTCATCGTTCCCCTTCCAGCTTCTAATGAGGCACATGAAAGAGGAGCAAACTGGCACAAGAGAATCCTCTCCACCAACCTCACCCTCCAGCCCTCACGCATACATTCACATGCTCTTCTTCAAGTTCTGCCACAGCAAATTGGGGGTAAAGCTGCTTTTCATTTTAAACTTTCTGTGGTTTGCCTGTGATCTTATGGCGCCCCTTTTCTCGCCTCCTTTCATGTCTTTGCATCAAGAAAATGTTTAAATCATAAAGCAGAGGACATATTGTGCAGCCGCACATGAATATCACTAGTGTGACCTTATACATATGAATGTGTGCCCAACTTGTTAAAACACTTGCCCCCAGCAAATGATTGGGAAAAAAAGAGCTGCATTGGAAAGCATTCCAATTGAAAACGAGTTTGATTTTAATAAATGACTCATTCTTTTATTTTTTTGGGGTGGGGGGTTGGCTAATCTGTATGTAGTGCTCCTAATGATAATAACAAAAAAATTAAAATTGGATCAATTGTGTTTCAATGAGGCCAAATTGTAAAGCTGTGTCTCAATGCCGCCATCTTTTGGACATTTTAGTACACTGCACTTTATTACAAACTACAGCAGGGTCCCGTGATACGGTTTCGAAAAGAATGCCATGGCGACTTACCGCCGTATTTACTTCCTGAGTTACTGTTTTTCATTTGATTGTTTCTTTATAACCTGCAGTGTCTTTTCATTAAAAAAAAAAATAACATTACTGTAATTGTGACTTGACTGCTTAAACCGGACCTCATGTTTGAGGCATTCATGCCACACACTAACCCAGCGTGCTGCCCTTTCTCAGCTCCAATTTCAGCGCACCAAAAATACCCTATAGTATTTAATTCAGTGCAAGATGCCTTTGTACAGGAGTGCATTTATTCAGCAAATACTAAATGACACCAATGTTTTCCCCACGGAACTGTGCACATGCTTTTGTGACGTGTACCGATGAATCACATCTACAGTAAGTACACTTGGGTAACATTCTCCTATAACCCACTACCAATGAGCGCCACTCAGCGAGTGACAACGCAAGGAGAGCAGATAAGCGTAACAGTAAAATGGAGGTACAAACGCTGAAGTCCTACAAGGACTTGGGCTTGTCTTGATTCATCATGTACTTGTTGTAGACCACCCCCAGCGTGGTGAAGAAGTTGCCAAGAAACAGAGTCATGTAAGAGCAGCAGCACATCGCCACCTCGAGCACAAAAAGCACAATTTTGTTTTGAAATGTATTTCAATCGACTGCATTTGAAGGTGAACGTATTAGGCTGCACACCTGCCACTCTTTGCACTCTGGTAGCTGGAACATCTTGAAAAGTGTGACGCCATTGTACAGCTGCCAGAACTGTGAGGATGAGGAACAACATTATGTTTTTCATTTAAACGGGATGAATGAAAAAAGAAGCTAGTGAAACAAAGAGTACTTGAACCAGACACATAATTTTGCTTTAGTTCAATGGTAAGAAAAAATGGAAAATGCTATAGATGGGCCAATGAATGACATGAGTGCTGCAGTGTTAGAGAAGTAACATAAATAGACAATATAACAACACAAATATTCTTTATCCTCTTATAAGTACGTGTGACCGTCTTTCACGTGTATCTGTAAATCTATATTCTACTGGTCTTCTGGCCATGGCTCGCATGTCAGAAGGAGGAGCACAACATTCACTTAATGAAGCAAAAATGTAGCAAAAATGTTCTTTACATTAATAATAATAATAATAATAATTCATTTTATTTAAAAGCGCCTTTCATGCCACCCAAGGACACTGTACAGACAATGAGGAAATACAATATAAAAAATAGATAAGAGAAGTATTATATAAAAACAAGACATAAAATCACAAGACATGGGAAGTGGGAGAATTAGGTATTGTAGGCAGTCCTAAACAGGTGAGTTTTTAAACGGGACTTGAAAGTGGAGAGAGGTGTACAGTTTTGGAGGTCCGGAGGTAGACTGTTCCAGAGCATAGGAGCAATGCGACTGAAGGCTCTGGCTCCCATACTGCTCAGGCGGGCAGGGGGCACTGACAGGCGGAGGGAGGATGAGGATCTGAGGGAGCGAGTGGGGGTATATACCTGAAGAAGTTCGGACAGGTAGGGAGGGGCCAGGTTGTGGATGGCCATGTATGTATGAAGGAGCAGTTTGTAGTTGATGCGGTAATGGACAGGGAGCCAGTGGAGCTGCTGAAGGACAGCGGTGATGTGCTGGTGGGAGGGTGTTTTTGTAATGATGCGAGCAGAGGCGTTCCATTTAAATGTGTCATTACTGCTCTTATAAGTAAAATATTAAAGAGCGATATCTTCATTACAAAACATTACAAAAAGATTCATGACATTTCTGTAAACCTCAATGGCGAGTTACGATTTGAGATGCATTACAAGCATGTTCACAGAATGAATTAAGGCACCACTGTACCGCATACGTCAATTCCTTTAAGAGAGCTGTGGAAATTCAACTCACTTGACCAAAGAACAAGAATGGCAGCAGGAAGGTGAGTCCTCTCCACATCCATGACTGGAAACCCTCTGAAAAAACACAAAAAAGAAGAAACATAAACCAAGGGGGAAAAAAAAAAGAATCATATTTTGTTACTGCACAAAGTGCAGCAGAGTTCAGTTTAAGATAAGATCATTACATTTAGGAATTGCATTAAAGATTGGACGTTGTTTACGTTGTTTGAACCACAAATTACTTTTATTTCAATAAAATAAAATAATAATAATACAGCTGAGACTGTTTGTGCTTCTGAATGCATGTGCCGAGATATCGGATGGGGACGCGGTATCGGCAGATACTCAGAATCCGCTTACTCTGAATCAGAATTGGGTGCAAATATGTGAAACTAACCAACGGTGAGATCCATGTTGTGTCGTTCTCCGAGGGCTCGTAGTCTGTACAAGCAGCCGCTCTGGTAGTAATACTGTAAAAACTGGACAAAACCTACAGAGTGGAGAGAAAACCAATCACACACACAAGTGTAGTCTGAAGGTCCAAGTCAAGTAGTTAATGGTGTGTGCTGGTTTACTTTGGTACAAGCAGTAGGAGAGGAACTGGTTCCGAAACATTTGGTACAGAGATCCCTCGGGCCTGTGCGCAGAGTCAAAAATGTTCTGAGGTGGACGGGAGGGGGGGGACTTGACTTGAGAGAAGAGAACGGAGCAAGCACTCACCACGTGAGCATGACTCCTGACAGGAAGGTCGACACGTAGTGATGGAACACCCACCAGCCTCGTATCCTGAAAGCAGATGACAGCGAGGCTGGGAACGGCTGTTTTTCGCGATACAAAAAACATGAGACTGACATATATGAAGATAAAACCCTATTAGAACAGTTGAAATGTATTGGGAGATTAATCAGAGGCACGTTAAATAATTTCAAAACTTTTCCACACGGACTATGACCTATAACCTGTACCACTCAATGGAATTAGGTTCACTCGATGGACACTCGGTGATGTTGTGAATGTGAATCTAAATGTTTGTCCTGGCTCTGGGTGGCATATTGCAAAGAACGCTTGCATTTTATCCAATCATGCACCTGGAGCCGTTATTGATGAGAATACTCTCACGAATGGTGAGCGTGCAGTAGTACCACACCAGGAGGAAGTTGAAAAGGGCGTCCAATGCTCTGGGAGAAGAAAAAAAAAACAAAAGTGAAGTTGGAGCTGTTGCTAAACCAAACACTGGTTGAATTAGTTTTACACTTTGGGTTACAGATTTAGCAGCACAACAAAAGGCACCACTTTATGACTTACCTGTAGCTGAATAAAAAGCGACACGTGAAGGAAAAGAGGAAGAGGATGACAGTGAGGACAAGTTTAAATTTCTCATATTCGTCCTTGTAGGCAAATCTGTAAAGCAGGGGAGAGATCGAGGACGTCAGCATGTGTGCTGTAAGACGTTCCGCGTGACAACAAGTGGATGCAAGGAACTTACTTTGACTGCTTATTGAGGAGTGTAACGTTGACATTTCCTAAAACAAGAGTGAGGTATAGCCTGAAATGGGAAACAAAACGGTAATTTAATCAAGCGACTTAATAGGTACTGCAGTGTTACCTTGATCTCCACATGTACAAAAAAGTTGAGGAAGTTTTTTCATGGGGCTCGAACGGATTGATTGCATTTCCACTAATTTCAATAGAAAACATCGATTTGCTATCATTTATCAAATAATATATCGTTCAGCCAAGACTGTATGACTTACTTATATGATAAAATTGTGCTATTAACTTTGTCTACACATATAAAATGACACTAATAGATGTTGGGTGCACAAAAAACATAATAAAGGGAAATCAAACCCGTTTTTCTTTGGCAGAAAGGCTTCCATCTCAGAAAAGGCATCGGCTCGCTCGCCGATTTCCACCTGGATGTCGGCAATGGAGTCCACTTGCTCCGGACTTAAATTTTGCTCTAGGTGGTTGACTTTGCATCTAAAAGTAGGAAGGAGCTTAGGACCCCACAACACTTTGTTCAATTGCGTGTTGACGTGTTGATGTGTTCAGGTGCTAAAGAAAGGCGACAAGCCTACTGTTCAATCGATGACGAGAGCTCTTTCAGCTTCTTCCGATGACGTGAGATGGCGGACGTGCAGCTGTTCTGCAATTTGGTGACTTCCTCGAGCTTAACTCTGTACAGCCGATGTGTGTCCTGAAGAGTAAAAGGAGCATATAGTATTGCCTTTGTAAAGGCAAACTTTCATCCAGGCATTTTCTATTCCACTTGTTCCTGGGGGGGATTGCAATTGAGTAACAGGTCACAACAAGATATTTTCAGATAACACTTCCAATGATAGCGCTACATTGATTTGTGTTTAGAATTGCCTATATTAACCCTTTGATGCGCAACATGGGTCAAAAGTGACCCGGCTGAGTTTTTATTTTCAATATCTTCGCAGTAAATTAATTTCATCATTCAGCATTCAAGGTATTCCTCAATTAACTTGTTTTTGACCATCAGACACAATTGTTTTATTTTTTCCTTTCTTAGTTTTTGAATAAATAACATTTTTATATCACTACCCTTCTAATGCGCAACATGGGTCTAAAATGACCCATTTGTTATTTCATGCATTGCTGAGGTTTTTTTATGATATAACTATAATGTACTCTTGCAGATATGCAGCAAATATTGTGTTTTTGATTACCACTGATCATTATTTCCACTTTTCCTTTCTTATGGTATGAATAAGCACAGCTTTTGTATTTCTACCTCAAGTTGGCACACATGGGCCAGAAAGACCCACGTTGATTTACTAGCTATTGTCTTTGGAGAGAAAAGACATTTCACAGCTCTGCACAAGTCTCTTTGCCCATCTCTAATTGATGTAAGTATTGTTTTTCAATTGCTCTAACGTTGCCTCGAAAGATATTTGATGACAATTGTGAATTGCACATAATATTTGATTCGGTTTAGTCTACTTTGAAGGTGAGTAATTCCTTGTTAGAAAGTTACAGGTAATTATGATTAGCTAGCTCAGTCGCTGTAGTGGTGTTTGCTAGTAGTGGTGGGGGATGCTGGCATATTTTTTTTCATTGGGGGTTAGCTAAGTCCCCAAAATAAATCTGTATGTATATGCATATTGATGTGGATCAGAAAACATTGTAATGCTTTTGTTTTTCTTTATCTAGAGTATTGCTTTTCGCAGATTTACTGTTGAGGAGGCTGTATCAATGCTGCAGCAAGAACCAGATGAGGAAGATGAGGAGACCTTTTTTTTTCTGATTCAGAGTCTGACATTTCTGATGATGATGAACCCAGAATATTTGCTACAGAGTCAAGCCAGAATTGTGGGTGTGTCTAGAAATCCAGCTTTCCTGCATGAAGAAGACTCCTCTCATGACACAGAAGATTCCTCTAATCAATCTTCTGGAGAGGAAACTCAGACTCAGTCCAATAGACTGAGTAAAAATGAATCTTACTGGAATGAGAATCCGTCCACTCATGGCAGAACAAGAAGCCACAAACATCCTGAGGAGTTGTCTGGACCTCCTCTTGGAACATTAGCTCTTTCACCAAAAGATGCCTGGATGTTCGTGAGTGACAACATCATTGGGGAGGTTCCAAAATGCACCAACTTAGAGGGACAAAGAACCGAAACACTGACAAAGAAGAATTCATGGCCTTTGTCGCTTTGACCCTCATTGCAGGGCTTGATGCATGCCCAGCAAGCCTGCAAAATATGGGATGAAAATCTTCTGGATGTGTGATGCAAGGTTACCTTATGGAATAGAAGGAACTGTCTTTCACATTCAAAACTGAGCTCAAAACCCACCTATTCAGACTTGCATATTCAACTTAAATCTATTCTTCTATTTATAATTTTATCTGTGGTTTTATTGTTTGCTCTTGGTTGTAAAGTGTCCTTGAGTGCTGTGAAAGGCGTTTACAAATATAATGTATTATTATTATTATTATTATTATTGTTATTATTATTATTATTATTATTAGTGTCTTGACAGGGAGACAGCCAAGACAGGAGGTTCAAAGAAATTTAGAAGAGAATGTCACACAACAATTATGCAGTGGAATCAGACAGATAGGTGAATATACAGGACAATAGAGAAAGTAAGTTTTACCACAATGCCTATGTAAAGTGTACTTTTCAAAATTTGATTTCTCTGAGGGCAGAATCGAATAAAATGCTATGCAACGAGTTTACAGTTGTAAAACTACTGATTTAGCTTGATTCATTAGCTGTGTGCTCTGTTCTCAAAGCTGGTTGATAAAAAGACAAATAAAAACATTGCAAATATTAAAGACACATGTTTGGACTCCTTCATTGCTAAAGTAATGACTTGAAGTAAATTATTATTACAGTTTTAAGTCATTTAGTCACCCTTGGAGCAATGGGTCAATTTTGACCCATGTGTGTAAACTTAATGTAATCATATAAAAACTACTTTTGTTCATAAAGTATGAAAGGAAGACTGCAAATAATGATCAGTGGTAATCAAAAACAAGGTATCTAAACAACACTTGGAATATCCAATGATCAAATAAATTGATTTCAAAAGATAGAACAAAAAAAACACTCAGCCAGCATGAAATAACATGGAAAATGAATGCGGGTCATTTTGGACCCATGTTGTGCATTAGAAGGGGTGTGCATATGTTGCGCATCAAAGGGTTAATAACCGTGAATACAGTATACCACAGACTATGATCCCCAAATACTTAAATATCATTTCAAACTCGTCCTACAACAATGCCATTCCAAATAAATGGTTTACAGATTATTTGATTTTGAGAAAAATGTGCTCATGCATGCATGTGTGGTGAAGACTTGCGATTTCAGGCTAAATGTAGCTCCACCCTGACATGAAACGGGCTTAGACGTTCAATATCTGCATCACTACAACAATACTTCCTTGACATCGAGTACAAATTTGCTTTTAGCGGCCTTTTGGCACCATTTTAGGGTTAAGTGTTTAATTCGTGAATAACAAAAAGTTTTTAAAATTTGTATGATATTGGACAGTGATATTCATCATAATTGGCCGCCAAGTGCATCAATACTGTACGATATCACAATATTTAGGACTGTTTGTGGTGAAATATTTACGTTCATATCATAAGTTTACACGGCTGAACATGGCCGTACTGAGCTAAATTAAATTTAACTACTGAATGCTGGTGGTTACGACGCAGTGCATTTCAACATAACAGGTTTTCATTCGACTTTTTTACATTTGTAACCTAGATGTTGTGTTATTATGACCAGTGATTCCGACATAAGTACATTCGGGTGATCTGTTTAAAATGTAGCGCGTAGTTAGCTACATTAACGTGTCAACTGTGGGTTTGTTCAAACTTTGACGGCCATTTGAGCTCTTGTGTTTTTATGTGTTGTGTGTATTCCTACTTAACATGTAGCCTAAAGGCAGAAGCGGTTATTGAAGAAAAACAGGGTGATGTTCAAACACAAGGAACACGGCACCGCCTCCTAGCTAACCACCGAGCTCCCTCTGTGGACGTCTAACTACAGTACAAAGCGTACAACTGAACGTGAAAAGAACTCACCTGAATTTGTTGATAGTCCTTCTCTAAATCTCCCCACTCGCGAAAACATTCCGACACGCCGCTCGGACTGAACAACATTTTGGCTCCGACTAAAGGAAAGTAATGGACGTGTTGCCACTGGTGAATGAGGGGGACGTCCAGTAGTTGTCAAAGTGAGCAACAGTTGCTGCCTGTTGTCAAGAAACTCATTCCCCAAAAATTACGATTTCCGGTATTGGCTTTCAAAATAAATCTATTTTTTTAAAATTCTACTTTATCTCATTTTAGAACCTAAAAATAACAAATAACTTAGTTATTAGTACCATCATGCTTATGACTTTAAGAAGTAGGGTTCTACTCCATTGTCAGCAGTATAGTTGAACACGTCGAAAAAAATATTAAAATGGAATAACATCCGTTTGTTATAAAAATTAAAGCTCACTTTACAGACTGTCAAATTCGTCTTGTGACGTCAAGGATTGAGCAATGCTCATGCGAAACACGAGCCGGCCGAACGTAGTTAGCCAAACAACTCGTGTCTCGGTACTGCGATCAAAGTCATGTTTCATTATCAAAAGTAAAATATTTTGAAGTAAAAAAAATGAATAGTTTTGACATTAGACACAATATTAACGTTTTTATATTTTAGCTCGAAGTCGAAGTGAAATAAAAGTGAAAGAAACAGTCTGTATTTTACATATCAACAACAGTTTATTATCTACAAGGAAGCATTAGTAATATTACAAAAATAAAGTTAAGTAAAATATTTTCGAGGAAAACGTTTATTCGAGAAGAAAAAGGTGTTTCGGAAAAATAGCTTTTTTTCCCCCATCTACAAGAAAAATGTCAGGAAACATTACATTGAAATAAATCCCTCGGAACTGAATGTACAATATGTCCAAACAAAAGGCATTGCTGTAATCTATAATAAACATTTTCATGTTTAACTTGCCTTGTGTAGGACTCATTTGTAGAACATAATCGTAAAATAAGAAACACATTACGACTAGTGTACATGACATGAGAAGTGTGACTTCTAGTTGCATGTTTTCCTGTGTTTTTTTTTTCATCTGATTGCATCTTTTGATACGAACAAACAACACTTCTCAAGGAAGGAAGAAGTGTACACAAGACTTCTTTGAGTCCCAATCCATGCAGGATTTCTTCTGACATATCCTCCATCGTTCAGCTATACTTTGAGTTGGTTGGAGTGGGCAGTAGCCCGCGTCAGAGAATCAACGTAATTCGTGTAGCTGGGAGGATGCTCTGGTTCCAAAGCAGATCCAGTGCTGTTGATAGAATAGTCACCTGGGGAAAGATCCTGCAAAAAGGGGAATGGTTGAATTCCAAGTCAACCAAACAATCATTTGACATTTTCTATTATTTACCTTTTGCTGCGGGATGTAAAGTGAGGTCTCCGTGTTCTTCCCATTGCACTGTGTCAGATCTGAGAAGCATCATCAGCTACGGTAGGAAAAAAAAACAGATTTTGAAATAATCTGATTTTATTTCAAATGTGGGAGAATGGAATGAAAACAAAAAAAGACAGGACGACCTTGTTGCATACTTTCCATCCCAAGTGCACATACAACCAAAAAGTCAAATATGTGGCTAAGCATAATTAAATTAAAAATATGCATATTTTCACATTATAATTTCATACCTGTCTGACAAATTGGTGTGCGTTGGTTATAAAACCTGGAGAAAGACTTTCTTGTTGGCCTCTTAGGCCTAAAAAACGGATATTTGCATTGCAATCTTGATTTCAATCATGTTTTGGATTTTTTTTCACATACTTTTTGGATGGTGTCCAGCAGGCACACACTGTTACCAAGGTGATAAGGAGGAAGATGCCACCGGTGGAGAGGATGATATAGATAGAACTTCTTTCTGTTCGGGTGCAAGAACCGTAGGGCTGGGCGATTAACTGATTCAATCAATTAATTTGACTATTTGTCAGGATGTTATAAAGGTTTATTATCCCACATGTAGAAAAAGGATATACAGTACATAACAATACTCACAGTCATATTCTTTATCCTCCGTGAGACACCAATAAAAACCCAGAATAGTTTTTACTCACTGTAGACGCTCAATCTGATGGGAAAGCTGGTCACGGCGCTGACAGGGTTTTCCACCACGCAGCTGTAGACGTCGTCGTCCGCCATGGTGATGCGAGTGATGGTGAGGAGCTTGTGGTCAAGTGACAGCTGCAGCCTGCTGTCGTTGCCCAGCCCTTTGCCGCCTTTCATCCACTTGTATGTGGCCCGAGTGCCTGCCTCATGAGAGCAGTTGAGGACCACGTTTTCGCTGCGCTCCAGCACTGATGATGATTCCATGTGGATGTAAGCACTGGACAAGGGCTCTGGAAAGGACAAGTTCTTTATATATGTTGAAATCACAATGGTTGAGTGCGTGCTGGAGACTATCCCAGCTGAGGGCGGATGGTGGTTCGTCTATGTGTGGCAACCGGTCTCCTGCCTACTGCGATAGGCTCCAGCATGCCCTGCGACCTTTGTGAGGATAAGCGGATCAGAAAATGGATGGATGTGTGTGTATGTGTGTGTGTGTGTGTGTGTGTGTGTGTGTGTGTGTGTGTGTGTGTTCGTGTGTGTTATTAGATAGCTGTGGTTAAATATAATACTTATTTTATAACCGTCTTCAAAGAGATTCCAGATTCAGAATGTTACATTAAGCTTGCAAAGTACAACTACTTCATGACAGCGGACCTCCTACCATCCACAGTGAGTGTGACACTGCCCTCGCCTGTGAATGTATCATCCGTGATGGAGATCTCCACGTCATAGGTCCCCTCGTCCGAAAACCTCAAGTTGTGCATGAGCAGGGATCCGTTCTGGAAAATCAGAATACGGTCCCGGTACTCGGGCCTCAGGGTCCCCACGATGTCGGTTCCGATGGACTGCACGACGGTGGACAACTTATCCCGGCGAAGCTGCCACTTGATGACGGGTAGGTCAGCGCTGAAGCTGACATAGTCAACCGAGAGGAGGGCCTCACCTCCTAGCGTGCCTCGGATGAGAGAGCTGGGAAGCGTCATGTTCACTCCTAGCACCACACCTGCAGAGACGGAGGCATTCTGAGCGGGCTTTAATGGTGAATGACAGAACAATTGAGGAGGACATATTCCGGAAAATTGACATTTTATTGTTGTATACAAAGTGGGGCAATGATTGCCAGAGATCATCAAGTGTGCTCAGGCCAAAGCAATAAAAATATTACTTCTGACATCTTGTTGCTATACAAATACGTGGGGGTTCACTATGTCTTGTTTAAAATAAAATGGGAGCCTACTTGAAACTTTGCATTGAACACCACCACCACTGCTGCTTTGCAGAGCAGCTCCACGCCGCCATGGTAACCCCAAGTCAAAGTCTGTAGGATGCATGGGCCAGCATCCGCAAATAAAAGTGCCCATTGTTTCCCTATTGGCAGGCACTGGCAGCTATACAGCTGCCAGGCTCGGCTATGCTATTCTAGCTGTGTAGAAACAGAGCCGCTCAGTGACTGTGCAGCTTGCAACAATGGATGGGCAGTGAGTGAAGGCCGGACACACGCACCCGCACGCGCACACACACACACACACACATACACATACTGGCAGAAAAAACATCCCCTCAAGAAAAGCTAATGTGACACAAAAATGGATAGACTAGCGCACACTCACACATACAAATAGATGAGTGAAAATAAGTGATGGTCTTGTCCTAAAACAACCCCATTTCAAACAAGTAGTCATACATGTGGCCACTGAATACAGACTGCCTAAGCGATGAAATTCAAGACAATTAAATACAAATGCTTAATATTATAGCAGCTAAATCATGTTTCGGCAGGTATTTCAGTCAGAGTAGATTTTGCTGATTGTTTATGTTTTGTTTCTTATCTATTTGGATTTGCATGATTTTTTTTCTTGCGTTAAGTATGAATCTGTGTTTTGATATATTATGTATGATTTTAAATTTGTTGAAGTAAAAAGTGCTATCTATATTACTTTCTATTACATAACTCCATTATATTTTGTTGTACTGTAACTAATATCATACATAAATTCTGATACATTTAACTTCAATGCTTTTGTCCTATTTTACATGAAAACAACTAATGACAAATAAAACAGAACCATAATCCAAAACATAATGACAACAAAATTCGGATTTAGATCATTCTCGTTGAGATGATCTTAAAACTAAGTTGAATGAAGAATTTATGTTACTCGTGGATATATCATGCAATTATAAGTTTCATAACGTTCACTGCTAATTGCCCACAGCAGTTTTTTTTTCTTCTGATCAGGCACAACAAAACAACACTATTCAGTTTTGGTTTATCCTATTGGATATCAAACAGCCTAAAGTGGCATAAAACTTTTTCAAGTTAAGATGCACAACAAAAATATGACTAACCTGTGTGAAAGAAATCCAGACAGGACAGAAATAGAATCCATGAGTTTATTTTGACTCTGGAGTCAGTCTCTGCCATCGTCGTCATCTTCATGTTGACTTTCCGGCTCAGTTAACCACCTACCACTTCAGGATATGACGTCAGAACGCCTTTTTAATCTACTATAAATCAATTCAACATTTTTGTAATTCGTTAAGTGCGTTAACAATGAAGAAAAACACTTTGGGTCATATTTTAGGGTGTATCAATGCAACAATTCATAATTATGTAAAATACGAGATGGCTTCGTGGTTAATTTAAATGAGCTCTGAGACCATGTTGATGACGTCACTCCACACGACGTCACCTGGACGCACGTCGGACGAACGCCGCCCTTGCAAAATCGGCGTTCGAAAGGCGTACAAACCGCGACCGGAGCTCAACTCCAAAGCCCCCATGCACACACAAGTCACTCAACTAAAGACTGCAAGTGCCCACGCGTGACGCCAGACGCGCATCTTCGAGAGACACACATGTCTGCTTGAGGGGCATGGGAGGGGGGGCGTGCGAGTTTACCCGCTACACCGGCCCCCCCACTGCGGCGCCACTCGGCAAAAAAATAATGGTGACTGTTGTTTTCGCTTTATGCATATTAAAAAAACATGCATTTGTTTGTCTATTCATTTTTACCACCGTTGGGCCCCCTCATGAGATGAATTCTGGTCACAAAAAATGTCCTTTGTTTGCAAAGTTGAGGAAGCTAATGACAAAAGGTAAGTAACTGTTGAGTACAAGTTCATTCTGATACTCATGTGACAGTTTAGACGTGAAAAGTTGAATCAAAGTACAATACACTTTACAGAAAAATGTCACGCCATATCACCAAACATCAAAAACTAAATCAATTGACTCACAAAACTTGTTCGTAAAACTTGTCCGTTTGAAAACGATTTTGTTGTATGAATGGCAAGTGGTGGATGCGAAATGTATGTAGTGGAAGAGCATTTAATCGTTTTTGCCTCACGATAACATTGATAGGATAGCAAAGATCGATTATGTATATGTAAAAATTCCAACAAATTGAACATTGTGTTCAAAGTACCGACGCATAGCAGCACACGGCAAAGCCGACAGGCCCCAAAGGCAGACCATGGAACCAGTGGTATAAAAATGAGGTCCAGTACCGACAGGACACGCTGTCTTAGGGCAGGCCGGGTGCTCCTCTGTGAACCTTCTCACAGCTATGAGACAGATGCCCGGGCCACGGGAGCTAAGAGGAAAGTGGAGGAGGATGCTAAGACTCCAGCCAGGAAGAAGAGGAAAGGCGAGCTTCCAGAGGACAAGAAATCTTCCTGCAACTCCGGTGACAATGGTGGGTGCAGCTGTTCCAACTCTTTGACTGTGCAGATTCTTCTTGAACTGCACCTACAAAATATTTCTTCCGAATGGGAATAATGTAGAGTATGTAATTATCTTGTAGCATGCCTACAAAGTTCTCAAGTGGCTGCACAAGTGGGAGGCTTCCTGGCGATGGATGGAGAGGAACCAAGCGTCCACCCGAAGATGATGAAACCCAGTGACGATGAAGTCTCAGGAGTTTGCTGGGGTTGGTGTAACTTCTTGGTTTTGAGAAAAAAAAGCTTATCAGTGCATAGTTAAATGATAGTAGATTAAAAAATCTGGGGTAGGTTGAAAAAAAAAGAGACAATGGACAGGGCAGATTAGAGGTACAAATGAAGATGAGACAAAGACATACAATGGTCGACAAAGTATAGATGAATTCGCACAGAAGCGCAACAGGGTTGCGGGTGCATGTCTACGGTTGGCGACTGATTATTTTCCAATTCAGTTGTGTTCGGCCCTGTCACTGTGAACACAAGCAATATCTCTTTGTGTTGCTGTTTAGCTCAACTGGAGCTGAAATACGTGCAGGAGAGACTGCTGGCCGTCGGAGGCTGTGGATCCGTCTTTACCGGCTACCGCAAAATAGACAATTTCCCAGTGAGTATTACACATGTGAGTATAACATACGTGCAAACCACGCTGCCTACAGGCCCCGGCCTGTAAGCGTTCAAGACATCTACAGTAAGTTGAGACTGCATTGACCTAAGTTTTTACTATGTAGGTGGCCATCAAGCACATCCCAAAAGACAATAATATAACTGTACAGGTAAGAGACAAACAACTATGCGGAATTGTTATGTGGATCAACACTGGCACTCACCTTGCAAGAGATATTTCAGAAGCATAAGGACAGGATCAACATGTCCTCGGAAGTGGCCGTTATGAAGAAGCTTGCCAAAGACTTGCCTGAGGGGCGCTCGCCTTACGTCACCCTACTGGACTGGTATGACCTGGGCCAGAAGCTCATTCTGGTGATGGAGAGGCCCGTTCCCGCTGAGGACCTGACTGAATACATTAGCAAGAAAGGAGGGTGTCTTGATGAGAGCGAGGCTAAGGTACACTAAAAGGGGGGTTATGCCGGTCTCTGACCACAAACATCCACTCAGAGACAAGGGATACGATGGTGTTTTTATTTCACAGGTCATACTGAAACAGTTGCTGGATGTGGCTCAAAAACTTCAGGAGAAGCACATTTTCCATCGTGACATCAAGACCGAAAACATCCTGATCGAGAGCACCCCTGACGGCCTTCATGTCCGCATCATTGACTTTGGACTGAGTTGCTTCACCAAGAAAAGATCACTCTACAGACTCTTTTTTGGTAAGATTGAATGACCGTGACTTTGAAGTTGAAACGTTTGACTTTTGTTGATCGTACACTGGGTGGGTGGGGTTTCAGGAACCCCTTCTCTGGAGCCCCCCGAATGGCTCCTACACCAATGGTACCGGGCGGGCCCCACCACCGCGTGGCAGATCGGGACGGTGCTCTTTGACATCCTCCACAATGAAGTGGACTTTCAAACAGAAGGGTACCTCAAGGAGGAGATAAAAATTAGCAACAAGTTTTCGGATGGTAAGGCACGCCTCTGAAAAGATTCTTAATTTCTCTTTTAATGCTTTGAATGAACGGCATTCGCCTGCCACTCTCATCGTTAATCCCCCCCAACCCACCCGTTAATTTTTTTGTATAAGCAAAAATGCTGATTCAGAGTTGATATCTTATCTATTATGGCTCTGATACGAGCAAAGATACAAATATTTAACCCCCCCCCCCAAAAAAAAGCAGAACCGTTGAGTATGTGGGTGTCAACTGTACCCCCAAAGGCAGAAAATTGCAGGGCTCCTTCCCTCGATTTCCAGTACCATTTACACTACCGGTCAAAACGTGTGACCACAGTTTTTGAATCAAATGAGAATTTTAATTTCATGAAAATGTCTCCAAAGACTGTTTTAAATACTTAATCATTCTCACGTTTGTCGGACCAAGATTGTCGGGATTTCCTGCAGAAGAGCCTGACCGCGGCGCCTGAAGAACGGCCCACCCTCAAAGAGCTGCGGCGTCACAAGTGGCTCAGATAACACCGGAGAGGTCATCATGGTAAGACATTTTTATTGGTGATCTAAAACTTAAGGTACACACTAACGTGAACAAAGTTTCAGTGAATTCACCCCTGTAATCTGTTTTTGCTTCAGATTGCCAAGAGGACGAAGTCCCCAAATTGTCAGTTTTAAAATGAAGTTTTAATAACCAAAAAAAAAAAAAAAAGCAAAAGCCAAAAAGTGAGGATTCGCATCCATTCCCAAACCCTGAAAAAAAAGAAATAAACCAACCCTGTTTGTCTGTTGTTTTTCCACATTAAAAAAAAAGGTTTTCAACTTTGACCACAGAAAGCATGGTGGTGACACTTTATTGATCTCAGGAGTGATGCAATAACAAATCATTTGCAATACAGCGAAAAACAGATGAAACAACATTTGAACTTTCTCTAATCGTTGACAACTGTTCAGGATGTTAATGGGAGTGTGGCTAAATACGCATAAAAATCTTACGGAAATCTTGTGAAAACCCACGATATGGGATAAAAATTGACTTTTTTTTTTTTTACATAACCCCACCAACATGAATAGTACAGTCACACAGCCGTTTCTATTAGAGGCCGGCTTAATTGTATTAGAATATAAAGGGTAATGCCATAATAGCTTGTTCATAACGACACAAACCACGTCACTAATCTACACGAGGGCCCTTGGTTGTTTCCACCCAAAGCGCCAACCTATGAGGGGTCATTAGCTGTAGCTATAGTCAAAAGAAAACATAAATTGCCATTTCACAAGTGAATGCTTGGTCCTGTAAGTTTGGCTGAACTGAGGTGCAAAACGTTCGAACTGGCTCGATAATGAAAAGAATGAAGAGTGAATGGAAAGCACTGCAACCAAAAGGCTAGTGTGAAAGGAGGTAGATGAACAATAAATAGCATTTGTGATTTTATTTTATTTTTTTTGTCTTTAAAGCATTGACTATGTGTTTGCAATAGTGGGACAATTACAAAACTGGCCAATAACTTGTGCCAAGTAATCACGCGGGTTACTTTCTACTTTACAGTTATAAAAGTAATTGCATTAGCATGCTGGAAAAGGTCCATTTAGCTTTAAAGCGACTGTTCTGTAATAATTTGGTCACTATTTAAAACACCAGCTTAATGGGAATGCTAACTAATCCCCCCAAAAAAGGTGAGGTGACAAAAATGTAGTGGTACTAAATCTTGTGTGCTGAAATCAGTGAGTTTAAACGCCCACCACGCCCCAAAAAATAGTAGCTAGTATGAAAAATAAATGGGCGTAGATGTGTGCAGAAAAAAGGGGAGTTCCTCTGTTGATGACAATTTCACTTTGATCAGTTGCAACATTAAGACGTTTAAGGAGGGAATGATTGTTGACACATTTTCACAGTCCAAATTGCCCCCCCCCAAAAAAAAATTCCCCAGTTATTGCGAAAGAAGCTATAATGTTGTATATGGTATGTCGGAACTGTGATCACAATGACAACACATTTGCATTCCTGACTATAACATTAACCATTTTTGTTGTCTACCGGGTGGAAAAATCTATGTCTCGCATCCATTTCGAGAAGCAAAGCAACATTGCGGTTGGATGGCGGGTACAAAGCCAGCCGCTCAGTTCTTCAGCACGGCGTCGTACGTCTGGTACACGTACTGAGACACCTCGGGGGCCCGACACTTGAGGGACAGCTGCGGGACCAGCCAGGACACAAAAGGGGTTGATATCGTTTTGATTTTTTCATGCCGTGTATATACAGTGGCTACAAAAAGTCTACACACCCCTGTTGAATTATGCACGGTTCCACAATACCAGTCAACTGTTAGCACAAAACTGAATGGCTTCTACCACATCACAAAGTCATTTGAGCAGGCGTGTGTAGACTTTTTATATCTAGTGCAGATGAGATACTGTACCGTGTAGTTGGGGTTGCCTGGTTGAATGCGTAGCTCGGCCAGTATCCAGATTCCGTTGGTGAGTTTGAGGGACTGATAGAGCATGTCCTGACCCTCCACATTGCGCTTTGCAATGGTGTAGATGTTGTTGTTCTGCAGCTTGCCCGACACGGTGTCTGCAAGAGTGGAATTTTACTTTTACTTATATACATATATACACACACATATATATATATATATATATATATATATATATATATATATATATATATATATATATATATATATATATATATATATGTGTATATATATATATATATATATATATATATATATATATATATATATATATATATATATATATATATATATATATATATATATATATATATATATATATATATATATATATATATATATATATATATATATATATATATATATATATATATATATATATATATATATATATATATATATATATATATATATATATATATATATATATATATATATATATATATATATATATATATATATATATATATATATATATATATATATATATAAATCAAGAACCCAGATTTGACCCTACTGTACCACACTACATTGGAACCTCTGAAGTGAAAGTTGATTTTGTGTCGTTGGCTCAGTTCAGCAAGCATTGATGGTTGATCAAAATAACTGAACAATCAGCAAAAGTTGTGAAATGCACCAAAACCATTTTTTTTTATAGGGCCATGATGCATCAACTTATTGCAACGAGCATGTACATAATAATTAAGCCACACTTAAGAGTATTCATCAGTAAATTAAAATAGATATATTTTTTAATTACCTAACATACAACACTGATTTGACATTGCACGTAGGATCCACACTGGCACTTAACACAAGTGCTGATAAATTCACCTTTGGGCATTTACAAACAATATATCTGAAGAAATTCGGCACAATTTTAACAGCAAAGTAAACCACAAGGAAAATTTACAGAGTTCCTTGAAACCAGGACTGCAGCCGATCGCCACCATATGTTGATATTATTGGAAAAATGATTTCAAAAGCCAAAGAAATAGTGAGCCAACCAGTCTCGACAGGGATTGTTTTCGACCTCACAGGTTCCGCTTTACACGCCCCACATCAAACACACAAAAACGGGAAGCTCCTGTAAAATGTGCTACTAGCAACACATCTATGAGGAAAAGGAGGATGAGATCGCGCTAATGGGATTTCTAAACTAACGTACTGGACAACTAATATACAAGGATGCCTAACTTCGAAAGAACTTGATATTTCCTTCGGTTGGAAGAGATTGTGTTGTTATCCTAAGACAAGCATGTGGGCGGAGACATAAAACAAACAAGTGAGGACTCTGGATCAGTTAGATTTGGAGTTTGACAACCTAAAATAACTTTTGTGAAGTCTTCAGTGTGACGTCACAGGGATTGGACCCTCTAATGTCCGTTCCTTTTCTACAGTTGCTTTCAAAGGACATTTCGGTGGGCTTGCGTGTCACTTTTAGGTGTTTACTGTTTGCGGGGATCTACCTGCATTTAGGTGGCACTCCTTTATCTGGTACTGCAGCTCATTTTCATTGGGAATATCTTTCCAGGTGGCAAGGAACACCTGTCGCTCTAAGGAGAGAGAAAAAGCATCCTTGAGAAGTTAACCAAAATAACTTACCGGCACAGTATATTTTCTTTTTTAACCTTTTTTTAAGTTCTGAAGGGTAACTGGTTTGACACTAAACTTTTGGGGGCCCCAAATTGATTGATCGAAAGTGCCCAAATAACTAATAAATATTGAGTTTAATTTTTTGAAAGCAATTTTTGTTGATGTAATGGAGACAACAACAAACCCATTTTTCCATCTTCAACAAAGAATATGTTGAGAGGGATGAGGACGCTATAGTAGAAGACATCGATGTTGTTCTTCACGGCCACCTGTGTGCAAAGCAGACATTTCCTGAACAAAATACCATCATGTCAATCAATTGTGACTTTGATTCTGTACCTGGAGATTGTTAAGAGGATCCATCTTCATGACTGGCCCGATGGTATTGATGGGCAAAGAGACATCGATGCCCTGGCTGGGCATCAGCGGAGTGTGAATGGGCAGCGGGCTGGTGGGTATCATCCCAAAGCTACGGTAAACCACAAACACGCCTTTAAATCTACAGCGGGGTGGTATCAACTAGGGAGGCGCAGCCAGAGCGTTTATTGACCTGTTCTTGTTAAACTGGATGGCGAAGTCGGTCATGTGCTGCAGGGCCTTGTTGGTGAAGGTCATGTCCATGTACATGTGGCCCTGCCGCCGAGAAAAGGTTCCGGAGATCTCCAGTCCTTTGGCTTTCACAGCAGGCAACCATACCTTGGAAAATACGCCAGTGCAAATGCTCAAAAAGATCCGAACTTTGTCTCTCCATCTCTACTCATCAATTTTGAACATGAGTGTTTTTAAACTCACAGCTTTCGGGGCCACGTAGCCTCCAGATGTGATGGCCATACCCGTGGAGAGCTCAAATAAGTCGTTGAGGCCACTGCTGCTGACGGCCGGAGGGGCGGGAGTGGGCGATGGCGCAAAAGTGCTCGGGACGGACGAAGGGATGAAGTTCTGGCCCACCTGAAACAACATCACGAGAGAAGCAGAAGGAGTGAATCAAGCGATTTTAAGTCACTGTCACTAACACGGCAGCGACAAAAGTGCTGCGAAGCTGACAAGAATCACAGAAGCAGCTCATGCAAATGTTCTCCGGGTTACCGAAAACCTTATGAGAAGAAGGGGTGAGCAAACTCAAATGCAGGGAAGGTGCAAATTTGCATGCTTTGGCCCGTTAAGAATTTTTGCAATGGAATCTATACAGGAAATACTCCAAGAGTTGTAATTATGTGTCAGCCACCTCAATGTTTTCTAAACGTCCACATCCATGTAAATTGGAACTACAACAGTGGCCTCGCCACGGCCCAAAACGTGCCAAGTGTTGACAGTAAGGCAGCAAGCGAACAAGCTGAAATTATCCAGAGGAAAGCGATTCGAGACAGTAGTGGGTTAAAAAGTGCGGGAGCATGCAGAAGGTGGGCAGCCAAACAGAAAGAGCTTGGACTTACAGCTGGACTCCCCCCAACACCACCGCCCAGGTCTCCCCCCAGCTACAGGAGAGACAGAGAGAGAGGGAGAGAGAGAGAGGACCCCCCCCAAAAAAGAACATGATAGACAGACCACACACAAAGACAGACTTTTCTTAGCAACAGCAAGCCATCAAGAGGAGCCTTCACTCAATTCTGAAACAAAAAGAACTTGAAAAATTCATCCATAATCTGTTTTCATTCCTAAAAGGAAAAAGTAGGCATCCTTGAGAGGGACATATTTGTTTTTTCTGAGGTGTATGTTTAATGAGGTGCTGCTATTTTGGGTAGCAGGAGCAGTTAACGGTGTGTGTGTTTGAATAGGGGGGAAAAAAGGCTGCTACTCCTGCTGCCATATATTCACCTACTTCCTCTTTTTACTCATCATTCTCTCTCTCTCTCACACACACACACACACACACACACACACACACACACACACACACACACGCACAAGCGCACAAAAAGTGTAAAGAAGGCGAACGCTATCCATTTTTCCCCCTGATGGGATAAAAGAGGCATTTATTTGTCATGTATTTCTTGTTTATTTGTCACTCGACTAATCGGGGCACTATTAGAGGAAATACTGTAATATTTAATGTCAGTTAGCTGGTGATCATATGGTGGTGAGGGTGATTTAGAGGTAAAACGTAAACTGTCCTTTACTTTTAGGGATGTTGTCAAAGCTCACCAAGCTGTCCAGGCCGCCTCCCAGGAGGTCCACGGCACCCATTTGCATGGAGGAGACCTGGGGCACGTTGACCGGGGGACCCAGGTCCAGGTTGAGAAGGTCACCCAGCAGATCACCCTGGCTGGGAATAACGTGCGGCTGGTCCATGGCGGCCGCTGGCCCGCCGCTCACCGGACTCTCACCTGTGTCAATACTGTCAGGTGGTACACAAAGTGATAAAAATGCTCATTTGCTTACACAGGTATGCAAATGAGTCTGCATAGACTGTGTGTGTGTGTGTGTGTGTGTGTGTGTGTGTGTGTGTGTGTGTGTGTGTGTGTATACCTGCTATGCTGGACAGGAAGGTGTTTGCGATGGATTCCGTGGCTGCCCTCCACAAAGGCGCTGGGCGGTTTGTGATAGACGGACGCCAGAGAGCCGATGTGGCAGATGAGCTCGTCCAGCAGGGTGGGCTCGATCAGATCTGTCTCTTCGGAGATGAGGGGCTTCTCCGACAGCACCACCTCCTTGGCGGTCACCGGGTCCGTGGACAGCAGGCGCCAGTAGATGTAGCCCCTGTCACGCAGGTCGGGGTTGTCAGAGTCCTGTAGAGGATGGCAAAATCAACACAATGGATTTATAATTGAGTGTGTGCCTTTTTTAGGCTTGAAATGTATGTTGGTAAAGTGAGGACCTTGTGTTGTCACAAGGAGGGGTAAGCAAAGCGAAAAGGTGTACATTAAGATTTCCTAGGGTTATTTTTCTCACCTGAGTGGCCAGGCTGAGGACCTGCTGCACCAACTCCTGAGTCTCGGACGGCTTCTTCAGGAAGAGCTTGACGATGGCGGTCAGGAGAGTGAGCTGCACCTGCAAGTCAAACGCAACATTTTGCTCTCTAAACCATGGCGACATTCAACTTTTAACATGGCAAACTGGTTATCAGAACTAACAAACAGGACAGCTCATAGTTTTGAGTGTTTCTGTGCTGATTTATGAACATGAGAGGGAAGAGCACATAAATGAAGCAATACATACATAACATTACAAAAGCGTACCTGGGTGCTCTCATCATGGAAGCCCTCGAGGAAGCTCTCCAGCAGCTCGTCAGCGTTGTCGATCCTCTCGGCGTACTCACCCACGATCCAGATCATGGCGGCGCGAGCATCCGGCTCATCCAGAGAGTCCAGATTCTCACACAGGGTGGCAATGATGCTCTCATACCTAGAACAAGTCGCGCCTTTCGGGAATCTGGCACTCTACTTTTACTTTAAGTAACTGGGACATTACAGCTTCAATTATGTTTAGGCTAGTTGTTAGAGGGAAAGGACACACACTTGTTGGGGTACTTGCGGAAGATGTCCCTGATGACCACTATGGCCTCCTGCACCACATAGTTGACTTTGGTCTGGATGAGGTCCAGCAGGGTGCTGACGCAGCGCTCCGCCGATTGCTGGGACGGTTCAGAACAGGGACAGGAAGTCGTCATCACCATTGTAAAAGGTGATAAATGTTACCATAACACAAAATGGAAATGTGAACAAAATAAAAATGGTGAAGTAGCAGTCAATCAACTTAAATGCCCAGTCCTCTGCTCGCAGTCTTTATTTGAGGAAATACTGAATGTGTTGTGTCATACCTCCACTTTAATGGCACAGCGACCAATGGCACGCACAGCCTTGCGCACAAAGTCAACATCCACCTCGGTGGCGTACTCCTTCAACTCAGCCAGCACCTGTAAAGCACCAAGCACATTTTTTTTCAAGGTAAGAACAACCACACTTCTAACTAACTAAAGGTCCTGCGAGGCCTGGTTCATATAACTTATACCTGAGCAATGTTCGCCTGAGAGGCCAAACGAATCATAATATCCAGTTTTTCCAGCTTCACATAAATAGGGTCGTTGTATTTGACAAAGAACACTTTGATTTCCTGCTTCAGGATCTCAGGCCTGCACTCAAAACAAAAGATGTAAGTGTCAAAAAGTGAGACTGGTTTTATTTACACTCATATGTTACGCACACACACACCTTTTCTGGACTATGAGGTTGATGTTCCTCAGAGCCACGTACTGGACCTCGGGCTCACCGGACAGCAAGGTAACGAGCGGTGGCGAGAGCTTCTTCAGCAAGGTGTTGTAGTAGTCGGAGTCCTTTGGCAGCAGCTCCAAGAACTTCATCAGTACCTTGACGGCGGACAGGACCACTGCTGAGTTGGCGTGGGACAGCCGTGGAGTGACGCGCTCGCAAATACTTTGTGGAGAGGGAAACATATTTCAGGAATCGTCTTTTGTGTGATTTAGTGTCGTGTTTATAAGAAACGAAAAATTGTCTGGAAATTGCCAGCAATGCTACCTTTGGGCCTCTCGCTCATCTTTAGGGTTGTAGTTAGACAAGCAGTCCAGGATGAAGATCTGGCCCCACTCGGTGCACTCGTTGAGGGCCGTCAGCAGCTTGTTGATGTTCTGGGGGTTGAGGTCCAGCAGGTTGCTGTTGGGGTGAGACTCGCTGATCTCAGATAGGGCGGCAACCGCATTGGCAACAACCTGCAAGGGAGTGAAGAAGTACTATGACTGTTATCACAAGGTTTCAGTGTTAGCAAATTTAATAAGCTTATCACTCGATTAAACGAACAGTATCAGAATAAAAATGTAATAAGAACATTCATAGACAAGTTGCTCCAATTTCTAACTAACCCACAGGGAGTCAACTGGTTAACGGTTAGCCTGTTAACAAAAACTGGTCACCTACCATGGGATTGGAGTCGGCGATGAGATCCCTCAGCGAGTCCAAGAAACCCTGGTCCTCCACCATCTGGGCATTGATGTCATGAAGTTTGGCCACGCACACTGCCGCCGTCTTCCTCACGTACGGGTCCTCGTCTTTCAGGCATTTCCGCAGCGGCTCGCACAGGTACTCTGTGATCTTGTCCACCCGGATGCAGCCCATGGTGCGGACAGCCAGGGCCCGGATGAGCGGGTTGGGATCCTCACAGTCCTGGAGGCCAGCATGAGAATTATCAGATAGTAATATTCCCTCAGTGAATCAAAGGGAAAATTAAGATTTGTGCAAAAAGAAAAAAAAAAACATGTTGCATTGAACGCAAGTCAAATTGAAACGCACTGAGAAGAAAAACGCTGTCCTGTATTTATTTCTCAGCGTGTAACTGAATCTTATAGAAAACTGAGCGTAGAAAGAAAAGGCCGCGCCCAAGCCAAATGGAGACTGTGCATACTGCATCCAGAGCTAAGGCACGGCGACAGGGTGAGCTTGCCTTGACGAAGCTGTTGACAGCCATGATGGCCATGTCGGGCTGGCTCTTGGCGTAGTTCATCAAGTAGAGGTACACCAACTTCTTCAGCTCCAGGTTGTCGGTTTGCATGCAGTTGACCACATCCGGGAACAAAGAGCTGGAAAGACACTGTTAGAATGTAGACCTAGAAGCACTTTTTCCCCCACCATTAACTTCGACAGAAATGACCAAAAGTCTTGTCTAAGAATAACACTGCACACCATGGGGAAAAAATGTTCCAACAAATAAACTAATTGATCGATCCCGGTTGAATCATCATGCGCTAGTTGTCGCTATGCTGATTAGTTTGACTGAACTTTACCTGACATCCTTGCCCACTGTCATGGCAGCAATGACCTTCTTGACGGCCTCCTTTCGCTTCTCCTTCTTTTCATTGTTCAGCTCGGCCTTCAGCTCGAAAATCTCTCCTGCAACAGCACAAATGAGATCAATTTCGTAACAACTTCCTGTCAGTGTGAATAAAATGTTTTCAATACAGTATACGACTTTGATGATGTGGAAGACTAACGGTAGATGGTGGCTTTTTCGACACTTTTGGACTCACCTTTTTTGTTTGTTGTGAAATATTTGGAGTCCGTCATGATGGTGCTTCTTGTATTCTGGAAAACGATCACACAATATTCAACATCACAAGCAAAAGCAACTGTCCGGTTCCCTTGTCTTACAAATACACCCACTTGATCTCATTGATTGTGTGAAGTTACTTTATATAGAAGTGGTGGGAAGTGAGGAACAGTAAATAGGTACAGATATTTTGTTACTGTATTTAAGTAGATTTTTCAGACATATATACTTTTCATCGTCTGCAGTCTTTTCGTTAAAGGAGTTGAATCAGTGTTTCTACTTTTGCCACTCTTTTAAAACAAGTCTCGATACTTGTAGTTGAGTACAGCATGTGCGTACTTTCTCCACTTCTGCAATCTGAGCAAAATTTTAGACATACCGCTTGTATTTCATCTCATTTGGTGTACCTCGTGAATTGTCCAGAGAGAATACAGGGCTTGTTCCACCTATTTTCTATCGACATATCGTAACATTTTCAAGTCTTTCACAATAACGTTTAGTTTGTCGTTATTTATTCCTTTAACGGTAATAGTATGAGCTAAGAGTTCGAAAGTAGATGTAATAAGGTTTACTTTCACCTCTTTTAGTGGAGGGCAACCAGATGTTCGCTAATGCTAGATGGCTGGCTAGCTAGCTTGTATGCTAATCAGTTTCTCTCGATTCGATTCTCGACAGACATGAATAATTAAATTATGAACAAAAAAATCGTCATTTATATCACGGAGTCATTCATAACAGTATTAGAACATTTAATATGTCGTCAAATCAATAAAGACACACTTGGCCCCGTTTCCATTGCGGTTGATTGACAGCATAGCTAGATCGTGACTACGTTCATGGCCGAAAAAAAAATCACATGCAAAAGCAATCTTGTGCACATCGTGAGAAACTGATACCATTTACATACCGAGATTGAGTTTACAGAATCCGTGAAATCTTTGTGTCAGTAAAGGACGAAGGCTGGTCCCTTGCCCAGTCGGGGGAAGATGGAGAATGTGTAACGGATGATACGTTGATGGACCACTTCCCTCTTGCGCTGTCTCGCGAATGGAATGCGAGTAGGAAATAGACCTGTCATCAAATCAAAAATAACTAGAAAATTTCAGTTGATGACCTTAATCAGGTCTTAATTTATACTATTGTTATTCAAGTATGTTCAGATACGAAAATAAGACCAGTTCTGTGAGATTCTGAGATACTCTGAACTAGAATGACGTTAAAAAAATGTTCCCACGATTCCTGAATGCAGCAAAATTTCGTCAGGTGTAGAAATATTAGAAAAAAATATCCGTTACAATAACCTAGCAATCGGAAATTTAAAAAAAAAGTCAAATACATCTATAAATCTAAATATGGGGCTTGAAAAGTTCCCTAATTCATCAGTCATCATGAGTTATGTCATTTTAATCTCAAGGTGAGCACAAAATGAAATTCAAACCAACGTTCCGTGATTTTTTTAAATCATCCTTCATCAAATTTGACACATACAAAAGCATATCTATTTAAAAATCCAAAACTGCATCAAATACAGTACTATAAATGGGAAATGCCATGCATTCGTATAGATGACTTCCTCTCTTTACCATCACAGCCTATATAATTTTAAAATGGCAAATAATATAAACTCTTCTGTCGATCATATTTGGATTTGAGAGACGGAGGCGATGAAGTCGATGGGAAGACTTTCTCTAACTTCTTGCATTTTTCTTCTGGCTCGTTGAAACGCCTCTGGTGAAATCAAATAGGCCACATCATCACAATGTTGCACATTATAATATTAGACTGTGATAAGACACTTTTTCAGTTCCATTGATAAGAGTCCTCTGCTTACCCATGGTGCTTAAGAGAGTATCATGATGATTAAATCCTTGGGCCTGATCGAAAGCATTCTGCCTCCTTCTCCTTGCTGAAGTGGAATCCACAAAAGCCCTAGAGGAAATTTCAGCCCAACATAGCAAAATGATTCAGAAAAGTTTCTTTCAGGACTCTGCAAAATAAGCACTTACCTAGACTGCTGGATGCAGTGAAGATTAAATTTTACGCTTCCTGAGCTTTCGGTGCAAAAGCCAAAGCGACTTAGCCTCTCTCCCTACGCTCATAAAAGAAAACAAAACTAGTGTTGAAATGTTCATAACTTATCTGTGTCGACATTTTCAGGAATACCTTAAAATGTCCCGGTATCCTAACATAGCTGAGGTCCTCCAGTTCTGGGGAACCTCCGATGAAGAAGCGCCTCAGGGCCGAGACCGTGCCTGTCTGAAGGGGTCTCCATGTGTGACACGTCAGGATGTGTTTACCTGCGGAGCAGATTTTGAGATTATCACCAACATTACACCATCTCACTTTGAACTGACTCTAACATACTACACATTTTACATCCCAATATGAACTTACCAGGTGTGGAGGGAAAGAGCAGGTAGCCATAGCCTTCGGTTCGATATCGTTGCCACGAGTCCTGTGAGAGAACTTTGAAATACAACACCGGCCACTGGGGACCTGATTCTGCAATGACAGGAAACGGCGTTGAGTTTCTTCATTGTGAAGTCCCACACGTGCAAGCAAAACATGTCCCCGACACTCACCCTCGCTCTTTTTCTCACTCATGAAGAAGACCTCAAAGGTGAAAGGGTAGGAGAAATATGCCACATTGTCCTGTTGGCGCAGTTTGAGAAAATGTCAGCGTCTGCGCTGTGCTGAAATTTGTCTACTAGCTTGTTAAGTACGGACCTTCCCTAATGATTTGGTATGAGAGGTGTGCGTGACTCCAGATTGGGATTGCATTGGCAAGCTGGACCAGTCTAGTTCGCAAGACATAAACAGTTATTTTCAAGGCCATGTGTCAAGACCTCAGCGTAGAAAATGATAGCAACTTACTATTTGGAAGCTCCATTATGAAATGAACGTATAAATTATCATATTCAAAGCCCTTGGCAGAAACTGGAGAGACAAGACAGAGGAAGACAGGGCCATCAATTTTAAAGTAGACACTTTAAAAACTCAAACAGTCAACAATGAGCTGAGCCTTCCTTACCGATCTCTCCGTTCATTAAGTAGCGCAGAACACCTGGAGGAGGCTACAAGAAAATATTGTTAAACGTTAAAATCTTTCATGGCTAGGCAAAGCTAAAAAGCCACACACATACATTAGAAATCACGCATAAAACACATAATTACCCACTAATACTAATTTCTATTAATAGGTCAACAATTGTTTCAGTCCTGATAGTAACAACATTTTTTTAACCCGTCCCCCGCTTGTTGCTAGGCAGAGTTGGCAAAAAAGCATCACTCAGCAATAGATGATGGTCAGACGGTCATAGGGAAACAAGCAAAACTAACAAACATCCAATACTTGTATAGTATTTGAAATGACATACCAATTCAAAGTCCTGTCCGACGAGGCTATTTGGAAACTCCCTGTGCCTCACATACAGCTATATATTCAAACAGAGCAAATTGAGTGTGTTAATGTCATAAAACAAATTCTACACGGCTACCATAACGTTAAGTCGTCTCATGGCATATTCTGGAAGAAAATTTGTTCACACATCTTTGTATAAGTGCTGCTCTCTTTCTTTTTCCTCGGATTTCATAGTTGCCGATACATTTTCGATGGTGAGATGCCAGATCTCTTTGTTGGTCCCAGTGGTGGCTATCCTGCAACAACCATAACAAATCTGAGTGTTAACATCATCATTTCACGTAAGACACTTGTCGTGTCTTCAGTGTACAGTACTTGCCTGTAGGGCTCTTTGCCCTTGTTGAAGTCAGGTTTCACTATGATGGTCCCGTTGCCGTCTGTTTTGACAGTGAACAGCAAAAATTCATTCTCCTTCTGACCCAACCTGAGGAAAAAAAAATATGATGAGAACATATATGACTACTGACATAAAAACTGACATACCCAGCCCAAGCTACATTTAGGTCTAGATGGACTGTCCAGATTTAATCAAAATTGCTGGTAAATTTGAAATAGATCTGGATGGGGGGAAAAAAAGAACAAAAAAACTGTCTAACTTCACATATGCACAAGCACCTGTAAAATATCAATGCCTTACCTAGATTCACTTTTCAATGATATTCTAATTTAGCGTAATGTGTGTAATAATGTTAGCATTTGTTAAACTGTGACCGCTTTTCATTAAATTTCAGGGCAACATCGTGTGTGTGTGTATGTCTCTGTGTGTGTGGCTGGTTTTACCTTCCAGGAGGCCCCAGGTCTCCCATGACATGCATTGTCTGCATGACGTTGTTCACCTCATGGCTGTTCCTCTTGAACTCATCGCTAGGCTCCCAGTTGATGATCTTGGACTTGGGGAAACTGGAGTCCCTGTGAGAAAACAACAAAACCACCTTCACACATACACTGTCTTGTGGAGGGACGCGAGGTGGAGATTCACACCCACATGGTTCGCCTGTCCTGCCTTCGATGTCGCACGGTGGCCATCCTTTCAGCCAGGAAGGTGGGCTTGGTCATGGCTGTGTTGAGCAAATCACTGCCTTGCTGCTTTCAGGGTGAGGGGGAAAAAACATTAAATGACATTTCGTGGTAAGCAATCTTGTTCCTGAGCGTTAATTATTTGGAAAGGTATTCAAGTATTTGGCAACCCACCAGCTGCTGCAGTGAATGACAGTTGGTATAGCGATCATAATCTGTGTAGGTAAAAATTCTGCGATTTTGCCGGCCCTTGGTTTTAGTTAGGGCCATGACCTCTTTGTGGTACTGCCGGTCCAGAGGGCTCTGACACGCCGTCTCGTTTTGGAAGAGCTCCATTTCATACTGCGGATAAACATGTTTGTCAGAAACACTCAATAACTGTGCCGTCGTTTTTGTTGTGAAGGGGAGTTCTTACCTGACTGAAAATCTTTTCCTGCCAGCCGATGACGACGTCCTCCTCGTTATCACCTGGTGACAAAAACAACATGTCAGGATGTCATCTATTCGAAGAATTCTGAGGCCACCATACATGATACACTTTCGCTCACCTGGCTGGGCTTGCGAGGTGAGGGGTACCAGTTCAATGACTCCTCCATCATGCTGGGACAGAACTTGTTGCTGGAGTTGCTGGGAGAGAGATGCTGTGGTGGTCACCCTCTTTATGGACACCCTTTAATTGGACATAAATAGATAAAACTAAAATGCAGTAACTTTTACAAGTGAAATTCATTTGACCTTCTCTAAAGCATTGAATACACATGTCCACTGCTGAGGGTTTCAGTACTTTTTGCATACTGTAACTTGGCTTTCTGTGAATCCGCAAGTCTCTCTTTTGCAACCTTCTGATGGCACTGTGGCAGTAAGATCTGTGGCAACTTCCCTCAGAACATTCTTTTTACGATACTGCAGATCAATTGTTAGGTGTCCTGTTGGTCTCATTTCAAAATGTAAATACGATGAATAGGACCTATTGTATTTTTCTCGTGCATTCATCCTAACACTTACCCGAAAGGTCTAATACCCTCAACTTTTTGTGAATAGCGCATGTTGCTGCTAATCCTGATAACACGGGCCTCGATAGCAAAACACACAATTTAACTTTCACACGAATACTAACCTTATCCGTAGGTTTTTGATAGCATCCAGAGACCGGTAGACAGCCTCTCCAATGTCACTGTTGCACCAGTCTGACATGACGGATTACTCATAAATATCAGCACGATGCTATCGATATTGACTTCATTAGCAGTCTATTTTCCTGAGCACGCGCCGACACAACTGAGTTATTTCTGAAACAACTGAGCTAGGTAAGTCACCGAGCTGGCTAAGATTTCCACCCAAAACGATAAAGACCAATTTAGTAATTCATAAACGAAGGTAGTAAACGCTAGAGTGAGTAACCAGCAGTTTCCATAGTGACGAGCAGAGTCTTCTTCTGTTTTGGTTTACCCTATGTCAGAATCAATACTGCCACCTAGAGAGAGAGAGAGAGAGAGAGAGAGAGAGAGAGAGAGAGAGAGAGAGAGAGAGAGAGAGAGAGAGAGAGAGAGAGAGAGAGAGAGAGAGAGAGAGAGAGAGAGAGAGAGAGAGAGAGAGAGAGAGAGAGAGAGAGAGAGAGAGAGAGAGAGAGAGAGAGAGAGAGACCTTGCCTATAGATTTTGACCCTTTTCGCACACCATTGAAAACATTGCTTTACCCACGTTATCATACCATAAACGTGACTTACTACCTAAGTAATAATAAGAATAAGAATAAGAATAAGAATAAGAATAAGAATAAGAATAAGAATAAGAATAAGAATAAGAATAAGAATAAGAATAAGAATAATACCGTGGATGACCCAGTTCTCATTAGTTAATATTTTATAAATCAGTATAACAACATGAATTTAGAATTGATCAAAGTGTATAATCGATAGGTATTTTAGTGAATAAATGACACATAAACACGTCAATGCTTCCTTATTTCTCCGCCATTGGTAAACTTAATGTAACGTAAATGGTAACTTAACTCAGTTTAATTGATCAGAATTATTAATTCATTCAATATATGAGATTATCATGCAGTTTATACATATATACGGTTTGATATAAGTCACGTTTTAAGTGTCCATATTAAATGTAAATTAGAGGCGGAAGCGGTTCACGTTGCGATCAAATGAGAAATGACGAAAGGAGGAAAAGGCGGGGCTTTTGCTTTGACTCGCTGCGTGGCCAATTAAACGCCTGGCGCGCGCAGTGCTGATCTGTCATAGTTTTAGTTTGAAAAAAATATCTTGGAATTTTTTTTGTCACATAACCTTGCGTCCCGGAATGTCGTCGTTTGTCGCCGAAGTCCTCGCCAGTTCTGGCAAACTGGAGAAAGAGGACCTGTCCAGTAAAATCAGCAAAATGTCGCGTAAGATAGAAGATACAAAGGTAAAGCGCCACGCTAGCCAAAGCATTAGCTAACGTGATGCTAAGTTGCTAAAAGTTTGGGGGAGTATTCAGTGATAACCGTCGCGTTAACAAAATGTGCTGCTGCTCCTGTTTTACTATAAATATTACGACTTACCAATTACACATGTACACGTTCTTTACAGCGATTACCCAATGTGATGTGTTGACAAGGTAATATTCTGGCAAGCTTTCTATATGCATCTCGAATGTAAAGGTTTTTTTTTTTAAATATGACTATAAGTTGGCAAGAATGCATTTGTGTGCAAGAAGATTTAAAGAGGTTCAGAGCTGCATCTAAATGATCTGACTCGCATACAGTTGTCTCATTCCGGCCTCACAATTTGGTTGGTCATTCAACACAACAAGACCAATACTTGTTGATCCAATGAGACAACTGAGACCAAAAGAATCATGATAAATAATAGTTTGAGGTTGTGCATAAGAGAACTTGGCTTCATTTTATCCCATTGCAAACTTGTTTTACTTCCAATTCACAGGAAGAAGTATGTGGCATGATAAACAAGCGATATAGTGACTTCCTGCCAAGTCTGCAAGCATCTGAGGACCTGATGGTGCAGGTTGACGAGGTCTCCAAAGAGATGGATGACCTTAAAAATTTTATTGAGACAGAGGTATATATATGTATGAAATCAGGTTAGAAGAATTAAAAACACTGGTCATTGCACTGTAACATTGTCACTGTTTTTAAAAACAGGTTCAACTAAATATTGATTCTGCCGTGGCTGAGTATACAAAGTTGAAGCTGCAGCTGGAGAAAAACACAATCATCATCACTATTCTCGGACACCTCAAAGATGTAAGCAGCACACTGTCTCACTAAGCAAAATTTAGTAGAATATTTCCAAATATTACTCAAATACAAATCTCAAAGGGCTGAAAAAACCCCAATCAATCCACTTGTTCTTGACACTCATAATGTCTCCAACTTTTAGTTTCACAATGCAATGGAGAAATTCAACAAAGCCCTTCAAGAAAAGAAGTATGTGGATGCCGCTAACCAGCTGAAAAGCGTACGTAATACTACTAAACTAAATGCACTCTTCAACCTATTAGGTACACTTGCACAATCCACTGACTTCCTACACAAGATTACCAAATCAAAATCGCTTGTCATGGTCATTCTTGTTTCTCCTAGGCGAGGGCAAGCGTGGAATCTCTCAAAGGCTGTAAAACGATGCAGCTTCCAATTATTAGCACACTTAGCTCAGAGTTGACAGTACAGAAGGAAAACCTGATGTATCATCTGGGAGATGAATGGAAGCGCCTCATCATCTGGAAATTACCGTCCTTAAAGGGTGAGAAACAAACAACAGATTGGTTAGAGTATTTCAACCAAATAAAAGCATAAATATAAGTTGTATTTAATTTTTTTGCCTGGGAAGGATTAATTGCATTTCCATTCATTTCAATGGGACACATTACCTTGATTTGCGAACGTTATGTGTTCCAAATGGATTATGAGTTAATGCACTACTGTCCTGATTAGATAGTGCTTTGATACCATATTGTGGCTTCTTGGGGCATTTCAGAAAGATACCCCCCCCCCCCCTCTCTTTTTAACTTGTACCAACAGGTCCTGCAGGCGTGGACGCCTTCCTGAAGGTGGAGCTGTGCCTATGCCTTTTACCCGAAAAGGACAGTGAACCAGAACCGCCTGCCGTGCTGTGCAGCGTCCTGCAAGCTTTGGCCATCCAGGGAGACCTTCAGCACAAGATCAAACTCTTCAGTGAGAAAGCAAACACCAATACAAACAATCACCATGTCTTTAATATAGTCTATACCTCAAAGGTCAACCACCAATTCCGGTGGCAATACATTTTCACCCATTGATCATGCCAGCAGAAGGAGCTGATCCATCAGTCTGTATCTTTACTCACTGCTCCTTCTTGTCAAACAGCATATATGACACGACGAAGCAACATCTCCTACATTACGCTGCGTGTATGTGGCGAATGAATGCATCACCAAACCACAAATAGCCTGACACCGCCACTGTGCTGACAACTTCACCGAGCAGTCGTTTGTTATCGGACGCTAATGCTAATCCATGTCTCCAACTTGCCTTTACTTATGTAGCACTTAAAAAGAAAAATCAAAGATGGCAATTGAACCCGCTGCTGCTGTGTGTTTCAGGTCAGGTGCTCTTGAAGTACATGTTGAAGCCGGTGGTGATGCACCCATTTCTGTCGGTGTTGGTGTCTGAGCAGCAGGGAAAGGGGATCGTCCTGACCTTCGAGCAACTGAAGGGGTCTCAAAAGGAGCGCGCCGCTCCGTCGCAGGTCTATAGCAAATTGCTCTTGCTGCTCAAGACGCTTCACTCAAACCTACTAAGTAAGTCACGCGCTGGAAGAACTAGCATGGCTCACAGTAGAGGGTAGACATCCGCCAAAACTTATATGAATCAGCACGAAAACTATAATGCACTCAACAATATATTTTTTTTGTTTCAGAAAATGTTGACATCTAATCATAAAAATATATTTTTGTCAAATACACAAAGGTTTGATGTGGAAGCATGAATACATTATAATATGAAACATTACTTTCAAAGTAGTACAAAATGTTTTGCTTGATTAAGTTAAGATGTTGTGTAGAAAATGTGTTTACAATAAAACGATAATGGCACTTTTTTATTTTGGGGAAAACCAAATCCTGCAAAGATCTCCTCCTTCTCCCAAATCTGCACCATAGTTGGATGTGCTCCAGCCCCTAATGCCCGTTTGGTTTTTCCTCTAGATGTGACAATTAATGATCAAAAGTTGTCGACCATCTTTGGAGAGCTCATATGGGAGGAGCTTTCCCGATGCATCATCCATGAGTGCCTCCTCTACTCCATCCCTACCAAAAGCAGCCAACTGGAAAAATACAACATCGTACGCCACGTTACTCTCCTTTTTTTCATCTCAGATTCGTCTGGCAACTCGTCATGCAACCTGTATTTATTTGTCACAGGTTATCATGGAGACGGAAGAGTTTGAGACGGCTCTTAAGGAGATGGAGTTTCTGCATGGTGAGTCTACAGACCTGCTGAAATACGCCAGAGACGTTAACTGTCACTTCGCCAGCAAGAAGTGCAAGGACGTCATCGTCGCAGCACGCAAACTCATGACGTCTGAAATGCACAGCACCATCAAGGTACGACGCATTGGACGCTTTAGATTTGTATGTCACACACTGGGTTCTGTGAACTGTAGCTAGGGGGGCTGCAATTTGCAATAAATGATTGAGGCATTTTTAAAAATGCATATATCCACAGAGAGGACTATATATTATTCGATGAATAAAACCATTTCATTTTATTCCATTAAGATCACGCCTGAGTCCAAGCTACGTCTCTCCAAGCTTCCTGTTCCTGAGTCGTGTTCGCTGGTGAAGCAGGAAGCCCCGAGCGAGCCGGCGGCCACCACCCTGGAGAATGCCAGTCAGCTGTCGGCATGGAGCATGTGTCTGCCGGCGTGTCGCATCAGCGAGTCGGTGCAGCAGCTGATGGAGCTGGCTCTCAACACGCTGGGCGAGGCTATTAAAAGTTCCACACAATGGTGTGTTCTGACCGTCGCTCCTTGCAACTGCAGCATTGTTATTCCGTCAGCAATTCATATTGTTGTTAAACAATGAGCATCTGGTCAGAGTTGGCACATTTTCCCACTTTGAAGTGAAACATTTTACTCTGTTTGCTGTTCAAAATTGTCCCGTCTAAATCACCTCAATGAAAAGGTGTTTGAGTATCCATTTTTTTCCCTCCACAGTGCTTCCCAGCTTTTCTTCACCGTCCGAAATATCTTCCAACTCTTCTACGATGTTGTGCCGACATATCACAAGTATGATTTATTCCTTGCACTTCTCAAATTTTGGTTTACCAGAAAGAAACCAAAGAACAATTGCCCTAGATTTCAGGTGATTTTAAGGAAAAATACTGTATCAGGATATGAATTGACCTGTATCAGGATGTCAATTTTTGTCTATATTGCACACCTCTGTTATCTTCTTTCTCCCCAGAGAGAACCTTCTCAAGTTTCCCCACCTGGCCGCCATCCAGCACAACAACTGCATGTACCTTGCCCACCACCTCCTCACCCTGGGCCACCATTTTAGACCCCACCTGCCGCAGCCACTCAGCCAGGGTGTGGTCACCTTTGTCGACATGGTGCCAGCATTCAGGAAATTAGGTAACGCTGTCTTGACATTTGAAGGGGAGACAGAGGTCCACTTAAAATGGGTTTAGCTTTGTTACTGGGGTGGATGTTGGAGCATCAGAAGTAACTGGCACAGCTGCTTGCCATTTTTATTTTTTTAACATCTTGCAACAAAGATGTTTTAAAAAAATGAGGCAGAGACAATGAGGGTTCCGTTGAAAAACAACGGTCCCTAAAACACTTCCCTGAGGTACTCCACTCAAAACATTGTGTCCCAGCTACTTCCCTGATATAGCTGGCTCTCGTTTTAGCCACAAGGACGAGCAACGTCTGTCTTTTGTAGAAAACAGGTCACAAAACTCGAGCTTAAATGACATGCATCTGTCCGTTTAAAAAATCTAATATGGCATTTGAGCACAACAATCTGGCCACCTCTGCTCTAAATGCCACTTTCCTTTTTTGTTTGCGTGTTATCCAGGCGCTCAGTGCTTTCTGACACAGCTGAACATCCAGAGGGCAGAGCTATTGGAGCGACTCTCCACCGCTCAAAACTTCTGCAACCTGGATGACCCTGACAACTACACAGCAGCCAGCAAGGCCGTGAGGCAGGTGCGTCGGGAGAAGGGAAGGGGTCTTTGGCTTTTTAGTCTCTTCCTCGTATTAACACGGTGTCCACGTGGTTGATTGCAGGTGATCCATCAGTTAAAGCAGCTGGGGACGGTGTGGCAGGATGTCCTTCCGGTCGGCATCTACTGCAAAGCCATGGGGACCCTCCTGAACACGGCCATCATGGAAATCATTGCCAAGATCATGATCCTGGAGGTTAGTTGTTCCGTCTGTCCATTTTCTACCAGCCGGAGCTTATTCCCAGTTGATGAGTTCAATTCAACAAGTGAAACTCATGTTCCTACATTTCACGTGAGAAATTAGTGTATCGAGTAAGAAACAAACAATGTTCATTTCACAAATAAATCTTTAGAGATGGGCGGCCTTATTTTAAGCTATCTGGTAGTCGTGGTTGCTGCCTATAAAGGATTCAGGTTGGGGGTTTTTCGTTTTTTTTTTCTTTTCCGACTCCAGGATATCTCTTCGGAGGACGGCGAGCATCTGCACACGCTCTGCCAGACGGTCATCGAGGAGGGCCCGCTGATCTTCATACCGCTGACTGACGAGCACAAGAACAAGAAGTATCAGGAGGAGGTACCACTTTATGTCAAAAAGTGGAGCACCTTCAAGGAGCTGGTCATAATCCTGCGTGCCAACCTCCAGGAGATTGTTGACAGGTATAGACTTGACAAACCCCAACGAACAAATCATACCATGTGAACCTGCAAAGTGAAACAAGCAAGAAGCTACTCACCTTCAACACCTTCTAAGTCTATCATCCCATTGAACCGAGAAACATGAGAACTCTCTGCCTTTCCTCAATGGTCTCTCCTTTGTGGATCACCACAATACGTATGATTTCTCTCCTCAGGTGGGCAGACAGTAAAGGTCCTCTGGCGTTGGAGTTCACAAGCACAGAGGTGAAGAGTTTAATCCGAGCCTTGTTCCAGAACACGGAGAGAAGAGCCCTGGCTATGACCAAAATCAAATAAAGATTTGGAGGAGGAAACTACCACAATGAAAGACTGAAACACTATTTTTAACCTTCATTTTCCTTCTCTGTCCGATTTCTACAGACTAAGCCACAACATTAGGCACATCTGAACCCAAAGTCTGAAACGTGATCTTTGGCCCCATCTTGTGGCTCTAATTTGATATGCTAAACAAAATGATCACGCCTGAGGAAAAACAACTAAAGACAAAGACGGAAGGCATGAATTACGAGCTGTCAATTGTTTCTCACGCACAGAAGAATAAACTTCAAATCGTTACCAGGTCGTGTGATCGTGGCACGTTTTACAATTAGGTGCTTTTCTGGAGTTACGATGGTAAGATGTCAGCACATCGTTGCACGGGTTACGCTTCTCAAGAATGTGTCTCTGATTACTGCTACAAAAGATGATTTTAATCCAATTCATTTCACATAGAGGTTTAAAAACCAAAATGTGGAGATAAAATTGCATTTCTCAGTTTTGCAGACGCAGGTGTAAACTGGTTGTCATCTTCGTGTGGATTGTTTCATACTTGTGCACACTTAACGCAATTATTCCAGTAGAGATTACACAAAGACTTGTCGCCCGCCGGCTCCCTTCATCGCATAGCTTTGTGTATTTACCCTTGCGATTGTGTAACCGCTGGACCGCCATCTGTTCACAGGCAGGTTACCGGTACATACTAGTTGTGTATGTATGTACAGTGTGTCGGTGTGTGTGTGTGTCTGAGTCATTCTTCAAAGAGGATAAAAAATATATGCTTTGAGTGTTATATTTTATATATTGCGCCACATTTTGTGTTCATATATTTGTGTTTTAAAGGGTTATAACACCTCAATGCCGATGCTGTCCATTAGACTGGCATTTTGCACACTTAGCATGAAGCATAGCAGACGTACCAAATTGTTCACTATCTGCCAAACTGCTGCTTGTTGTGAAATGTGTTGAGTTGGGCCCCACCACACGGTGTTTCAAATTTCCGATCACAAGACGAAGCCCAAGATTGGGCGAATGACGGTCATGTTTCCCAAAAAATCAACAACAAAAACTCAACAGTCAGGTCACTTGTGTCTCAAGTCACCACTGTTCTGTATGTTGAGTTACTCTGTGACTAATAGGAAAACATTGACAGTGGCCACATCTGGACAAAGCGTACTTTAAGCCTCCTGGAAAACTGTCATGTAATCTTTTCCAATCCAACATCTTTCTTTGGGGCTTCTCCATTGGATTTTGAGGATTAAGGATAATCCCCCACTTGTGAAAAGTGTGGCGGGACACTGGATGGGACCACTTCCCACATATGAAGCCTCGATGTATACTGAGACATAAAGCATCACAGCTCAGGCTGTTGAACCATCTGGCATTTGTTCCTTAAGGCCAGCAAGAGACACTTTTAATTTCATTGTCCAAAGCAATCTGGTCAGAGCATTTCCAAACCCCTCAGAGATGATCTCCACTGTGATGTGCAGCAAGGAAATGGTGGTCCAAAGCGGTCGGTGCGACAGTCTTGACGGAAGCCCTGTCAGGATCGAGAGTACTGCCACAAAACATCAGGCCACACCGCAATTTCAATCAATCCCTGATCAGGTATGGTTTTGTCTTCTACTGTGTTCTCATATGTTTGCTTGTTATATTGAACAATAATTTAAATATATGGAAAGTTGGCTTTGTTTGTAGACCGTACTGATTTTTAAGATTTTATCCCACTTCATGGCTGTGTATTTTGATGACAAAGTTGGCTAATCCAACCCCCGTAGTCCGTCTTGATAGGTATGTATGCTGTCTTGATAGGCATGTATGTCATGGGTAGACTCTTCAGATGGTCTCATTTACCCAAATGAGCCTAAATCCAAAGCAGGTGTCATAGCGATTTTCTGGACAAAATGTGATTATTTAGGGCATTGGCCGTGAAAAAAGGTATAAGAGATCCCTTGTTGCTTTCGTGTCCCTTTGTTCCATTAAAGACTGCACCTATTCCTAACATTCCCTCCACTAAAGGAACCTTCCAAACTCTCAACCTAACTGACTTCTCATCCCTTTCACTCCCCTCTCTGGAGGACCCCCAGGTCAGCAGTCAGGCTGTGTTAGGTTAATGCTGGTAATCTGATGCTAAGAACACATCAGGAACAGGAAGACTCAGGAGGCAGGCATGGTTGTCTTTCTTGCAAGAGAGAGCGCGCTAAAACATGTCTCGGTTCATAATCTCAGAGCAGCTCTCCAGCTGGCTCTGCAATGTAAACCGTTACAGGTTCTGGGGCATCTCTGAAGAGAGCGTGTTTGTCTCCTTGCATTTATTGGAAGGATTTCCCTGATACACGATCTAACGGGTGTGGGGAGTATTTTGACATTCCACAACAGTTTCAGTAAAGCAGAGTTTCAATAAGAACACACAGTTCATTCCTGAGATGTCATCAAACGGCCCCTACTGGATGTCGATGGTCCACAAACACAACTTCCACAACGTCCCTCTCATGGTGTCCTGGGTTGATGTTATCTTCTCACAAGCAACAGTGAATTTGACCAGAAGCCGTTCACTTAACAACAAGATATTGTCTTAAAAGCTAGAACAGGAGAAGCCTGAGCTCTCCTGGTCCGACAAGTCTACCATTATCAACCTACCCCAATGTACATGAGGTATTTGCGAGGTGTCACTCTGAAACAGGTTTTAAAGTTACACAGAGAATAAATATGGGATAACAGAATTACATTTATTCCAACAGGCTGCAATGTCCTCCCAGCAGCAGACCGTCAAAATGGCACCACTAGAAACCATCGAGAAGGCCCCCAAGCCTCAGCATTTGCTCCAAGGCGGCAAACTTAAAAGTTTTAGCTCCAGGTGGCAATCGCGAGGCTCCACGAGGAGGAGCACCTTTTCCATTCAAACAACCGAGATGGTGAACGGGTCAAAGACGGAGAGGAAGCGGCGTAAGATCTTAGGCGACGCACACTCCGCGCACTTGACCGTTGGCAGCCAGCGTCAACGCTACATCACCAAAGATGGCAAGTGCAGGGTCAACTTGGGGCCTATCGAGGACAAAAGTCGGTTTATTTCGGACATTTTCACCACGCTGGTGGACCTGAAGTACCGCTGGTTCCTTCTCGTCTTCATCATGTGCTACATCCTCACATGGTTAGCCTTTGGCGTGATCTACTTCCTGGGTGCTTGGTTGCGAGACGATATTGCCCATGTGCACAACCGAGAGTGGCAAGCGTGCTACGAAAATGTGGACAGCTTCTTGTCCGCCTTGCTGCTCTCTCTGGAGAGTCAGAGGACCATCGGCTACGGCTCCCGGATGGTGACGGCCAACTGCCCGGAAGGTGTGGTGCTCCTCATGGTGCAGTCCATCCTGGGCTCCATCATCGACGCGCTAATGGTGGGCTGCATGTTTGTCAAAATCTCCCGGCCCCAACAGAGGGCCCAGACTCTGATCTTCAGCAAACACTGCGTCATATGCGAGCGAGACGAGAAGCTTTGCATGCTCTTCCGCATCGGGGATCTCAGAGAGAGCCACATGGTGGACGCCAAGATCCGGGCTAAGCTCATCAAATCCAGGCAGACCAAAGAGGGGGAGTTCATCCCGCTTGAGCAAACTGAGCTCAACTTGGGGTACGACACGGGTGGAGACCGACTGTTGCTGGTGGAGCCCCAGACCATCACCCATGTCATCAACCAAAGCAGCCCCTTCTGGGACGTGGGGGCCGAGCGTTTGAAGAGGGAGAGCTTTGAGATCATCGTTATCCTGGAGGGTATTGTGGAAGCCTCAGGTTAGTACTTCATTAAATCAATTTTCCATCAATCCCGGACAGCCAGTCTATCTACAAGTTTTTAAGAAATTGATATTTCGAAATAAACAGTGACGCAACACAACTAACCAGATAACAGGCATATGTTACTTATCCTCTGCAAAGAGCGGTAAAAATTACTCTGGGTTGTTGAGCATCTAAAACCCACTCTGTATAATGGTGTAGTTATACTTTACTGCCCCCAGGCGGCAGCCCAGAACGAGTGCACAATGTCCATTGAATTGAAGGGGGAAAAAAAGCAGAAAAGAATGTTTCATGTCTTGACATTCTACTTGATAGTAATTACTGTATGTTTTATAAAGTACAGCATTATAGAATACTATTTTTGTCTCGCCGTGCTGCCAATTAAAAAGTCACTTTTGCAGAACATGTCCTCTTTCTCATTGCTTCTCAGGCATGACGTGCCAGGCCAGAACGTCATACACGGAGGATGAGCTCCTGTGGGGCCACCGCTTTGAGTCATGCATATCCCTGGAGAAAGGCGCCTTCCGTGTAGACTACAGTGCGTTTGACAAGACCTTCGAAGTGCAAATGTCACCACAGAGTGAAAAAGACAGGAGAGATGCAACGGAACGAGAACGTTAATTTTAGCAGGTGAAACCCAATCAGGAGCCATTGCAGTTTTTAATCAAAATAAACTTAGGGCCATACAAGAAAACAAAATGTGATGAATGAGCTTTTGGAGTTATGTTCAGATGTATTTATTTTGGTTTTTGGTATGGCCAAATGTCTGTACAGAAGGAAGAAAAGTCAAACAGTCTTTTGAGAACTGTAGTTTAGTTTATTCTACAATACATAGTGACATTTTTTCATCTAATTGGCTTTTTAAATATCGCGAAAAGTAAACCAGGATATGGTGAGGGAACGCTATATAGTACTGTACTGTTGTCAGTGTAATACCACCATCTATCAATGGTTGGCGGTGCCGTACCAAACGTCAAAGTCAAACGCCCAGTGGCCGATGCAGAAGAAGCAATAGTCGTGGAGAGCAGCATGATGGGCGCGCTGCCGCCATGTTACCTAGAGAGAAAAAAATAGTGCTTCTTTCTGCATTGGGCATAGTTAGTCTCTCCCTTTATTTCATCCCGTCTTTTCTATACATTGTTTTAACTCTCGCCCTTTGTGGGGGTGCGTCCCTTCTGCGCCGCAGAACGCCGCTTCCCGCCAGATTAGGCCTCAATCCTCGGGCTGGATTTAATGCTCGGGCTGGCTACCTGCGCCGCTTTTGGGACTGGTGGGTGAGCGACGTGTCGGTGGTGTCGCGGCGGTGGACCAAGACCGACGTCGGCAGACGTGAGCCACGCGGGTCGTCACTGGAGGCTTTCAGACAAAGACAGGCCGACGCTGCGATCTATCGCGGGGGGCACTTAGCTAGCGACACGTTTCTTTTTAGCCCCGGGGACTTTCTCATGGGGAGCTACATTGGCAAATCGGAAGGTCCGACTGGCGATTTTGGGAGGCCCAGAGTGGTCCGCAACCCCTGTGAGCAACTGCGGGAAAAGTTATCCAGACCCAACCATGCTGTCTGCACCCCGAACCGGAGGCTGTCATTTGCCGGGTATGTCTGTTTCAATGAACTACAGTGCCCTCGCCGGACACTCTATTCGTTACACCTAGTATACAAGACGAAAGCTGCCCCTAAATTTTTCCTTATTGTTAGTGTACAACTGGAGTATAAAGTACCGGGAGCAATGTCTCTTATTATGATCCTCTCCATTAGTTTAAAAAAGCTAACCAAAGCTGCCCATCCCTAGTCGTGGCAGTTCTTTTTCTTGAGATACACATGTTAATGAAGCTCTATGTAAAAATTGGATTTTGTGGATCAGTGTTTAGAGACATTGCTGTAACGTCTGACCACTTCTAATCAGAGTGTTTTTGTGGATCAGGTGTTCCAGCAAATCTCCCTAAGAACACACAGTCGTAGCTCTCCGCCAGAAACGGCGATGGATGAACTTCAACCCAAAGATATTTTGTTCTTGGTCAAAAAAATAAATAAATTGGACCAATGAAGTAAAATTGCATGGCATAATGTCAACTAATTTTAAGTAAAGAGGGATTAATTCCATTCCTTCATTGTTTCAGGGAGCAGTCGGGCCCAATGGGACACTTCACTATCACCCCACAGAGGCACTATCCCCTTCATCAGCCGGGTGCATCCTCGTTGGGGGTCCTGCCGCCCGTCAGGTGGGACGGCTTCAGGAAGAAGAGCATCCTCACGCCTCGAAATTCACCGGCTACTCAGAGTCCCGTCACTGTCAAGATCGCTCGGCCCGACCACAACAGCGCCAGGTTTTATTCACCATTTTTTACTATTACGTTAATGGATAGGAACAAGGAAAACATTTGCTGTGTAAGTAATTACTGACTGTTACTGATTTTCTTTTCTCCTCCCTTTAGTTTTGAGCACCTAAGTTGCGCCGCGGTGCCCAGGGCCCCCGTGGATCCCTGCTCCAGAGAGAGCGTCCTCAAGGTGTTGAAGGATAGCCGCAAGAGAGAGGTCGATGATGCAGACAGAAGCTTTAATGCTGAGCAGAGAAGCAAGAGAAGGTAAACAGAGGTTATGCTAAACTTGCTACTAAGGGTTGTTGCAACTAGTCGACATGGCGACTTGACCGCTCTGCAATGACTCACCAATCACGTGTCCTGGCATTAACACTATGGATGTCTTGTAGAAAGTATCAAGTATCAAATACAACATTATTGTCAAATGTGCTCATCCAACACAGATGAAATTTCCTCCCTCTTAAACAGACAACAAGACTGCCATAAAAAGAAACACTTAACATAAAATGACAAAATAATACAACACAACAGATAAAACAGACAGTCGTGCCATCTTAACCCCTTTTCCTCCATTCACTTTGTAGTTTGAAGCAGTAATAGATGAAAGACGAGCGAACCAAAGTGTCCTTTTCACCTGTGGATTAAGGACGTCATGCTGAAATGTGCGCACATCTGCTACAAGCTCAGCTTGAAAGCAACAAGAAGCTGTAGCATCCATTAACGAAAAAGAGAGCGCCTCTCTTCTCCTGTCCCATGTAAATCCGCTTCAATTCCAAGCCGCGACTCCCAGTTCCACATACGCATCGGCGCTCTGCGCTGCCACCCCTTTCTTCCGTTGTCGGCTCCTCAAGCCATGCATCCATCCAGCCGCAGACTGTCCATCAGCACTGACCTTTTTGCTGAACAAAGCGGGACTGTGAAAATGCTGCCTATTTCAGGCGAAAGACACAAGCACCCCGGGAGCTGTCCAGCAACGACAGTCAAATGGCGCCGACATTCCTCCCAATCAAAATCAGTGCTGGTACACGCGTGCCGCCGAGAAGGCGCGACCACCAAGCACAAATTCTTCTTCTTTGACGTATGTCGTGGCCAAAAATGCTGAAAACAGTCCACATCAGGTCCACACGACGTAACAACAAACACAAAGTGACAAAACACAAAAACAAAAAAAGCAACAGTTGTTATATCTATCTAGTTAGTTATATCTACCATACTCCATTCTGAAAGAAAAGGCAGAATATAGTGTACGAATGTGATTGGCTACTCAGTCTTGGGGTGGCGTGAGTCTATCTTAGAGAGCGAGCTTGTTTGGGATGGAAGGCAAACCATTGGTGTGGACAGCGAGCTAACAACTGAAAAAAATTACAGTAACCACATTGTATTCTAAATTAATATCACAATTATCATGGGCCTAAGTCATCATCATTTTTTGGGGAGATGCACATGCTTTGAATCTGTTCCGCAGGCGTAACGACAGTGGAGGAAGCGCTCATTCAGCTTTTGAGCCCCTATTGCCCAATGGAGCGCCATCACAACTGGTCCCAAAGTGAGTCTACAACACCTTTTGCTTTTTTCGATTGTTGTTTCACAGCACCATTTTGACCCTTTTATTTATTTATCCAGGCCCGGAAGCCTAAAACGAGGGATGATCTCAGTGGCAGAGGACTCCACCTTCAAGAGGTCCCGCACCTCTTCCATCAGCTCTGCCAGTGGAGGTCATGCACCGAGAGGGACGCTAGGTTCCAAGAGAAACCCCATCCAAAGTTCTTACAGCTCTACAGTGGGCCTCATGCAAGTAATGACTTAACATCAAATCTGTTTCTGTGTCCTCTTCAGAGCTGCAGCTTTCAATTATTAGAATCAATGTAGATTTAAATTTGGACTGACACCTTCATTGTTTCCCTGCTGCTTTTTCATGAATCAAAAATATGATTGTCTTTAGTTTGATATGGTTTTTAACCTTTATTTCTTTACCTCTGTTAAGAACTGTGGATACATCCATTTAAAATCTACAAAATTGCTTTGGCTCAAGGTGGCGGAAGCAAATTTAACTGTTCATCATACTCTTGCATTTGAAAGTTTAAGAAGCCATCTGCGCCGAGCTCGCCGATTTCCAGCCCAGGTTCATCTCGGTCCCAGACACCAGATGGAGTCGCCAAGAAACAGAGGTGCGTATACATGTTTCAGCCTCCACGTTTGAGTGAATGTAACAATTTATAAATGGCCCTTTTCTTTAACCAGAGAGGATGACGGCCTTTCTCCCATATCGGCGTCCTCGGTGCGATCAGAAAGGGCCGCATCGGACAAAGCACTTGATACATGTAAGTGTTCACCATCTCCGCTCTGGCGTCATGCCTTTTAAAAGCATCCTTTGTATTCAATGTTTTATTTACTTGTAGCCAAACAGACTCCACTCCTAAAGGTCCCAGTCACAACCTCAACAAACTCTGCCGATAGCGGTGGAAAGCGAAAACGTAAGATCCAGCTGGTTTCCAGCAACCGGGATGACCAAATCTCACTGGTAAACACTATGATATTTTATGATCTGGAAAGAGTTTTACATTGCATCTATTTTTTTTCGCCCCCACCTAACTCTCTGTGCTTATTGATCTGCAGCCCCCGCCACCTGAGCTGGGCTACAGTATCACTGTGAAGGATCTGGATGAAGAGAAGAAGGCTGCCATCAGCAAGATTCAAAAGGTCCTGGAGACACCTGGTGAGTTGATAAAGAAGACTTTTAATTCAAGTACCTAATGTTGGATTTTACAGTGCCTGTCTAATACTAGTTTATCATCGATACCAGATTAAAAAAAAACAAAAACATTTTAATGGCAACTTTCTGTGTATATTTCAAGCTTTGAATCCCATCTTAAAGCCTAAGCATGTTGGGTTGTCCCTGTCTAGTTCCCGAACCTGAGAAGTCCTCCCCGTCATTGACCTCCACCGTGCCCGCCTCGTCGACCACCAGCACCGTCTCCAGCACCCTCACTCTGAGTAGCCTGTTGGCGTCCCCTCTGCCCAAAACCTCCAGCCCTGCCTCCCCGGTCATCAACTTGGATCCCAGTCCCGCCCCTGCAGTCTCCAACCCACTCCTGGTGGCTCTGAAGATGAAGAGTCCTCTGAGCTCTGCCTCTGCTGCCAGCACCACCACAGGTAGGACTCAGCGTCAAAAAACAAAATCAAAGGTCTATCGGTGGAACATGTCTTGGATATGTTTCCGGGTTTGCTTTGGTTGTAATTAAACTTCATTTCATTTCTGATGCATACTATTGCTGAAGTATGTCTTACTTTCTAATTGTGTACTTATGTCAACAGTTCCTGCATTGGCCTTGCTGCAACGCCCCAGTATCTCAAGCCTCAAAACGCCGACCGTAACGGATGTCCTGAAGCAATCGCCCGCCTCCCAGCCACAGCCCCCCTCTGCCGGCGTGGATCAGCCCTCTGCCTTTACTCAAGTCTTGGGCCAGGTTTCCAAGCCCATCAGTAGCACTCCGTCACTACCAGTAGCGGGCTTGTTCGGAGCATCGAACCAGAATGCCATTCCTGCCGCATCCTCTGCTTCTACCCCTGTCCCAGTCACCACTGCGGCACTCATTCATTCTAACCCTCTGCTGGCCTCGGGGTTCAAACCCATCTTTGCTGTCGCCACCGCCGCCTCTACCCCATCAACTATAACAGCCGCAGAGAGCAAACCCCCACTCCAAAGCTTCAAGCCAATTTTTGGAAGTAGCTCTGCCGGGGCTGGCTTCACGACACCACCTAATACAACCTCCACCACAACATCCACAACCATTTCTTGTACCGCAGGGAGGGGCTTTGCGCCGCCACCTTACACAACCTCTACTGCAACATCCGCGACGGTTTCTTTAACTTCTATGATATTTGGTGCCTCAACAAGCAGCACTTTTACCTCGCCTCTCTTCTCTGGAGTGACTTCCACTGCAGCGGCTACCACCGGCTCTACCACCAGCACGACCCCCGCAGCCCAGCCAGCTGTAAAATCCATCTTCGGAACTTGGTCGGCGCAACCCTCAGCTAGCACGAGTACCACATCAGCGCCAGCTCCTACGACAGGATTTCAGTTTGGACCCACGGCCGCCACAACTCCAACACCTGCAGCCGCTGTCGCGGCTCCTGCCGTCACAACCTCCGCTAACGCCTTCACATTCGGAGCCTCACAGCCAATCTCTCAAGTCGCCAGCCAGAAGGTGTTTGCCTTTGGTCAGACCGCAGTCAGTCAGAACACAACCACCGCTTCGTTTGGAGGCTTTGCGATTGCCGCCGCTGCGCCCGCATCCACAGTCACCGCTGCTAATGCTGCTGCTGCTGCCGCCACCACGACGCAGTCAGCGTTCACTTTTGGAAAGCCATCATTTCAAGCCCCGGCGCCCCAGTCGAACTTCAGCTCCACGGCCGCCGCACCTATACCCTTTACCTTCGGGGGCAGTGCAGCAACAACTGCACCTGCGTCCAACTCTTCGGCGGCGCCTTTCAACTTTGCGGGAGCTGCTACTGCTGCCACAGCACCATCCAATTTTGTGACGCCAACCAAACCAGCGTTTGGGGGCGGCTCCACCGCCTTCAATTTCGGCGCCACCACCACGCCCTCGGTGGCACCAAGCTTCGGCCAGGCTGCCCAGAGTCAGAGCACGCCGTCCTTCACGTTTGGCAGCACCGCTCCTCAGCAGACCCCCTCGGGCCCTGCGCCACCAGCATCTGGCGGGTTTAACTTTGGCGCAGCCATTTCACAAACGCCGTTCGGAACACCTGTCGCCAATAATCCTGCGCCGCAGATGGGAGGCTTCAATTTTGGGGCTGCAGGTGAGTTATTACTGTCTAACTTGCAATTTGCTTTGATTTGAGTTTTGAAATGGTGCGAGAGCCAGGGTGGCAGATGGACATTTATGAAACTGGACAAATAACACCAATGCAAAATGAGAACACCCGCAATTAACCGTTTTATAACGCCACGCCGACCAACCAGATAGCACAACTCCAGCTCCTGGTGTCACTGAGGCCCGCCCCTTTAGGCACACTAAACACTATAGTTCTAACCTTTGGGTTCACAGCATGTTGTAGTGACAGTTTATAAAACTAAATGAATGTATTAAATTCTCTGATATTTGATATAAAGACCCTCTGTCTTTCTGAGTTTTTTAAGGCATAGACATGGATTTTGCATTTTTGGGAGTGAGTTTTAATATTTCGCATCAAATCCAGATTGTTTCCTCACTTGCTCATCCCAACTGGCTTGTGACTTTTACAGGCACATCCACACCATCTTTCGGTCAGAACCCTGCTGCAGCTACCGGTCCAATTCCATTTGGAAGTCCCAGTACACCAGTCCAGGCTTTCAACGCTGTTCCTTTTGGTAGGTCATGAATGCAGGAAAGTTAGTCCAGTGCTTGTGGCTCATATTTCTTAAGCTCTCGCCTCTTAAAGCCAAGTACACACAAAGACTGCGCACATGAGGGGGAAAAAAAATAATCATCTTTAATCTTTATGATTTTCTTCTCTGACCGTTCTTCGAGCCGATTGACGAGGAAAAAAATCACTAACACACCCCACACCACAGGATAGTTGCTCAGAATAATCCTTCAGAGTCATCCAACAGTCGCCTTTGGGGGAAAATGTTTGAATTCTACCACTCTTACAGATACTCAATTTTTTTTTGTAAGTCTTTGCTAATTTATATTGGAAGGGAGAAAAAAAAGTACTTAAATCCAGTTGGATGATATATTTGTGTGTACACTCGGTGTAACAAATGCTTTGTTTTCCCAATCAGGTTCCCCTCCTTCCTTCTCCATTGGGGCGGGCTCAAAGCCAACCGGGGCACGGCAGAGATTGCAAGCGCGGAGGCAGCACAACAGGAAGAAGTAACCTCACACCAGTTGAACTTTTGAGAGGATTTAGGAGTTGCTGTTATGGCTTCCCAGTTTCTCCAAACAAGACTGCCACCAAAGCCCTCGGCTTGCCTCGTTGGCGCAGGATGTAAAAATCTGCCTGGGTGACTCCCTGTGCTCAGAAGACTGAATCCGCATGTGGTTGAGGGAAAGAACAAATTGAGTGAAATCATATCCACTGTTGTTTTGGACACTCCTGTAGGACGTGATCCAAAGGAGAATGGAGACAAAACAATTTATTTTTTTACGCAGACTGATTCGTACCTTCGCAGACCTTGTCCTTGCAAAGTTTGGACAGATGATGGCAGGGTCACGTGCAAACACAGAAGGATACACAAAGGTGTTGACCAGTTTTCATTTTTTAAATTATTTTTTTTAACTGCCGCCTCCTCGTGTACGTGACTGCAATGTCTGCACAAAAAGGACAATTTAGTAGATGGGTTTGATTGCTTCGCCATGGTTTGTGCTTGTTCTTTGCAAACATTCCCAAAAGTCCTCCAAGATTCATAAACAACCCACAGACCCGATCCAGTTTTCACCTCGCCATGCAATACTGGATAATACATAAACATTTTGTCAGTTGGTGCTTCACTTTAAATGAAGTGCTGCTCAGAGGACTTAATTAAAACGTATGGACAAACCAAAAAGCCGGTTAAGACAAAAAAAAACCCAGCTTTTATTTTATTTGGACTTTTGTTCATGTCACAACTACTATTTTATCCATGATTCTGAATAATTAGTTTATAGAGCAGACACTATCATCTGTCAATCAGATGTTAATGAGAATTATTTTTGGGGGTCTCGTTAAGTGTCACGTGCAGCTCCCGATGGTCAATGTTGCTTTAATAAAAATGGGTGGATGTTCAGAGCCCAAAACATTCTGTTGTGAATATTTTTGTTTTCACTTTTATTAGCATCACAGAATGAGGTTTAAAAACAGTATCCTGACTATAAGTATGCTAACTATAATTTGATATGTTGAGTAACTTGTGACCATTTATTTGTAAATTTGGACATTGGAACTGCTAATTTTGAGGATTTCTAAAGAATGCAGTGGTTTGATGGATGTTGGGGGTCATAATATGTAAGAAATTCACTACATTTAATGTCCAAACTGCATAAATTTAACATGGCTTCATCTTCCATTCCCTGAAGAAATATTTAATCTACTAGAATTCTGTTATATTCAACTTTCAAGTGAGTACAATGAATTAGCATTTCAACTTTAAGAAGTATTTGCTTTTAAACGTGATTTTTTTTCATGGCTAATAATTTTAGGATGTGATTAGGATGTGATATTCATGCAGTAAAAGGGAAAATACACTACTGTATTTTACTGTTCTTCATAATGGTAATACTTGGAGATCTAGGCGTTATTTGGATGTGATACATGGTGTAAACAGTTTGAGAACTGCTTTAAATTAATTTAATACAATACAGTACAGTACAATATTTCTAATATTTTTGTTTGCAGTTCCGCACCAGGCCTACAGTGGGCGACAACGCGCCCTCGACCTTCCGTCGCTGCCGGCTAAACGTCAACAATAAAAATCCCATAGTCGTTAGCGGCGTGAATCAAATTACGTGGCACCGAGGAAGGAAAAGCAACACTAGACGAGAGATGGAGCTCGTTGCTTTGGTCGCGTTGTCCTTATTACTGGGAGCTCTGGTGATTTTGGTCTCTTTCGCCGTGGGGAAACGGAAAGCAGAACTACGAGACGAAGCCGGGCGGACGAACAATTGTGCTGGTAGGAGTTGACGAGAGGCTGCCTTGTTTTAATGCTAGCGTTAGCGTGGTTTCCTGAACCCTGCTGTGCACACGCCAACTTGATAGTCAAGAGTCTTGCTCATTCACTGTTTTTTCTTGGTTCCATGGTGTTTAGGTACACACACTAAATATTAAAGAGCTAGTTTCTGAAAAGGGCAGTAACGACTGAACCTTGACCAGTTGTCATGTAACTCTGCTTTGGAATCCAACCAAAGCGTCGAAATAGTCTGTCAGTCTTTCACGCCCTTTATTGACGAAAAAACATCCTGTTGATAATTGGGAAAATGTGACTATACGCCAACAAAAAGTGCATAAACCGAAAGAATGACTATCTCCTCTCAGGACACTCACAAATTTTATGATGGGTGAGATTTTTTGAACGCAGAGATGATGTTTTATGAATGACGACAGGTGAAGCGAAATTGGAACATGTCCAACGGCACCTGTTGAGTCTAGAGTCAATATTCAAGAACTTATTTCATCCGTTACTTTTTAAGTGTTGATTGCCATCTTGCTGTAACTCCCAAACACTTCTTCATTCCAGTTGGTGGTATAATTTATATTCTATACTGTTGGACAGTCAACAAAACGCCACTCCAAAATTGTGTTCAATCCCTAATTTAGTTTGCTAAATAATCAATCATTTATTACGCTGTCATGGATTCAGGTGATAGGAGACATCACCAGCGGCGCACGCCATAGCCATTTTGAGAAGTGGTGATAAGAGGTAAAAAGGCTGTCACAAATCTCAGAACTGCTGTGGTTCCAGCTAAAGGCATCGCGATGAAGGGACCAGCGGCAAAGAAACCCAAGCAGGTGAAGCAGCAGCGCGGCCGTAAAGACAAATCATCACAACACATCTTCAACCATCCTCTGTTGGCCTCCTCGCTCAAGGTAAACCCAAAAGCTCTCATACCCTTACAACATATAGCGCAGATGACATTGATGAGGAGTGTAGACGACTCACATTGCTCTTCATTGAGCAACGACGAGTCCAGACTAGCTCAACAAAATGGCCACAAGTTTTTACCTCAAGCGCGTTTCTTTATATTGCCCAGGGCCACAGTGGAAATGTGACGTGCCTGGATTTCAGTAGCAACGGAAAGTACTTGGCATCGTGTGCTGACGACCGCACCGTGAGAATATGGAGTACTAAAGACTTCCTCGACCGAGAGCACAAGTGCCTGAGGGCCAACGTGGAGCTGGACCATGCTACGCTGGTGCGCTTCAGCCCAGACTCCAGGTTAGTTGGATTAGTTGGTAATCTGGGGTGGTCGTTCGGCTTCCTTTCGTCAAACACGCTTTTAAATCATGCATCCTTAAAAAGCAAATTATACAATAACTAACTTACTAAGCTCTATGCCATGCACGCTTTAATGTCCTTAACTCATTCACTCCCAAAGACGTTTTTATACGTCTTTTCAGACTAGGTTTAGAATTGGCTGGTACTGAATGAGTTAAGACATACAAGCACCTTGAGTGGCACATAAATGTGACTGTCATCATTTTTCTCAAGATGAAACCCGGGGACAGAAGTGGCTCTACAATTACACCATGCAAATAAGATAGTGGTACAGAGCAGGACAAAGAATGTATACAAAGGCCCTCAGAGGTCTCGATAAAAAGTTGCAGACAGAGATCCTGAGGTTACCTGCATTAGCCGTAGCAACGGCTAGAAGGTGTAAAAATGACTTGCCTCGGCCCCCTGCCTCTCACTTCCTATGCTTTGTCCGTGTGTCATTGTTTCGGCTGCAGGGCATTTATCACCTGGCTCGCTTACGGCGACACGATCCGCGTCTTCAAAATGAGCAAAAAGCAAGAAGGCAGTATGAACTTCAAAGCGGTCTCCGATGACTTCCCCATCAAACACAAGGGCAGCATCCTCAACATCGGCATTGCCGAGACTGGTAAGACACACAAAAAAATTGTAATTGACCTTTTTAAAAAAAAAAAATGTCACACCAATGCTAAATGTGATGTCGATGTCCTGTTTTCTGCAGGCAAGTTCATCATGAGCGCCTCCATTGACACCAACATTAACATTTGGAACCTGAAAGGCGACATACTGGCCTCTATTAACACTAACCAGATGACCAATTCTTATGCTGCCATCTCGCCATGTGGCAGGTCTTAATCCCGTCCCGCCCCTTATGTTGCGCAAGCAAAGAGGTGGAAATTAAAATCAGGTTACTCTCTCAGGTTTGTGGCATCATGCGGCTTCACGCCTGATGTCAAGGTGTGGGAGGTGTGCTTTGCAAAGACGGGCGAGTTTAAGGAGGTGATGCGAGCCTTTGAGCTGAAAGGCCATTCTGCCGGAGTGCACGCATTTGCCTTCTCCAATGACTCTCACAGGTAAAACTTTTTTCCTCCTTTTTGTTGTTCTTTCTACACCTACGGTTGTAGACTGACGTCCAGTTAATTACAGTCCTTTAATTTGATTTGCCTGTTCGACTCTGTTAACCTGACTGTGTGCTAGAGCAAACGATTAGCGGTCTTGGGAAGGAATTTGTCATTTAATATGCTTTTTTTTCCCCATGATTTTAGAATGGTGACAGTGTCCAAAGACGGCACGTGGAAGTTGTGGAACACAAACGTCGAGTATAAAAAGCAGCAAGACCCATACCTGCTCAAGACTGTCCGCTGCACGTCTTCCGACGGCAGCCTGGCGGCACTGTCGCCCGACGGTCGGGTGATTGCCATCAGTGACGGCTGCGACGTGGCCATGTACGACGCTTCCAGCGGCGAGCTGGAGGAGCAGCTGCTCGGCGTGCACAGCTTCAACATCACGGACCTCCGCTTCGATGTCACCGGGCGCTTTTTGGCGTGCAGTGGTGACAAAGCCATCCGAGTATTCCACAACGCCCCCGGCTACCGGGCAGCCATCAGGGACATGCAGGATATGCTGAAGAAGGCGCAGAATCAAGGCATGAAGCAGAGGCTGCAGCAGCAGATCAGCGACGCGCAGAGTGCCCTTGATGCCGCCCTGGCCACTCCCGTCCAATAAGCATGCCTGAACTCAGTGTGATTGCCTTTCCATGGAGTTTTAATTAAAAACATATTTTTATGCCAAACTGTACAGTTGGTGTGCATTTGTCCCTTGTTAAAAATACTGTAACAGTTTTTCTGTAATTCAGGTTGGACAGTTCTTTGAACTGTTTGTATTAAGTGTAACTGGCACAATAGACAACATTAATACATATATACAATATTAATAAGTAGGAATGGAACTCTGCCCTGAATCGCACAAATTGGTGAGTAAATGACGCCCCACAAAAAAGGTATAAAATTGCTTGTAGGTCCCACAAAACGTGGCAAAGCACTACTTTGGTTTAAACGAAGTTCCTCAATTTGCTTTAACGTAGCTCCTTGCCACCAAGACAAGACTATCATTGACTTTTGATGTCTTTTTTTGTGTTTTAGGAGTAATTGTAATGAGTGTTTTAGCATTTAAGCATAAATGAGAGAAGCCATTACTGTATATTCAAATTATGCATTTTTTTTTCTTGCTGGCAACATAAAAGAAAAATACAGTATGTCAGTGTTTACATTTGTAAATACGGCTAACATAGTTTGCTAAATGAAGCAAATTCAGCCACCTGTAAAATGTACATTAAAATGTTCTTAAAATATCTTAAAATTAGTTTTGCATGTGTGCTTCTGAAGGCAATTCAGGAAGAATCTTGCCAGCACCTGTACTAAAAGTCCACTTTATTTAACTATTATCATAAAGTAATTAGATGCGTAGTCAATGAAAATATTGATCGTCTCTTCATCCTACGTTATTTATTAATGATATTTTACCTTTTAAAAGTTATAGTGTCTCTTTCGAGCATTTATCTTTGTCAATAAAGTTGTGTCATTCAAATTCGACCCGGAAAGAGTTGCTTCACGCAACCACGTTTTTTTCCTCACCGTGTTCTCAGCATGTTACTGTGAGATGTCCGTGGACATGGTGGAACTCCAGGAGAAAACGACCGGACAGGTCCGGCCGACCAGCGCCCTCCAGCAGAACCGAGTCTTTCTTGACTTCTTCTGGGACTTGGCCAACCATGACGCAACAATTCGGCTTACTGCCTTGGAAAATCTTCTGAAATACTTGAAAGACAACAACCAGGTGACAACATTGGACCTCCTAGACTGCTTTAAATAACACGTATTTCAGTACACAACACTACAATATAGCATTAACTGTTTATAGTAATGCTCCATTTTTATTATATCGCCTAAATCTTAGATTTTTTTTTCTCCGCACGAACCATTGTGACCATTTAGGAACTACTCTCCGGCTCAAACCGCAGCATCAGTGATATAGTTCAAACCTTATTTATATTTCTTTTCCTTGTGTATAATAAAATCAACATCATTTGCATGTGTGCCACAATTGCCAGTTCAAATTAAAAGACTGATTTGTTTATTATCTGTTTATTTTTATACATTGTCAAAATGAGGCTTCAGTACTGTAACTGTATTTTGCAACAAATAATACTCAAAAAGAAATTGTAACTCAGACCTTGTCTGAAAAATAACGAATGCAAAAACAATATTAATTCAAAGTGATATTAATAATTATTATTATTATATCATTTTATAGGTATTATAATAATAATAATAAATGCTCTTGCGATGCGGAGGCCCAGTCTCATTCGGCTGGGTCGTCACAGTGCGTAGAGCCAATCAGCTTCACCAGGGCCCGCCAACGACCACGGTCCTGAGCCAGGTCCGCTGCATCCTCCAGGGTAAGGCCCTGGTGCTTGAGATCCTCCCTGATGATATCAAGCCATCTCGTGTGGGGTCTGCCGCGTGGCCTTTTCCAGCCGGCTGTCGCTGGATCGAATGAGAAGGTGGCGCGAGTTGGGTGTTCCGGGGGTAATCGGAGGAGATGTCCAAGCCAACGGATGCGCCTCTGAGCGGCCAGTCGGGATGCAGGGGGCTGAAGAGTATGTTTTCGGAGGTCTGAGTTGGTAACATGGAGGTGCCAGCTGATGTTCAGGATGGTTCTGAGTGACCTGATGTCAAAGCCGTCGATCCTCTTGGCCAGGGTCTTGTTTAAAGGCCAGGATTCTGCACCATACAGGAGGATGGGAAGAACCGCTGAGTTATAAATGCGCATCTTGGTCTTTTGGGATACTGAGTGGTGGCGCCACAGGGGCCGCCACAGTGACTGCATAGCTGCGGCCGCGAGGGCGCATCTGCGGTCAATCTCTGGCTTGAGATCGCCGCTGCTTGTAATGGTGGAGCCCAGGTAGATGACGGAATTGATGAATTGCACTTCGTCTGTGCCAAAGAACAGGGGGGAAGGGTGGGGTCCGTCACCGATATACATAAGTTTGGTTTTCCATAGGTATATATAGAGTTAAAAGTCTTTAATTGAAAATAATTGTATGAAAATGTAAACAATCATTTATGCCAAGTGTCATGCATTGTGTTGCCCACAGGCGGATGAGATGACATACACACTCAAGAGGTTGGTGGACGGACTTGCTCACACAAGGCTGGTGGCGAGACCCGGATTCAGCCTGGCTCTGGGTCAAGTGGGTGAACATTCTGATGCACCCACTTTTTGGGTTTCCCTAAAGTTTTGAACTGGGACTGTTTGTGATGTGACGTGAAAATCCTTTTTTTTTTTTTTTTTTTTTACAGCTCCTCAGCACGTTTGAGGACCTCTCTCTGCAGAGCGTCTTCGACAAAATCAAGGAGAAGCACGATTTACTAAAAGCCAATAAGGTGTGTGTTTTAAAAGTTTTTTTCCTTTATGGATGAGATTACTGTGGAAGATTTAACAAAAACACACCTTTTCTATGCTTGTCCTGCAGAAAGGTGTCAGAAATGCTGCCTTTGGCTGCTTGTTTGGAATCCTTGCTCTCCATCAGTCAGGCCGCATCTTCAAAGTAAGTATTATTCTGTATACTCTATATGGTGTATTCATGCCATATAGAAAATTGGTGAATGGAACAAGCAAAATGTCACCGACAAAATAATTTGTAATTCAAACTATAGCAGAAAAAGTTTCACAGAACAAATGCCGACAAACCTTGTCCTTTCCAGTAAGTGTTTGTAAAAGAGGCATTTCACTTCGGAATATCAACTGCATGTTTTACCTCTGAGCTCAACTGTTATATTTTGCAACCGCGCAGGAGCCGCTGGTGGTGCTGGGTTGTGTGCAGCTTCTGCAAAACCTCACCCAGCAGCGACAATACCTGAACGACCTGCCCAACAAGGCCATGATGGACATCCTAGCCGAGGTACCAACAACACTCACAAGAAAGCATTTTTTTCCTTCAGATGATTTTGTTTGTGCTCACGATTAGAGTAACGCTAAAAATAACATTCAATTTGTGCAACTCTGTTCTCATGAGGTTTTACAGCCGAAATGAGGTGGAGGCTGCCACCTCCAACTTTTTTTTACAGAAAAATCTCTCTCCTCTATTTAAAACACACTCCACGGCAGTGTTTATCAGTCCCACTGTATTGGTGTCTCGGCAGGTTCCTGAGAAAGTGTTTGAGGAGGTCCTGTTCAGTGCCCTGCAGGCTGACATGGCCTCGGCTTTCAAGACTCCAGAGCAGCTACAACTGCTGCTGGTGGCGCTGGAGCGCTTCCCGCAGACTCTCCAACCCAAGAAAATCAAGCAGCTACTGGGCTCTTCCAACATCATTAACAATGACAACATCGAAAAGTAAGGAGTGCAAAATGTTCAACTTTTTGCATATTTTTTGGGGGAGCCGATCCTTGGTTATAGTCCCGCAGAAATCACTGGTTTTGAACTCAGGTCCAGCAAAAGTATTACTTGGGCGCCATCTTGGGTGTTTTGAAAGGCGCTTATAAATAAAATGTATTTTTATTATTATTATTATCTTGCCAAAGAAAGTGCCAAAGATCTACATTAAAATGAAATTAGAATTGTCGTTAGGACTAAATTGGTGCTTTGGCACTACCTTGTGGCAGCATGGTGCCAAGGAACTGCATTGAAACAAATTGGGGAGCTTCATTTAGACCAAAGCAATGCTTTGCGACCATCTTTTGGCATCTTTGTTCCAAGAGACTATGTTTAAGTCAGTTGAGGGTTTTCATTTAAACACAGTGCTGTACTCTGTTGCCATCACTCATCAATTCCAAACCTTTTTACACATCTTGGCTCGCTTCACATGGTGCAGCCTTTTCTAAACCTGGAAGTTGTGCCTTGTTCTCTCTCGTAGGCTGACACAACTACTCAAGAAGGCCGCCCATTCGGTGAAGAAGGAGTGCATGCTGCCGACGTTGGCCTTGGACCTCCTGAAGGTCTCGCTGAGGGAAAACAGCTTCCAGCTCTTCTGGAACAAAGCCATTGTGGAGGGAATGTTGAAGGAGCAATGGGGGCCCACGCAGTGAGTTCCTTCAACTAAAGCAATTGGGGCATTTTATTATAATTAACATTTTTAAAATGAAGTATTTTAAATAACCTATATATGCGTTTGTTTGTGTAGCTTCATGAGTTTCCGACTGTTGGGCAGCGCCTTGCCGCTTTTGTCCTTGTCCCAGCTAAGAGAGGTTCTGTCCGGGGAGGTGATGAAGCAATTCGGAGATCATGTGGTGTCTGCTCAGGTTAGTCTGGGTTCCTCATTCACTGTACGACTGCAACATGGACGTAACATTGGCCATTTTCTGTTATCAGACACACTGACAACACAAATCCTCCATGTTTCATAATAAAAGTTGATGCTTGGATTTTATTAATTTTTTTTACTCTGGTTTGTTGCTAGGCAGCATTCAATTGCCACATTCACATGAGCCTCGTGATTAGTATTATCGACTATGTGGGGATCCTGCCCAGCATGCAGAGTAACCATTAAATGTTAAGACTCATTTAACTCTTTTCCAGAAACAAGAACGCTTCAAGATGGCACCCGAGATGGAAAACTATGTGTCGAACTTCATGGAGGGCTGCCAGGACGTCGAGAAGCAGTTGGCGGTGATGGTGGGCTTCTCCTCGCTTGTCAATCAGGGCTATCCTGTGGTGCCGTCCGTGTGGCGCATGGTGCAGCACCTGCAGCCGGCGGCTCTGCGGAATTACGTGGCGTGGCTCAGGACCACCTTCCTCCATCCCCGCGTGGACGAACTGCTCAACTTCGCCTCGCGCAAGCAGATCGAGCGCCAGGAGAACTCTGAACAGTGAGTCCCGAGGAACCCTCGTGAACCGGGAAAGCAGAGTGACCGCCCTCCCGCTTGTTATCTTCTTCAGGGATCCCGTATATCGCCTGAGGAAGTGGATCGTGGCCAGGCTGGCCTCCATCATGGACAACAACCAGGTGAAGAAAGACGAGGAGCTCATTTTGGAGATTGCCAAGTAAGTTCCTTTTGGGTTCCAATGATGATGACTAGATGTGGCAAAAGTATTCACATGCCACACTAAAGTAGAAGTACTGATACTGTATTTTCACCCAAAAAAAAAAACTCACGTCGGTCGAGTCTTTTGTAAATTGAAGTACCATTGTATGTACACATTTCCATCAGTGATGATGATGATGATGCAATTTTTGTTTTACCAGATTTGTTTTTTTCCACGCCTTCTTCAACACCAAGAAGCCCTGCACCGACATTCGGGAAACTGAAGAGACGCTCCTCGTCCCACTGGATCCGAATACCAGAGCAGTGCTGGTCACTTCCTTTTTTGGGTTCGTGCTCATCTATGATTGTTTACACTTTGGCATTATTTGAAGCATATGATAGGTAAGCATTCTTTCAATGCGCCTACTTTACTTTGGGTGGCAGCCCACATGTTGACAATGTGATAAAATACTTATGCCAGCCACAGTGGGGTCATTAATGTGTTACAAGGTACATCACAATAATTGTGAGGATAATGAAAAAGGGTGGAGTGGAATCCTGAAAATCAACCCGTGTACCACTTCCAGGGTAACTGTGAGAAATCTGCCCTGAAAAGCTTTATAATTGGATACAGATGCTTCAGACGGGGGGAAAAAAAGACTACTTTTTGTCTAAATAAAATTCATCAACTCACTTCAGCATAGTTCACTGGCGCCAGTATGACAAGTTGGCGGCAAAGTACTACTTCTGTCTGAATGGCTCTCCTGAGTTGACTTCAACATAGTTCCTCTGCACCATTATGACATAAGATAATGCTAAAGTAATACTTTCCTAGTGTTGTTGTTGTTGTTTTTTAAATATTTACTCCCATGTGTTTTGCATACGTGACATTCCTTCACTGGAATTTGTCCTTCAACCAGGCTCCTCCTCTCCATGTATAACTTGCCACTTGTCGATGAGGCGCCCAAAGGCGTGGCGGTGACCCAGAAGCGCCCGCTGAGCACCATGTCTGACCGCTCCTTGCGGCTCTACGGCCTGGTCCAGTATGCCCAAGAACTGCTCAACAAACCCACCTTTGTGCATCCCGTCCATCCCTTCAGTGAGGAAGAGAGGCAAGCCTGGGACAGGTCAGACCACGTGTTCTCTCGTTTATTGTCCAATAATGGCACTTAAATTTAAGTCTAGAGTCGTTGCGTGTGATAATGATCTTTCTACATCTGTTTTCCCTCAGCATGTTAGAGTCGGTGGCGAAGCTGAGGAAGAAAGCCAAGAAAGGTCACTCGGCGGAGAACAGCTCCTTCCAGCAGCTCTTTCTCTTGGTCGGCATGCACCTCTTCAAGGTACAGTTGACCAAGGCAGCTGTGCAACCACAGCATCATGTTTTTTTTTTTTAACCTCTAAAAACCGTGTTTCCCAACCCCTATTGTTATAAAAGCTGCAACATCACAGTGGTGAGGAAGCACTATTAAAAATTACAAATATATTGTATTTGGTAAAGGCTCCAGATGAGCTTCTGGACGTCATGAATGACCTGCAGAGCTGCGTAGACAAAGCGCAGGAGAAGAAAGCCAAGAAGAAGCAGAAAAAAGGTGAGCTGTCACATCAAGTTATTATAAACGCGAACAAATCACCCGAGAAAGACTTACAATGGCCAAAAACGTAGATATTGTGAAACACTTTTACCAGCTCAAATTTGAACAGTTAAAAACTAATTCCTCTTTCAGAAGTAGAAAAAACACATTTGCAAAATAAAAAGTAATTTCCATTCTGAAAATAAAACTGATTTGAAACACACAAAAAACAACAACAATTACGACAGTAAAAACAGATGAGCCTCATGCAAGTCAAAACTAACATGCTAAAGTAATACCAAATTCACCACAGTAAAAACATATTTCCAGCAGGAAAAAAAAACAGTCTGAACAATCTGACAGCCCATAATAATATCACACCAAAAGATTATATTTTTTTGTGACTTTTCCGCAGCCAGCAAACAGGAGGAGACTGAGCCCATTTGGGTTGAGGTAATGGTGGACATCTTGTTGTCGCTGCTGACCCAGCAGAGCCGACACATCAGGCAGGTTTGCAAGACCGTCTTCGCCTCCATCTGCCCTCACGTCAACGCCGCCGCCCTCACCGCCATCATGGATGTAAGCCACAGCCCACAGCCCGCTTGTTCTTGATTGTCTGCCCTGGCGACTTCACTCAAGATGTTCATTTTGCGTGTGCAGGTCCTGGATCCGGATAAAGACGACGAGGAGGACGGCCGTGTGCTCGTTGTGGACGACGCCAAGAAGAAGAAACCGGTGAAGAATGATGATGATGATGATGATGAGGAGATGGTATGTCATATTCATTTTCCTTCCTCCCCTTCTTTCTATTTCCCATTTACCTGTTGTCCTAACCTTTGTCGTTTTTGTTCCTAAAAAGGAAGATGAGTCCGACGAGTCTGACGATGACTCTGACGAGGATGAGAATGAAGAAGCCATGGAGGACGAGGAAGTGGACCAAAACTTCAAACTCGAGCTGATGAAGGTGCTGCAGCAGAAGAACGCTTTGGTGAGGCTTTTGAATCGAGGAAACCTCAGATCGGCGGAGGGTCATGTGTTTAGAGTTACGTGGGTATAATGTTAACTTTCCCCACTCGAGGGCGCCATTGACAATATTTTCTGTGAGCTAGGCCGCACCTACCAACCAACCTTTCTTCCATCCTTACCATTCTCCTGACCTAAACCTACCTCATCATGAGACCTACCTATCTACACATTTCTTAGAATCCTGCCTTCCTGAACAACCTACCTCAATCTAGAAACCTTCCTTGCTCCCTTCATTTTTTTAACTTAATACTTAAACTTGATGCTTCCTTGTTTCCTTTCTTGCCACTGACTTAATCCTACCTTCCTTCCTGACTGACTACATCATAAGAACTCTTCAAGCTAAGAAATCCATCTAACTATTTTGACAACCCATGATCAGAATACAACAATATACAAGCAGTTTCCAAGGTCGCCCGCCCAATTTTCCAGAAATTTTCTGAGACCTAAAATATGTTGACGTGGACAAAAGGCCAAACTGTATATAAAATGTGCACTTCTAAAGTGAAACCTGTGATTATGACATCAAAGTGCTTTTCCAGGGCACGGAGGAGGACAGCAGCGACGATGACCTCGATGATGATGCCATGATGGAGCTGGACAAGAGCCTGTCAACGCTCTTCTCTGAACAGAAGAAGAAGACCAAGGCCAAGAAGGACGGCAAGACCAAAATTCAGAAAGAGAAGACAATGTTGTGCGATTACAAGATCAAGGTAGGTTTAGGAATAGCTTCCATCTAGGTCATAATTGACTTTAAAAAAATGTTTTAATCTTTTTCTTATTGATTTTGTAGTTGCTAGACCTGGTGGAGGTGTTTGTGGTCCGGCAGGGTGGCAGTCCTCTAGTCCTGGGCCTTTTGGAGCCTCTACTGTACATGATCGAACGATTGATGAGGTCAGGCAATGAGCAGCAGGTGCAGGACTTCCTACGCAGGGCGGCGGACATTTTCAAGTAATTTACACTGTCTGTGTTTGCAGTTAGCTCCTACGACAAAGCCCTCCTCATTTCTTCTGTTCCGTCTGCCATCTTTGTAATTTGTAGGAACCAACTATGCAGGTCCAAGGTGTACTGCAAGGCTACAGAAGACCGACAGGAGGAGCTTCACAACCTCCTTGACAAGCTGATGACGAAAGCGCAGAAGTTGCCTGAGTCCTCTGTGTGCCTCTACTATTTTAGGTAATAATAATAATTATGAAACTGGTGATGGGGGCTATTTTTTTCCCTTAATGTTCTGACCCATTTTTCCTGGAATGTTCAAACAAAGTGCCTTCCTTCCTGTGCAATTTCAGACATTGGCATGCAACTTTTTATTTTTTAGTTCGAGTTTGTTTACTTGGTCAGCTAGCGTTTGTATCGCCGCGTTAGCATTAGCTTGTGGCGCAATGTAAACACCGACGAGTAAAAAAGAGGCGAACTCACGTGGCGAGTAGAATGGCTTGCAGTTTAAAGACAGCGACTCCAGGTCCGGGCTGCAGTGTGCGTCGAGCTTCGTGACATCAGTGCACCATTCTTCGTTGATATAGAAGCAAATCCCACCACCTTTCGATTTCCCTGATTGCTCCGCGTCGCGGTCGGCTCGGAGAAGGCGGAAGCCGGGAAGATGTAGCGCGGAATCCGGGTGGCGGTCACTGAGCCAGGTTTCAGTGAAGCAGAGCGCAGCAGAGCTTGCAAAGGTCTTGTTGGTCTTCGTGAGGAGGAGAAGCTCATCCATCTTGTTTGGCAGAGATCGTAGATTAGCAAGATGGATCGATGGGAGCGGGTTCGAATCCACGTTGCCGGAGCTTGACGAGCACGCCGCTCGCTTCCCCTCCTCCGACGTCGTTTCCATGCGCCGTACAGCGCCGCCGCTCCGCTCGCGACTAGCTCCAAAAAACTTTGTGGATTTTCGTGTGCTGGTGAAAAAAGTCCGAGCGTCGACTCCCCAATGCTAAGCAGCTTTTCCCTCGTGTAAGTAAGCCGCGTAGGGTCGCCAAAAACTAACGAAAATGCCAAAAACAGGTACAATACTAGGGAGCGTGTAACCGAGGCAGCCATACCTGTCGGCGCCTGATGACATATGCTGAGCCTTTCAAGGCAATTTTGTGTCGAGCTATATAACTGATGACTGGCATTTCTTTTTTTGGAACCTCTATCTGTGCACTTTGTTTGCAGTGCCGCCCTGTATATTGTCAAAGTGTTGCGAGGACCGCTAGCCGCCGAAAGCAAAGATGAGGTGGCCGAGTCCAAAGCTGCGGCAGATGTATGTAACTCTTTCTTCCTAAAATGAAGCGACACTTTTGAATCCTTAATCCTCAATTGCAGCTCATTTTGCGGTGTATATTCCGATTTTTCTCATGATCGCACTGTGCCTCGTTATCATTACTGGTCCTGTGTTTGCGTCACAAAAAGCACAAGTTTTTGGAATGTGTCTTTTTAAATCAGAGTGTCGTAGCAGTTCAGTCCACCAATTTTACTGCTTGGCTTTGGGCATGTCTGTGTTAATGACATTTTACAGTCACATAAGCTGGCCATGAAGTGAAAGGTAAAATGAAAAGGCGTCTACTAACTTATGCTCTGATGCTTAATTAAGTTGTTTTTATTTTTATTTTAAATCAACCACTTTGTTCTTGTTGCTGGGTCACAAAGTGGGTCACTGCAAGATAATTTGGGCCATCCTCAGCTGATTGCTATAAAGTTGATAATCACTTAAGTGTCTAATAAGATCCACAATAATAACACTCATTTTTGTCTGTTTAGTACATGTATTGACCCTATGAGCAAATCAAGGAGGTCAGCATAATTTATTTCAAGCTAATTTCTGGTCATTTATGGTTTGTGTGTGTGTGTGTGTGTGTGTGTGTGTGTGTGTGTGTGTGTGTGTGTGTGTGTGTGTGTGTGTGTGTGTGCGTGCGTGCGTGTGTGCGCGTGCAGTTGTGTTTCATGGGCAACGTGGACGTTGAGCGGGTGGCCGGCATCTTTCGGGAAGCACTCTGCTTCTTCATGGGTCACAGGAAGAGCCCCCTGACCACCCAGATGTTTACAGACATGTTCGCCAGATATCCGGTGAGTGATTGCGGAGCAACAGATGTTTTGTCATATGGCAGCGCTAATTAATACAACGTGTGTGTGTGTGTGTGTGTGTGTGTGTGTGTGTGTGTGTGTGTGTGTGTGTGTGTGTGTGTGTGTGTGTGTGTGTGTGTGTGTGTGTGTGTGTGTGTGTGTGTGTGTGTGTGTGTGTATAACATGCAGGTTTTGTGTGTTAAATTACTCGACACGGCAGTGGAGTACATCACATCGGGCATCAGAGAGCACCAACAGGTAATCTTGCTTCCGAACTGGAATTTGTAACTTCATATTCAAGTCAGCACTTTGCTAACATTTTAGATTGTGTGTGCAGGGCCAGGCGTGTGTGTTGGTGCTGCGCGGCATGCAAAACAGAGATGTGCAGAAACTAATGAGCGGTGCGCCGTGGTTGGAGTTCTGCACAAAGGTGATGGCCCAGCTCGTTGTGGTGAGTCGGCGCTTTGCCCTTTGCTGGGGATATCACTTGTTGCTAGGCAGATTTCACCCATTATTTGTCTTGCCTAAAAGGCTATTTAACAGAAAAAGAAACTCAGACAGATAGGCTTCTTTTCCGTACACATTCATAATTGAATCGCTGCTCTTTATTAAATATATAATGCAAATAGAAAGCTTCCCTAATGGGTTCTGCCACTGATGCAGAGTTGATTATATCAGCTACTATCTCCTCAGGCTTTCAAGCTGGAAGGTCAAACGGACCGCAAGGCTCTGCGGGAGAAGGTAGTGAAGACTCTGGAGCTGTGTCACACCCTGCTCAAACACATCCCCCGGCAGGTATGTCATAGTGAAGTATAAGCAAGATTAAAAAAAAAAAAAAAGAGGAGGGGTAAAGGTCACACATCCAGTATCCGTGTCTGTGATAGGAGCTGTCCAAGGACCTGGAGTCTCTCAAGAGCGCCCTGCAGTCCGTCCCCGAAGTCTTCGCCTTCAAGAAGACAGGCCAGCTGGAGGACACCTACTGGGCTGTCATGAGACACTTTGGAGTCATGTGAGTGCCGTGGGCGGAAAATGGTGGACACACGTTGGTATCAATCACAGAAAAGGTGCACGTACCATCTGTGTGGTTCTTTTTTCCCCCTCTGATGCATTTAATTGAAATGGATTATTGACGCTTCCCCAATTTTAAAAAAAAAGCCAATTGCCTCCAGATGCCACAAGATGGCGGCAAAGCACTACTTTTCTCTAAAGAGAGCTCTTCAACTCAATTCAACATGGGTCACTACATGATGGTGCCAAAGTAAAAACACTGAAGAGTTGAATTTATCAGTAAGTAATGGAGGATAGTTGACCCCCCGCCCCCCTCCATTTCTCTTGACTGACACCAAAAGTGACATCAGCTTCTCCTATCGGGTCTCTACAGACCTTCAGGTGATGGAGAGCGTATTCCAAGTCATCTTGTTTATCTTCGCCATTCTCAGGAAGCCAAAAAAGGAGAAGATAAACCCCGCCAAGGATGGTGGCCAGCTGCCGACACCGCAGCAGCCTGCCAAGAAACCAAAGGGCTTCCTGCCAGAAAGCAAAAAGAAGAAAAAACGCCCCCGGCCCGTCTTGGAGCCCGCCGCCGCTGCAGCCAACTTGGACCCGATGATGGACAAAGCCGTAGTAGAAAAAGGACAAAGCAAGAAGAATAACAAAAAAAAGACAAAGCGGGTGGCAGACGGCGCGCTAGCGTCACAGGCCAGCCCGGCCAAAAAGAGCAAATTGCAAGATGACAGGAAGTTGGTTAAAAAGAAGAAAAACAAACAGAAGAAAGATAAAGGAGGTCAAATATAAAGGTTGGGCTCTTAAATAAGTTTTTTTTTTTTTTGTCCATCAACCTATTGTTTTTTTTTTTAATTGTTTTTTTATCATGAGCCCCAAGAGTGTAAGGATGAGTGTGCTTATTTTTCTAATACTTTTATTTGGAAACAAAACAAACATACCACAATAAACCCTTTTCTCCTCCTGGAGATTCATCATCACGTTGCACCCACTCCTCAACCTTTTATGTGTTATGCAACATTAATTAGATGTGTGAGATTGCAAACAAGCAGCAGCGGTGGAAGCTGCCACAACACGACTCCTTTTGCATTTGGAGCCATTTGATGGTGGTAGTCGCGGACACTCTGCATCATAATAAGTGTTATGATTCCAAGTTGGAAAATAATAAGCTGTCTTTTAAAGACAGCAACAAACAGAAATAGGGGAGGGGAAAGGTATGAATGTGTAGATGCGCTGTCACTGAGACAGAATTCCACAGAATAAAGGGGTATCATGTGCGAATGTTTTTTTTTTTTTTAATCAGGGATCGTTCCATGTTGATGATGTAAGCCAGACATTTTTAACACTTTAACCGTTTTTCTTGTCGCCAAGATATTTCAAGGATGTCCTACAGTATATTTGATATTAAAGTCACTGTCCCAATTCCATCGGAATGTCATCTTATTGTTCATTTTGTTTTGGCCAAAAACGAAACTGTAGTTGATCCGGAAAATATCCAGTGTCTTATCTAAATGAAAAATGTGCACTGCGCTAAGTCAACCAAGTGGTGAAAAGGAGCTCATGGAACTTTGTGAAAAATGATCTCCGCGCGGGGTTTGACGTTGCGCCGCTTGATTCCAACAAACAAACAAAAAGGGGCGCAATCACGCCAAAGCCTAATTTGGCTGTCACAAGGCTGATGTAGTGCTCCCAACAATGGATGAGCGTACTCCGAGTGAGGCCTTACTGCCATAAATCCACCAGACTTGTCACGCAAGCCGCTGCCTCATCCATCACCGAGCCCATTTGGGCCGCGGAAACGGGAGCTCGTCCCATGCTCTACCTCTTGTTTGGACACTGCGTGAAGTGGCCCGAGTGGGAAGTCGCATCTTGATGGACGTTTAAGAACATCTGGTAACCCTGTGACACTTCCCCTCCTTGGATGATGCGTTTGAGACGACTGGGAATTTGAAACGATCCCATTTGTAGATTCCCAAAGTGTGACCTGACTGTGTTTTATGCATCCATTTTCTGTACACACTATAATTTATTTTCCAAACACATTTGCTGGGTAGCAGATTGGGTTATTTTTAGTGAAGGTTGGGTTAGTTATTTAAATTAAATATGATTGGGTGGGTTGCTCCGTGAGCCGTCACCTTACCGTGGTGGAGGGGTTTGTGTGTCCCAATGATCCTAGGAGCTAAGTTGTCTGGGGCTTTATGCCCCTGTCAGGGTCACCCATGGCAAACAGGTTCTAGGTGAGGGACCAGACAAAGCACGGCTCAAAGACCCCTTATGATGATTGAAATTAATGGATCTAGGTTTCCCTTGCCCGGACGCGGGTCACCGGGGCCCCCCTCTGGAGCCAGGCCTGGAGGTGGGGCTCGTTGGCAAGCGCCTGGTGGCCGGGCCTACACCCATGGGGCCCGGCTGGGCTCAGCCCGAAGAGGCAACGTGGGTCCCCCTTCTCATGGGCTCACCACCCATGGGAGGGGCCAAAGGGGTCGGGTGCAATGTGAGCTGGGCAGCAGCCAAAGGCAGGGACCCTGGCGGTCTGATCCTCGGCTGCGGAAGCTAGCTGTAGGGACGTGGAATGCAGGGAAGGAACCCGAGCTGGTGTGTCGTGGTAAAGAAGGAGCTGAGCCAAAGGGCGAAGCTCTCAATTTACCGGTCGATCTACGTCCCAACCCTCATCTATGGTCACGAGCTATGGGTCGTGACCGAAAGAACGAGATCCCGGATACAAGCGGCCGAAATGAGTTTTCTCCGCAGGGTGTCCGGGCTCTCCCTTAGAGATAAGGTGAGAAGCTTGGTCATCCGGGAGGGGCTCAGAGTAGAGCCGCTTCTCCTCCACATCGAGAGGAGCCAGATGAGGTGGCTCGGGCATCTAATTAGGATGCCTCCTGGACGCCTCCCTGGTGAGGTGTACCGGGCATGTCCCACTGGCAGGAGACCCCGGGGACGACCCAGGACACGCTGGAGAGACTATGTTACCCAGCTGGCCTGGGAACGCCTCGGGATCCGCCAGGAAGAGCTCAAAGAAGTGGCTGGGGAGAGGGAAGTCTGGGCTTCCCTCCTAAAGCTGCTGCCCCCGCGACCCGACCCCGGATAAGTGGTAGAAAATGGATGGATGGATGGATGGGTGGTTTGCGTCAGGAAGGGAATCCAGTGTAGAACGTGTGCCAAACCTATCACGTTAGTATTCGAAAATGTTGGTTAAAAAAAATTAAATATGGGTAGTTTAAACCCAAATCTTGACCCAACTTGCTCAGTCAAATCCTCAACACAATGTGCTGGATATAAATAAAGCACTATTGGCTCAATCCATTTAGACCCAACGCTGGGTTAGCTGTATCATTCAGTTTGTAGGAAATAAAACCGGGCCCACCTGACTTCAGATATGCATATTTAAACTGGCACCAAGTTTTGACATCTTGGGATGCTCATTTTGCAGTGTGTATCTTGGCACCAGGGGGCAGTGTGATATATACATACATAAAGTACAGCGCGTAGATGTGAAGTTGAAACACAAATAAGACTCGTAGCAGGCGATGGCGACCGGCCCGCCTACGTTTGGCGGAAATCCGCAGAGAAATGAATACTGGCGCCCATTGAAATGCGTTGAAGGTGGGCAAAACAGAAACTTTGTTTGTTACAAACCCCGCACAAAATCTTCAAAAAACACAGACCAACATACGTTTTCCACGAAAAATGGATGGGTGGGACAAAATGCGGGGGTGACGGGAATCTTCGCTTGGGAACACACGGGTTCCTAATGAGGGGGTCGGGTTTATTAATATTAATCGATTTTTTTCGGAAGATAAATATATGCCTGTAAGTATTGTATTCTCTGTCTTCGTGTGTCACGACATTTTTTGGTCAAATATAAGTTAATTTTATTTCGAACTACTGTACTGTGATATGATGCTAGTTTTGTTAGCGAGTTTATGCTGTTTTCATCATGTGCTAGAATTAAGAGAGCAGACTTTCATAAGATAGTGAATGTCGTTTGGTTAAATACCCAATGTCTAATTCTCTTTCATTTTTAAAGCGAACTTCAACTTGAAGTGGCATTTAGCAGAATTATTCAAAATAAATCGTTCACTATCTGGACAAACTGCTACTAATACTCACTGCCACCATAGTTAGCACTTGTAACTCAAATTTTTGCTTGCAATTAAAGACAAAAAAATCAGAAAAGCAAACTCTTAAAGATGGTCTCTCGTAGTATGAGGTACCACCGTACTAAATTGAGCTTTGCTTATCCAGTGATGGAGGCTTTTAGCAAGGCCCACTTGTTATTCTCTCCAAGTGTTTGTTTCCTTCAGATGACGCCTGGCTGAAAAAGGGCCTGTTGGAACGAGTCGGCGACAAATCATCTAATGAACCCTGACAGCAGCTAGAGGATGAAGGGAGGAGGAGGCGGCCCAACGGCGTCCTCCGTGTCCCCCTGCGCAACATTCGGGAAGCAATCTGCTAATGTGCCTTGAAGAACAATGGTGGCAAAGTTAAATGGCGGTAAGATCTGAATTCATGCCTTTGCCTTATGAAGTGTTCCCACTTGGATGCGCCAGTGTTTTACAAGGACATCTGATAAGTGTTTATGATCCAATTTGTCTTCGAGCGTGGCCTTTCAACGGTATTATTCGGCTCAGACTTGAAGTATGTTGACCTCCGCCACCACAGGTGGCGCTATGCCTGCCCTATGCATCTTTGACTTGACGGACTTCGGTGTAAAATAGTTTATTTTAATAATAAAACGATAGTCATTCATTAACCAGATATTTGTTAAAATAAATAAATAGATAATGTACAGGTCAACTAGTTTATTTTACTCATTTATATTTTTATTATAAAACTGTACAATGCTCAATCCACAAAACTGATTTTTGCAAGGCCGCTAGAAGTTTAAAAAAAAGAAAATAAATCAGTGTTTTATTGCGAGAGAGTTCTGCTTTTCATGAAAGTCTAAACCCACACAACATTGTTCTATGTTAAAAATAAACCTAAAGCCTCAGAGGAGTCGACCCACTGCCTGGCCAATCAGCTCCCAAAGCCAAATCTATCTCATGTCTCCTGGGAAGCCAAAAGCCTTTAAAATGATGAAATGAGGCTACATGCAAAATCTAGGCTTTTCCCACATGAAAATGAAAACCTACATGAATTTTCACTGCTTAACAGGTTGCATCCTTCCACCCATGCTTGGTATTTTCCATCCATTCTTCCTTACTGACACGGTACCTTTACTGGTTGACTCCTTCCTTCCATTTCTTACCACTCGGTACTGATCACCCACCTTTATGTCTTGATCAGTCCTTTCATTTATTTTTGGTAGCTAAATTCTTTCATGACTTTTCCATTTTGGTCACTGTCCTGTGAGCTTACATAACTGTGTCCATTCCTTGTCGATGACCACCTCTATAACTGTCCTTGGACACTGGATTCAAACCATTCTGTTCCATAGTCCTTGAAAAGTTGAAAAGACTGTGACTGCCCTCCATCCGCTTCTGATCACCCACTTTCATTACTGTCATATCACCCGCGGGTGCCGGCCTCCATCAATTCCTCAGTGGCTGACCTCCATTCATCCTACGAGCTAACCCATCCAATCTTAATCACTCACTTTCATTTCCATAATATATTGTATGATCGCTGAACTCCGTCCGTTCCTTGGTGCCTGACCCCCATCCGTTCCTAATCACCCACCAACATTACCGCCAAATATATTTCATCATGTTCACTTTGGATCTTTTTTTCAGAGCGAAGTGTTGTTTCCTTCGATCCTGGCTTACCCCTGCTTATTCCTGGCCATCGACGACCTTCTCCCCTTCCTGACCTTCATCTATTCTTGGCCATTTTCCCATCAGGACAGAGTTCTTCCTGCTATCTCTTCTTTCTATTCCTGGCTCACTTGACCTCCACATTCATATTCCCTGGTCATTTTCCCCCCATCCATTACTAGTCACTTAAGCCGTAGCTAATATCGGTATATTATTTTCCCGCTGACACTCTGTCGGCTTCATCCTTCTCAGCCCTACTTAGTGTAAAATGTGCCAAGGGGATATGTGTTCATAAATCGTGCTTGTAAATAAACATACGTGTCAAGGAGATGCGTGTTTCGGATCATATCCGTCGCCGCTCGCCAGGATTTGTTCTTATTCCATAAGAGTGTTCAGTTTTTACTGCGTCATTAACGCATTGATGGAGGCCACATGTACATGACATGTTTCGACATTGATTATCTCCCCGCCGATTTATTCCCAAATTGACAGCCGAGAAATAACTTTGTTCCCTTGCACTCATGGCAATGAGGTTATTGTGCAGCTAGCAGAGCCAGGATCCTGCCCAAAAGGCAACTTTTTAGTCCCGACTCTTTTATTTAGCTGAGGGACAGTTGGCTATGTAGCATCCTGGTACCGGGCCAACTCGAGGCCTATGCCAATTTTGTTTCCTCTGACCTCCAGCAAATCATACTGTGACGCCATTTAAAAAGGGGAGGGTGTAACCTTCAAGTCAATAAATCAGAGGGAGAGATGAATGGTAATGTCACGACGGACAGACGCCGTTCCAATCTGCTTTGTGTTTGACGGGGGGGCTTTTTGTGCACACCGGCATGTGCTCCCTCAAGAAGGTCATTTGTCAAATTGCATCCGAGTGGTTCCATAACAAAGGAAACGCTGGAAGGAATTTTGGAAATTGAACAAAACATCGCTGCCCTTTAGGATGGCAAAATTCCTTGACTATTCCAAGTTGGAAATGCTCCAATTATTAAATATAAATAATAATTAAGCAAAGATATTTAATAAATTATAAATTATATACATATATGTGTGTGTGTGTGTGTGTGTGTGTGTGTGTGTGTGTGTATATATATATATATATATATATATATATATATATATATATATATATATATATATATATATAGAGAGAGAGAGATTTGCATTTGCCATTTTGTTGAATTTCCCCACCAAAACTCAAATTTTGACTTTTTGGCAAATTTCACCGAAAACCTAATTTTGTAAGAATTGAGAGAGGAGTTTTCCACCATAATTTAAAAAGTAAGTGTGGAGATTGAGTCTGAAATGTTAAAAATTGTGTATTTACGAGGTTTTGTTACAAAATTCCTCTCTGGGTTTTTTTGACAAATTTGATTGAAACTCTAACTTTGCATTTCCCATTTCTTGATGTAAAAATTGCACTCTGGATTTGTTCTAAAATTCAAAGTTTTGCTGAAATTCCCCATAAAGTATCCATAACTTGAACTTTTTTTTCATTTATGTTTGAGAAAAAGTGACTCCAGCCGTAGGCTGTTCACCTCACCTCAGTAACTAAAACTTGCACACTTTGCTGAATTTTCTTCCTCTCATCTCCCACTAGCTGAGCAGGCTATAATGATGCCTAACCGTTTTTTCATCCAAGTGGAAGGAATGTCGACAATTGAAGCCAGACAGATGAAATGCCCGTTTACGCCTCAATATTTATTTATAAACTCTAAATACTACATACAATATATTCCTTGTATAAGGCAGATTACAGAAAACATTCCTCAAGATGTCATACATGTACAGTGAACAAATAGAATCCATGACTCTATGTATAGGCCCACTATAATATCTTACTTTAGATAGAATTTACAAAGAAACAAAAACTGCTGCTTAAAGAATCACGACATGAATGTCAAATATCAGCACTCAAACGCTACGCTACTATCTTGACGCGCGGAAGAGGAAAAAACAAAAAGATCTTATGTGCATTATTACAGCCAAAAAGTCTTGCATAACTAGAGCTAAGATGTCTAAAACAGACATTGGAGCACTTCAAGTCACCTAATTGAAGGTAAGAAGGAAGAAATACTACGATGCCCAAACAAAGAAGCCTACATGTGTATATGTGCAGTTTATGCACTGCCTAACAGCACCACGACATCCATTAAGAGTCTAACTACATACTGCTAGTGTGTCACAGGACATGCCAAGGAAGATCAGCTAAGCCATTACGACGCGTGTGTGTGTGTTTGTGTGTGTGTGTGTGTGTGTGTGTTGTGTCACTACGTGTGAATAATTCAACACAATTGTGTGTCACATTCCGGAGAGGAGTTAAAATTTAAATGTCTCCGGAGTTTAAAGAAGCTTCGAGAGGGAGGAGGCGGTCTGAAGAGAGGCAGAGAAAGCGACTGGTTCTGAGGAAGACACTCTGCAGCGGGCATATCCGGGGTTCCACAGAGGGTTCGCGTACACGAATCCGAAGAGATGTTGCTTATGCCAAAACCAATTTCATTTTTGGGTTAAGATAAGCGGTTAAATGGGCCGATGTCTCAGCTTGTCTTCTGGGTGACGAAGCAAAGAGTTTTACAGTTTTTTTCCCTCGTTCCTCCAGCTTTGTAATGTTCTGTTTAATGTTTCATGTTTACAGCTCATTTAGGCTCCTTGTATGTATAAAAATAGCCAGCGAAACATCTTATCCAGTACAGTGAATCCCTCGGATAGCAAAATTGCGCGAGTAATTGACACTCACCCAAAAAGGTTTTATAGATGCCACAAAATGGTGTCAAGGCACTAATTGTGTCTTACCGAAGCTCCTCCGCTTGCTCCAACATAGTTCCTTGGTGCCAAGATGGCCTTAAAGCAGTTACGTTTGTCTAAATTAAGCTCCTCAACTCACTTCAACACAAGATGGCGGCGAGGTTTGGGTAGCGGTATGAGAATCCGTGGTCACACGGCACAAGTCACTCTCACTTTCCACTGTTTTTCCATCAGATTGTTTTATATTCATGGCCTAGAAGTTTTTGTCATACAAGGTTATATGTAGTGTTTGGTGTCGCAAGCAATTGACACCCCCACGAAAAAGTGTTATAATTTTAATGATTAAACAGAGATGCCACAGAATGACTGCAAAGCACTACTTCTGTCTCAAAGAATCCCCTGCACTCATATCAACATAGTTCCTTGGCACCAAGCTGACACAACATGGTGACAGACCGCCACATGAATCTCCTCAACTCACTTCAACCAAGTTCCTTGGCGCCAAGATGCCACAAAATGCCATCAAAGCAATTATTTTATATTAGACATTGCTTTGGCCTGAGCACTGAAATACTCATTTAATTTTTCTGTGAGTGAGTTTGCTGGGCGGTGTAATACATGGTCACAGGGCAGAAGAAAGCACACTCATTTTATATGTGTAGTTTGTAGTATATTTATGGTTTACGCTATTGGTCGGCATTTATTTAAATGTAAAAAATTTGGGTGGTGTCAATTACTGACATTTTTTTCTCGCTATTTGAGACAGAGTTATGGTGAGATATTGAATGAGGAACTCCTGAATATTTTCCCCAAAAACAATGTCGTGGTTCCTTTGCTCGGGACTCCTAAAAACAATCTGCCGGCCCCAATCGGACCCCCATGATGGACTTTGGACCCCCCTGCTCTAGTGCAATGGTTCCCAACTACTATGCAGCAAATTACTTATGTACATCAAGTAATTTCTTCCTCTATCTTTGCCAGCGATGATATTGTGACAAGCAGAACAGTGAATTGATCGTCGACTTTTTGTGACCATTTTGGTCATGTGTAAGATTTTTATTTTGCTTATCTAAAATACAGTCGTGCCTTGAGAGACGAGTGCCTTGAAATTTTTCAAGGTACGAGCCAGTATTTTGATCGTTTTCTTTGTTTTGTTTTTTTTTTTTTTTGTCTGTAGGTACGGACAAAAATTGGCATGATGAATACACATCAGACCCCCACTGCTCTTTGATGACAGCAAACTTCCCATCACCCCGGTCACCATTTAGATTTCCTTGCAGTGGAAGGATAATACCAGTTGGTGGCAGTAATGCACCATTCAGGTTTGCCCACAGACCCCACAGAAGAAGAACCAAAGACAATACTTGAGGTACATTTGTTTTTGTGCCCTATTTTCTAGGGTTGCAGGTTATATGGCGAACAAAGAGTATTACTGTGTGTACAGTAATGGGGGGGCGGTTGCGTTCCAATCATTTCAGTTTGGAAAACCGATGTGGGATAGGAGTGTCTTGGTATACATGAGTGGTGCGGGACAGTGGCGTGCAAAGGTGCCCCCCCCCCTTCACCCCGGCAGTGGGAATATTTCAATTGGCAGCTAACTGTTTTTACTTGGCAATAAAAGCGACGCGTATGAAGCACAAATACTACCCCCCCATCAAATACAGTTTAAAACACGGCTGATATATATCAATGATATATCCTCACCCCCTCCGCAATAAAAACAATGCCCTCCCCCGGGCATCCAATGTGCTTTGCACGCCACTGGCCCGAGAACATTTTAAACTAGACATAGTAATGTGGTCATGAACCAAATTAAACTTCTATCTCAAGGCACCAGCTGTATGTCGTGGCTCAATAAAGGTTGTGAGTCACTGCTCGAATAAGCGTTTTTGTGTGTGTGTGTGTGTGTGTGTGTGTGTGTGTGTGTGTGTGTGTGTGTGTGTGTGTGTTTGTTTGCGTGTGTGTGTGTGTTTGGACTATCGTACAGGCCTGCTATGCTCACTATTCTGCATGAGAATCATTGACAAGCAGCAGCAGAGATGGATGAGAGTTCTTTGTGCCTTATTGCTTTTTCCTGTTTATTCCACAGTCTCGTTCCCTGAGTTTAGCAGTCCGCGGGGGCTTCGCCGTGCTCCACCGGATCGTTTCCGTGCTCCTCCACCTCCACCGGCTCCTCCTCCTGGTGCACAGCACACCGCACCGGGCGGGCAATGACGCACGGCCGCGCCGCCCCGCCTGCAACCGCCGCCGCCCTGCGACTGTCGCGCTCGTACTCCTCCTGCGCTCTCTGGATCTTACGATTCTTCAGCCTCCTCTTGTGGAAGTGGAACGTTGCCACGGAGACGAGCACGACGCCTGCCAGGGCAGCCACCAGCACCAGTAGGGCCAGCGTAGATGACAGCGGCGGGAATACAACGCTCAGCTGCTCCGCGCATGTGCCGTTGACACCCAGGCTCAGGCACCGGGGAGCCGGGGAGGACGGGGGGGTCAGGGGTGGCATCCGGCCAGCGGGAGCCTTCGTGCTGCGAGTACTGGGGGACGCTCAACGCGGGGAAGCCGGGCCGCGCATGCGCTCACCTATTGGGAGACAAGCGGAAAACACACCCGCTCAAAAAGCAGGCAACCATTTCACAGTCAAATCTCACAACTTGCAATTTATTCTCTAAGTTGCAACCCCCCTTTTCATAATCATTTCCTCAACAAAAGGCTTACCTGGCGTAAAAGTCAGTGCAGGGACCAGTCCGTGCTGTTGTATGTGAGCGCAGTGACGCATTTCAGGAGGATGAGGATGATGATGAGGGTGATGGTGGTGATTATGATGGAGCTCACACCATCTAGCCAGGAAGTCTCTCTTGTCCTAATTGCCGCAATCCGCTCAATGTGCACCCCTCGCACGGCGTTGGTAGTCTCTGTCAGCGCGCATAGAGAGCTGTCCAACAATGAGCAGAGCTGGAGCGAGATGAGGAGGAAGAAGAAAAAAAAACCCTCCTCCCTCCCCTACTTCCTCCTCTTCTGCTGCTCCACTCAGCATGTGAATGAGGAGCTGCAGCTGCATAAAAGCTCCACTGGCAGCTGAGCCCCCCGCCCCTCCCCCCTTTTTTTTCAAGTAATGATTAATTCTGCTTACAAGCATCCAAAAGTGATGCTTCTTACAATACGGTAGGTTCACCCTGGAGTCAAATGATAAGTGAAGTGAGCGTGAGGTAAATTAGCTTCTCATAAAGGACCACAATCAGTGTGGTAGCCAGTTGGCTTTCCCCAAGGGTGCGGTCAGCTTGAAGCACATGAGTGGAAAATAATTCGTTTTGGGGATGCTGGTTGACCCCTGAGGAAATAACGTAAGAAGAATGAATCTGTAATCTGTCACCCGCTGTCAAAAAACCTTTAACAGTCGAGCCATGCTATTCACAGGGGATAGTGACCGAGCATTGAATTAATCACATTTTGAGTGGAAAAAAGGCATTGAAGGATTGGGAGATTATAAAAAAAAAAACAACAACAACACTGGCATTTTATTGGGAATAAACCACAATTTCATGTTTTCCGTGGAAAAAAAAAGGGTTTGGATCCCTCTAAAAGTCTACAAAAATATTGGGGGGGGGGAGAAATCCAACTACAAGTATGTGGTGGTCCACTGAACAGACAACTCAAAACATTTGTATTTGAAATTAATGGAAATTCCAGATGTTGGTGGTCATCAATTGGCATCAGTTCGACGCAGATTTTTAATATTTGCGAGTCGGCTTGGTCCATATTCCCCGGCGGTCACAGCTTCTCGGTAATCCACTGTAATAGTAGTTGTTCATCGCTCAGGATAAATAACATATGCCTTTAAGTATTCTTATATTATCTACATGTGTTGGTCCAATGTTTGTGTTTAAAATATTTGTTGTTTAAGGCATTTTTGGGGTGTGGGGGGTTCACTATATTGAAGGCAAGGAGTTCTTCATCCCTTTAGCCGTTCCTTCCTCCCTCTTCCATCCTTGCTTCCTTTTCATACTCCCCACTCTCCTCCCTCTACTTCCTTTTTCTTTCTTCCTTTCATGCCCTCCTTGTGGTGTCCTTTCCTTCCGATCATCCTTCTCTCATTCCTTCCTGACATCTTTCCTTCCTTCACTTTTTTTATGACAAATCTTCTCATTTGTTTTCAGAATTGCTGAGTGATCTGCATCAAATTCTGTGACAGGCCTTCGATGACCCTTGTGCTATAGGTTTCGGATCCCTTGCTTCAGCTAAAGGTACACATTCTCCATTAATTTATGTCGCCGTTAAATCATATTAGTCTAAAAGGCCACCCTGCTTGTTGGTATGCCATAGCAAAAAACAAGGGGAAAAAAAAGATTCTCACAGTCATTTCCCAGTCGTTTCTGTGGCTGTTGCCAGCAGGCCTCCATGAAAAATGGATGGACCCCGGGAGTGTGTGAAGGTCCCTGGATGATGAACTCACTGTAGATAAGTACATGCTGAAACATTCATGCGACCATTCAGGCCCAGTTTAGCGTCGGGCATATGTTGGCAGGGCAGCTAATCGACGTGAACATCGCACTCATTTAATATTCATGGAGCGCCAAAGTGTTTTTTTTTTTTCATGCCAAAATTGTCATTAGCAAAAATCAGCATTTCAAGTATATGCTAGCTTCCACTGGAAGAGGTGGCCATCATTTCAAGGGAACAAACTGACTTTTGAAGTGCTTGTATACAAATCGTTGGGTCTCGAGAATGCCTGCCCACCCACAAAGTGTGAAATTAAACAACCAAGTGAATCTGTCGTGAATTTGCCGATTTCTGAAAAATGTGTCTGTGATCAGCTCGGCAGGAGGAAGATCCAGAGCCACTTTCAAGCGCCGTTTGCTGGAAAACACTCTCGGACACACTATCATATGGAGGCACTACAATGTATAAAGAGCTCCATCCTACCTACTGTGATGCCCCTGCAAGTATCATTTTCAAAGCCAAAAGGTAAGCAGAGCTGCATTTAGTTTTATTGCATGGATTTGCGTTAGTTTCTAATAAGCATCACTTACTTGATTGGTTAGTGAAGTTGTTGACGCAGGCTTTATGGAGGTGATGTGTCCATGCACCACATGCACTTTACACTATAAACCATGTACTGTAGTCTTGAAGTACTGCCACCATGAGTGGAAAAAATATATAAATATTTATACTTATGTAGGCTTGAACGAATGAAGGCTCATTTAGTGTGTTTGAAGGTACAAACTCTGGCGTGTAGACCGAAGCAAAAACTGTCTGTTAATATTTAAAGGTGCCGTCATTTTTGCGAAGTCTTCCCCGTGGCCTTTTAGTCACCTTGATGCGATTAATCACGCCGACAGTGGACACTTGGCAGTCAACGACTCCATCCAGATTGATTGATAGCACGGCACAGCGGGGATGCAGCGATACCTGGCCCGGTTCCCCTCTCCAGCGATGTTATGTCCATCGTAACATGTGATGGAAAAGACGTAAATGAGGCCTTTAAGATCGTTAGGAGTTTATGACGCGGAGGCTCAGATTTACAGCACAAAATGTTTGAGGTCAGCAAAACCTTCCCAACGCAAGTCAGCGCATTTGATGAAATGAATGAATGAAATGAATGTATCGCATCCCACCGCTTTGACCGAGTTATAGCCAAGCACCCTTGAGAGCAATAATCATGAGGCAATTCCCGATGAAAAAGGTTGATTGTTGATACACTTTGCAATCACAGCAATCTGCAAATAACAAGCTGGTCGACCGCCAATTTGTTTTGGAATAATGTTTTTGAGCCTGAAGGTGATATTGAGCAGAATAAAAATCCGATAATCGATTAATCAGGCGATTAAGTTAAAAAAAATAAAAACGTGGGGTTTTTTTTTGGCCCCTAAAAGTTTTCAATTAAAATGAATTACAGGCAGAACATTTGACTATTTTACATTACTTTGTGCTATTTGTTTGACACCAGAGAGAAAAATTTGCAAAAATGTGGCATATTTATTCCCTATTTTAAAATAGCTACAATCTGAAGATTAAATCAAACAGCAGATTGGTAGGCCCTATTTATTATATTATGGGAGTATCATTTGGCATCATTTGTGATTAGCACATCATATACCAGCTGAAGTTATTAGGCTACGGCAGGCATAGCAGGCGCTGCCTAATTTTGTCCTGTTTGTTGCCCGTAACTGCAAATTATAATGCAGCAGCTGCCATGATAGTGAAAAGACTGCACCCGTCTGCTCCGCGGAACCTATCCTCTCAGTGTTTCACTCAGCAATATGGAAAATATTGAAAGAAAATGATGTTGGTAGACAAGGATTAAGTGCAGAGATAACATTACGTCATGGATCGTAAATATTCAAATGAACAAGGTCTTTTCCTGGGCACATGGCCAACTCCCTCGTTGATAAGTACCGGTAGCCATCTTGCCATTAACATTCCTGCCACACCGCATTATGGGAATGTCCTCTCAGGTGTCCAAATGGACTCAAAGTGGTTTGGCGCCAGGAAAATGCTGCAAGGCCAAAAAGCAAAAGAGGAAATTGAAAAGAATTTCGCGTCAGGGAAAAGTTTGAGAGCCCTGCTGTACAATCTAGTGCAATTGTGCTTTCATTTTGTTTATATTAGACAGTATCAGCTCGATAACGGCATAATTTGCGCTGGCCTCTAACTAATCTTCAACAAATGTGGTACATGCCTGAGAGCTATCTGGAGTTTTGTGTCAGCAACATAGCAGTGGAAGTTGACTGAGTGCTGTCTGATATTTCTACCCAAAGGAAACAAGTAAAGATTTAAAAGTAGTGGCTCAAATATGGACCCCTGAGGGATTCCTTAGCTATGTTTTATCTGCTTTGACGATTTCTTACCATATTTACAAACAATAGATGAACAGAAAAGTATATTTTAAAATAGGTTATGACGGTTCGTCATAGCACGCACGCACGCACGCACACACACACACACACACACACACACACACACACACACACACACACACACACACACACACACACACACACACACACACACACACACATGCTCACACTCTCTCTGTATGTAAATGTGAGTAAGCTGCCCAAGTGACTCATTTGAATTAGCGGTAAACTTGATGACATATTTGATTGATGGTTTTAGTGTCTCCCACATTCTGCTTATAAAAAGCCTCATTAAGAGAGTGAAAGTCCATTTTTCTCCTTTCGAGAGCAATGAACCACACGCACTCTTCCTCCTCTTACCCTTCCTGACTGCAGCATTAGTGGCTCTGAGGATTGCGAATAAGCAGGCGGCTCCTGCATCTACATTCATGCGCGTTGTTGTCCAGTGTGTGTGTGTGTGTGTGTGTGTGTGTGTGTGTGCGTGTGCGTGCGTGTGTGTGTGTGTGTGTGCGTGTGTGTGAGAGAGTGTGCGCTTGATATCATACCGTACAAAAGAGATGCTGTGAAGCTGCAGGCCTCTCTCTCTCTCTCTCTCTCTCTCTCTCTCTCTCTCACACACACACACACACACACACACACACACACACACACACACACACACACACACACACACACACACACACACACATATATATATATGCATGGCTTATTTCCCAGCGAGTCTCTGTCAGCACAATTTCAAATTACTGTAATTGCAGAAAAAAACTGTTTACCACACTGGTACTTATATATACACACACACACACACACACACACACACACACACACACACACACACACACACAAAACACACAACTGAGCATTATACTTTCATTACGACACAAATGGCTTTTTGGAAGCAATGAATGGGGCGTGCAGAAAGGGGGGAAAAAAATTCCACAAATGGATTTATTGTATTTCTTAATGACTATGTCGTCGAGGATTTGTGTACACGTGCGTGTGTGTGTGTGTGTGCGCGCGTGCGTGTGTACGGGTGTTAAATGTGAATATTTTTCATCCTCAAACTGATGTTTTCCTCTAAACCATAGGTGTCAAACTCTGGCCCGCGGGCCAAATATGGTGTAATTGGCCCGCAAGGCAATACTAAATGACTATTAGAGCTGGCCCGCCGGTATTATACAGCGCATGTACCGCTAATACTACAAATCCCAGAATGCTCAGCTGGTGTTTTGGCGCCTCCCTCAGGACCAATGAACACTCTCTCCGTTGTTGATAGTATACCTCGCTACCTCACGCAACTACTGTCACCGCGCTACGTCTCCCAAAAATGTCAAAAAAAGGCAGGAAACAGGACCTTTCTGGACAGGTGGGAGACAGAATATCTGTTTATAAATCTAAAAGACAAACCTGTGTGTCTTGTATGTGGAGCCAACGTGGCTATAAACAAGGAGTACAATATGCGACGACACTATGAAACAAAACACCACGACAAGTACAAGGACATGGACACGACTCAGCGGCGCCAGAAAGCGGAGGAGATGAAAAGACGTTTGGCGACACAACAGACTATGTTTAAAAAAGCCACATTGCAAAGTGAGGCTGCTGTAGCAGCTAGTTTTATTGTGGCGGCAGAAATCGCGAAATCAGCGCGGCCCTTCAATGAGGGAGAGTTCGTGAAAAAGTGCATGATGAGAGTTTGTGATCTCGTGTGCCCAGAGAAAAAGAAAGCATTTTCAAATGTGAGCCTGAGCAGGAATACAGTCGCTGCTCGCTCATGTGATCTTGCCACCAACCTATTTGAGCAGCTGATCGAGAAGGGAAAAGATTTTGTTGCATTCTCCCTTGCTGTGGATGAGAGCAGCGACACGTGTGATACTGCCCAGCTGTCAGTCTTCATCCGTGGAGTGCACTCAAATATGTGTGTTACGGAGGAACTTTTGGGATTAAAATCACTGCATGGCACCACCACAGGAAATGACATATTTGAAGAGGTTTCCACCTGTGTCACTGAAATGAAGCTGCCGTGGGATAAACTTGTGGGACTAACGACAGACGGCGCGCCAGCAATGTGCGGTCAAAAGAGTGGACTGGTGCAGGTGAGCTAACTGTTTACCACTGCATCATACATCAAGAATCACTGTGTGGCAGAGCCCTAAAGATGGAACATGTTATGACATCAGTAACACAAGTAGTGAACTTTATAAGAGCAAAAGGTCTGAATCACCGCCAGTTCAAGTCTTTTCTCGAGGAATGTGGTTCAGAATACGAGGATGTGCCGTATCACACAGAAGTAAGATGGTTGAGCAGAGGGAAAGTAATGAACCGATATTTTGAGCTGCGTGAGGAAATATGTCAGTTCCTGGACAGCAAAGGGAAAGCCACTGTGGAGCTCCGTGAGCCAAAGTTTTTGTGTGAACTGGCCTTTCTGTGTGACATCACAAACCATCTCGATGCACTAAACCTGCAGCTTCAGGGGAGGGAACGTATCATCACGGACATGTACGCTGCAGTGAGGGCCTTTAAAACTAAACTGTGCTTTGTCATGTTCCGTAATTGGCAGCAGGTGGCGGGCGTTCACACCTGCTGCCTATTTGTCAGTGATTACACCTGCTATATCTAGGCACTCCGGCTTTCGACTCGTTGCCGGAGTATTGTATGCCGTGCCGGCAATAGATATTTGGAGCCCGTTTTGTTACGAGCATTGCTTGCGATCCGCAGTAGGGGGGCTCGCGCGTGTCGGTAACGATACCCCTGAAGTCATCTGCCTTGACGGAGTGCCGAGTTGCTATCACGATCGAGTTTTTATCAAGGATCGTGCCTGATCATTGCCACCGCACCGTCCGTACGATTGCGCCATCGACCTGCAGGTAGGTGCCCCGCTACCGAGCTCTCGGCTATATCAGGTGTCTCGTCCAGAACAAGAGGCATTAAAGGAGTATATTAATAGCTCGCTCGCTGCGGGTCTCATCAGACCTTCACGATCACCGTTGGGTGCGGGGTTCTTCTTTGTCGAGAAGAAGGACAAGTCGTTGCGGCCGTGTGTGGACTATCGTGGGCTCAATGATATTACCATTTAAGAATAAATACCCACTTCCGTTGTTAGACTCCGCTTTCGCTCCCTTACAATCGGCCACCATTTTCTCTAAATTAGACTTACGTAGTGCGTACCATCTGGTTCGCGTGCGGGAAGGGGATGAATGGAAGACGGCTTTTAAGACTTCATTAGGCCATTTCGAGTATTTAGTCATGCCCTTCGGTTTGACTAATGCTCCCGCTGTGTTCCAAAGTCTGGTCAACGATGTGTTAAGAGACTTGTTGAATGTGTTTTGTTTTGTTTATCTCGATGATATTTTTATTTTCTCCCGGTCATTACAGGAACACAAACAGCACGTCAGGCTCGTTTTACAACGGTTATTAGAGAACAGGCTCTTCGTTAAGGCAGAAAAGTGTGAGTTCCATGTTCAAACCATCTCTTTTCTGGGATTTATCATTGAGCAGGGTAGACTGAGAGCCGACCCTGTTAAAACTAAGGCGGTGGTGGAATGGCCAACACCCACAAGCCGTAAAGAACTACAGCGTTTCTTGGGGTTTGCAAATTTCTACAGAAGATTTATTCGCAACTATAGCCAGAAGGCCCTTCCATTAACCCGGTTGACTTCCATTAAGATCCCGTTCGAATGGGACTCGGAGGCAGACACGGCCTCCGCAAATTTAAAGTCAGCCTTCACTAACCCCCCCGTACTGCAACATCCAAATCCTGAACTCCCTTTTATTGTAGAGGTGGACGCTTCGGATTCAGGAGTGGGGGCGGTTTTGTCTCAGCGTTCTCCAGTTGACCAAAAATTGCACCCCTGCGCCTTTTTATCTCTTCGACTCAGTGCCGCTGAGTCGAACTACGACGTAGATAACCGTGAACTGCTGGCTGTTGTTGCGGCCCTGCAGGAATGGAGACACTGGCTCGAGGGGACTAAAGAGCCCTTCACTGTTTTTACAGACCATAAAAACCTGGAGTACATTCGCTCCACTAAGAGACTTAATTCACGTCAGGCCCGGTGGGCACTTCTATTGACTCGTTTTAATTTCACCCTCACATATTGTCCTGGGTCCAAGAACACCAAGCCCGACGCCCTCTCCCGTCTCCACGATCCAGCGGAGAGGGACCGCTCACCTGGAACCATTCTTCCAGACCGTTGCATCCTGGGGGCGTTGAGGTGGGAGATTGAGCGGAGGATTCAGGAGGCCCTAGATGGGGTCCAGGTCCCGGCGGAATGTCCCGCGGGGAAGCTGTTTGTGCCCCCACCACTGCGTTCGGAGGTGTTGCAGTGGGGGCACATGTCCAAGGTGGCTTGCCATCCCGGTGTGACCCGGACTCTGCATCTCATCTCCCAGCGGTTCTGGTGGCCGGAGCAACGGAAGGACGTCAGGGAATACATCAGCGCCTGCTCCGCCTGCGCCTGCGGTAAGGCCTCGCATCGGCTTCCAGCAGGGCTACTCCAACCACTACCAATTCCTCCTCGACCCTGGTCCCACATCTCCGTGGACTTTGTCACGGGTCTTCCTCCATCCCGTGGGCGGTCCGTCATCCTCACCGTTGTGGACCGTTTCTCCAAATCAGCCCACTTCATTCCGCTGTCCAAGTTGCCGTCAGCCTTGGAGACCACCAACCTCCTCGTCAGGCATGTTTTTCGTCTCCATGGCATTCCTCTGGACATTGTGTCAGACCGGGGGCCCCAGTTCGTGTCCCGAGTGTGGAAGCAGTTCTGCCAGTCCCTGGGGGCCACGGCGAATTTGTCGTCGGGATACCACCCACAGTCCAATGGGCAGGCGGAGCGCGCTAACCAAGATCTGGGGGCAGCCCTTCGTTATGTGTGTCTCCACCGTCCCTCGTCCTGGGCCGACCACTTGCCGTGGGTGGAATATGCGCACAACACCCTCGTCTCTTCAGCCACTGGGCGGTCTCCTTTCATGACGGCCTACGGGTATCAACCGCCGCTGTTCCTGTCCCAGGAGGGGCAGGTCGAGGTTCCTTCGGTGCAGTGCCATCTCAAACGGGCCCATCGCATATGGAGGGCGACCAGGGCCGCACTGTCCCGCACGGCGTCCAGGAACCGGCAGATCGCGGACCGTCGTCGGCGCCCTGCACCGACCTATGAGGTGGGTCAGGAGGTGTAGCTGGCTACACGGGACCTGCGCTTGGCCGGCTCGTCTGCCAAGTTGGGACCACGTTTCACCGGACCGTTCGTGGTGGAGTCCATCATCAGCCCTGTCGCAGTCAAACTCCGGTTGCCGGCCTCCATGAAGGTTCACCCCGTGTTCCACGTCTCCCTGATCAAGCCGGTGGCGACCAGTCCCTTGGCTCCTTCGCCCACTCCGCCTCCTCCCCCCCGGGTCGTCGATGGTGACCCAGTGTACATTGTGCGGGCCATCCTGGACTCTCGGCGCAGGGGTAAGGGGTTCCAGTATCTGGTCGACTGGGAGGGCTACGGGCCGGAGGATCGGCAATGGGTCCCCCGCTCCTGGATCTTGGATCCGTCCCTTCTACGGGACTTCCACGCTTCTCACCCGTCCAAACCGGGTAGGCCGCCGGGAGGCGACTGTTGAGGGGCGGGGGGGTACTGTCATGTTCCATAATTGGCAGCAGGTGGCGGGCGTTCACACCTGCTGCCTATTTGTCAGTGATTACACCTGCTATATCTAGGCACTCCGGCTTTCGACTCGTTGCCGGAGTATTGTATGCCGTGCCACTGTTATTGCCCATGCTCGTCTACCTTAAGGCGCGTTCCCACGTTGCAATTTGTGGCATACGTTTTGTGGCATGCAACACATTGCAATGTGTGAACCCCGAAGTTGGACAGACTTTTGTGGCATGCGACGTGTTGGAAAGAGAAAAAAAAATCGAGCTCTCCCGGGGCGACACCGAAAGGTTTATTAATTATTACCATTCGCATGATTGCTTGTGGAACGTCGGGAGCCAGTTCTACTCAAGGAGGGAACACCGACAAGCTGCCTACACGAGCATATCGGAGTTGATGGGCGACTGCATGACAGGTATGGATGGCGATCGAGGCAGCGTCTTCGATTATTATGTCGACAATAATATCATAATTACTTATTGTCGAATATTGTAGGATGGTTGGAGTGAGAAAGATTACCGAATTTAATTTATTTGGCGACTATTTTGCCAAAATAATGAGCACAACAAAAGTTCAAAATTGGTGCGATCCATTCGAAGGAAATTTCTGAAACTATCGGGGTCCTCGGCCGCCAACTCCTGCATCAGAGCGTTGTAAGCGCCGAGTTCTTTCCGTCTCCCGATCCACGGTTGTACCCAAAACGACCGTTTGGGTTTCGGCTCCTCTGGCTCGGCTAGTAGACCGATAGCTGCCAGTTCGAGGAGATCATCGTCGCTGTCGTATTGACAATTAGCCGCCATAGTCGCAGAACGAAATAACGTTAAACGCGCATTTGGAAAACTATTCCCGCCAGATTTGAAATTGTTTGCAACACATTGCAACGTGGGAACACATTCGGTTTGCAACATCATATTTGCAATTTGTCTTATGCAACACGTTGTATAAGACAAGTTGCAACGTGGGAACGCGCTTTATTCGAATACGATCGTTGTTTCTACATTGTCGTCATCCCAGTGGGATCGTTCAGAACGTATACTTAAACAAATAATTGCCTTATCTTTTTCTTGCCGTTTTTTGCAAGCGCCTTGTTTTTCGCGTTACAGTATTTTTTTTTTCTTTCCAAGATGGCGCTCGTGTAGGCAGCCTTCAGTAAGTGCTCTTCAAGAGCCTTGCTTTTTCTTCTTTTTTGTTTTTGTCTTTTTGTTTTGTCACATGTTTGTTGTTTCGTCGTGTGGACCTGATGTGGACGGTTTTCAGCGTTTTTTTGGCCACGACATTCGTCAAAGGAGAAGAATCTGTGCTTGGTGGTTGCGCCTTCTCTGCAGCACACCTGTACTAGCACAGATTTTGATTGGGAGGAATGTCGGCGCCATTGACTGTCGGTGCTGGACAGCCCCGGGGCGCTTGTGTTTTTTGCGCCTGTAATGGGCAGCATTTTTCACAGCCCCGTTTTTGTTCAGAGGAGATGTCGGCGCTGTTGGACAGCCTGCGTTGGTGCGGCTGGATAGATGTCTGCTGAAGTTGAGGATGAGGAGCGACGGCGCAGAACGCCGATGTGCATTTGGAACTGAGAGTTACCGCTTGGAATTGGAATGGATTTGCATGGGACAGGAGAAGTGAACCAATCTCTTTTTTCGTCAATGGATGCTACATTGATGCTTGTTGAGTTGTAGCCGACGTGTGCACATTTTGAGCATGACGTCTCTGATCCACTGGTGAAAGGACACTGATTCTCTCCTCTTTCATCTCAAACTGCTTTGACAACAAAGCGTATGAGGGGAAAAGTGGTTAGGACTGCACGACTGTCCGTGTTTTATGTTAGGCGTAGAAAAAAAGTAGTGTGTTTCCGGTAACCCGACCGACTGAGAATTTCTACCTCAAAGAAAAACTTTACGGTCGGCATTTTTTTTCAAACCTACATTTTTGTGTAATAATAATAATAGTACATTTCATTTATAAGCGCCTTTCAAAACACTTAAGGACGCTTTACAATCAAAACAAGAACAATAAAACCACAGCCAAAATTATAAATAATAAAAGGAAAGATGAATTTAGAGCGTTTACATTGGTGCAAACTCTCGCGATATTCACGTTGCGTCGTTTGCCCTGTCGTCTGTCAACAACATTGAATCATGGCGGCGGCCAGGATCTCCGACAACAGTTTAAACCGCGTTTTGTGTGTTGCAGTCGTATGCTCGCACCATAATATTAAGAAAATAGCATCCACTGCTGTATCGAAAAGATTCAACGAGGCGACGGCGGCGGCGACGCTCGACGTCGGCCGCGGGAGAGGCGGGGGCGGGCGTGGACGGTGGACGGGCGGGGTGGTGGTACGGCACGCCGGTCGTCTACTCTACCCCGCCACGAACACCCAGCGCCCGCTTCGCGGACCGACCTCGCGAGGCCGGGCGGCGGCGGCGCACCCGCCTCCGAGCCCGGAGCGAGAGCGAAACCCAAATAGGCGGCGGGAGGCATCACGGGGGGAGGGGGACGGTGTCGGGCGCGGGGTCGGTCGGTGCGCGTCCCGCCCGTCCCCCGTCACTACCCCGGTCAGGCGCCCGTCGGCGTTCCCGGCCGCCCACCTCGCCGACCAGCGCGTCCGCGGCCGTTGACGCCGACCCCCGTCCGCCTTAGTCTTACGGCACCCTAGTTCAGGCCGGGCCACGACCACCACGGGCCGTCTAGGACGCGGGACGAGATGGCTCTAACACCCAGCCGCTGGGTACCTAACTCTTTCGCCGCCGAGCGGGGTTTCAATCAGTGGCGATTGCTCGACTGCAAGGGAAGCTCGGCTTCCCTAAAATGTCAAAGAATAAGTGATCAAATATATGAATGTAAATTTTCATTGTGTGTACATGTCATTGACTAAATATGCGCTACAACGTGCTCAACTTTTGCTCAGAGTCAGCTTCTTCATGCCGCAGCTTCGCTGTGCTTTAAACGGTAGTGAGTTCAGGTAGGTTGTCCCAATGCGTTGAACGGAGACGAGTCATTGGATACAAACTGGTTTTGTCCCGCCCACGGAATTCGGCGTCTCTGGGACTGGATGGCAGTGGAGGGTACCGGACGCCAGGCTTTTCTGCATCAGATTGAATGCCTGTGTGCCAGTTCGATTGACATTGAAATGAGCCAATCATCGAGCTTTTAGTGATTGACATTGAAATGAGCCAATCACCGAGCTTTTAGTGTAGACATTCGTGCGAGCATTTTTTCAACTCGCATTCTGTTCCGAGTTGAGCTGGAGACTTCTCCTAATCATTTTAGCGACACTCTTTGTTGTAAACAAACAACTAGCGACAAATTAATCTTTTATTTCTGGTGGGTTTTATTGTAGTTCCTATAGTTGTAGGACACTAAGTACCGGGAAAAGACGCTTTGTTGGTATGACAGGGTCACAGATCATTTTCTTGAAAAGGAACGGAGCTAGAGTAGAATTCGCGTATAAATAAATGGACACATTTTATGATGTCGACCAAAATTGAGCTTCCCCTCTTTGACAGACGACCATCCGGCACTGGTTTCAATGTCTCCTTGTTTTATGTTTTATGTTTATTTTGTTTACGTTTTTGATGGAGGAGGGAGGGAGAAAAAAAGATTTAAAAAAAAAACTTTGTCCGACCTACCGACCCTATGTTGAAATTTCATGTTACCGGAAACACACTACTTTTTTTTCTACGCCTTATGTGTTGTGTTTATTATTTTACTTTATGTTAACTGTTTTGTTAAGCGCTTTGTTACAGCTTCCGCTGTTGTGAAAGCACCATATAAATCAGCATGTATTGTATTGTATTGTATTGTATTGTATTTCCTGGTTCTCATTTTTACCAGCGTTTTCTGTTGTTTATTAGGCGGTGTTTTTGTGTTGATAATAAATATAATTTTGAGACAAAGTCCTTGTCAGTGTCTGCTACCTTGGGGATCCATTTATTCACTTTTTGCTCCGTTGCGTATGAATCAGTTCTTTTTCCTGCTTTGTGCGCAACGTGACATGCTTGTGGGAGAATCAGATGCTCCAAGGAAACCTGGGCCATTTTCCCTGCTGCCAAACCATTTCAATGCACATCTCAACCACCGTGTTTCCACGTGCATAGTTTGCTGATAAACTCTGCGCACTTTGTGCAGAGTTTGCCCGGCGATTTGCCGACTTTGATGTCCAGAAATGTAGGTTTGAACTGCTGAGCAATCCGTTTGCAGTTGATGTGGAAAATGCACCAACCAACCTCCAAATGGAGCTGATTGAACTCCAGTGTAGTGACACGCTGAAGTCAAAGTATGACGCTGTGGGTGCTGCACAGTTAACACATTTCATTCCTGACACAATGCCTCAGCTCCACACCCAAGCTGCTCAGATGCTCTCCATGTTCGGCAGCACTTATCTATGTGAGCAACTATTCTCCTCGATGTAGATGATCAAAACAGCTCACAGGAGACGTCTGACTGATGAACACCTTTGCTCAATCCTAAGGATTTCCTCAGCTCAGAGCCTGACCCCAGACATCAATGAACTGGCATCCAAGAAGAGATACCAGGTATCTGGCTTGAGCACTTCAGAGTAGATCAGTGTGTTGCAAACTGAGTAATAGTTAATGTTTTCTTTGAGCACTTTCTTGCTTCTTCTCCAAGGCATGGGCTTGAATGGTTGCACTTTCATTGAAGGATATTATTTTTGGTTGATTTATTATTAGCCTGTGGAAAAATGTTACTTTTGAAATTTAAATCAGAAGGCTGCAAATAAATAAAAGGCATACAATTTTCATTTAAATTTTATTTAAGAAATAAATGCCATTGATATGTTTTTTTAATTTTAAATTCAAATTTGCACATGTGCAATATTAAGCTATACATCGTAAAGTATTCAGCTTTGCTTGTTCCATATTCAGTGTTTAAGCAAAACTTGTTTGTGTCCAAATGCACAGGTTCATTGTTATATCTGAAGGAAAAATGTCAATAAATATCAATGTTGGCCCGCGAGTTTGTCCAAGTTTTAAATTTTGGCCCACTGTGTATTTGAGTTTGACACCCCTGCTCTAAACCTTACACAACCTGAGCAACAAAGTGGAATAATTCTAGTGCAAGGCCTATGCAAAAAAGGCCCCTGGTCGATTCATGTTTTTTATGTATTTTATTCATTTACTTTCTATTTTTTGCATCGTTTTTGTGTGTAAATGTTTTGGATCATTATTTCAATATCTCAATGTTTTTTTTAAAGCAGTCATGCTGTGTATTGCCATTGTCAGTGGAATTTTAATCATAAAGCAAAGAATTACACATTGTATATTTAACCGTACGTTGCATTGCGTGCTAACACACAATGCAAAATGATATAGACAGGCTTACAAAACTAGCATTGTTGCTGCAGTAGTTTAACCATTTAAGGAACACATATTTGAACACAAATGATGCAGCAGTACATGCATATATTATTTATCCTCTGCGGAAAATACAAAGTATTATGGTGACTTCCCGAGTCACTATACTATCTATATTCATAAACATTCGCTTGCTGGATGCGATGTATTGCTTTCACACATTTAGTAAGGCTTTCGTTAGCAGCAAGTCTACAGTCGCCAACTCTGCTAAGAATCAGTGCAACGTGATATTGCTTTTCTTCACAATGTCAAGTGCATCAGATAGCGTGTGAAGTGTGGACAGCGTTGAAAAATTCTCAAGGAAAACTGCAACGCACATAAATATGCTTTGGCAGAGCCGCAGTGCAAACACAACATGGCGAGCTGACTCACTCCCAGTATAATAAACACAGCCGCGCTTTGACTGGGACTCATTAAACATCTTCACTTGGCACAGCAAATGGGATGATCACTTTCGGTTTCGGAGTGTGACATGAACTAACTTTTTAAATGATTATATTGGGATGAATGAGGGAAGTTATACTGTATATATATTTTTTCTTGTTGCATAGTATTTCATTCGTTTGGGACAGAAGATTTAAAAGAACATTTACCAAAATTAATGTGGACATGAGCAATGAAGAGTTTGACAAAACGGTCGTGATGCAGCGTGCAGGTGGTGGTATGAATGGTGAGCGGAGAGGGAACATAGGGCGTGGTCTTGCCAACGAGTTTTATAGATAAACCAGTGGACCGGTGAATTTATCCGCATGAGACAAGCATTCCGATTTTTTTTACATGTGCGTGATTTCTAAATATGTGTATAAACAACATATATTTTAGTAAAAGACCGCAAGAGAGAGTATCTTTTTAATGGCAAAAAAACCATGCAGACCGTCATTTTTTCCATTGTTTAAACATCTAATTTACGTAATCGTGGCTCCTGCTATCGATCCTGGTTCTCCATGGGCAGCGCATCTACCCTTCGGGCACTGTGATGCAATCATCATCATCACATATGCACACACGCTAGCACACAAGTTCGCATGACACATAAGTTGACATGAACAAAAGGCCATGAGTAATCGCACCCACACGGGATGAACAATGCTGTTCCTAAGCAACTGAACCTGGCTGTGTGGGTTTTGCGTGTAGAGGAACTGTGGAACGCTGCAGGGTTCCCACTCACGCAGTCGTGGGAGAAAAAAAAATCTCTATAAGCACCCCTGTGAACTGTGATCAAGGCTGGTTAGAAGAGGTGGGAGGAACCCACAGAAAGTCATTATTGCTTTTGCACAAGGGTTTGGGTGAAAATGCCTGCTTCAGATTAAAGTGGAGGATTTCTTGTTCAATTTTGGCATCGGATACTTGAGACTTTTTCATACATCTTGTTAAGATTTCGTGTTGATCAGCGAAACTTGCGTCAGGTGTTAATCTCTTTCTAATGCGCCACTGGCCTCCTTTTCATGGATTCCACATCTCTTTTCCCCTTAAAGTGTTTGTTATTGATGTTTTTCTTACAACTGTAACATCACATGATGAACTACCCAAGATTGCCTGCTTCTAGGGGTTATTTTCAGCCCAGCGGCTGGATGCAATTTAACTCTTGGCTGACCTTCACTGCTCTCACGCTTACATTTTATAAACCCCTGGAGTGGCTGCCCTTCAAGGTTCACCACTGCCACCTACAGTAAAAATCTAAACACACAGTGTGACGCCTGCTTGCTTTCTTTTCACAATCTCGTTCTCACCCGTCCATTTTCTGTGCTGCTTGTTCTCGTCGTTTTGCTGCAACCAACAATCAGAGTGCAGAAAAATGTGGACGTTATTGTGGGCTAACTTTATTTTTTGTAATCTGACTGCTTGAAGAAACAGTCCCTTTGCTATTATAGTTTCATCTAACCGTAGTCATCGCTACTTTTGGACTGAGTGAAACTGTTTGGCAGGTGATTTTTGACAGCAAGCAGGTGTCTTATCTGAGTGGAAAACTACAGGTTGACGGGACTCATGGAGACGCCTCGTGCGGGGTGGGAACGAGGGGAGGGTGGGTCTCTTCGGTTAGTGGTTGGGTTGGATGGAGTTTCACGTTAAGCAGCAACATGGGGGTCGCTGCTCTCAAAGCTGTCATCGCACCAGCATGACGACGTGGCATCCCCCAACAACAGTAACGCTCACACTGTCTGGATTCCATCACTTACTTCCAGCGTGACCTTTAAGAGAGACATACTATGTATTCCTCCCCCCACATTTAAACTGTCCGCAGGTGTCATCATGACAGGTCTGTGAGATGATTTCGTTAAAACACCCCAAGGATAGTAATTGTGGTACACCCTACTAAAATCATCTTTTTTTTCTCTCTTTTCATGCTTGCCACCATATGACATAAAGGAGACCGGTGGAAGCTGTCAGCACATTATGTTCCCTAAACTAAAAACGATTCTAAATAAAAATACATTTAAAATGTCTACTTTGAATGAGGAGGAAAATAGTATATCGTTAATGAGTATTGTTCTGTTCATCTCTATTGTCTGATTTCATTCTGACACACATACTTACCTAAAATCTTGTTCAACGCCTGACATGCGCAGTAGCTCCTCTTCATTACAATAGATGGGACCGAGGTGGGGCGCTACATTGTCTCAAAATATGTCCAGAGGCCAAAGAGAGGCCCAGACTTGATTATATTCAATCTTAGAGTTTCCACAATGCAGCACAGAGGCCACTATTTACTATCAGAAAAGTCTCATCAAGACCCCAAGTTATTTTTTTTCCAGACGCCCTTTAAAAGGAAGTTGGTGTTTGATACCGAAGGAAAATGAAACATGAAAGTAAATAAAAAAACATATTCTGAGTAACCCATTAATGGTGGTTTCTGTGTGTGAGGTTGCTGCAAGTCTCAACAACTCGCATGCGTGTGTGTATGTGCTTGTGTGCGTGCGACATGCAAATGTAAGCCTGCTAGCAATCAGCCCCGGCAGTTAGCAGGTTGACCACACACATTGCAATGCTCCATTTGCCCTGCAGGGATCCTCCTCCATTTTTACATCGGGATTCCATTTATGATTGATCCCAACTATGCATCTTTATGTTCACATATTGAAGCAATTCAAGACACAAATTCATTACAATTCAGTTGTTCAATTATGGGTTTAATTGTAATTGAACTGTGCGAGTGTGTGTGTGTTGCGTGTATGTGTGTGTGTGTGCATGTGTGCACGTGTGACTAATATGCGCCTGTGTTGATGCATAAACAATGTAGCGGTGTGATCTTAGCATGACAGCTATATTGAGGCATGTCTCTTAATGTAAAGACAAATTCATCATTTCAAATGTCAAACTCACAGACGTTTAAATCCCTGTAACTGTCGTTTGGAGCCCGTTAAACGGCAACGAACCATGTTTGGTAACCTTGTATCAATTCAATTAGCTCAGAAAGTTCATACTAAATGTAAGACAATGAAAGATATCGGGCCGGTATATCAGTATTATGTATTTCTTTTTTTGTCTTTTACCGAACATTCTTTACTGGGTTTAATATTAAGAGGTTATTACCCACTAGGCCTTATTTCTAAATGATGTTGCCACCTTTTGCTAATTTGTAAAACCAAATTGGTGACAGATTTAATGGAAGTCTTAAGAGCTATTTTCACTTGAAAGCCCAGCGCAATGGAAATAGAGCAGTGCTAACATCTAGCATAGTATGCTAGCAATCTATTGGATTCATGATATTTTGGGAATATCCTGTGCCTCATTGGGGAATTGCTTAAAGCCTAATGAGATGGGCCGAGCGCTAACATACTATGCTAACATGTTGCAAAATAGCAACCTGATGGGAGAAAGCACTATGACAGCTCAGTAAGGATTTTCCGTCATGCCCTTTGACCGGCTGCTATTTCAAATGAAAACGTGAGGACTTCATCACGAGCTAACATTTTACAAAGCGGCTGTTTTTTTTCTTCAGCTTTTCAGATTTTTTTTTTTTTGTATGTACCATAAAACACTAAAGTAAAATGAAGTGAGTCGTAACGCGGACCTCGGGGGTTCCTCCAAGGCGCAGCAAGCACATGCGGGCCCTAAACAGAGGGCACACTCTCCCTATTGTGTTGTAAACACTCGTCGTCTCTTGGCCGTATTGATCGGCTGATCGTATCAGCTCGTCTGCGTGTGCCGCCTATTTACGCACACATTCACATCAATGGGCGACGTGATGCCTAAACACATGGCGTGGAGACACACGCACGCTCATTGGGGACCCGCGACGACACACCGAAAGTGTGACGTGGATTCACAGGGCACTATCGGGACCTTGTCATCTAACCTCCTATCACGATCACGATCGTGACGTGCCCCATCATTGGGTGAGTGCTGTCACACTCCAAGCATTCACATTCATGCCGTGTCACGTTAATGTGCTTTGATGGTGTGAAGACAGAAATTGGGATTCCAAACTTTTTGAGGGTCCAGCTCACAATTCATTCAGTCGGGCTTCTTTTCAAGTCTCTTAAAAGTGCTAACTCGGTTGAATCACAGTCGTCGCAGAGTGATGAAACTCTGAGAAGTTTGAAATATGTGTTTTACATGACATTCTCACAGAAAACGTCCTGCATTTTATTCCTTCAACTCCACTCAAAATGCATCAAACAGTTCACATTGTCAAACTGGAAAACGAGCAAGAAATCACAGATACAAATATCAGTTTAAGATGGCGCAGCCGTTCTATTCCCACTTATTCCAGGCTATCACGATAATTTCCAGATTTAAAAATTTTATCTCATTAGCCTAGCAGCCTAATTGGCCAAGTAATTTTTAACACGTGCTCCAAATGCGTTTTCTAAGAATTGACTTATTTTCTTGTTTCCCCCAAAAATACAAATAAGACTTCGACAACGACATTGTTGATCTCACGGTATGTCTAAATGAAAATTCTGCGATATAGTGAGAACCACGCTTTATCCGGTGATTAATGTATTAATTTTACAGTTTGTATAGTGGTTGTATAAAATCTAGAGCTGTCAAACGATTCAAATATTTAATCTAATTAAAAACTCAACTGTCATAATTAACTCAAATTAACTAAAAATTAATCATGATTACTCACGCATTTTTTATCGTTTCTGAATTTCCTTTTATATTTTTTGTCCTATTTTCCCCCATTTTAATGCTCTCATCAACATGGAATCATGAATCAGTTTTCTATGTGCAAAATGCAAATATTTACTGAAATAATTCAGATTTTCAATTTTACATGAACATTTTTCACTTGGAGCAGTTATTCACACATTATCTCTCACACAATATTACTGTCCATCAACAACAGTGAAAAAAATATTTTGTCACACAACAGCTGCTTGAACAGCTTTTTTTATGGAATCAAAACAGCGCAATATAAAGTGCACATCTAAGGTAAGCTAGTACTCAGTATTTTTCACGGCCCCATGAATAGGGATTGTCGGTCAGCATGGAAGGATCTCTCGTACTGTACTTTTTTGATCATTTATTGGAGCACTTTGCAGCAGAAGTAGTAGTAGTTGTAGTTGTAACAGAAGTATCAGAAGCAGGTAATAACCTAAACTACACATAAATGCAGTAAAAAATTAATATATCTTTCTGCATCACAATGTAAATATGTATATAATTGACATTAATTAATACCTTTATTTAACAATACGTTTAATAAATAATTTAATCAACCCTGATTTCGCTATGTATCATTATCGTCATCATTATTCATTGTTTTAAACGTAAGAAACCATACAACACAAACAAAGTTGAATCGAACAAAAGAACTACAAGTCCCAATACTCAATCCCGGAAGTGGAGCGCCGGCATGATTAACCCAAACTGAAACGCAATTTACTTCGTTTAAATGTCAGATTGCAGACGGACAAACATGACAACTATGCAAAAATGAGCTAAATAAAGACACCCCTGTTCTAGCAACATTTTAGCCCACGCTGTTTGCTTTGAAATGATCCATAGCTGTCGGTCTGAGACGAGGGGGCGGAGTTACGTACGTCAGCTGTGTGCTTGGCCATTAAGTGGTATTTCAGACTTGACGTGCTATGATGATAGCTCAGTTTACGACTGCAAAACATACAGGTAACTTTGGTCTTGTCATTGGAACAATCTGGCAACTTTTTAAAAGTAAACTTTCCATTCATAAACTATTTAAGTATCCGTTTTCGGTGTCAAGCGCTGCCGTGGCTGGCAAAACAAACGTGCGTGGACCAGTGCAGCGTGCTTCATGTTTTGTTTTTGGTTTATTTATAGAGCAACGTAACATCCGCTGTGACGTCTCCGCGTTAATCTCGCGAGAAAAATTTTGATCCCGATAAAATTCATTTAAATTAATGCCGATATAAACGCGCTAAACTGACAGCTCTAATAAAATCGCATAATACTGAAAGCTGTCCCTGACGTTAATAAGGACTCTGTAATCCTAAAAACTTGATACAGTGATACCTCGGCTCACGAACGCTTAAGCTCACGAACTTTTCACCTCAAGAACATTAAATTCGCGAGCATATAGTCTCTGCTGACGTACTAGTTTTTGGCGGACGAACCAAACCAAGCGGTCGAACAGCGCCACGGTGGTGGCCACGAGAAGCTGACGCACGCTCACGCCGTCCCAGTTCGTCACCCCCTTTCTTTGAGTGCGGACGTGGTTTGTGTTTGCTAGACATTTTGGACCATATTGACTGTACTTTTGCTATTATGGGACTGAAAAAGACCCCGCCACAGGCTAGTGTTAAGCCTAAGAAGACATTAAAGAAAATTATGATCGAGCAGAAGAAGGAGATCATTGAAAAACACGAACGAGGTGTGCGTTTGTGTGACTTAGCGTCCCAGTACCAGTACGCTAACACGCAACAGGTGTCAATTAAGAGGTTTTTAATCAGCAAAAAGGATAAAGAGTCTCCTTCTAAGAAGCAAAGAAGAGAAGCCACACCGGAGGTTGAGTTACCTACAGTCCTTATGGAAGGTGACTCTCCTTCCAAACCGTAACTCCCTCCCTCCCTCCACCTCCCACTCCGTTCTATCAAGCCATCAACTACGATCACAAAGGTAAATAAAACGACTTTATTATACAGTACAGTTTATTTCTTTAATTTCAATACAATAGCACATTTATTATACATAAAATAAGGTATATTTATGTGTAGTTTTAAGGCTTATTTCGTCGAAAATTATGTTTATGGGGACCTGGGAACGGATTATTCTCATTTTAATGGTCTCTTATGGGAAATAAATGTTCGGAAGACGAACTTTTCGGCTCACACACCCTTTCTGGGAACCAATTAAGTTCGTGAGCAGAGGTATCACTGTATTTATTTTTTATTTAAAAACAAAAGAACATTCATACAACTTTTTCACACAAATCAATACTAAATAGAGCCATTCACACGGTGACAAACATTTCAAAAACGTCAGAGTCTCTGCTGGAGAACCAGCAAGTTAGAGGCAGCTCCTCCGTGAGGCTCCCCAAGAGTTGAGCCTGGAAGGAGTCCAACTCCGCTTGCTGCCCCTCCTGGAGCTCCAGCAGAGGAGCGTACGTGGTCTCCAGGTCGGTGTACAGTGACGGCGGGGAGAAGTGCGGAGGGTTTGACTGAGAAGATGGTGAGAACACGGCAGGGGCATGAAGAGGAGGAGGAGAAGAAGGGCTACAGGCGTCCCACTGAGGCACCACCGCTCCTGGCGAGTACACAAAACCCTGAGGAGGAAGAGGAGGAAGGGCCGGCGGAAGCACTGACGACTCATCTGGGACCTGCATGTACACGGAGGGCTGAGACGAGTTTTCTGATGGGGCAGAAAACTCTGCGCCGCAATGCATGCTGGGACAGTTGGGACTGGACTCTGACGAGGAGTTGCAACGTTTCTTGGTGGGTGTGACGGTGTCGGTTTTCCTCTTTCTCTTGCGGCAGAAGTTGCCGTTGTCGAACATCTTGTCGCAGTTTGGGTCCAGAGTCCAGAAGTTTCCTTTACCTGCAGGATGGAAGATCAAGGTTAAAGCGGGGTGGCAAAAACGACCATGTGCCCTTTGATAGGAAACTTCAATATACTGTAGTTGTATCATCGTTGTGGCTCTCTGACACCGTGACACCACTGGATAAATGGTCTCACTTGTATAGAAACCCCTCTTTCAAGGTTTTCACACTGCTTCTTCGTTTGCCCACTGATCAGGAGCAATTGGGCGATCCGTATCTTGCTCAAGAGCACTTTGGTTATGGTCACAGTATCAGGATCGCTTCGCTTGAGAACAGGATCTCTCTCTCTCAGGATCGAATTTGCAACCTTTGGGGGTGAAGGACGACCACTCTATCACATGAGCCGCGGCGCACTCCAATACTTTTGCTGCTACGGCTGTTGTTGTGCCCATTGTTCTCGTCCTTCAACACCACTCTCCTATATTCCCTCAGTCTCTAATCTTTGCCCTCTACTCTGTCTTTCCATCTCAGCCATATCGGACCGGACCAAGACAGTCGGTTGCCCCACATGAATGAAATGGACTTGAAATTCCCCATCTCGAATGGCCATCGAAAACTGCCATAAAATCTCCACTCGAGCGTAACCCTCGTTCAGAGAGACACAACATCCTCATCACCTCAACCAGGAAACTCACCTGGATTGTTCTCCTCCCGCGGAACCTTCCGGAAGCAGTCGTTGAGCGACAGGTTGTGCCGGATGGAGTTCTGCCAGCCGGCCTTATTGCGGCTGTAGAAGGGGAAGTGTTCGGAGACGTATTGGTAGATCTGGCTCAGTGTCAGCCGCTGCGAGGGCGCACTCTGGATGGCCATGGCGATGAGGGCCGAGTAGGAGTAAGGCGGACGGGCCAGACGCAGGATGCCCTCCGGTGAGTACCAGGGCCCGCCGGGGAGGAACGGACCCTGGAGGTTGGGGAAGGCGGTCCCACCATAGCGGTGTTCTCCTCTGGAACCGGAGACGAGGCCAAGATCTGATTGGAGGCACGCCGGTGAGGAGCGGCTGGGCTCGGGTGGAGGTGGGGGGCTGTAGAGGCTGAAGTCGCAGGGATCCACGCCCACAGACGGAAGCTGGGGGAGATCGCAGAGAGGCACGAAGGACGCCATGATGCAACACCTGTCCACAAGCTCGCCACACCTGCACTTATACTTGGATGCACCGCCCACATGCAAGCTGATTGGCTGCTGCGGTGCGCACACACAGACATATACACACACTTAGTGGTTGTTAGCAGCTAGAATTCCTGCCCTGGGGCAGATGACAATGACAGATTGAATCTCTTTTTACGGTTTCAGTCGTTATTCATCTGATCAATATCAGATTTTTTTTTTTTTTAACACTTCACACCTCCATCATTAATAGGTCATTAAATGAACATTTCAGATTTGGAACTTTCCATGAATGTGTGTCAAGACTACTAAGCAATTCACCCGATTTAACCGTGATCTTACTTACACGTTGATGTTTCAGGTTATATTTTTTTAACTATAACTTGTCCTTTGCTCACCAGTCTACTAAAAGAAACAGTCGCGAAAGAGGCTCTGAGAACTGTTACCAAAAAGCCTCGGGTTTAATTTACGCTGACCAGTATGAGGAGATGACACACGTTTGCGTGTAAAATGTAAACTAACGTTCTGAAGCAGATCATTCCAAACCGATGAGTATTTGTAATAAAACCAAACAATGCACAAACCGACGTTGATACGAGAGCACCTTCATGGTCTGTGAGCGCCAATGCGTGACTGGTGTTGGACTGGGAATCTCACAGACGAAATTGACGCTTGGCCTTCTTATCAGTTCATATTCACTCACACCTGCGACACTGGTGGGACTGTCTCGCACTCTTTTTCGGGGATCCTGAAGAACCACTGACGTGCGTCTGTGCGTCAGTTGGCGACAGCGTCGAATCGACACCCGGCGCAGACAAAACAAGACGGGCTGAGCTGTAACTGATGACTGGGATTATACGGGTCCCAACGGTGTGTATGTCTCTGTGTGTGTGCGCGTGAGTGAGTGTGTGCGTGTGCGCATGCGCGCACATATATATGTATAAGAGAAAGTGAAATTTCTTTGTAGCAAGTAGACCGTAAGAAAACACTACATGATATCCACCACCACCTCTACTACTTATACAGAATTGTTCTAAAACTAAAAGCTGCACCATCCCTTTTTTATACAGTGGTGCCTTAAGGTACAAGTTTAATCTGTTCCTGTAACTGAAATCACTTCTATCTCAAATCATCTTTCCACATTGAAATGAATGTAAGTGCCGCTAATTTATTCTAGCCCTCCCCCACCCGAAAAAAAAACCCCAACACAAAATGTTTTAACATGTATTTTAATGAGGAATCATAGCGCTCCATAATATTGTAGGCTACTTGAGCAAAAAACATACAGTAGAACCATCATCAGATAGAATTTTTAAAAAGTGATCATTTTTGTCAAAGTTTTGATCATTTGAATGAGCATTGTGTTGCTACCTTTTTCCCCCACTGTACCTAATCCATACAATACATGTCTCCACCTCCTTGTAGAGGATAAAGAATATATAAACGTGGGTACTGTTCTGTTGAATGTCTAAATGTCTTGCTGCACCGTTTGTGTTCAGATATCAGTGAAAAGGTAACAACCTCCACATAGGTGTTAATTAACAGCCCGTGTTCCGATTGAGTTTCCCATTGCATGTTCGCATTTAGATAAGTGAAAGGTATGTAAAGTCACACTCTTGGATGAAAAGAAGTGACAAATAGAAAGGAAAAAATACTTTAACAGCAATTGAACCTGTTAAAACCAGAATGGGTCTAAAGTGTTTGACTCCTTTATTGTAAAGGTCTCAGTGGGATCATTGCGGTCCAGTCATGTAAATCCCTGCTGGCTCTGACAGCAGACACTGGTTCTGCTGGCCCGAGGAGCGCTTTTTGGTATCGATGAGGAGCAAATGACACTGGGAGTGATATTTGATGATGTCGCACACTGAGGAGAAGGACTACAAACACACACACAGTCACTGAAATTCATTCTACCACATGGATATTGTTCAAGTGTGACATTAGGTTTACTTCCTGGGCCTTGAGTCCAGTTCCCAGTTGGAACTGCTTGTCCTCATGGCGAATCTGGATATTGAACACTTTGTTGTGGTAGAGGACCATCAGTGTGTACGGCTGGTTGGACTTCTGGTGGGAGCTGTCCCGCACTAAATATGCGCCGTCCTACACGCGTAAACAAACACACAAACACACACACACACACACGAGTCTCTATGGGCACAAGCACGAAAAATAAATACGATTTTACCTTAAGTTTTATTAAGGTACAGTTTGGGAAATACCAGTGAACAAATGCATTATATGAAGAGCTGTGTGTGTGTGTGTGTGTGTGTGTGTGTGTGTGTGTGTGTGTACCTTGCTGACTTGTTTCAAATACCCTTCAGCTTGACCCCTGGTCACTTTACCAACATACCAGCGAGGGTCCATTCCCTATACACATTCACAAACAGTTTCCTTGTTCGCTGTGATTGAATAATTAATTGTCATCCCTCCCAAAAATATTTCAATAAATCATTGTTCCATTACTGTGTAATGTAGAGGAGAAATGTGACATCAAGACAAGCATTACCTGTTTGGGTGAAGGTTTTTGTGGCAGCGGATGAAAGCGGTCTGAACCAGCAAAGTTGGTTCTGTTGTCTGCATGGGCTGCACACACAAACGGACACACACATATTCACCCGAAGATGATATTTTGTCATACTGTCTAAAGTTATAATTGCAAAAATTATAACTGATGATTCTTTGAGCAAGCTAGTGTGTCGTGTGTCACCTCGAACCCGCGTGTATCAGAAAAATTGCAAACCGGGGATTCCCCCCCTTCGAAATTGCTAAAATGTCATTCTTGAGAAGGATGCCCCCTTGTGGCCGCATCAGCAAATGAGTATAAAAGTGAAACGCATTGTGACTTGTGAATCTTTGTACATATGTAATGGACTTCTTACCAGGCTGAAAATTAAGAGAGAGTGAGCCAACAAAAGTGGCACCAGGTGGTAAACTGCCAACACAAAAGAAAACCACACTTGTTTCATGTCAAAATATAAATTTGTGAGTGGATGAAGAAGTCTACACACCCCTGTTCAAATGCTGGGTTTTTTGCGATATGAAAAAAAAGCAGTACAAGATAAATTATTCCAAAACGTTTCCGCCATTAATGTGACCTAAAGCCTCGCCGACTCAACTGAATTTATTTCATTATGAGAGAGGAAGTGAAAATAAACACCTGAAAGTGTGCATACGCTTTTATAACCAGGATGTGGCTGTGTTTAGAATTGACCACACGCGATCGCATTCAAACTGGTGTTAAATAAAAGTCCGGGCACACTAAATAGCCTACTAGAAATTCCGAGCTTTTTTCTGGCATAATCGTAGGAACAGTCATATAACATGAATTTGAATGTGATTGGTTCATCTGAAATTATGTGCAATCACATCATTTCAGCTCTGTTTTTGTTTCTGCTCTTAAAAATATATTTTTTAATCAAGGTTGTACAGGTTTGTTTAATTTGGTCTTTTTTTTTTCAACACAAAAACATGGCGTTCGGACAGGGGTGTGTGGACCATTGAATTCCACTGTATGTGACTTATCTACCTGTCTCCATGGCGACCAGGCGGTGGTGGGCGCGGCGCCTGGTTTTTATGGAGGGGAAATGTGTTGTGTTTGGTTGCTGAAAGAATAAAAAGCTTTTAATATTAAAAATATATATATATCTAATCAACAATATTTGGATTAAAAGAAAATGAAGGTTTCTCACCATCGCTGTGTGTTTGCTTGGTGAACGTCAGATAAAATACTTTAGTCCACAGATCATATATATATATATATATATTTTTTTTTAATCAAAATTTTACCTGTCTCATTCCGTCAAACCTGTAACAGGAAATAATGAGATTATCGTTCAACAACGAATTAATTATGAGCGAAAGGAGGTCAGGCCAACCTGCTGGGAGGAGGAGGCCTGACAGAGGAGTTGCTCCTGCCAACGGAGGCCGAGGAACAAGGAGGAGGCCCGGGAGGTTTGGGCCTCGCGGGGGGGGCAAGGATATCCGCCTGAGACCTGGAGACAAGCGCACTCGTCAACAAAACACAACAGCTGATAATGATGGTTTATGGCACTCATTTTATCTTTCCAACCACAGGAATTCCAGTCAGGCTGAACCCTTGTCACATGATCATAGCGACAGTCACAGAGTCATGTTGACTTCCTGTTTTGGACAAATATGAGCAGAACTTTTTGTGCGTTGGATGCGTTACCTTCGGGGTTGTGCAGGCGGCTGTCACAGAGAAAAAGAGGATTAAAAAAAATAGGAAGAAATATATATTTGTGAGTGAGATGCTTCAAATGAAATGTTGACATTTCCAAACTGCAACCCTTCATTTTAATTTTCAATTATGTTTAATTGAATAAAAGAAAATAAACACCCACCCTCTCTTCTGTGTTGGGCCCTTTAGACATGAGAAAATAAACAAATGAGGTTCAATACATGAATATGTTCAATCTCAACATGAGCGACAAATACAGTATCTGGCTCCAAAATACCTCGAATGGGAGACGTGTTTCGGCCTGGTTTGTTTCCACGGAAAATCTGAGGTGGCCCCGGAAGCACTAAAACATTGCGACATGAATTCATGTATGATTCGTGATGCCGATCAGCAGTGATGAGTCGCAGCAGTTGTTACTCACACTTCGCCGGTGGTGCTGGTTGTCTTGCACCGTGCGGTGAGTGATCTCGATTGGACAGCGACTCGCCTGGCTGCAAAATATTCAATGGATATCGCATTAATGATATTGGCGGTTGTCATCAAGCATGAAGCAAAACCACCAGTAAATTAAAATTGCAAGCTGCAATTAAAGTGCATACATTTCCTGTAAATCATCCGGCTTTCCTGCTGTGGTAAAATTCCTCACAATCTTTAATATACTGTACAGCGAGAATAAACACGACTGCTGACATTTTGAGTCGGGGAGTTTGTTTGCATGTTTGGGTACACCGGTACAAGTCTCACCAAGCGGGGCGACAGAGGTGGAAGTGAAGAGACCGATGGGCGAAGACTCACTGCTGGTGGCGGGCCTCTGGAGGACACATGGTTGTCCATATTATCTGATGGTAGGGTGGGGTGACAAAAAAAATCACACATACATGTCGGAATTACACTTGGAGGACATGTAAACAATAAATTAATCTCCAAGAAATGTGGAACTACTACCAAAATGCCACAAGATGGCGACAAAGCACTCCTCACCCCAACATAGTTCTGTATCAAAATGGCAGCAAAGCATTACTTGTGTTAACTGAAACGCCTCACTGTACTTTAACATGGCTCTTTGGTAAATGAGATGCCTCAGTGCTTACAAAAAAAAAATAAACTCAGCAAAGATAACAGCAAGGCAATACTTGGTCCTGAGCACAAAAGCAGCGAAAAGGAGAATTTGCCAACGAATAATGGTGGCTCCAAAAAAAAGTCCATGAATCATTGAATGGGAATACCGAACCACAAAGACCCAATGTTTCACTGCAGAGGCCCTTAACACAAATATTGTGCCATTTTGTAAAAATGTGGTGCAATTTCAAGACCGTTAAAGCTACGTTCGGCATCTTACCAATGTAATCGCCTTCTCCGCAGGTCACGGCGGGCAACAGCTTGTGAGTTAGCTCCTCAGAGGGCTCTGTGGGAGGCGGTTCGTAATTGTCGGCCCAGTCCGTGTCGTCATTCGCTGAGTCGTTATCGGTGCTGTTGCCGCTCTCATCGCCACCACTGTTTGGATTCTCATAATCGAGATCTTCATCATCCTGAAGACACGTTTGGGACCATGTCCAAGGTAGAGGTCCAGATTCTTTGTTTAGTGTCGGAAGTGTAGATTTTTCAGGTGTGTGTGTGTGTTTGGGTTTTTTTTTTTCGGAGTGTTTATTGAACTCACAAACTCGTCATCATCCCAGCCTTCAACATCAGGAGCTGTTGGAGAAAAAATCATGGCAGTTTGAAACTTCGAATGGAAGGTAGAATAATCACCCGGGAGGGAGGGGTGGGGGGCATTTTCCGACACGTATTAAAGTGAAATTACTATTTTTTAAAAATTCATAATACACACTATATACGATTATTATCAATATGCTATGACTTATGAAAAATATAGATGATTACCGGAAGAGACACTGAGAGGCAGTAACCCAACAGAAGTGGCGCCAAGAGGCAAACTGTCAAATAACAAAAAGAAAAGAGTGTATTTATTCACTTATTAGCGATAGTCTGAACCTTTGGTAGCATCTGGTGACTCTCTACCTGTCTCCATGGCGGCTCGCGGGTGTCGGCCGGTGGGGCGGAATCTTATGGAAGAGGGGGAATGTGTTGAGTTTGGATGCTGGAAGAAAATCTCAAGGGTTTAGTATTTAATAATTCATCTGCCTTAGTTGGACTGAAAAAAAAATTCTCACCATCATTGTGTGCATGCTAGAAGGTGAAAATAAGATCATAAGATACTCGTAATGCAGAGAAAATAAAACGCATGTCAAAATTTAATTTACCTCCCGAATACCATCAGTCCTGTAAGAGCAAAGCACACACAATGATTAGATCAGACAACAAACGGCTGATGACGAGTGAGCGGCCTACCTTGGAGGAGGAGGCTTGACGGATGAGTTGCTCCTGCCGATGGAGGCCGCGGAGGAAAGAGGTGGTACAAGAGGCGTGGACCTGGCGAGGGCAAATCCGACAAAACGTTCAACATGTCTGATGAAACATAGTAACACAGCGTTTGCGTTTGCGTTTACGCGCTTGCTTACCTTCGAGAGGGTATACCTGGCTGTAACGCACAACGCAAAATACAAGAACGACTTTGAACTTTTGATTTGATATCTGGACACATTTGTGAATAGGAAAAAACGTGAATGAGTTTAAGTTCATTCAAAAATAGGAACACTCACCCTCTCTGTTACATTAGAACCTGGTAAGATAAACAAGAAGGGAAAAAAAGCATCTCTCAAATGCACTTTAGTTTTGTTTTTGGCTTCATTGTAATGATTAAAAGAACCCCCCAAAATGTGGGAGTTTTCCAGTGCGATAGGGTAATACAGTAATCTGATGGTCTTTGAAATTCGCTAAATTGGGGTATACCTTGAATTGGAGAGGAATTACGGCCCGGCTTGTTGCCACGAAAGATCTGCGGCGGTCCTGGAAACGCTAAAAATCACAACATGATGTGATAAGGAGTGTAACCAATCGCAGAAAAGCAAAATCTAATATGGCTTGAATGTCTTTTTTATTTTTTTTACTCACTCTTCTCGGATGCTCGTCTCGAAGAGTGGGGAGAGTGATCTCGACTTTTCTCAACGGGCTGCACAACCCCCCGCCCCCCCAAAAAAATAAAAACCACTCATCAATGTATGCCATGTCCACTCTATCATAGTGAAATGTCGAATTTATTTAATATTGAAGTCAAAATATTAAAGACTCACTACCCGAGGCGACAGCGCAGGGCGCGATGCCACCGGTGGGCGGGGGCGGACGTCAGGCGGTGCGTCTCGAGATGATGCGCCTTTGTCCCGGTTATCTGCAGGGCCACAGAAGAGACAGATTCAACTCAGTCCTGCTTTTTGCCATGGTAACAGATGAAACCATATCTAATGTGAGGCGACAACAGAAACGCTTCGTCCTGAATCTGACAAACGTCAAATATTACCGATGTAGTCGGTGTCTCCCAGGTGCACGGCGCTGCGCAGCTTCTGCGCCAAGTCCTCCGCGGGCTCCGAAGGGGGAAGTTCGTAATGCTCGGCATCGGCCCCATCCAAGTCGTCATTGGGTTTCTCGTAGTCACTCTGGCTGCTGTCCTCGCCACCGCTGTTGGGGCTCTCGTAATCGTTGACGTCGCCGTCCTGAAACACAACATGGCCGGTCAATTTGAGTTCATTGGCGCGATTCATGTCATCTGTCATTGGGGGTGGAGAAAAAAAACAACTTACAGAATAATTGTCACCCGAACCTTTAACATCACGAACTGTCAAAGATGGGAGATATCACATTATTAGCAGCTAAAACTTGGGGAATTCCACCTCTAAAATAGGACAAAACCTCAGAAGCAATGCCCATAGTGGCACATAAAACATGAGGTCGCTTTTGTTGTTACCTGGTTTATGAAATTTAGGGGTCAAGGTTCTGTGATGGAGAGAAGGAGCATTCAGTTAATTATCATTATTTGTAACGATCCAATTTTTAAACAAAACAATACAGTCATGAAATCATTTCATATCAACAATGAAACAGTTTGTGCATCATGATGTTTCACTGGGCATAGGGCTGCTCATTCTAGTATGCGTGCCTTGACCAACAGGGGGCAGTAAAATAAATACGATGTGCATATTTGATGAGTAAGCTGAAACGACATGAATCCTTTTTCACAGAGAATAAAAAAATATATGCTCTTGAGTATTGTTGGATGCTCTCCCTTCCCGTGTTGCTACCGTTTGTTTTCAAATGTAGATGGTCAAAAACATGTAATGATATCAAATCAATGCTAGTTTCGTCAACCGCCGTGCCGTCTCTGCCGTTTTGCATTGCATGTTAGCTTCAAGCAAGCAGACCGTTCAAAAGGAAAAAAAAGTTAAAGACGCACAAAAGTGTGTCTTAATCATATGAGAGCTCATTTTATTTCCATTTTAAATGTTCACCGAAACAGGAACCCACTTTTTACCAAACAGGGATCGTTTTTCCTCCTTCTTGCTAATGTCGGCACTCAGCTTGGAAATAATCCTGTTTGGACACAGACACAAAAGTCGCTTTCACCAGTGGATCAGAATTGAGTGACAATGCTGTTGCGTTTCTGTGCACCAGCAGGGAATGAAAAAAGCTTACGGCGAGTGAAGTTTGGGGAATTTTTGCAGGTCATTCTCACTTAGGTTCTGCAAACAGCAAGCAACATATTGTCACGATGACAGCCGTTAAAACAATTCAATTCCTTTTGAACGTGTCGTTGCAGGTTTTTGTCAGCTGCCCGTGAATGCATCCCAAACAGTCACAGCGCAGATGATCATACAAATGGACGGCGGATGCAAAATAACTTGCACAAGCAATGTAAGTTGTGTAAAACTGTTGCATATGTAGCCATTTTATGAGAAATTAAGAAGTAACGTAAACATAATAATGGGGTCGAGGGGTATGGATCTCCTTGCCTACATGACAACTTACCACAAATCGCATTCCGTTTATGGAGTTCTTCAACACGGTTCTATCACAGTCGGCCAGATTCATCTGCAACACACATTTGGGGCCGTTTCACAAAGTCAAATCTCCTCACCTTTATATTACCTCTCGTTAACTTTGGTGGGATGCATCATCGGGTCAAAGAGGAAGGAAAACGTACTTCTTTTCAAACACAGGAAAAGACAACACTCCATACTTCCGAACTAGCGTCGAGTATTGCCGTCGTAAATCTCGAGCATGAAGCCACACTTTACCAGAAGATGAAGAAAAATACACTTTTATTTTAGCAGCATTTTGGAGCAACTGGAAACGTTACATGGGACAGCTGGTTGACTCCAAAGTCAGTGAATGTGAGTGTTCATGCCTGTTTGTCCAATGCCTCTCACCCGACGTCATCTCTGATATGCTCCAGCTGACCCACAACTCACATCAGGATCAGTACGACAGAAAACAGTTGGACGTTTTTTAGCTTTTGACAGAACTGCACCGTGGGCCAAGTGATTCCCTTCTCTTGGCCAGTGTGATCGCATTTTATTGACATTTTAATGACAAAAAGTGAACCTGACCTTCCTCAGGTATTCGGCCAACTGCTGAGGGCTCCACTCCATGACCTCTGACCGAGATGGCACTCTGGCGCAGTTCATCCTACGTGCTCCTCCTCGCCACAGAATACTTCCCAGTAAGTTAATTTGATGGGGCCTCAGAATTGAGTTCCTCTTTTAGGCAGTGCCCTTTATAACAACCTAAACTTCAATCTCATCCAGCGGTCTCCTTCCTAAATGAAGAATCGCTGAAGTGTTCTCAAGCTTCCACATAGTCGCCTAGGCCGACATGTCGAAGTGGAACCAATATGGCTACCTTCGCTCTTCTTATCTCCTCAAACTTGGTGTGTTTGTCAATGTCTCTCTCGCTTGCTCTTTCTCAACCTCAGAGGAAGTGACAATGCAGAGGGGAGGACGCTGGAAGACGCAGGCAGCATCTTCCTCCTCCACCACCTTACCCCCACCCCAAGTCTCTTCACCACAAAGCGGAAGAGCTGGTGGGTGACTTTGACGACTGAGTCTTTAACTGAGTCAGCAGACAAGACCCATCACACGATATATTTTTACCTCTATTCCACTGAACGTTACAGGAACTTTTAGTTAGTTAATCTCTGCACATTTGCCATTAGACTTTCACAAATTTGGTGGGGGGAGCTACTTCTGTTATTCCGTTGAAAATATCTCATCTCGTTGCTACTTAGGCCAAAGTAAATGTGTTACTTTGGCGCCATCTGGTGGAATCTCGGTTGTTGTTCGGGTTAATTCATCGTAATGATGTCCTTTTTGTTGTCTGTTCTTGAATGCACCATGCGCACTAAAACTTATTTATTCTAATGTGAAAAATGCCAAAAGGGGAAGGCTAGTATGTTGGGAAGGCTAGTATGTTAGGGTGTATCATTGATGGGCCACACGTTAAGGTCGTTTGTTCATGTTGAAGAATTTGCCTACCAATACACAATACAGGTGCTTATGTAACTTGGGTTTGAGTATTTGGTGACCTGAAATAACTGGTTTGCGTTTCCCCACCGATGTTTGCCATTACATTTGTCGTGGGAGTGTTTTTCCCCTGAGCTCAATCACTTCAACCAAAAAAAAAAAAAAAAAAAGACATTTTGACATTTAGAGCACATGGGTGGGTTGTTGCTTTGTTGACACTGAAAATCACCACCAGCATCGCCATTTCAAACAAGGTGATCTGAAGTAAATGTAAATACAAGTATGCAGCAAAAATTCCCTTGGTATACTTGTGTATTTGCTGCTGGTCTCGAGCCTTCACTGCTGCCCATTGATAACATGAATATACAAAATCAATGTCTGGAAGAAGGCATTTTCAGCCGTCGCTGTAGTACCTATTTTTGTTGGACTGTTATTATATTTGTGGCCTTGAAGTGTTTTCACTACTCAGTGAAATGATGACTTAACTGCTGCGTTGTAGACAAAGGCGTGTTTTGATCTGCGTACAACATAGTAGATCATGTGCCCATTGGCTGAGCCCAGTTTTTTGAAAACCTGATGGAATAAGTAATGGCAGAAATAAAAGTGCTTCATAAATGTTTCAGATCATTTAGTCAACAACAGATTAAAAAAAAACAAAAAAACTTGTTTATTCAAATCAAAAACGTGACACTATACAGCAAATAAGAGTTTCTTGACATAAAAGTAATTCTGCAGTCACTGACATCCATGTTTGCAAGTTTTGCATGATAAATATTGGATAAACAGTTGGTGAGAATGACTTCGAATGAAGAAAAAAAAAGATGTTATAACATTCCAAAAACTGATAGAATGTTGGTCTTATTTCTGTTGAACCGGGGTGCTTCACCTGCAAATGTACAGCTTACTCAATTTAACTTTTAACAATATCAAAAATAAAATAAAAAAATTTAAATGGGTGTGATGGATCTAACTGGACCAAAAAAAAGAGAAAATTTTGGGGGGAATCTGAACATACTGGTGAATACTAACTCCGCGCAACAGGACTCTACAGTTGTCCTTCCATCTCACGCGCGCCTCCTTTCAGGGCTCTCCTCCCATGATGGCATCGCCAGAGTTGCTGACTCGACGGCCGTGATGTCCTTGAAGTGTCAGTGACTCTTTTTAGAAGACCCGAACCCTGAGAAACCCATGACAGCCGCCATTTCGTCATCATCCTCAAAGTCCCCGTCATCCTCGGCCCGACGCTTCCTCTCTTTCAGTTTCTCCTTCTTGTAGGCCTTTGCCTTCTCCTCCTGAACATAAACACACGCACATTGATGTTAACAACCTACTAACGTCCATCCATTTTCTTTGCTTATTGCTTTGCTAGGACACAACGTTTTGAGCCGTCATACTTACTTTCCTCTCCTATTTTTTTTCTGGTTATGTAACTGTATTACAGTAATACAAAGAGAGGAAATTTATTGACAGCATTCATGCACTTTGAAAACCGAGACTTGTTCACTCATTCTTGAGTTACGGATTGACTTCTGCCTCTCGTAACTGACCTCTTCTCGCAGCTCCTTCATGCGCTCCTCAAAGTCGTACTCTTTCTGCTTCTCTTCCAATTTCTTCTTGTTCACCTCGAAGCGCTTCTTCACCTGGTCCAGGGACGACCGCTCAACTCTCATAGACATGCCGAGGTTCCTCTGATCTGCACAGTCAAACATACGCCAATGTACTCAAACGCTTCACAAACACATACTTGAATAGATTTTCCAAATAAGATGACTCACAGAAGTGAGAACCGATATTTTGTTACTGTACTTAAGTAGATTTTTCAGGTATCTTCTGATACCGGTCTTTTTATTTTAGTTTTTTTACACCCGAACCCAGACTTCTACTTTAGTACAGAGTGGGTGCTTTTACCACCTCTGCTGACTTAAGTGTAAAAGGTACTCACGTTTCTTGCCATTGATGTGATCCAGGAAGTTGATGGAATCTTTCACCACGCAGTCACAAACGTTGCAGTAGTAGCTGAACAGAGGATAGAACAGCTGGATGGTATATATTTTTTCGCCAATATATCCATTTTGTCTCCATATGTCTAGGACCAAATCATAAATACAAAAAATCATTCTTCAATTAGGTCATTCAATTCTCCGCACCCGCCCATCTCAGCCTGAGGGGTCGTCTTGGTGATAACGATGGTCTTCCCCAGTTTGGACTCCAAGTCCACTTTGTAGTCTCGATGACGGAGATTCTCCCGCTTGATTGGCGGCGCGATTTTCCCTAAGAGGAGTGATGAGTTTATACAAGTTTTCTGATTTAACAGCAGTGTTTGACACCTAACTTCCAAATATTTTTTTTAATGACAACTCACCATCCCTGCTTTCTTTTTCTCGCTCCTCGGCGAGACGCTTCTGAGCAAGATTCTCATATTCGTCTTTGTCCCACTTCCGACGGAAGTCATTCTTACTCGACTGGAAGAGAACCACAGGGGTCAGTTACAATCAGGTACAGACAGAACAGTACAAAAATACGGCAACATGTTTAGAGGTTATGAATAATACTTGGTACAAGTTTGAAAACAGTGAAACCGGTGAACGAAGCAACGTTGCTGTTCGTGCTGTTGAGACTCACTGATCACAAACAACAATATTAAATGGATGATCTTTAGTTTTATAGAGCGATTCATCACAAAACAATAGTCTAATCAAGTATGTACGATAGAACTTGAGTTACCGATTGTCCTTTATTTGTTGGCGTAACAACTAACTGCATCTATAAGAGGAAAGCCAACATTTTAATTCGATCTTGAGTACAAATGTTTCTGGTATTTCTGAAGGGCTTACACTCTTGAGTTGCCGACAGAACGCATATCGAGGCGCAAATCAAGAGACAAAAACACCACCCATAAAAAAGGCACATTGATGTCCTTATTAACAAATCACAGGTCAGAATGTAAACCATACAAATAAGGCAGTATAAAAAAATACAAACCCCGCTGCCAGACGCCATGTTTGCGACAATTCCCGTTGCGAAGAAGTCAGTGTTTACATTTGAGCGAGGTTGGCGCCACCTGGTGCATTGGAGAATAGGTGAATTGTTTTAAATCATAGTAAATTAAAAAAAAAACTACATTATTAATTTGCGGACCCCACCAAGGCGTCTCAATATGTCACAAAAGGTGGGAACAACAAGCATAGGAACGCATGCAGCCTATTCTTTTTCCTGTTAATGTTAGTCTGTATTCTAAATGGCACTACGGTGCGCGCCAGCCCACTTAAGATATTTTTATATTTTAACGTTTTGAAAACTGCCGCAGGCCACGCCCTCTGCAGGTGCATCTCATTAAAGACGCTGCGAAAAGGTAACATGGCGCCTGTTGGTGTCAAAGCGAGGGCGCCATGTTCAAAACTGCCATGTCGCGCAGCGGAGTGGAAACTGCGACCCAGAGCCCACTGCTCTCCTCCAGGTCGGTAACGTATCTCCGTGTACACGGTCTTATTTATACAGTATATCTCTCATTTATCTCCACGGATACGAGAACCCGGACCGTCGGCAAAGTTAGCGCTCATGTCGCCACCCGACACTCCCACATTACAGTTGAGTCTCAACTTGAAACGCAAACTGTCCATGAGATTGAGGGGGGGATAAACCTAATCATTTTAGTTTTTTTAAGAATGCCTCCTCGATATGTGTACACTAGTGCGACGACGACGCGTGACCTAGAAAAGCATTTGTAAGCAAGACAAATATGACTACTTGTATTTCCGTTCCAGTGCTCTGCGTTTTTAATGTGAAATGCTCCAGGAAGTCCTCCGTGGAGACTTGCTAAAATATTTTAATTACATTAGTGGATGTGTTGTTTGACGCTCGCTGTAAAGCAAAATCTGTTCTAATGCACATGTAGACGTAATAATTCATCCCATTTCAGATAAATTGCCTCAGATGACAAAGTGATGCAACGTTAGGGGTTTTCACAGGGCAACTTTTGAGAAGAGTTGATTACATACGACTAGAATTTGTTGCTTTCGTGCTCTTTTGTACTTCCGTTATCTTTCCTTTTGTAGGAGACTGGACTGTCTCGGAGTTGTTTGTGTAGTTTGTTCCTCTGTTGTGTAAGATATATCGTAACAAAATACATCGGTGCCGCACCGGAGCAAATGTGTGCCGTGTGAACACCCCTAAAGTCTCTGGTTGGTCTTTGCAAACGGAAGTATGGCAGGATGGTTTTGAGATGATCAAAGTTGGAACTGTGAATGTCTCTTTTCGGGAAATTGCACGTTCTGATTTTAAGAGCGGCTGCTCTGACTTGAGTTCTGTTCCCAGTTTCTGTTTCAGCCCGCGGTCATGCATTTGTGCAAAAGGCTGGTCGACGGCCATGTGGAACGGCCTCCCCGAACCACTTGTGGCTGCTGGTTGCTCTTCTGCCCCCGAGCCTTGGCTCCTCCCTGGCTGCAGTTCAGTCTTTGACAGCCTCGTCAGGTGAATATGTAAAATTGTACCTTTTTAGAATTACGAACTAAATTTATTTAAATATGAAATAAATGTTCCCAATTGAAATGATGTTAAAGGAAAAGTATCAGCTTTTTTTTTTAAATCTCTGACTCATTTCTTTCCATAGAACAAAAACCGAATCCGAACAGAGTTGTGTAGACTTTTTATACCTATTTCATACATTCCCAGTTGAATACTACTGGAAAAAATGACAATCTGAGGATTAAACATTTTGTAGTAAAACACAAATGACCTGTTGTCAGAAACCGACACACAATTCCTTTTTGAGATTTCAAAACTTGACTCTTCCTGTCCTGGTTGCAGTAACGTCTCTCCCATGCCGATGTCTCCAGAGACAGTCAGCCCGCGAGGAGGGGAGAGATCTGCCAGCAGCAAGCCACGCAGGTTTAATTGGATTATAATCTTCAGGATTGCAGCTGTAGAACTTTCCAAAGTATATTTTGCACTTTTATGGGGTCCAGGACGTCCATCTTGGAGCGTTGCATTCTCAAAGTGGCCACCAGCAGCGTTGCTGTGGGAACGGAAGATCTGGACAAGAGGTTTGATTCACGTCACGGCTTCCTACTGTCAAAGCGCTTACATTTTTGTTTTTTCTCCATCTCAGCAGGGCTTCGCTCACTCGCTGTCACCCTCGCATGCCAGACCCAAACAACACAGAGACTAACGCTGCGGTTCTCAAGCGCCGACAGAAGCAAATTCTCTACGGCAAGAACACGAGTGGCTACCAGAACTACCTGCAGCAAGTCCCCAAGTAAGACCTACGTTATCACGGGTCCAAAGTTGAGTTTGAAGATTGTTCTTGCATATCCACCTGTAGCCAATTTATGCAACAGAGGACTGTTATTTGCATACTTCTTAGTTTTGTCTCATAATGAGAGAATGTCACACCTCCCTCGCTCAGACATATGAGAGACCCGAAGCTCCACCCTTCCACGCCCAACAAGTACAGGAAGTACAGCAGGCGCTCCTGGGACATGCAGGTTCGTCTTTGGCGACGCGCACTGCACCAATGGGACGTGCCGAGCGACGCCCCGTCGGACACCTGCGACCTCGCTCTTGACCCCGTGGAGCAACTGTAGGTAGAGCTCAAGTGAGATTTGAGCGCCACGCCGACTGCATCAACTGTGCGGTATTCAGGTGGTGGTCGCTGTATTTTTAGTTTTGGCTGTGAAATGGCATTCTGGCAGGCAGAACCGGCTGGCAAAGATGACCTCTGACTTGTGTGACGATGGAGGAGAGAAGCAGAGAGAGAAGGAGACCCTGGCGGCCCCGAAGGCCTCCTCTGTGTCTCCCCTGTCAGCCGACATGTCGCCGGAGCTGCCTGGCGCCTGGAATGTTCCACTGTCTCCGGTAATGTCATGCGTTCGGATTATTAGAATTTTGTGTGTGTTTGTGTGTGTGTGTGGGGGGGATTTCAGAATGAACCTAAAATTACAATTCACAGAAGTTGATTTGACCTTTTTGAATGTTCGTCCGACTGTTATTTAACTTCATTTTGCACAACTCGCTGTTCTCTAATAAATGTCAATCTTAATGCCACATTTCAATCATGCAATTAACATGGTAAAATCAAAGGACTTTTTTTTAATACTTTTTTTTCAGTGTTGCAAACATGCATTCAGAATTCTTGATGGTTGAATAAAAAAAATTTCCGGTGTGTTGTTGTAGTGAATTTTAGATGAATCCAGAAATTTTACCCGGAAGGATATTACCCCTAATCTTTGAGTGATGTATGTATGAGTATTTGACCACGTCGATCCAACCTGCTTTTCCAAATGTCCCCAACGCTTGCCCGCAGGAGCCCGAAAGGAGCCGCCTACCTCCTCGTTCTCCCCCTGGCCTGAGCTGCTCTTTCAGGATTCAGCTGACCAAAAACAACATGGCCGACTGGCTCCAGCTAGAGGATGAGCATGCAGGAGGTGAGAGCACAAAAAAAAAAAAATGCACCGAAGAGTAAATGAATAGATGTCCCTGGACTGAGTGGACATTGCTTCTTGATGGCAGTAGTATGTGCTTTTGTCATGATTGTGGGATTGAGCGAGAGAGAAAAGCAAAGCCTTCTTTCTTTCCTTCTTCTTTTCGTTTTGCATTTCGTTTCCTCGTAGATTTCAATGCTGATGATCAACGAGTCCCTACGGTTTCAGACCAGTTCTTATGGAATCACTACTGATTGTCCCTTGCTGCAACGAGCCTGGTTAGGTCACTGAGCAAGTTCATCGTCAAGATGCTGAATTACGTTGTGTGGACTTTAATCTTCTCTGTATGTGTTTCCAATATTTGGCTTTTTAAGAACACTGAGGATTTGAAATAAGAGAGGCTTGGGGTGGGGGGGTTGTTTTGTTTTATTTTGGTTCTTTTTCAGCCCTGCAGAGAACAGATGAGTAATGCATCCTGGTATCTGACGGAGGTCGACTTTGCACTTTGACCTGAGCAGTTTTCTATCATTTTCACTTTTGTGTTAATTGCACTTTGTCATCTGCGCTGTGTTCTCGAGGTACACACAAAGCTGCTAAACTTTGTATTTAAAGTCACTGTTTATTTTTTGCTGTCACTTTCTGGCCTCTGTAGAGGCTACTGGGTTTGTTTTTGTTTTCATTTTTGTCCACGTTCACCTCTGTTCTGATAAGGGTCCTTTCACCATCTTTTTTTTTTCCTTTTTATTTGTTATGTAACGTATGCTGCTTTAAATACTGAAAGCAAAGCTGAAACTAATAAAGATGTAAATAAAGTGTTGAAATAGATGTAGTTTGTTTTCTTCTATTTAAATCTGTTGCGCTCACAGTAGCTGGAAGTCATTGAAGCTAGATTTCAAAAGAAGTACAGTATCATGTATCTGCATCATTTGAACAGTTTTCCCATTATGACTGTACTACTGAGTACTTAATAGATTCTCTGCTACCTGAAAGAATCGCTGAATTAAATGTGAATACAATTTACATTTAAAACATGACCTAAAATAAACCTTAAACTTGTTGCTTTGAATACAAGCTGTCAGAACTTTTTTTCTTTTAAATCCAGACCAGTATATTTTTCAACTGCAGTATAACGTTTTACATAACAATGTCAGTGGTCAAATTGTGAATGTTACAGTGGCTTGCATTATGGTGCATCATGCACACATTTGCTCAGTTTTAAATTGCACTCTTTCTACACGATCCCCTTACTCTACATATTGTACTTTTAATATTTTGTGGACAGTAGTAGAGAGGCTCCAACCAAGAGTCAATACTTGGCCAATAAAAATTATTGTCATATTTTGTTTGGTGCAGCGGATATTTGATATAAAGCAGTTTAAAATAAATGTAAATAAATGGCATGTGATGCTAGTGAGGACGGGGGAGGGGGGGGGGCTGATGTGTAATCCCGCCTCACCCCCTCCTCACTGCCACCGTAAATGTTATTTATGAATGCCTCGCCGCTCGTGTGCACGTACAAATCTGTATCATTATGTTTTAGATAATCAGACGACACCGGGCATCGATCGTACAGGGGGGTGACGCTTTTTTCCGTGCCACGCGTGCACAGACGATAATTTATTGCGGTGGCTGCTTTTTGGATGCTGAGCTCGGCGGCGGTGGCGGTGGCAGCGGCGGGTTGTAGCGGTGCGTTCGCCTCCGTAATCACGTTGGGTCAATACGCCGAGTAACCGGGGGGCTGACCGATGCACCCGGAGAGGGGGCTCTCCGACGAGGTAAGTCTGCCACCCATCCGTCGATGCGGCCGTGAGTGTACAACGTGCCCGCTTGTTTTGCGGTTCCGTCTGGGGTGAGAGGAGGGTGGAGGTGGTGGTGATGGAGGGGAGGGGGAGCTAACAAGCCCGGACATATCCATCCCGCAGCATCCCGTCGTGTTGTCCTCCTCTTTCCAGCTACCATCTTAAACCGAATCTACGTGAAATGACATCAGACGGGATGTTAATTGTGACTCTTTGGTTTTTATTAACACGGGAAAAGGCAGAGCTCTCCGACGGTGAATGGGAACGTCCCCGTCGGATATTTACAGTTGCGGCTAACCGCTGCTAGCTTGGTGCGGGTCTCGCTTTGCTTAGCGGCCGGTTGGGCTGCCTTGCTAGTCCCGCAGTGCAGCGGCCGGCTGGGGCGTGTGTGTCAGGCAGCAAATAGCAGCTCGTCGGCATGTTTTCTAGAAGTTTAGCGGGCGAATGTAATCCAGCGTCGACCTTGAAAGTTCTAACAAGATGACATGTTATTTATAGCTAGCGGGCTGTTCAGGTGTGTGTGTGTGTGTGTGCGTGTGTGTGTGCGCGCGCGCGCGCGTGTGTGTGCGTGCGTGCGTGCGTGTGCGTGTGTGCGATCACTAACCAACGTCGTACTACGCCTTTAAAAATCCACGCGAATTATCTCCATTATGAATCGCCTTCTCCCGTGCAGCGTTTAAGAAAAAGCTCAAAATGACAGCGTCCCGTTTACGTTCCCGTGAACGACAATTGGCAAGAGGTAGCATCTTCCGTTGAAAACAATGGGAAGCGTTAGCATCGAGCTAGCTGCGGCGGCCTCATTTCTTTTGGTATTCTCAATTAAATCTCAGCAAACAAACACATACCAAGTGTTGGGCAACACTGATTTTATCTCCTTATATGTGAAGATAGGGCGGCGCATCAGCCTCAAAGTTCTGAGGGTGGGGGTTCAAATCTGTTTTGGACGTTCTCCCGGTGCTTGTTTTTTCCGTCTCATTCTCAACAAGTACCGTACTACTCATGAAGCACTCCATGTAGAATCTTATGATTTTATGATAGTATACTTGTCTAGCAGTTTTCAAGTATTGCAGAGTTTTTCGAACTAGTCTCGTGTACTTGTTCTACTAATGCAGTGTAGTCGTTCTGAGTACTGTACGCACAAAAACAAAAAAATGTCACTTAAGAAGATAGTCATTCTATTGGTGCACCCTCATCGTTCTACTCGCGTGCACAAATGTCATACTGTTGTTGAAAAAAAAACACTAGTAATATATAGTTATAATAATGTGATATAGTTGTTCTAGTGTGCATATTTGTCATACAGTTGTGGAAAAAAATGAGGCCCTGCAGATTAAAAATCGAGCGACTCGATTATGACCCTTCAAACATCGACAAATGGCTGATATTTGCAGACTAAATTTACCTTTTGTACCCTATTTGCAGCAGTTGTACACAAGTATCACTCGTTATTTCACATAAATATACACAATAGCCTGTTAGTGATAAATATATTCAATTCCGTTAGTAATATATAAATATATGTATATAAAAGGTCATTTTATGAACCTGTCAAACACAAACAGAATTGTAATTATTTCCAAACAATGCTTAAGCGAGTAATGCAAAGTTGTGCAAGGAATGGCCATTGGATGTCACAATTGTACTAGCAACCTAAAGTCACCGTTTGTTGAAAAAAACAATTAAATCAGTGCAACAAAAATCTGATTTAAATTTGTTGAATGTGGAACACATTGAACGACTGGTAACACACATAAGACAAGGATTCTACCACTTTGTAGTTCTACTATCCATCCATCCATCCATTTTCCGAACCGCTTGATCCTCACTAGGGTCGCGGGGGGTGCTGGAGCCTATCCCAGCTGTCTTCGGGCAGTAGGCGGGGGACACCCTGAATCGGTTGCCAGCCAATCGCAGGGCACACAGAGATGAACAACCATCCATGCTCACATTCACACCTAGGGACAATTTAGAATGTTCTATCAGCCTGCCATGCATGTTTTTGGAATGTGGGAGGAAACCGGAGTGCCCGGAGAAAACCCACGCAGGCCCGGGGAGAACATGCAAACTCCACACAGGGAGGCCGGAGCTGGAATTGAACCCGGTACCTCTGCACTGTGAAGTCGACGTGCTAACCACTGGACTACCGGGCCGCCCGTAGTTCTACTAGTGGACTGAAATAGAATGGAATGGAATGGAAGGTAGTAGTGGAAACATTTTACCAGTGCACCTCAATACAGTAGTCATTCTGCAAGCACACACTGGTTGTTTAATCGTGACCAAGTCACTCAACTAGTGTGCAGAATGTCACTCGGATAAAAAAAACCCATCTAAAGTAAGACAATCGTTCTACTAGAGCGCATTACTTGTTCTACTACAGAAATGTCAAACAGTAAAACAAATACCTCACTAGTATGACAGTTAGTCCTTCTACTAGCGCGCCCGAGTTGTTGTACTTGTGTGTTGTGAACATTTGAATGAACTTTACCACTTCCACCCTTGCAGGCAGGTTCTTGAGGCCACCAGTGGACAAGACCGGTCATGCTGTCCTTTTGAGGGTGGGCGGGGCTACCTGGCCCGTTGGTGCAAGGAGGAGGAGTCTGCAGCTGTTAGCCCCTCCCCTCAAAGTGATAAGAGACACAAGTGGGCGTGACTCCCGCCTCACTCCTCTTTCTCCCATTCCTTCCCTCCATCCTCCTCCTCCTCCTCCGCCACCATGACGTGGTCACCTTGCTGGTGGAGAACGTGAGGAAGTCTGGAAGGCGACCCTGCTCAGCCGGGGGACTCGGACTTGGTGAGTGGTGGCGGGTCAGTTCCACTTAAATGCTAAACATACCCCCAGACTTTTAACATCAAACCCCGATGATCAACGGAATAATTGTGTTGGATGTTTAATAAGAAATCCGTGTGTCTCAAAAGGCGCAAACTCCAAACATCGTCATCTTCTTCCCTTCATCAGTCTTTTAGCCGTCAACATCAAAAGACACTCCACAAGGAGTGAACTTTGATGTCGTGTCATTTGAAAAAGATAAATGGATTGCATTTTAAATAATAATAATAATAATACATTTTATTTATAAGCGCCTTTTAAGACAAATAGCGCTGTTAGACTTTCTTCAAAGTCCGGTCGCTTGTTTGTCATCATCAATGCGCACAAACACGAGAACGCCGTCCTAAAGGAAACTGAATGCGGGATGTGATATTGATGAAAAAGTGTTTTCCAATGCAGAACTGTATTATTAGCTAGATTATTTCTTTTTTTCTCTCTTAGTCCCTGCTGGACCCGAAAACCCTCGCGGAGTGCTGGCCCCCAGATGGCTTGATGCCTGGTGAGTGTCCTTAATTCCTTCAATAAGGGTGTGATTGTTATGAAGTGGGAATAGGTCCACACTGGAAACAAGAAATTGAATTCATACAAAGTTGTAGTTTTTTTTTTTTAGTAAAAATGAATACAATGAAGATCATGCATGTTTTTTTCTAATAACAAGAAAATTAAGTCATGGTCTTGAGAGAAGAGTCATAATTTTCAGGGGATTTTGTTTCTTCTTTAATTTTGAGATGATACAGTCATATATTTTTCTTTAATAATAATACATTTTATTTGTAAGCGCCTTTCATAGCACTCAAGGACACTTTACAAGCAAGAGCAAATAATTAAAATCACAGCAAACATTAAAATCACAGATAAAATTATAAATAAAAGAAGAGATAAATTAAGTAGAGTATGCGAGTCTGAATAGGTGGGTTTTGAGCTGGGTTTTGAAAGTGGGAAGAGAGTCAATGTTGCGAACATTGGGTGGAAGTGAGTTCCAGAGTTTGGGGGCAGAGCGGCTGAAGGCTCTGCACCCCATTGTGCTAAGACGGTTGTGCTTTAAAGTTGTGGTCCAAAGAGAATAATAATAACTAATGTTGCGTGTTTATTTTCCAAAAAGTTTTTTCCTGCTGATAAAGTTTTTTTTTTTTTGTGGCATATAAACAGTCCTTGATTTAAAAAAAAAAAAGGGCACAAGAGCGGTGTGTAAATGCTCTGCGTGTATGTCCTCAGAGAGCAGCTACTGGCAGCTCTGCCCTCCCTCTAAGTCCAGCCTGCAGGGGGGGTTGCTGAGCTCTAGTTTCCCCCCCGGCCCCATCCCCCTGGTGCCACCCGATGCCCACCTTCAGGAGGGGGGCGACCCCCTGGACGACCCTCCTTCTCAGCCGCAGCAGCACCGGGCTCTGGCACCCAGCACTTCGGCTTCCGAGCTCTCCCTCCCGGGGGCGGCCGCCCCTCCCGGCCCGGCCCCGCCGCCCCCTCCTCCCCCGCCATCCAAACGCCACTGCCGCTCTCTGTCGGTCCCAGAGGACCTGTCGCGCTGCCGCTACACGTGGCGGCCCAGCGCTTCGCGAGTCTGGACTCCCGTCAGTCGCCAGCAATGCCACGGAGGAGTGGGCGCCGCCGGGGTGGCGGCAGGCGGTGCCTGTCCGCTGCGCGCCCCGAGCTCCTCTCTGAACTCATCTCTGCACTCATCATCCAGCCCCACCTTCTTCAGCCTGGCACTTTCTCCCGACTCGCCGCTGCCCTGGAACTTCCCCTGGGATCCCAGCGAGGCCGCGGCGGGGGGCGGCGCCTGTTGCTGTTTCTTCCCCTCGCCATCCTCCTGCTCCTCGTCGCCCTCGCCTCTTCACCCGCCGCCGCCTCCCCAGCGCCGTTTCTCCCTCTCGCCCGTGCTCATCAGAGACTCGGCGGCCGCCACCTTCCTGCCACCGCCTCCCGTTCCCAGCCAAGCGACGGTGCCTCCGCCGGGTTGCTGTCCGGCGGGTGGGGCGGTGGCGGGGGCCCCGGTGCCCGCCTCGCCCTCTTCGGCGTGCAGCACGCCTTCGTCCTTGCGCCGCAGCCTGCCCCCGCAGCTACCGCGGTGCCACTCGCAGCCCTGCGACCTTCTACTGCTCAAGCCCGGGTTGAAAAGACGCCGCGACCCCGACCGACCCTGCGCCCGCCCCGTCCTCGACTTCACCAAGATGACTCAGGTACGAGTTTTAAGTCAGTAAGTCATAAGGATAGAGCTGCTTCGGTGTAAAAGGCAAAAGGTGGTTCGTTACCGGATCTTCCGGCAGGGCTGCGATGTTTGCAGGGTCAAAATTTATTGGGGGGTAAAAAAAAACATTTGTCCTCAACTCACCCCGCAGACGCGCAGCATCGACCCGCAGTATTTGGAGCGCGGCGGCAGGCTGGCCTGCGGCGGCGACCTCTTCATCGGCATGGAGTCGTTCTTGGGCGACTTCCGTGGCTCCTGCTCGCCGGCCGAGTGTCTGGGCAGGTCGAGCATCGGCCCGCTGAGCGAGAGCGACGAGGAGTGCCGCGAGGACGACGACGACGATGGCGAGGAAGACGAGGACGCCGATGAGCGCGAGGCGGCGCAGCAACAGCAGCAGGCCGTATTCGAGAGGGATTGTACAGAACTGGACTTGAATTTAATCGAAGAAAACTGATGCGTTTGTAAATGGAAGGCCCACCATCTTTGTTTTGTTTTGTTTTTAGATTGGATTGCTTTTATTTTAAATTAGAACAGTCCCGCCCGCCGTGCCACCAATCAGCGAGGCTCTCAGGATCACCTCTCATTGGACGAGCTGCGGTAAATCAAAGCTGATTGACGTCAACAGTGATGATGTGACTACTTGCTGGAAAGTCTCCTTCCTCATGAAGACCAAACGGAGAGGGAGCAGTTGGTCATTGGCTGTCCGACGCCAGATTTTGACTGCCCGGTGTGTCTTCTGCGTTCCGTCGTCTTCCGCAGCTGCCGAGTCTCCTGACAAACCACTCGCCTGACACACCGCGGCGTCCACCTGAAACATCGCTGGGCCGCCATACCGGAGGAGCAGCCGGTCATGTTCCTCAAGGCTCAGGTCAGACAAATTAGAACTTTTTTGCTTTCACGTCGCGTTCCAGACTGCTAAGAAGTAGGACATTTCATGTAGCACTTGAGTGAAGCGAATATTTATATTGTTTGTTAGTCAGGAGATTTTTAAAAATGCCGCTCACCATGATACATCTTGTCACATGGGAGGGATGACGGTTCCTGAACAACCTGTGATAGGTCAAGATCTGTGATGTAGAATTTTGGCTCCAGTTTCCCATGTTGCCCCCTTTTGCAAAATGAGTTGCACAAGAGAGTGCCTGCTTACCACACTTGGAGAATCACCGGCCCAGTAAATCCATTGAGCACTTAAGACGAGAAACAATACCGAAATTGCATATTGCATCGCACTGTATATAAGCCAAATGTCCAACTTTTCTACAATGCAGCATCTCAAAATTACACTCAGTGGTCATGACGCCACGTTTGGAACTAGTTTATCTGAGCTGAGCCTACAAATATCAACACATTTTCCGCTAATAAGTGTGTGTGTGTGGGAAGGACATGGGGGGGAGGGGCAGGGCAATCAGATGTTGACCCAAATACACGCGGCGATGTGTTCAGGTGCGCCTTGAATACTGTGTTGCGTCATCCTCTTCCTCCCAAGTAGCCACTGATGCTGTGTACCCGAGTGTTCATACTTTCCTGTGTGTGTGTGTGTGTGTGTGTGTGTGTGTGTGTGTGTGTGTGTGTGTGTGTGTGTGTGTGTGTGTGTGTGTGTGTGTGTGTGTGTGTTACAAATGACCAATGACACTTAAGAAAAGTTCATCACCCATTATTAGACAACCCTAAGGACAATCACAAAGATTAATTGTTGGGATGATCCATTTGGACGACTGTATTGGAGATTATTGTTCCACGTGTGGCTTTTGATTCTAAATTTTCACATTTCGGAAAGTATTAGTATCTTGTACACACGGCGTCCCATTAGACACACAGACCCACAAACAAACACTTTACCTGTCAATGTCACTCCTCTCAGTCAATTGCTCCACATTGCCCAACATGAGCCTTAACAAAACATTCTGTAAATCAAAATGTGATAATGGAGGGGGGGGGGGAACATGGTCTACAAAAAGAAAGCGTGTTTCTGTAGCTGTCCAAATTTTAAGTCCTTCAGTTCATTTGAGAGGATTTGTTTTGTTTTCTTCATATTTCTGATCGGGCATCCGAGCAGGTCATCAACGGCAAAATGGGACGCTTGAGCACGATGGACAATAAGCGATGATGAACAAGTTAGTAGAGAGACGTCTTTTAATATTATTATTATTATTGTATGTGTTTTCAAAAATGAAATGACAACATGACAATTTGAAATGAAGTTTGTGAATAAATTATTAAGAATTATTTTACAATGAACATGTGTGTCATGTTTGTTGTCATCGCTCACCGAGGACTCAGTGGGATGAAATTTGTTTTTTTAATGTGTGTGTATGTAAAACATGCGGACATGCTAACGGTTAGCATTGGTAGTCAACAAATGGAGGAGCAACATATGTAGATGAATATCATACTCAGTCACATCTTATATTAGACGGCACACTATTTTTTTAAACGTCTTAGTGAGGTTTTTTGTATTAATCATTGAAATGTTTATATTGTGTAGCGTAACATTTCCGCTGCCCTTAGCTAGGTCACTTTTGAAAATTGATTTTGCAGCTCAAAATTATACCTGGTTGAAGGTTAAATAAAAACTTATCATTTACTGAAATTACCAATATTACTGAGTCATAGTAATAGAAATACTGTTCTTCGTTTGGTTGCATGACACGTCAGAAGGAGCAGCACAATGAAATGAATTGCAGTGTTAATTCATGACACACAAACTGTTTATTTCTTTACATTGTATTAAATTATGAATGTGGGTTTCAGAAAACACAAGAACTTATATTCTATCGTAAAATGACAAAAAAACAATTTGTTTGTTGCCCTAATGAGGCCACATTTATAAATAACTTTACAGTGCTGTGGCATGCCTGAAAAGAATGTTCTCGACGGCATCGTCCATCATTGTTGGAAATAGAATGTGACTCAGTGCTTTAAAAAAAAAAATGGAGTTGACATGATTCATAATTACTGGCTAAAACATCAGAAATACAAGGCTTGTTCCAAAGCATGTTCTGTCCATCAAATTACTCCAAGTCTCAGTGTGTCAGTTCTCAAGAGTTGAGGAGTCGTTGACCTCGGCGGACGGCGTTGCGGCCGCCGCGATGGCCGGCGCCGGGGCGACGTTGATGGGCACCACTCGCTCCTTCCCGTCCCCGGTCGCTTTCTCCCGCGGCGCCTGGATCTGCAGCCGCCCGCCCACCAGCGAGCAGGTGATCATCTCTGGGTCCACGCCGTCCGGCAGGTCCAGCTCCTGCCTGAACTCTTGACATCTGTAGGAGTACGAGCCTTTGCCGTCCTCCTGCTTCTTCTCCGTCTTCCCGCTCACCCTTAGCTTCCGGCCCACCTGCTTCACGGACAGCTCCTCCGGGGAGAACTCCTGGGTGTCCAGGCTGAGCGCAAAGCTTCCTCCCTCGGGCCTCAGCTCGTGGAAGGCGATGGGCCTGAAGGTGGCCGTCGCCGGCGTGTGGTCGATCTCCTCGAAGATCTTTTGGTGCAACCTCTCCATGTACTCCATGTTCTGCCTCATTTCCTGCATGTGGCGCAGCATCTCCTGCTCGATGTGGTAGAAGAGAGGCCTTGTCTCTGGCCACAGGCTGCGGATGGGCCAGTGAGTGTCCATGAACGGTCTCAGAGCGGCAGACGGCTGGAAGACGGTGGGGCACAACATTCTGCTTGCTCTTGCTTCTTGATCCTCACAGCTTGGGGTCTGGAGTGTCTGGCGTTGGGGCATCCCTGCCGCTTATATACACGCAGCCGAAAGTTCCAGCAACATTCCAGTGTGTGTGTCTGTCTGTCAGAGTCTAAATGCAGCACATGCGGCTGCCACATACCAACGTGTCGCTGCTTTGTCCTATTTCCGACGCCAAACTCCGTCATGGGATTTATAAAGTAGCAGTGTGTGGGAGTAATGAAGTATTTTACGACTGTACTTGAGCATTTTTTTCCAGGTACAGCAGTCCCTTGAGATACGACTGTAATTTGTTCCGTGATCATCTTTTGGGTGAACAGGTCCCCATATTTCAGTTAAATCCAATTTCTGTTCGTATCGAATTTTTCAATAGCGGGCAGAATGTTGTAGTACTCAAACAACATGTCAACATTTTTCTATCAATATAATCCTCAGAAACTGAATACCGAGGCAAAGTCCAATGGTTTTGAATGAGCGTAGTTTGGTTTCATCGACCTGGCCGACATTTAAACTTGTGACGTAAGCCCGGAATTGTCAACACCCGGAAGCCTACTGGCAGAGCAACAGGAAAGTCCCGGCCGGCATTTGCCAAACATAGGATTCCGCCTCACTTTATGGTACGTAGACAGGGGTCTACATAAAGCCAGTCTCACTGAGCTGAGGAGTTCTGTCTGACGTTATGTTTCGTGTCAGCGCCGCCATCAGTGAAAACACCTACTACCACGGTTTTAGTGTGTTTGCGTGCTATGTACGTGCTTCAAAGATTTTCAACTGCAGTCTTAATTTTCGCCTGGAGGGGCACTATAACTGAACCAAATAATTTTGTCCACTTGGTTTGGTACTTCAGAATAGATCTATTTTGCCATCACTTGTTTGAAGCTTTTTTTTTTGTAGTTGACAGTAAATCAATGTATTCTTTATGAAGATGCTTTGACACAGTGAGTGTATTCATGCATTTTTTTGTATTCCAAAGCCCGACTTGGGAATGAGACTGCAAACTAGCTGAAAATACATCATTTCCGTCATACTTATGTCTTCCTCATAGTTATGAGTCTTTATGGTGCAGAAAATGTACTTCATACCCTCCCACCCATCATGAATTACAGGATATTCAAAATGCAATGTAGAGGAACACCCAAGTTTTCGGTAACTGAGTTTAGAAGTAACGTTTACTATCAAAGGCTACTGGATCATGCTTGCATAGTGTTGTACCATTTTAATCAGCTCGGCAGCAATAGGCGCCTAAATTAAGCAAAAAAGGAGCATTGTTTTCAAATGTTGTCAAGGAGATGGAGCTAGCTTACCGGTGCATGCGACAAGGCCTGGGCTACTCTACGACGTAGTAAAAGAGCGACTAAAATCGATTTGGGCCGTAATGTGTTCATTTTATATTTTGACGTCGAGAATACAAATGGCATGTAAAACTGCCGAGTGGCCGGCAAATCGCAAAATGTGCCAGTTCACTCGGAAATGCTAAGCTACGGTCGAAACCAGTGCCTCTTGGTTAGCCGATATTAGCCGATAATGGCAGCCCACATGCGCTCATCTTTAGCAAAACAATTTATTAAGGAAAAAAGTGACGAAGACACACAAAGGAAATGTGCTCTTTCGATGTAGCTTGGGTGGCCCTGAAAAGGGCCGTTGGGATGAAAGTTACTAGCCATGTGGCTAATATTCTTGAGACTGCGAGGAAGCCTTCTTCCCCCCCTTGCCAGAGCTCGGAGCAGACTGTCCAGTCTTCTTGGGCAGCAGGACGGCCTGGATGTTGGGCAGGACACCGCCCTGGGCGATGGTGACGCCGCCAAGAAGTTTATTCAGCTCTTCGTCGTTGCGTACCGCCAACTGAAGGTGGCGAGGAATGATGCGAGTCTTTTTGTTGTCCCGGGCGGCGTTACCAGCCAGCTCGAGGATCTCGGCGGTGAGATATTCCAGCACGGCGGCCAAGTAGACTGGAGCTCCGGCACCAACACGCTCTGCGTAGTTGCCTCTGCGGAGAAGACGGTGGACTCGACCGACCGGGAACTGGAGACCTGCCCGGTTGCTACGGGTCCTAGCTTTCGCGCGGGCCTTGCTGGCGCCTTTGCCTCTTCCAGACATATTTACGATTTATTTTATTTACACGCAAGATCGTCCTTATTAATTTCAGTTCAATACTGGAAAGAACCTTGCATTACTCGAATATAAAAGGCCGGGGTTGTCACGCCCTTTTACGCGATTGGCCTCTATGACGACAAAGTATCATGTGGTTGGCTTGAAGGAATGAAAGAAAAAAAGAAAATCAGCAGCGATTGGTTTCATCTATTTGATGTCCTACCAATCGCAGAAAGGAGGAAAACGATTGGGCTACCCGTGCACGTGGAATTTGTAGCCAATGGTAGCTATTCCCTCTCGTTTTAAAATTTTGGCGCTCAGGAAGCAATCAAACGGGCGTCTTGAAGCTGACTGATGGAAAATGGAGGAAGGATTGTCAGTAATAATGACATGCAGTTAGATGTGCAGTTTGGGGAGGGGTATTCTTAGGCTAATTAATACACAATACGTGAACTATGAGACACTACATTCGCCACTTGCTCGCTTGTTAGAAGTGTAAAACTGGTCGTTTTTGCATTTCCTCTCCATTGTAACACCGACGAGTATGCAACAGAGAGAACGACGTCTGAATGCAGAGAAGCTTTTAAATAATTTATTTGAAATAAATTAAAACATATCAAAATAAAGTCAGAAATCACACATGCCATGTTACTGCCTTCCACTTCGGGTTTCACATTCCAGCCAGGCTAATTTGTCTTAAACAGCGATTAAGGTTGATCCTAGTTTCTTAAAGCACGTTGTACACATCATATCACTGTACTATAATGGGAATTTTATTGTTGAAAAATAGTCCTGGAAATTACATTAAATTTTTTTTTTTTCGATAAGTATGAATTATTGGCAACATAAGTCTGCTTTCTCGCCTCTTACGGAAACATTTGGGCAAACCGAAGATCATTTAAGAGCAATTACGTTGTCAAAAAAGTACAATATACAACAATTTCCTGCTTATTTTAAAACCTACATTGAACAATTTTTTAATTTAATGTAAAAGCAAATACGGCAAATTTTCTATGAACATGGAATTCAACTTGATGTTAAAGTAACATTTGCTTTGAAAAATCACATTAATTTCTCTATTTGACTGTGTAACGCAACAAAGACAACCCGTGATATGGATAAAATAAATAGCACTTCACATAATCATAAATTACCTTCATACAGATATTGTACGTGTTATATAGAATGTAAAAAAAAAGTCAATTCCAAAGTGCACCAATGCCATTCTTCTGGCATTCTTAAATCATTTCAAGAACTCCCGACATCAGTCAATCAAAAATAAACCCCAAATTCATTGCAGCTGTTCCGTTGTCCCATCCTGAAAAAAAAAACTTACCCTCAAGACAAAATATGCAATCCTATTTCAGATAGAGGCATTTGATACAGAACCAGTTTTGTCCTGAAGCAGCAAAATTTCTCCCCTCCCCAAAGCACTTGCAGAGGTGTCATCCATCAGACTGGGATGGAATAGTCTTTTGCTCAGACAGCTGACTGGGATGCAAGCAGAAAGGATCAGTTATCGGCTGAGCCCGCCCCTCCGTTGGTGCTTGTGCCTTTGCCTTTCCATTTCCCCGATGAGCGGAAAGAGAAGCGCTTGATGAGACGTCGTGAGAAGCTAGCGGACTTCTTTCGACCGCTGTCCGCTGCCGCAGTGAAGTTGTTGCCCATTTTGGAGACGTCCTCGTGGGACTGGCTGAGGCAGGGCTCCTTCTCACGATGTCTTTTGCGGAACAACAGCTTTGATCCGCTCTGCAGAAATCCCACTATGGGATGTAGAGAATACCGCATCAGATATCAACCCACCCATTTTCTACTAGCTCAGATTCGAATCCCTAACCTCATATCAGTAAATTGCTGTATTGTGATGCTTTTTTAGTACTAGCCAACAGGTGGCAGTAAGATATCTTATTTTGTACCCATGACAGTGCTACAAAGAATAAACCGGTAAAACCAGAAACTAACAATAAAACAATCAGATCTAAGACAACATTTCCATTACATTGATTCGACATGACAGTGTCATTGTGTCACCTTTATGGTCCTTGAGGCTGCGTGTTTCGAAAGCGCCGGTGGAGCCAGTGTCTGATTCCACATCATCCACAGAAGGACGCTCTGACACATCAGAAGGTGTGGTTTCATCCGGCTCTTGGTGGTGCCTCGCCCCAAAATGGTTGCTTTGCATGGCCGCGTCCATTGCTGCGGCGTAGCCGCTTGACAGTGTGCAGTCATCTTGACACAGTGGAACCTGAGAAGTCAAAGGAGTCGATTTCAAAATTTCTTGTTGCGTCGCCACCATCCAACTCGTGGTATGCTTTTATTGGGATAGCACATTTTAGACCCCATGTGCTTCACATAGTTAAAAATATCAACATTTAAGGCATTGACTGTGATCATCTGCACTGTCTTCAAATGTGTCAGGTTACCATTGCAGCCTCTTGAAGTGGAAGCGTTTCTCTTTCGCTCAGAAATCAGGTCAGAAGACTGCTGTAATGTGACCTGAACGTGCTCAGAGGGGGTCTGCAGTGTGGTAGCTGAGACTGACACTTAAATTTAGGTGTGTGTATACCGTCAATCTCGTAAAATGATGGGTCTGCATTATATTTTGACAAAACATATGTTCTTGACAGGATGCTGGCCTAAAAAATCGTTGACATCCTTTGTTAAACAGCTCATTCAATTCTACCCCTGAAATGAAGATATGACGAAATATAAATCCGGATTTGGTTCAGTTTTTACTACTTTCTATCTCTCATTACAACTCTTAATTCTCTGACCTTTGACACGCCCGAGATGATGAGCGTGCTTCTCTTTGTCGGAGTCTTGCGAGCCACTTTGGAGTCGGTCAGTTGACGAATGGCTGTTTCTGCAACAGGATCCAAGCCATTAGATAAGCGGCTGGCCTCTATGCAACAACACACAAATATAAAATCAGCTTTTTTGGGGGTGGGGGGTGTTGATCTGCACCATGTTCCTATTACACAGCTGCTGATTGCCTATAGAGAGTTCTACCGTGTTTTTCAATGCACCGCATTGACAAAAGGACTGTGACACACAACCATTACACAAGTGCAGGGCTATTACTACCCTACAAGATTCTGGAATGAATCTGTGTCAATTTACTGATGCTTGACCGGCACTGTGGACAATCTTTGTTCTAATTCTGCCCCAAAAAGTTTTTTTTTTCACGGTTTCATTAGAGAGGCTCATCCCAATACTTTTGTCCAGGTGCTGTTTGGCCTCGTGGTTTCTAACTCACTGCTGGGATCAGGGCTCGGGGTGCCTCTTCCATCAGAGAGAACGGTGGTCTTCTTCTCTGTCACCTCCACTTTGGCCGGCGAACGCAAAGGAGAATCACCTACAGATGATGAACTCAGGTAAAGGCGTTGTTCACCGACAAAGTCATCCATGCTTCAAATGTACCTGGACTGCGCTCCAATTTCAGTCTGGATTGGACTGTCGTTACAGTGGTGACGATGGTTCCGTCCGGCATGATGGTTCGGTCCACGTCGACTTTTTTGGTGGGGGTGAGTGAGGAGCGCAGTGGTGGCCGGAGTTCCTCCGTTTCCAGATAGAGCAGCTGAGTGGATTAAGTAAGAAGTTTAGCAATTCGTTTCGCAATTATCTGTGCACAGAGATCAGAGAAAAGGAATCTGCGGGGAAACATTCCTCAAGAATGTGAGAAATGTCCTTTCACATTCAGTGAGGTGCGAAATCACAAGACGGCTGATCAAAGGGTTGGAAAGGGGCTAATGCTACATGCTAACTCATTCCATGTCTTTTGAATAATTGTCACGCGTCCCAGCTTGTCACTCACTTCTGCTGTAATGGTGGCGATAGGCTCCAAGGAGTGGCTTGGGCTTATTGTGAGTAGGACAGAGGTAGGAACTTTGGACTGGAGGTCCAAGGTAAAGGAGGCATGCCCTGGAAGGAATTCTAGCAGGACAGAGAGACAGAGAGAGAGAGAGAGAGAGAGAGAGAGAGAGAGAGAGAGAGAGAGAGAGAATACAAAGAGTAACTGCAAACGTTTTCGAGTATGGATCCTGTCGCGGTCTGAGCATTGCGGCGAAATAAGTTTCTGGACGGGAGCCCAGACTGCGCTGTGCCTTACGCTCGCTTCTGCCATTCCGCTCCAGAAGTCTCGCTTTCAGCTCTTTGGTTTCTGGGCTCAGCTCCCTTCAACATAAAGGACACAGCTGTGTTAGTCATCCTGGAAAAAAAATAAAATCCCACTTTGCAAGCTTTTTAAAAAAACAAGAACACATTCACTTCTTTTTAAATGTTGCCAATTCTGGCATATTATGAGATGCCTTCTCACAGGGTAATTTCTTCTCGCCATTCCACTGGGGTCTTTGGGTTGTGGGGCACAGGCAGAAAGGAGGTTGTCCTTTCTGAAGAGGGGTGGTTGAGGCTGAGGACGCAGCACAGCTCCACTGAGCTACACCAGCCTGCAAGCACACACGGCAAGCTCCGTGAGGCGGGCGGGGTGGACAGAAAGCAAACCAAAGCCACGCAGGGGAATGAATCTGACCTTTACTTAAGGTCACTCTGAGCTGCCGTAGAAGTAGTCGCTGCACAAAGACACTCTGGTGTACAGGCTTTAATCCTAGCGATAGCTGCTCCACAGGGACCTGTGAGCAGAAAAAGGAAGTGGGGAAAAAAAGGCAAAATGCTGACTTCGGGCGAGAAGTGAAGTCCGTGTATTTCGGCTCACGCTCTCAGCCCTTGGATTTAGAGTCTTCAATGAATCTTACGAGCCCCTTAGATTTAGGCATATTCTGATCTGGCTGGAAATAAGAGTGAGGAAGAAGGATCCTTACTGGAGATGTCGTTGTGCAAGCCCTGAGGTTGAGCATCATGGCCGGATGAGAGCTGAAGAGAGTGTCCTCAATGAGGCTCTTGATCACATCCAAGTCTCCTTTGTCATCCGGGCCCTGGAAGGAACCGCCAATTGATGAGACAACTGATAATCCGCGAGCAAGACACCGCTGCAAGAAAAGAAAATAACTCTTTCCATGAACTGAGATATAAAATGTAGGCCCAACTGCGACTTGCACTTTTGATGGCCTTTTGTACAGTACAATACCGTTTGCATTTTACAAAAGATTTTTCAAAAGCGCACTAGAGGAGATATTTATTAGCATTTTTTTATTACTCACTTTAAAAAGAGAGCGCAACTTTCTACTTCCTTCCCAAACCTGCTCGAAAAACAATTTCCTCCATGTTTAAAGTGCAGAATCTTACTCGAGAGGGGCTGGGGCTCACAACAGCACGAGTGCTAACATCGAATCTTCTCACATGTCTCGGCAGTTTGCATGGCGACGTGGTCAATTTCAACGATGGCTGCTTGGAAAGAGTCCACGACACCAAGAGTCCTTCGTCCTCCGCGTCCTCCAGACTTACGACCACCTGATGATGGAATCGGGACACGCGGGACGCAAGGTCGGAGAACATGTTACACATGGGGACGGACAGCAGACCGTAAAACGTTTCCATGAATATTGTGTACCACTGAAATCAAGTTTCTCGTCCACACAAACTATGTATGAACTCGACGCGCTGTAGCCTGTCCGTGGAGTTCCGCTTATGTTGCTTATGTCGTCACCAGTGACGGCATGTCTTCTCATCCCCCCACCCCTCGTTGAGTAACTATTTGACTAGCGATGCAAATGTGCTCGCTTGTAAAAGAGACGTGCAAACTCAAAAGGAAACCAGGTGGTGCGCCTCGGTACCTTTGCCACTGTCGGTGCGATCGTAATCTGATAGGTGTCCATGGCGACGGCAGCGGGGGACTGCTGAGTAACTGTCACAGGAAATGCCAGCGTGTCCAACCGACATTTACAGTGTAAAACCTGCCAGGCAGAGAAAAGAAAAGGGGTCGTCAGAGATTGGCACCATCAGTCCAGGCTCTTCTATCTTGCGTCATTGAAATTCACTCTTCTTTGTGTCGCGATACGTGTCCACAAAATATCTCCCGCAGAAACCTAAATTCAATGCATTTTTAAAAATGTCGGTCGTCTCTGAAGGGCTAAGTATTATAGCGCGCTTAACACCCAATGACAATCACGTTTTCAAAATCGGACGCTATCGAGAAACCACAATTCAAAAAAAAAAAGAAAAAAAAAAGAGTAAACGATTCATCGATGACCAAAACAAATGTAATTAATTTGAGAACTGATAAGATGCGGATTGATCGTTGCGCCTCTCCGACAGTTCAAGCACAGGCACACAAATACGTACAGCGACGGACGATTACGCACCGTTCTGTGTGCAGACTGGTCGGCGCAGGTCACGCTCTCGATTGCAGGGACGGCAATAAACTGGACTCTGCTGTCAAAAGTGATTTGGATGGAGCTCTGCGAGAGACAGAGGGAGGCGGAGAAGAAACGTACTGAAATATTACGTAAGTGGACGTGACCGTGAAGAGGCAACACACTTTTTGGATGACATCAAAGATTGTGAAATGCGAGTCTTGTATGCAGCTCACGCGTAATTAGTCAGAGGCCTTAGGGAGGGTGCCCCCCCCCCCCTGTTCTCTCCCAGCCGGCTAATGAAACTTATATCACGAGGACACCAACTAACTAGGGCAGTGTATGAATTTTAAACACGGTTGGTGTCAGCCATGGAAGAACTGCACCAATCTCATTCCATGGCTACAGCAAGTTTGTTGTAGTTTTTTTTTGCCTATGCCAAAGGTTCGCTGTTTTTGAGTGACGATCCTGTCCATGTATTTCCACCATCTGGTAGTGTAATGCGGTTGCCAGACAACCAAGGGGGTTACTGCGGTCGCCGCTCATGACACGGACATGACGACGCTGCGACGGCCAGCAGCGAGTTGCATTTTGTTCAGTCAGAACGAGGACGCTGGCATGCAAAATGGCCACATATGTTTGCCCGAAGGCTGGTTGGGAACATGTTCAAGTTCATGGGAGATTTCGACTCCGTTGCGGATTCCACTGTCTTCATGACCGAGATACTCCCAGTTCAGTGATGTCATTCATGACTTGGAACCGGCTTCAAAGCATAATTACACAATAACGTTTCTGAATTTTGAAAATGTCGTACTTGCTCTGCGCGCCATTTGAGTTGTTTTCACCGCAGAACTCAAAAGTAGATCATTATAGTAATACTAGATGAGGCATCTTGTCACTTGATCAAACATTAACTACTTTTTAAAGCCACAGGTTTATATACAATTTAGGAGAGTCATTATCTAATTAGATATATAAGCTTGCGCGTGTCGCCGTGCCCATTTAATCTGTCCAGGCCCTCAGAATCAGTCGAGCTGGCCGATGTCAACGGGACTGTGACTTGAAGCAGTCAGATTTCAAAATCATCCTCACCAGCTCGGGGAGCCGGGCCTTGGATGATACCCGCATATTTCCGTCCTTTTTTGGGGGGGGGGTTGGTTTTGACTAGCAAAGCACATCCGTCGCACACTGCTCCAAAATCAAACATCACCAGAACCCGGCGGATCATTGCTGTGTGTTTCTGCCGAAGGATCCGCTTTCGTGCACCTCATTGTCTGACTCAGGAGATGCAAGTGTGAGAAAACAAAATCCCCCATTGTCAGAACATATGTCTCTCTCTAGATGCGAGTCCAATCTCTTCCAAGCTGAAGAGCGGAGGCGGGGCAGAAGTAGGAGGATGATTTAACTTAGTTTGCGGCGCCTGTGTGTGTTCCTGTGCGAGAGAGGCAGGAAGCAAAGTGCGGCACTGCAGGCTGACGTAGGTCTGGACCAACACGATGGTCACGTGATTACACACTACAAACAGCGATGTTTACTTTGCTTGGCCCAAGCCTCGAAAACTGCTCGATCAGCCGGCCATTCATCGCATCCAAAGAGCGGGAGCAAATACAAAAGTGATGCATCTCGGATTGCGTGCCAATCCAGAAACGGGTTCCGATTGAGTCAAGGCGTATTGCCAACATTTTGTGCCAAAGAGCTCTGGCGTCTGCATCGGGCTAATTAAGATCATGATGCACAAATTCCCCCGAACGTCACTGCTAATCATGCTAAAACGAGACAAAGAGAGCCCATGAGATATTAGCAAATTAAGACACAAGGGGGTTGTCGGATTAGTCAACGCCTGTTAGCAGAATGACCTTAGATTAGTCTAGTTGCTCGTGGAAGGCTGAAGGGTCTTCTCATATTTACTTGCCTAGCCCAAGGCTCAGAGTATGTCCCCCCAAAAGACCCACTAATGCAAATGCATCTCAGTAGCTCGCTTTTTGAGGACATATGACGCGCAAGTAAATCAAACGCTTGTTTCCTTGTCGTGTACTCTGTACTCAATAGTGCCGAGGCACTAGGTTGCTAAGGCTGATATTAGCTAGCACATTCAAACACCCCCTCTCCACCCCCCAAAAATGGAAAAAACGGCAAAGACTTTGTCATTTTTTCTCTCAGCGCAGGAACCAGACCTTATTTTGTCATCAGCGGGCGAAAGCTTGCGGCGCATCCACTGGATTTGTCCCTGTGACCTCTGTTCGCACGCACGTGTCGGTTATTTGTGGGATATCCTGAGGACTACGACTGTGTCACTTCAGGTTTGTCAGAAACATTCTGGTTAGCACCCGAGGGCTGGTCACTTCTGAAAAAAAATAAAAAATTTAAAAAACACAAGCGGCAACCAGGAATACGCTCAGCCAGTGGCTGCGGCCGATCCTCAGTCGCCTGTTCGGTCTTTTCTTTTCGTTTCTCAATGAGAGATTGAGGTCACAACAGTGACAGCAAATAACTACTTGCAAGATTGTCGATTCTGTTTTGTTCTTCGTTTCCGTTTTATTATTCTTCAAATGGTAGTCGGATTAAACAGACATCTTTTTCAGCAAGAGTGAATATCGGGGAAAGGGAAATTTTTCACATGCATACTGGTCTAAATGAAGGTTTAGTGGCAAGTTGTCCTTATAGAGAGAACAGTCCATGATTGCACTCAGCACCTTTCTGAACTCATCAGTGCAGCACTGGGCCAACATCCCGGGAAGTGAAGCTCAAGAGATTAGAAAGAAGTCTGGTTGAAGATGTTATTTGTTCTCTCTAATATTGACAGAGGTTTGGACTTTGACATTTTTCTTATCAGTTTTTTTTCCTTTCAGGCAACCTTGATGACGCTGACCAGGATCCAAGGTATGAAACTTGACGAAAGACGATGGCCATACCTCTGTTGTGTATAAAAGTGTCATAAAAGTGCAGTGTCCAGAAGACATCATCATTGCCGTATAAATCACCAAGACATAAATGCCTCCGATTGAAACCATAAAACTTACAATCATTCCTCTGCGACGAATGACATCAAAAGTCATTGGCTCGATTTTGGTACAAACCTAAATCATTGTTTATCAGAAACCATGTGCACACAGTGTCTCTTCGAGTGGCGCTGAGGAAGTCGTTCTGTTGGTATGACCGTAATTAACCAGCTGCGGTGGAGGCCCACTGCGTGGATTAAAGCGAAAAGACCCGGAAGAAGGGGCTGGATTGTTTCTTCGCAGTCATTATCAGCATCATCGTTTTTGACAGATGTGGAAATCTGTGAAGAACCCGACTGCAAGGACTTAGCATCTCGCCCTGCAACTCACCTTTTCAGACCATGATTGACAGAACTAGAAGGAGAATTAGAATCTATATGTACATATGTCTGCCCGCGGGAGCTCAAATTGACTGAATAACTCAGTAAACACAAATTGCGAGTACTGAGTGAGTGAAAGGCGTGGTTTTAATGTACACGAACACAATGTATCCCATTGAGTGAACATTTTCTGAGACGTACCAGAAAGTGACCGTCAATGAGATCAGCTCAAATGAAAAACGAATCTACATGTCATAATTTGCTCTAGCTTGAAGAAAGAGAGATTTTGTTTTTGGGGGGGGGGGGGGTTAAATTAAGATCGCAAGTAGTTAGCCTGCTAAAACAAATTATGAACATCCATCCATTCAAACTGACCTGTGTTCGTCTCACCCATAAAATGAAGGGGGTGGGGAGGTGGGTGGATGAGAAGACAATAAAACCATTCATGACATTGTCCATTCAAAATTTAAAAAACAACAAAACAAAAAAAACGGAGGTATATAATGCGGTGATAATCTGTCACATCAATATCCGCGATCCGCATCAATATCATGGCAACGCCATGATATCATAGTTGAAGGATGACAACGTGGCTTTGGGCTATGATCTCACCTTTGACTTTCACATCTGATGAGTAAATCCAAATAGATGAATAATTTTAGTCACGGCGTGCACTTCCCCTTTCGAAGCATTCATACTAATTATGTCAAGACCTCTGCCAGACCTTGAATATGGGACAAGAGCAAAGGTTCATGCGAAAAGGCGAATCCCCTCATGGCGCTGCCCCCTCCCCCCGGGGCTCTTGTTTTGTTTTGCTCACACAGAGCCACAATTGGCAAAATGCAAAGCAGAGGAAAAAGTGCATGACATTCAGTGTGGCGGGCCAAGAATGGGGTGTGACTCGCATGTAGCAGCCATGTCCCGCAGCAGGTTTTTCAAGTTCAAATTAGACCTGCGTTCTGTCATCTCAGCCGGCATCACGGTCCACTATCGTCTGCAGTCAAGTGATTAGCATATGGCGCAGACGCAGCTAGAATAACAGGACGCTTGTGCACCCGCGCACAATGACCAGGATTTTTTTTTTTTTTTTTAATACAAATGAGCGAATAAAGTTGCCACGGCTGGCGGTCTCAGTTCACAAAGTGTCAGCTGATAATCACATGAACACACTGAAGGGAGCAGCTTGTCTCTGCACTGAGCGACATTCCTCATATGGAAAATGATCTGTTTTAATTCATTTTATCGCCGAGTCAATAGGACCTTTTTCTGATTTCCTATGATTGCGTTTCCCAGCAAGACGATGAGCTTCTGCAGTCCAGGCTGATACCATCTCCCAGAATGATAACGGTCCCGCCACTCTCATCTTCCACAAACTACGAATAGCACCGTCAAGTACCAAAAAAGCGGACTGACAAACACCGTGCCATGATTTGTTTTCCCACTAATGTTAGCAATACTCACTCAGGTGCAGGTGAGTATTCTACCGAGTGACATTTCAATATAAAATTGCTGAACCAAACAATGGTGAGCCTCGCACGGCGCTGCAGTTTGCAGAGAAGGTGAACGATGAAGCATCATGCAGGGGTGTTTCTAATTTTACTTTATTTAGTTCTGTTCTGAGTATACGGTACCGCCACAAACTCATAATAGCTTGAGAGGAAAAAAAAAAACTTTACCAGAAGTCCACATCCTCCGGGTTTTGCTTTTAAATAGTTCAATTCGATATATTCAATTAAAACTACGGGAAATATCACTCAGTTGCTGCTGGTTGTGGTCTGTTGCCGTGGGTGATCAGACTTGGTGATGACATTGGCAGATCAGTGCAGATGCAAATTACTACTATGCTATTACAGTTTACGTCTTCACAAAGATGATGCGGGGGACTGCTGAACATTGCTCCGTTGTGGGTATAATTCTAAAGTGAAGCAGCCACCGTTTCAAATCAGTAAAGAAGGCTATTTTTGCAAGGTGTGGGCGTTCATACTGCGATTATACCGGCCGGCCTTGTCTCTACACTCTTCTGCTTCAGAGCTGTTACGCAAGGACATGCCCCACATCCTCTTATCCATGAGACTCTCCAACATCCACTTCCAGCACACGGAGAGAGCATCAAAATTCACACCTGCGCTGCTTCTCTCCACACTACCAGCGCGCTCCCTCTGTCCTTGTGTACCTCGTCGCGTGATGATGAAAAGAATTCTCACTCACCCCATTCCTGCAAGCTTGCTCATTCAGAGCTTTGACCCAGCTCCTCCGACACTGCTCGCTGAACGACTTGAAGGAGAAGAGGGAGGTCAACAAGGCTTTAACCCCGACTTCGGACTCGGCTCCTGCATCCCGAGCCGGGCGCAGCTTGAGCAGGAAGCCCCACGCACCTGCGGCCAAGCCGTGATGACGATGCTGCCCGAGGGAGGCACGCAGCAGACGCTGTTGATGCTCGGCCGCTTTCCTGGTTCTCCACTGCTGCAGGAGGCTCAGCGAGAACTGGAAGAGCCAGACCAGCACGATGAGTAAGGAGGCCAGGAAAAGCCCCACCAGAGCCAGCCAGCTCAACTTTTGGAGCTCCATCACCATCTCCTGCAGCCTCTCATGTCTACGTAGAAATGTCAGGGACTGTCAGAAGAGGGCAGAGAGGCACCCTTCAAACTGTGAAACATACCAAATAGACAGTTAGCCTCGCAGCAATATGGACCATTATAATATGCTAAACTAAGAATCAAGAACAGCATTGTTGGTGCTTTTGAAGGACCCTAATAAGCTTCTTGAAGTCATAATTACATAATTACAGCGTGACCATGTGCATCACTGCGTGTAAGAGAGGAAGCTCAAATTTGATATTTATGATGAGATTTAAATGAACCCACCGTTTAACTTGGACGGTCCTGGCTGCAACATGCGAATGGAAAGCAAGTCGCGATAGCGTGAAGCTGCTGCCTTCATGGCGAAAAAGAGAGGCGCCAACAGCACATGACTTTGTCCCATTGCACACTCTGCATTGCTCACGCGAGCGTCTCTCATTAAAAAAAAAAATAAAATAATAATTTCACCCTCACGCTCAATGATCCCGTACTGCCCGATCCACTCGGTTCCAAATCTCCCCTGATCTCGCAGCGAGACAGACCTCCACAATACGGCAACTGGAACGGGAGAATGACGTCAACCTGCAGGTGGCGCTGCAGGGGCGGAGTGTATAAGGTAAAACGGAAAATGAAAACACGGCTTTCGAAATAAACGTGATCAGGAGTTCAACCACTTTCAACGAGTGAGCAAACTATTGTATGACTCACTTTTTATTACCTTTATTTATCAATAATAAGAAATATGTAAATACCATTATTTAATACTCTGCTACATTTCTTTTTAGGTCATTATTTTGCCAAATTTCTTTTTAGGTCATTATTTTGCCACACTTGTGTAATTAGTCCACCCTAAAAATATTTTAAATATGATTTTGGAATTATGCATGTCAATATATGTTGTCTTTTAAAGCCTTACAATTTTGATACATTTTGAGAGGAATATTTAGTGTGCAGTACAGTACTGTAGTTGAGAATGTAAAAAGATTTTATTTTGAAAACAGTAGTAGGAAGTATATTGTCCGTCAAACACAAGGAACCGTACAGTGTAATCTGACAGTCGGAGGGTATTTTTTATGTTTCTTCTTTCCTAAACCTGTTTTATATTCTATCGTAAAATCTCCCAAAGGCAACTGGTATGATTTATGGAGCTATTCATTATTTATTTCAATTATGCGTCACTGTATAATGTCTTAAAATGGCAGCACGATGTCTGCCTGAGTGGAGACTGCCGTAGTTTGTCCATTGAGTGAGAGACTGGGCAGCGTCACAGTAATTGCACAGTTCGTTGACCTGTTCAAACTCAAAAAGAAGCACAAAATCGCCTGTCAAATGTCGCCGTCGCCATTCTTACCTCTGGTCATCAACGGCCTCATGTCAGCTCTCGGCTGCTTGGCCACATTGAAGTTGATTCCCACTTTCAAGGACCATTTCATCTCGGCCAGATTGTACGGGATGGACCTCAACAAACTAACAAAAAATCAAGTGTGAGTACTGTTCTCTTGTCTTTGATTTTATTCAAGATGAACGGGGAAAATTGCTTGATCTCTTCTGCTTCAATAGGCCAGAATCACAAGGTGTCATCAGCGGGACAGTTTTCCTCATCATCCTCTTCTGCTTCATCCCAGTGCCTTTCCTCAGTTGCTTTGTGGGAGATCAGTGCAGTGGCTTCCCACATGATGAGGTAAGTTAGGAGCACATGAAATTCAGTGGTGGAAAGTACAATTACTGTACTTTGTTCCTTCAGTTTGTGCAGCTGATCGGTGCGCTGCTCGCCATCTGTTGCATGATCTTCCTGGGTTTTGCTGATGACGTGCTCAACCTGCGATGGCGGCACAAGCTACTGCTTCCCACTATGGCTTCCCTGCCACTTCTCATGGTCTATTTTACTAACTTTGGCAACACGGTCATCCTGGTGCCCAAACCATTCAGGGCACTGCTGGGGCTGCATCTGGATCTAGGTGAGTCGGGGTGCTGTTATTAAAAAAAAAAAAAAAAAAAAATATATATATATATATATATATATATATATATATACACACAATTATTTTTTTATTTGTTTATATATATATATATATATATATATATATATATATATATATATATACACACGTACACACACACACCTAAACAAAAAAGTTCTACAGCTAATTAAATTGCATTTCAACTGTTACAAACAGAAGACTAACGCACTAACACATTCATTTAATCGCTCTTTCCTTTGACAGGCATTCTTTACTATGTCTACATGGGCATGCTGGCAGTCTTCTGCACAAATGCCATCAACATCCTGGCTGGTATTAACGGCATCGAGTCCGGTCAAGCTCTGTTCATCTCCGGCTCCATCATCATCTTCAACCTGCTGGAGCTCAGTGGTGTGTTGCTGTTAATCGATTTCCCTGCAAAATTTGATTCTGTCCCCGTGTAACTTTCCTAAGAATGCAATGTAATCAGTATTTCTTAATTTCAAGGGGATTACCACGACGACCATGTTTTCTCTCTCTATTTCATGATGCCGTTCTTCTTCACTACATTAGCTCTTTTTTACCACAACTGGTATGTCAAGCCTCTCATCCGACACAGTTGATTTAAGAAAGCAAATTGTTGTTTCAATATTATTACCGCATTATTATTTTTTTGACAGGTACCCCTCCTCCGTGTTTGTGGGAGACACTTTCTGCTACTTTGCTGGGATGACTTTTGCTGTTGTGGGCATCCTGGGACACTTTAGCAAAACAATGCTGTTGTTCTTCATTCCTCAAGTGGTCAACTTTCTCTATTCCGTGCCACAGCTTTTCCATATCATCCCCTGCCCCAGGCACAGACTTCCCAGGTTGCTGTCTTCTAATCATCCGAAATGTACACATTTCATATGATGTCCATTTCATCTTTGAGCCCTGATCCATTTCTTTCCTGTTATAAAATGCTCACGTAAGGTTGAATCCAGACACAGGCAAACTGGGGATGAGTTACTCTAAATTCAAAAGCAAGGACCTTTCCAAACTAGGACACCTCATTCTGCAGGTCAGTTCAATATTAAAGCTCAGTTGAGACTTGAGCGTTATTGTGTTGACATTATTTATTAGTTGTGGTTGCAAGTATTGTGATACTAGATTCTGTTATTCTATCTCATTGAAGGTTGCTGCCACTTGCTGATATTTAATTTATTTAGTAAACGAGTTTGTAGTATGAAAGCCTGAACAGAGTCTGTCAAACTGTTAAATGTGTTCAGCAATTGTTTCATTCAATATTTTTTAAAAATGCTTCCTTGGCAGATGGCAGAGTTATTGAAGCTCCTCGAAGTGCGCAGAGGCCAAGAAGATTATGATGAATTTATTGAGTGCAACAACATGACCATAATAAATCTTGTGTTGAAATTCCTGGGTCCCACCCACGAGAGGAATCTCACCGCCATCATGCTCCTGATACAGGTAAAGCCAAAACAGCCGACATGTACTCTCGAAAGAACATGAATGCTTTCACGTTTTCGGTGCAGATGATGGGAAGTGCGTTGGCGTTTGGGATCCGTTACCACCTGGTGCGCCTCTTCTATGACGTCTAGAGGATGACAGAGCAACTCATATTTCTGGAACAATTTTACAGGCTCATTGTTTGTGCCTTCTCAAATATTCTATTACCTCATTTGCTTTTGGTTCTCAGCCTCAATGTGTGGCAAAGACCCCGTGTCAGGCTGATTACAATTGGCTAGAATATGTTTGCATCATACGAATACATTACATAGAAATATAAGTTATTCAGTGCGTAACCTGAATTTCAATGAATCACCGTTTGAAATGCGAGACCATGTTTGAGTCATTTTGATCATTCTTTCCACCGAAAAGAGTATATTTTTGTACTGGGTTTATCACAAATGTAGTGAGAGTGATTTAATCTCTGAAGCAACCAACATCATGCATCATGAAGTTTGAATGAAATTCAGTCTAAACGTATTTATAGTGCAGTAGAACATGTTCCCTTTAATCACATTGTGGGGATGTAAATAAAAGGGATTTAAATTCGATCATCCTTTTTTGGGAAAGTCAAATGCCACGGCAGCAAACGGAGGAGCAAACTTAACACATCATTATCGAGCATGAAAAAACAACCACGGGTGCATTTTAAAAGTACCCTAATACACTTGGGGAAACTCAAAACTATTAAGTTACTGAGAAGAGTAAAGATATTCTCTTTTTTGTCACCCAGGGCTCAATGTTTTGTCAAAAAGCACTGGACGACTGTGATCTACATCTAGAATGTACTGGTAACTTCAAATGTGATGCTGGCAATTGTAAATATGGTTGGCACAACCTGTAAAATAAAGGCCGATATACACAATGCGTATCAGTATCGTTTGTTCCCTTTTTTCAATATTGGTAAATACAATAGGGCCGTTCACACGGGCAGATTTATTCCGGACTTACTGCGCAACTGCTCCTCTCGAGCGTTCATACGTGCAACTTTGTTCCAGACTAGTGCCCGAAAACTGCTTGTTCCGGACCAAATTTAAACCACCTCAGGGAGGTGGTTTAAAAATTTGGTCCGGAACAAATGCTCGTTTGCGAAGCAGTACCGAAGCAAATGTGCGCGTATGAACGCAACTGGGTTAAATTTGCTCCAGAGCAAATGCTCGCTTGCAAGGGTGGGGGGAGCCTCGCTGCGCATGAGAAGAGTTGATTACGTACGGCGAGAATGCGTTGCTTTCGTGCTCTGTCGGCCTTCCGTCAGGTTTTTGTTTAGTAACGACACAAGACATGGCTGCTAAAAGTAGCAAAGCACCTCTTGGGTTATACCATCTCAACTAGAACGGGGGGGGGGGGTTAGTCCCCAAACGTCATCTTTCCTTTTGTAGGAGACTGGACTGTCTCGGAGTTGTTTGTGTAGTTTGTTCCTTTGTTGTGTGTTCACAACCCCCCGCCCTCCATATAATTTATTTTGTGATTTCATCTCTTGATTTTTGTGTTTGGCGCATAAAATGTTTACTTTTCTGAGTGTCATTGAACTCATCGTTGATTTACGTTTTCGGGGCGGTCACTCTCTAGCAGAAGGCACGGAGACACAGAAGGAGAAGGACGTGCCTGTGCAGTAGTTGCTTGAGTTGTGTATATGTTTTAAAAAGAACCAACGAACGACAGCTCATTTGTTTTCTGTCGTTTTGCTCCGCAGCAGAAACTGCCCGTATGAACGCAAGTGGAGCTGTGCCGGAGCTGTGACGCTCAGCGGTTTTGTACGTGTGAACGCTCCACAAAATTTGTTCCGGTGCAAATTTATATCGCAACAAAATACTCCGGAGCAGCGCCGAAATAAATCTGCCCGTGTGAACAGGGCTAATGTTATCTGTAAAATGTTTTCACGCACATCATATGATTTGGCCACAAGAGCACAAAACTTTTAGATCGGGCTCCAACAATCCAATAAATCATATTGATATACATATAGAAACCTTTAAAATATATTGTGGTGGTGTTTTAATGTCAATATAAAAAAGGATTAAATGAAATTTATTTTGGCGCGTGGTTGCTTTTCACACATTAACAGTAAATGACAGGGACAAATAACTACTGTTTTGTTCCAGCGGAACCAATGAAATTCTGTCTTGTTTCCGCAGAAGCATTAAGAGCGCTGCACAGCTCCTTTGAAGCAGCCGGTCCTGGATGTTTACAGCATCTTTGTGCTATTCACACAGTTTGAAGCTGAGCAGGTGCTTTAATGTCGCCAATAATGTGAATAACTTTTCCTTGTTTCCGTTTCTTCGCCGTGTTTCCGAATGGACCGAGTGTTTTAAAGAAACTGTGAAAATATTACTAGAATTAGTACGCAGTCCAGGCTGGGATTCATATTTTTGTATTCAAACTAAGCATTCAAGGAAATGCCTCCCAACAAACGACTACAGAAAAAAACGCTGGAATTAGAATGTGAGTGGGGTTCGTGTCAGGAGTCCTTCAGTCAAATGGAAATTTTTTGCGAGCATGTAGAGGTTCACTTGGATGCTGTGAACATGGCGGAGGAGGATGAAGACGAACCACAGGGTGAGTTGAAGCCGGTATGATGTTCCTCTCTACTTATTCACTCACTCGTTGGCTGCTTGAATATGGAGAACTACAGTTAATCTCGTGCATCATCGTTATGACAGAGGGAAGGAATTAGCCCACAGAAGTAAAATGCAGCTGCAGACGCTTGACCCGCATGCACATCCCTGTCATCACCGTCTTTGTTGGATTCAATTTTTTTTCTCCACGATGAAACCAAATGGACTGAATTGCTCGTCAGACTGGCTGAGGCGAAGACCCCTCCACCCCCAATTCTGATTATGATCTTTTCTGAACAGGAGAGAGAAACTGTCTTTGGAGAGACTGCGGCTTCTACTCTGTGGAGTGCCCTGAAGAGTTTCGGCGACATCTCTTCTTTCACTGTTACCATACAAAATTGAAACAGTTGGGTCAGCAGGTGCTGAGTGGCCAGCCAGAAATCGGCACGTGCTCCATCGGCTCCCAGAACCGTAACATTGTCCCTGAAATCCCAGACAATTTTACCTGCCTGTGGGAGGACTGTGAGGTGTGCTTGGGAATTGTTTTGAAAATGTCTTCTATCATCTGACATGTAAGGCGTAGAAAAAAAAAGGAGTGTGTTTCCGGTAACAGCATAGGGTCGGTAGGTCGGACAAAGTTTTTTTTTTTTTTAACACCCCCCCCCCATCAAAAATGTAAACAAAATAACCATAAAACAAGGAGACATTGATACTCCCACTCACCGCCAAAGGCGGCGAGAGAGTTGGGTACCCAGCGGCTGGGTGTTACAGCCATCTCGTTACCTCTGTGTCCCGCGTCCTAGACGGCCCGTGGTGTTCATCAAATAGTTCGCTGAATCTTTTCGATACATCAATGGATGCTATTTTCTTAATATTATGGTGCGAGCATGCGACTGCAACACACAAAACGAGGTTTAAACTGTTGTCAGATATTGTGGCCGCCACCATGATTCAATGTTGTTGACAGACGAGGGCAAACGACACGCACGCTCAACGTGAATATCGCGAGAGTTTGCACCGATGTAAACACTCGACACAAAAATGTAGAAGGTTGTTTGAAAAAAATGCCGACCGTAAAGTTTTTTTTCGAGGTAGAAATTCTCGGTCGGTCGGGTTACCAGAAACACACTACTTTTTTCTACGCCTAATCTGTGATAAATCTCACAAAAAATACATAAGGTTTCAAAATGTAATGGCTTGTCTTCTGCATATCTGTTAAAGCAACCACCTTATGAGAATCCAGAATGGTTCTACAGACACGTTGAGCTTCACAGCTTGTCTATAGACATACCAGCGGGAGACTGCGATTTCCCTGTACGCTGCGGATGGAAGGGTAAGTGATCATCTCATTATGATAGTGGTTAGAAATGGCCGTTGTTTCTGTTCAGCACCAATGGCATCGCAAGTTCCTTCCCTTTTTATTGCATAGATTGCGAAGCTACTGCTAAAGGCCGTCCGAAGTTGCGGGAGCATCTACGAAGACACACCCAGGAGAAGGTGGTGGCGTGTCCGGGTTGCGGAGGGATGTACGCCAATAACACAAAGTTCTTTGACCACATCATTCGACAGAGTGCGATGGAAGGTGAAAATAGAGACACGGGACAGGGATATGTATCGGCAAAACAGTTCATGGACATACCTGGAGAAGTTTTTTTGCTTTTGTGTGCTTTGATTTCTGTTTGCTTTAGGCCAAAGGTTCCAGTGTTCCCACTGTTCAAAACGCTTTGCAACTGAGAGACTGCTCAGAGATCATATGAGAACCCACGGTGAGTTAGCTCGCGGGTAGTTCACACTTTTCCATGCCATGAACCCTGCGATGTTCATCTCTGCTTTTAGTGAGCCACTACAAGTGCCCGTTGTGTGACATGACATGTCCGTCGCCTTCAGCGATGCGCAACCATATTAAGTTCCGCCACAGCAACGAGAGGCCGTATGTCTGTGAATTATGTGAATACAGGTACTGCGCCCTTCAAAGCTGCACTTTAAAAAATAAATAAATAAAAGGGAAAAGTGCATCTGCTCATTTCTCCTTTATAAAATGTCATCATGAAGTGCTTACTATTGTGGTTTCCTTATTTGTAGTTGCAAGAATCTGGTGGACCTGCGTAAACATTTGGACAGCCACAGGATCGAGGCTGGTTACCGCTGTGATGTTTCTGGCTGCACTTTCACCTCTCGCACTGTTGTTACTTTGAAGAATCACCACAAAAAAGAGCATGAGGCAAGAAGCAGCAATACAGGGTTCTCCCATGGGATCATGATGCATTAAAACCGCTGCATTGGTGATTTTATCGTCATTTATTTTTGGTTTTTCTCTCTTGAACATGTGGTGTTTATGGCCATTTTTTTCATGGCTTTTTCCCATCCCGTGTTGATTGAAAATTGAATATGTTTCGTTTATGAAATCTATTTTCAATATTGCAATGCCATAAATCTGTTCCTGAATTTTTTTTTCATACAGAGTATTTTATTCGTAGTCGAACAGTATTCTAAAATATGACTTTTCAAAACTATGCTCTCTCAATATTGCGGCTTTTCGCCTGTAACGGATGGACCTTGAATGTATACCTGGTGATGAACCGTCACCGTAAATCGCTTTTAATGTCAATACAGATGATATTCACACTGACATTGTCTTTGTTCAGGGGAATTTTATAGCTCGCTACAAGTGCCACGTGTGCGATCAGTGCTTCACCAGGGGCAATAACCTCACGGTCCACCTGCACAAGAAACACCAGTTCAAATGGCCGTCCGGACACCCGCGGTTCAGGTACGCGACGCCAATTAAAAGGCGCATCCGGTGACGGACGCAATTTCCTGTTGACGAGCCCGCTTGTCGCTACCAGATACAAGGAGCACGAAGATGGCTTCTTGCGGCTGCAGCTGATCCGCTACGAGAGCGTGGAGCTGACCGAGCAGCTGATGCGAGAGAGGCAACGCGGGCACGCCGAGGAGGGCGACGACGAGTCCCCCGGCGCCGCTCCTTCAGAGACGCAGGTCGAGCTGAGAGGGCTGCTACTGGAGGAGCAGAAGGCGGAAGCGCCGGCCGTCAGCTGTGAGGAGGGCGGTCAGGAGGAGAGCATCTTGTTCTCCATTCTCACTGGAGGTTTGACACAGGTTGCGGACAACACCGTCATACTGCAGTATCAAGATGCTCCTCAAGAACAAGACGCGCAGACAGTTTGACCTCTTGCACCACTCGGGTGATCCGTATGTGAATACAGTGTTGCCTTGAGATACAAGTCAGCTGGCCAATGTTTTTGCTTTGATTTGTGAGTGCAAATTTGAGATCCAGGACAACAGTTGCACGGTGGCTGCAAACAACTTTTGGCAAAAGGTGACCAATTGTTGGAATGCCTCCTCTAGCTTCACGCTAGCAATTAATGAAAAACTCCATAGAAGGGCTAATGATTAGCATCTATAGCCCTGTTCACACGGGCAGATTTGTTTTGGCGCTGCTCCGGAGTATTTTGTTGCGATATAAATTTGCACCGGAACAAATTTTGTGGAGCGTTCACACGTACAAAGCCGCTGAGCGTAACAGCATCGGCACAGCTCCACTTGCTTTCACACGGGCAGTTCCTGTTGCGGAACAAAACGACAGGAATGCGGAAGTAAAACATGCGCATGCGTAAAGAAAGAAGAAGGCGGGAAAAGGAAGTACCATTTCCTCCTTCTTTGTGACAAAATGGCTTCTTCTCCGGAGAAATCAACGATGTGGTCGATAATCAGACGCCGCAGGAGAGAGAGAAAAGACCCGCCATGTTTTGAAGCGCAAAATACCCAGGATGCATGTTGGCAAGTACCCGGATGGACTCTGACGCGTAGCGAGGCCACTCCCCCGCAAGCGAGCATTTGCTCTGGAGCAAATTTAATTTAGTTGCGTTCATACGTGCACATTTGCTTCGGTACTGCTTCAAGAAGCGAGCATTTGTTCCGGAGCAAATTTTTAAACCACCTCCCTGAGGTGGTTTAAATTTGATCCGAAACAAGCTGTTTTCGGGCACTAAGCCGGAACAAAGTTGCACGTATGAACGCTTGAGGGGAGCAGTTGAGGAGTAAGTCCGAAATAAATCTGCCCGTGTGAACCGCCCTTATGGTGGCGGTTTTATAACTCTAATCAATGGATATTCAAACACAAATGCTGTTCAGAGATAGTCATCACAATACTCGCATGAACATATTCTGACTAATATTGCACCTTGCCGAGTGTAGTGGTGATGTCATCGCACTCACGGAACAAATTAAATATGTACCCCAAGGCGCCACGTTTTGTTTCTAGCTCAGCTGAAACCCAGTTTCAGTGAATGGTAAAATGTGAGCATATAGTTGAATTATTTTATCGTCAAACGAACAAGCCTATATTAGGCAATTGACACCCCCGTTGGCCCTCCTCAAATGCCTATCTTGCTTGCTAACATTGTGGACAACCATATTGTCTGTAATTTTGTATGATTACACCTTGAATTCATCCAACGCGTCCTACCTCCTACAACGTAGCCTCACAGAGTTGTGTGATAATTTTCCCAAACATGAAGGTGGCATTGATAACTGATAAAGAGGAATGTGATATGTGATGATGACCCCGTTGTGCTGAGTGGCATGTGCTGTATCCAGAACTTAATTAAAATGCAGTTCCCACTGTTGTGCTGTGAAATGTTTGGTTCATCCATTCATATTCTATACCGCTTATCCCGTTGAGGGTGGTGGGGAGCTGGAGCCGATCCCTGCTGCTTGCACTGAAGTCAGGCAAGTACACTGATACGTCAGTGACGTGCTTTTTGTTTTTTACCCACCAAATTAAAAACATTTTCATCGTCACTGAACTCTTTATGATTGACAATCTTTGCAACATAGCCATAATAAAGACCTAGATTGGATTACCTTCTTTTTGGCTCCACACAGGCGCAACATTAAAAATGTGAAATACTTGTTATATTCATGATTTATTGACACAGATGCACTATTATTATGGCCAATGTTGACCCCTGCCTGGTAGTCAAAACTGAGCATTATTGTGCAATATTTGACCAAGCTCTTACCTTACTTTTGATTGGCTTATTGTGCAGATCAGCGTTTTACTGCGCCCCCTGATGTCACTTTCTCTTTATTACAGCTCAAAAGATAAATCCCATCTGTCAGTGCTGACTGAGGATTGTTCTGCATACAGGCAAGGTGCCCCCCCCCCGAATTTCATTGTCTTGGCTGTATTGAAATGCCAACTGGGTAAAAGACAACATTTTCCCAACGTTTGCTTCAGGTACGCAATCTTAGAGATATTGACCGTGTCGTAGAAGATTAGGCCACACACGCAGCTTAATGTATTACTCCTCATCGTCTTCACTCAGCTCTCCCTGCTCGGCTAATGTGCAAGGACAGGAAAGTATTGACTCCTTCCTGGACGTCATGACGTGACTGACTTCCCCGATCTGCAGGGTTTGCCAGAAACGTTGCGAAGGAGCATCAAAGCCATGAGGTTGAATCCACTGCTGCTGTTGTTTTTGACATCCTTGCAGAAGGCAACCTCTCAGGTGTCTGAATGGATCGAAGAGGTAGACTTTAGTGGTAAGATCTATTATGCCGCCTTGTTACTTTGCTGACGAAGCTCGTTTCAGAATGCGTACTGTTTTTGGTGAACCCTTAAATTGTTTTTGCCATGTGATGAATTAAAAGTTTCCCAACCGTTGCTGAGCCAATGGGAACCATCAACTCTGCATCCATTTTACATATACAGTACTGTACTGAAGTCACCTAAAAATAATAATAAATCAAATAATGCTCTAAAAATTCTTGACAGTGAAATAGTGTCACTGATTTTTTGCTGGCAAATTACATTTTAATCTTGCTCTAATTACGATAACGGTAATTCAACGCTAATGTTCGTGTTTGCTCACGATAGCATGCTAGCTTCTTTTCGATGGTAGCTGCTCACGTGTATCATATAGTGGAAAAAAAACTCCATGAAATAATGTTTAAGACTTAGTCTACGAGAGCTGCAAATACATTTTGTCGATCACAACTATAATTCACACAAGAATAGTGTTTTTTGTTTTTGGCATGTACAGTATTATTTGAAGTTTATTATTGGAAATGTCCCCACATTCTTGAATGAGCCACATTCTGACATAATGATATTTCAAATTACTCACAAATGTACTCGCTCAGTGTAAAATTGGGGCCCGTTTACTTGACCACAACGCTAATACATTTGTAGGAATTGAAGAAAGACCATCAACTATTCTGCCATCGAGTCACCTGTCACCGCCACAGATAGATGAGCAAAGACAAAATTTGTTGTGAACAATAAATGTTATTCTTTTGAATTATAAATTCCGTTATGTGAATTTGAATGCAGTCATTTCCTTCAGCACACTTGTTGATCGTTCGCGGATGTGTTGAGGAGCACAGTGGCTTTGTCCTGTTTGGGCAGGGGAAAAAAAGTCATCAAAGTGTTTCCAGCAGGGGACACAGGATGGATTGGGCAACCAGATATCCTGGGTGACATCTACTGGTCGGGGACAGCCCCGCTTTGTCTGTCCGGTTGCAAGGCGCGCCACCAGGAGCTCAGGCGAGATCCCTGCGGCGACTCAAGCTGCTGCTGGCTGGGTTACAAGTCCCTGTGCAGAGGTATTGCAACAATAAGGGGATATGGAACAGTCCAAGTGGTCTGAATACATGAGCTTTACATTTTATGGCAGTGAACTGCGGGAAGCCAGATGTGGATTTTAATGGAATGGTTTCTGGAGATGACTGGTGGGTGGGAGCTGTACTGAGGTACTCCTGTCGTCCTGGCTTCCTGCTGGTGGGAAATGCCACCAGGACATGCCAAGCTAATGGCCTGTGGACTCCGAAACCTTCCTGCCTTAGTACGTAAACACGATGGTACATCATGCTGCAGCACTCTTTCAACCTCTTCTTCAACTCTGCCCCCTTCAAATTTTATTTGTAGGAATGTGCAAAAAGGGCTCCATTGAAATAAGTGAGAGGGAACTCAACGGGACTTGCAACGCGACATGCGCGTCTAAAAGCTACTCTGGTCCTCCCAAGCAAGGCTGCACTCAGATCCACAACTGCAAGAAGAAGGAGACGGGCTGGAAGCGTTTCTTTGCCCAGTGCGTCCCTTGCATCTGCGACTGTGCTTCATCATGCCGTAAGTTGCTTTGGAACCTCAACATGCTACAGAACTATTAAATGCTTCCGTAGTACAGTTACTTTACAAGTCACCTTTTCTTTGATGGCGACGTCTGTGTTTACAATTTGGCACCGGTCAGTCTGGAGTTACAGTCTAGAAATATAAAAAAGTGAGCATGTGCTTCGCATGTTTGCCGCACAGTCGAGAGGTTCTGGGTTTGAATCTCAACGCCCTCCTGTGTGGACTTTGCATGTTCTCACTTTGCAAAGATGGGTCCCTCCAAGATACTCCACCTTCCACCCAAATTCCAATAAAAGACATTTTAGTTTCGTTTTTGAAGACTCTAAATTGTGCTTTCAAAAAAATAATTGCATATTAAATCGCAATTGAGGGGTCGCCATTGAGTGGGCCGGTGTGAGGGGTCACAATCATTAATTATTTTTCCAAAATCGTTCAGACCCAAATGGATATGGAAGTCTAGTTTAAAGGAGTCCAACACAATTTTTTGTTGTCCATCTTCTGGAATTCCACAGTGTATATGACCCATCTCTTTTCTCCGTTTTCAGTATCTACGGGCTAGAAATAAAAGAAACTGACAGGAGACATCACCTAAGGAATAGAAGAGTAGCACATTGGTCGGCTGGTGTTAACGAGCTGCGTTGTCGACACAAGTAACGGTTGATTTGAATTGAATCACTTCCTCCCTTTCTTTCTGTGTTGCACTTTCATGAGGGCCGGGACAATCTTCGGATTCCTCGACATATTCCGAGGGATGGTGTCAGTTTTTTAAAAGTTTAATGTTGATCCAGGAGTGGTTATGATTTCAGTATACGTTAGCGTGTACAATTTACACTGCGGTTTATTGCAAGTTAAAGCTCAACGCACGAGAGGAACGAAACCGTGTAGATTAGTGGCTCCACCGCTTCGTCCATCTGTCCTGGAGGGAGCTGAAACCTTAATCTCATTGCAAAAGAGCGGAGCATCACTGCTAGAGCTCGGGAGGGGGGAGGGGGGGCACATTTAATACAGAAAATGCAGTTGCAGACTTTCATTGAGATCAACATTGTGATGCAGAAAGGGATGAAGACGTCATTTGTTTGCATTGACGAATCTTTATTTTCCGCTGCATTTTGTACATATCAACCCTTAAAGCTGAGGCATCGTTCCTGCTGAATTGCTGTCCTCAACCATATCACCTACATTGTCATCTGTTTAGAATTGTTTAGGGTACGTTTGCTCACGTTACCAATGTCAACCACCAGGCGGTGCTGTTTTTTGTTTATTCAAGTCCTGCGATATCTATAAAATCAAAAAGATTTTCTTTCACTCAAACGTTTCGGATGACTTGAAGGTCTTTGACGATTATTTGGCCCAAGTGCTGAACCTCAGCACAATGTGTTCGTTTTCGGCCGGCGTGTAGCAGCCAATTCCTGCGAAAACACACACACACAAGTAATATGCTCAATTGTATTATTCTGAAGGGGAAAAAAAATAATTACTGCACCGCTCCTTTCACGTTCATTTTTCCGTGATGGTCTGACTTGGTTCATGACAACAAAATAAAGGTGATCAGTGGTCTGCTTTTGTGGTCTCAAGTAGGGCCCGACCCATTACATCACACAAACGGGTGTCCCCAAAGCAGCGAGTCGATGATAACCCAAATCCCCATGTCTCATTACAGCTCATTAAACCTCCCTTGGATGTGATTTTACTCCGGGGAGGAAACTCACCCACGTCCAGTTGCGTGTATTCCCCCGAGTTCTCCGACAGAATCTCCCAGTAAGTTTGATCCTGCTCCCTTCCGGCCACGCCGTTCACGCTCTCCAGAAACAGGCCGTAGTTTGGGTCCTCCGTCACGGTGAACCTGGTGGGTTGCGACGTGTGAGCGATACAATCCGGAAGACAAAACGGCTGAGACTCACGCATGCGCGAGGTCTTACTCAAAGCCGGGCTGCGTTTGCTGGATTCTCCTCAAAGCACCCAGCAGCACCCCTCCCTCCAGCACGGACGTGAAATAGGTCTCGGGGGTCATGTTGGACAGGTCGTTCATCACCGACAGTCGAATGGAAAGTGAGGCTTGTCCTGCGCATTTAGGTCCGCCCCCCCCAAAATGCTTCATTTTAGATTTTAATCTGTTAGTTTTAGTATTCGTTTTAGTTTCTCCACAAAAAGCCTATTGCTGAAGTATTTTGTTGAGTGCACAATTAAAACAAGTCACACTAATTATGATTTAAAGTGAAAGTCAACTGCAATCCCGAAATGACTGCTCAACATTTCCTCATTTTTTATAGCTGAGCAGTGCTTTTCGTCCCTTTTCTAACTGCAAAATATTGTTTCAGTTAGTTTTCGTTTTGCTTAAAAGCCTTTTCATTGTTTGTTTTATTTCGGGAAGATAAATGTTTGTTCCGTTTTTTTTTTCTTTTCACTTGCCGGTTTTCATTAACGCTGATAGCCTTGTTGCAAACAGCTCTTGGTATGATTCAATGCCGTTCACAGCCACAATAACAAACATAGTTAACGCAGTACCTAAGCATGCATATCCTCCAAGTAAAGTTTTTTTAATGAATGCAATATAATCACCTCTAATCGTGAGCGCCCCTTGAATGGAAAACAGCAGCAGGACCACGAAGAGGAGCGTCGTTCTCGTTGATGCCATCTTGTCTGACTGTTCCCCTCCCTGTCGCTCCGACTGGATTTATACGTCAGGTTAGGTGGTCCTCACGTGTACAGCAAACACACGGCCTTACAAATACATCCTTTGTTGAGTTTTTAACCACCCCATATCTAAAAGTGCTTACTTTCAATCTTTATGGCAGAGTGAGTTATTTCTTGTCGTGTCAATGATGAATCGCCCGCTTTTGTCAGCGAAAAGGTTGTAGAGGGAAGTGAACAAAGGCCAACCCTATTTCCACAGGGCAAATATGTCATTATGCAATCGGGATTATGATGAGGATAAGAGTGGAGCAAATGGTTGGATGTATTTAGTTCATTAAAAAAAAAAGGGGTTACACCTGCTCTTACTGAGAGCTGTTTCTAAAAAAAATGTTTTTGTAACCTTATTCAGCTAAATAAAATGGTGTGGTCATAAAAAAAAGGAAATTCTCCCTATGTTCGACTGTTCATGTCATCGGATTATCAAGTCAAGTACAACTTTATTGTCAAATGCGCTGTATGTGATTACATTTCCTCCCTTTCAACCAGACAACAAGACAGTAAGAGGAGCCGCTGCGGGTGCCCACACCGCCATCAAAAGAACAGTTAACATGAAATGACAAAATAATACAACACAACACATCATGTGTCTTGCTGTGTGTTTGTGGGCTTGATTCTCGAGTATGGTGGCAATACAAACTTGTTGGTGCCTCTGGAATTTTTTGTTTTTTTAAATGAATGAAGCAGGGTTATTACAGAGAAGGCGAGCGGAAAACCGAACATGCGTTACCGACAACGGCAACCGTCAAAACTCTCTTGCCAGTTGCAGTGGCGCTTCTGTCAGTGCCCCCCCACCCCAGGAGGGTGCAGAGAGGAGAGGAAGAGGGCAGTGAAATGTGAGTACTGTATATTAAAATGGTGGAAATGGCAAACTAGATTAAATAATGATTAATTTTCATATCACACTCTATAGGTGAGGGTAAACATCATGAACCCTTTCATGCACCCTGTAACCTGATAACACGATCGACTGTCCACTGGAGTAACCATCGTCCCTAAAAGGGTTAATATTCCAAATCTTTGAGGGCCCCTAAATGCCAAATATGCACCTGATTCCATATTTCTAGTCGTCCCCGAAATAGTTCATCTTTTGCACAACGTATTATAAAAAGAGTGTTTGGTAACAATGAAGAAGCATACAAGATCTCGACGCTATTCAAAGCGCGTAGTATTTGCAATTTTGCTCCGTCTTGGAGCACTAAAATTGAAATGGACGCACACGATTTGCTTTACGGGGGTCACGTCAAACGACGTGGCCACCGGATCTGACCTCGGGGGGCCTTGAGTTTGACGCTTGTAAAATGAAATGGCTCGCATGAGATGGCTCTGAAGGGCTCCTGTTATCTGGCGGGGAACGGGGAGACAGGTGCGATTGGCTCCAAAAGACATTGATGCCCTCCCTTGGGGTGATGTCAGACATGTTGGGCCCACTTGAACGCGAGTAACCCCGTCTGATTTACCGAAAATAACCCGGCCACTGCAGCATCAGCACCGGGCAGCTGCGCAGGTGCGGCCGTTAAAGAGACAGCGGAGAGCGCAAATCTCCTCCGCTGTTTACCTTCGCGGGTTTTACGCACCTCTTGGTTTTAAAATACCCAAACGAGTGTTTTGATTCGGGGGATAAAAATCGTCGTTCGAAGTGAATTACTTAAAAAAAAAAAGACTCAAGATTTTATCAAGGATGATGTAATTGTTCATCAGTGTGAAGTGAACGCACACGTGCTGGATGGAATCAGCAAGAAACTGAGCAATATTATTTTTGATTTTTTTCTTCGACTTTTTTTCCCCCTTCTCCGCGCAGGAGCAACGCCCTGCAACCTCGCAGACCGGCGTGCGCACCTCTCACAAGCTCACCGACCGACCCGTCTGACGTCCGCACGTCGAGTTCCTGTTGCAACACTTCAGTTCCATTCTAGTAGCCGGCCCGGAGGCTACTCAACCATCCTCCCGTCCTCATCCTCCATCTCAAACGTCGAGTGAGAATTGGGACGCGGGCTCGGAGCGGATGGATACGTCCGAAGATAAAGCGGCGGTTATCTGATGGGGAGCCGCAGCCACAGTTTGACGCCGGACATGATTTTCATCTCGGGAGTTGCCTGTGCGGAGGATGCGGGATGATGATGACACCATGAGCGGCTGCCGCACCCCAGGAGGTCTTTTGACGAGAAGCCGCCGTCTTCTTTTTGCCCCCGCGAACCAACTGGATTGTTTTTGCCCTGGACTCGCCATCAACGCGCCGGCTGGGACTATTTGTTGGCGCTTCTGATGTGCTGGGATTGTGTTGTGGGTTTTTTTTTCTGAAGGGATCTCCTGTGGACTGTTGCTATCCCACCCAAGGAGGGAAAACAGGCGTCTCGCTTGCTCGTTTCGGCGCACAACAACAAGTAAGTGCAGCGTGTGTGGGATGCAGCAATGTGAAGGAATGTCTATATGTTCGTTTGAAGTGGCCTTATTTCAAACATTCACAATGAGTAGATGTCACAGGGCATTTTTTTTCTTTTAGCTTTTAAGAGCACTTTGATTCTTGTCAATTTGCGGCTAATAGTTGCTCATCCTTACTCATGCAGAACAGCTAATCATTAAATCTAATAATTAAGAAGGAGTGGTATGTTGGAGAGTGGTTTGCGCACATCTGCCTCACAGGTTTTAAAACTGAGGGTCGAATCCATCTTAGGCCTTCTAGTCTGGAGTTTGCATATTCTCCCCATGCTATGGTGGTGCTCTGGCTTCCTCCTACATTCCAAAAACACGCTTCCTAGTTGATTGAAATTGTCCATAAGTGTAATTGCCATTGGGAATGATTTGTCTAGTGACTGGCAACCAGTCCAGGGTGTACTCCGCCTCTTGTCAAGTCAGCTGGGATGGGCTCCAACTCACACGCAAGGATAAACACTTCCCAAAAAAATGATGTATGGATATTGACTCATAAGCCTATTTCACCCTTATAGTGAACTTTTACTCGCGGGGGTTGCATGTGCTCACGTGTCCCGCTTGTGGGTGCCACGCATGACATAACAGGCGGGGCGCCTTCATCTGAGTAAGAAGCCATTAAAGTCAGTTTTACGGGGCCTATACGCAGCCTGGTAATGGAAATTCACTAATGGCATGGTGATCAATAAAAGAGCCATGGTCAAGGTTCTTCATGTGAGCATGTTTTACTACGCCTGGCGCGAGACAGGATTGGCTGCAGTGCACGTTTGTGCAGATTTGGTCAATGACGTGGCCTTCAGGAAGCCTTATGAGCACCACACCTTTCTTCTCGTACTTTTAAAGGTGCACTGGCATGACACCCCGACATGGATGCGTGCACGCCTCACTTTCAAGAGTAGAGCCGTGTGATTTCTGCTATGTCAACCAGTGGGAAATAAGTAATGACTCCAAGGGCCAATGATAGAATTAAATGAAAAGTATTCTATAGTGGGATACGATCCTCAAATAGTGTCAATGAGACGTTTGTATCTGAAAGCAAAGCATTCGCAGCCAACTTAAATAAAATACAAGGTCTTGAAGTACATAGAGTTAATTGAGGATGGCACTGGAAAGACTCCAAATATATCCGATAGCAGAATGTTTTGAGTTCAAATCCAGCGCAAGTATGGTAAAGATATCACAGATAGCCATTTAAATTAGCGGGACTGAAAGCGAACCTCAGCTTTTAACCGTCGCAATCTTAACGCCTTCAAGCAGCCAGTTAACGCAATCACTGGTAATCGCCTCATGCCCAGCGCCGTTTTTGACAAGGTGACTCATTTTTACCCGACGCCAGTGGGTGAGGCTCATCGGCGAATCATTCCCTCGACGGAATCAGACGGGAATCAACTGATCCTCGCATTCTATTTTCCAACTGACCCCTTGGGTTCATTTCATAGATGTCCCAAATGATTTCGGTCCACTTGAAAAATCAAACGAGCTCCAATGCAAGAACATGAAAAACTGTCATAAATATAACCAGGCCCGTTTTTTTCCTTTTATTTTTTTAATATTCCTTTTATATAAATTCCAGTTAGTTTGTTATTGTACTTTTCAGGGGAGTAGAAATGCGCTGCAACATTCTGTAACGTGCCTGTTATACTTTTATCTTATGTAAGATGCATAAGAATGAATTTTCCGGAAACATTTTTCCGGTTGTGCTGTCAGCAATTGAGCAGCGGAGAGGGACTTTTTTTTTTTTTTTTGTCCCTCAAGGTACGGCGGATTCTCCGACCTAACGCGCCTTATGAATTGACAGCACCAGTCTGCTCCACTGCAACCTTTTCCAGGGTCAAAAATAGAGCTCTGAAGCTGTAAAAGTCAACTGTCAAGGGTACAGCATCACCCAAGGTTAGACTTTTTTTGTGAAGGTGCGGTATCATACTTTAACATCTGCGCACCGCAGTCACAATGACAAACACGTATTTCAAGTCATAACCTCAAAGACGGTGTCGATTAAAACGCGGAGGCTAAATTGTCCGTGCGCTTTTTTTTTTCAGCATGGCTGAAAAGACGGACGGGGTCTCCGTCAGCATCCCCATGGAGGAAACCAAACTTCACAGCGGGGCACCTCCGGAAGCGCCCCTGCTCACCCACCTGAAGAAAGTGGAAAATCACATCACTGAGGCCCAGCGATTCACCCACCTCCCGCGTCGCTCCGCCGTGGACTTGGAGTTTAATGAGTTGTCTTACACCATCCGTGAGGGTCCCTGGTGGAGGAAGAGAGGTACAGTGCAGCGAAAGTGACGGATGTTGATCACCGACCGGCTTCACGGCGAGGCATTGAAGCAACGGTCACGCTGGGAAAAAAAAAAATCTTTTTCGTTATTTCTTACCTCGCCGTGTGCGCAACTCTCTTTTGTCTCTCGCGCACACGCAGCACGAGAGCTCATCGTAAATAATTGACGCTCGCAGCTCGTCGTCGCGCTGTTTGCATCTCGTTTTTCCTTGTGTTGTCAGTGAGTCAGACATGATTGATCTGGCCATGGAATATGGACGGCATTGAAACGCGGCGCCCTTCGTAATGATGAAAGGATGTCCGACGCGAGGTCATTGTGACTTACCGACAAATCTACCCTCTCTGATCTTGGTGTTTACCTCCTACGTCGGTTTGATAAGGCGGGTGCGTTCCACGTGCACTTAAAAGGGGGCCGGACATTATTCCTTTCAGGCCCTGGCCGTAATAATAAGTGTGTTGTCCCATGTAAAGTATTTATTGGGGGGGGGGTCTTGGTAAAACAGAGCAGAGCGGATCAAAAAGGAAGTACACAGCAGAAGTCAATAGTGTTGTTTTAGGCTCCCAGTCTGCGGTTCGTCAAATCCTATCAGTTAATGACAGCTGAACCCAAACGCCGACCTCCAGTTGGTACACGGGAGCACAAAAGAGACGTGACGTCGGACGCGATGAACAGAGCAGAAGTCTTGAGCTCGCCGACACCGCTTTATGAGTTATTCCGAGAGATGACTGTGGCCAATGGGCCGTACGCCGAAAGCATCATCCTGCCGGGCGGATTAATGCCGCGTTCTCTCCTTTATCGGCGTGGCAGTTAAAGAGTTGAAGTGATGTGCGAGCTGCCGGGCTGCCGTTAGCGCCACGTTTGGCGGCGAGAGTCATTTGTCCTTTTTTTTTAAGCTCAAAGTTGATACAAGCCGATTCCGTGTCAAGAATGACCTTCGGCCCTGGGGGAGGTCACACTCATTGACTTGTGGAAGAGGTAGGACAGCACGGGAATCCTTAAATATTTTTGGGGGAGCTATGAAAAAGCTACTAGCTTGATTAATGCCGCAAAATTGATATTGTGTACCTGCCAATTAATTTGCTGAGAAAAAAATATCTGATAAGAATTAGCATTGCCCTCGCCCCCGAGGGAATAGCGGCACGGAATGTAAATGTTATCTACTGATTGCCTCGTGAGTCAGGCAGAGCGCTGCGCTCCTGGAAGGACAACTGAAATCAGGCTTTATTTTGCGGCTCTGATTTAACAAATCAGCCACGTGTTCTTTTTCTGTAAATGATCATCTACTCATGATTTGATAGGGGGACACCACACAATACGAATGAGTGCAAGGCAATTTTGCGATAAAAAAACTCCCATAGGCATATCGGGATTGTGTGCTAGTGTATTTGACTTTGAATGATTTAAAAAACGTTTTTTTTTTGCGGACATTGAGCTGCGCTCGCCGCCATATGGCCGGAGTGAGACACGGTGATCAAGATGTCCCCGCAGTGTCACACAGATAAAACCATTCTCATGCACGAGCAACAGCAGAAGTCTGGATCATCAGTATGCAGCACATAGAAAAAGGACGAAACGTTTTCCGTCGCAACAGGGGTCGAGGAAACCTCTAACTTTCCCATTTTATTGCTTCACGTCAACGTTTATGGCGATTTTTAATTCTGACGTTTTGGAGTCATTTATGATGCTTCTGTCCTTTATGTCATTATTCAAGTTTGTGAAAATAGTAATTGGATGTTTCTCTCTTCCTCAGGTTACAAAGCTCTCCTCAAGTGTCTGTCCGGAAGATTTAACAGCAGAGAGCTGATTGGCATCATGGGACCCTCCGGAGCCGGGAAGTCCACCCTGATGAATATTTTGGCGGGATACAGGTGAGGAGATTGTTTAGCAAGAGTGACATTTGCACCGCCGTGTGCTCATAGTTTGCGTTTGGGTGCAGGGAGACGGGCATGAAGGGTCAAATCCTGGTCAATGGCCGCCCGAGGGACTTGCGGACCTTCCGGAAGATGTCCTGCTACATCATGCAGGACGACATGCTGCTGCCGCATCTGACCACCAGGGAGGCCATGATGGTGAGTCCACTTCTGTGAGTTTTGCTTTTTTTTGTTCGCCGGATGTCCCCGATTGCTGTTTTCTCTTTGCTTTAGGTCTCGGTCAATCTGAAACTCAATGAGAGCATGCAGGTGAAAAAGGAACTGGTGAGTTTGAGTGAATCGAATTCCAGTTTGACGGTTGAGTTGGGTGTTATGTGATCGAAGAGGTGCGCAGTGATGAGCACGTCGCTTCTGTTTCAGGTGCATGAGATTCTGACAGCTTTGGGGCTTTTGGACTGTGCGCAAACGCGGACCAACTCTCTTTCGGGGGGTCAGTGCAAAAGACTGGCCATCGCCCTCGAGCTCGTCAACAACCCACCCGTCATGTTCTTTGACGAGCCCACCAGGTTACAACCTCGCCTTTCCTTCTCGTCTGCATTATCTCCACGCGATTTATCATTCTAGCGTCCCACTATTTTTTTTGTGTTTGTGTGTCGCATGTAGCGGTCTGGACAGCGCGTCGTGCTTCCAGGTGGTCTCCCTCATGAAGTCGCTGGCTCAGGGGGGACGAACGATCATCTGCACCATTCATCAGCCGAGTGCCAAGCTCTTTGAGATGTTTGATAAGGTAACCTGAGTGCCTGCGCTGCTTTCTTTCTATTAGCCGCCGCAGAGATAAGCCTGAGTCATGCTATCTGACAACGAGAGCAGGGGAGTTGTCGCTCAGGCTTCTTGTTTTACCTGTTCAAAAATACCGTAGTGGCCCGAATATAAGACGGCCCTGATTATAAGACGACCCCCTTTTTTTCAAGACTCAAGTTTGAAAAAAGACTTTTTGAACACCAAATTAATTTTTATACAGAAAATAATTACAGTACATCTGATCAGAACAATATATTTGAGAGAAAAAGCATGTTATTTTTCCTCATTCAAATCTGAAGTGCAATCACATTCGTAAATGAATGGTTTTTGAAATGTAAATTACATCATAACTTCTCCTCAGCTCCCTGTTAACCTGGCCGATCTTCGACCCATTTTTCTCCAGATTGTCGCTGCGTTTCTCCATTTTCTGTTATCTCTTCTATTATTTTCTTCTCTTTTCCTTCTTACCGTTATTTTTTATTTTTCTTCTTCGTGCTACCGCTAATTTTATTTTTATTCTTCGTGGCAGGGGTTCACTTTGGCCTGGGGAGTCAAGTTCAGCATTCGCATCAATGATATATGGCGCCCTCTAGCGTCGGGAATGGGTATAATGTCTAGACCCCAATACAAGACGACCCCCACTTTTTCAGTCTTATTTCAATGCAAAAAAACACCGTCTTATATTCGGGCCAATACGGTAAATAAAGTAATATAAAAAAATGAAATTCTTTACATCTAATTATTAGCGGCCTCTGCTGTGGTTCTACCTCTCATTTTTGATGCAGTTACAACATTGGAGTGAACGCCTTTGAGTGTAGATCAATTCCCCAAGTCTAAAAACCGCTGTTGTGTCTTCTAGTTGTACATCCTCAGTCAAGGTCAGTGCATCTACAAGGGCACGGTCCCTTACCTCATCCCTTATCTGAAGAACCTGGGCCTCCACTGCCCGACGTATCACAATCCTGCAGATTTCAGTGAGTGGTCGAGTCTCCTCGCGAACTGCCTGATGTGAGAGCGTCTTTCGGGTTTTCAATGAAGGTGCTCGTTGGTCATCTCTCCCTCCAGTCATCGAGGTGGCGTCGGGAGAGTACGGCGACTTGAACCCGGTGCTCTTTGAGGCGGTCCAGGGTGGACTCTGCTCCGAGGAGGGCAAGAAGAACTCAAGAGACAAGAGTGACTCGTCCTGTCCCTCTCAGTGCCACAGCGTGAGGGATTTGGACATTTACACCGCACAACGGAATTGACGAGTCGAGTACAGGATGATAGAAATGGAGTATTCCAAACACAGAACAAAAGGAGAAGTCATTTTGTTTTGCTTTTGTTCACGTCCGAGAAGAAGCGAGACTGGAAATTGCATTTGAATTGGATTACAGCATTCAATAGCCGATGATGTTGACCAATTAACATAAAATATGCACCAAGAGCTCCTGAATGCCTGTTTAGATGTACGGCGCACTTTGACAAGTGGGTGTTTTGAACACAATTAGCCAATACTGCTAATTGAAAACACCAGCACTGTTTTCTTTATAATGATCTTGAACCCACTCGGGGACAGCGGTCACGACGGTGGACGGCTTATCGTGTTGTCAGGTTACAGAGGCGCATGAAAGGGTTCAAATGTGTATTTGCAAACCGTCAGGAAATTGATTGTCTTTGGTACGTTTCCTCTCTTCCCAGGACACAGGGACCCTCGAGAAACACAGCTTTGCCACCAGTACTTTCACTCAGTTCTGCATCCTCTTCAAAAGAACCTTCATCACAATCTGCAGGGACACGGTAAAATTTCCTTTTGAGCAACGCACGGTGTGTCAAATGAACGTGAGCTTCATTCGTTGTTGTCAAACGGCGACACAATAGCCAAAGATAGTTGAGTATGTGCTGCGAGACGACAACTAAAAGCGCTCGTGATGCTTTCATAGGTGCTGACTCACCTCCGAGTGATGTCCCATCTGTGCATCGGAGTGCTGATTGGTTTGCTCTATCTGAAAATTGGAAACGATGCCAGTAAAGTCTTCAACAACACGGGTTTTCTCTTCTTCTCCATGCTCTTTCTCATGTTTGCCGCCCTCATGCCCACCGTTCTAACCTGTAAGATATCTCGCCCGTGGCCCGGAAATAGCGACTCCCCGGTCGGAGCGGTAAAGTCACTCGGCGATGTTTTGCTCCCACAGTTCCTCTGGAGATGTCCGTCTTTGTAAGGGAACACCTCAACTACTGGTACAGCCTAAAGGCCTACTATTTGGCAAAAACAATGGCGGACGTACCGTTCCAGGTAACGTTGCGTTTCACACTCAGTGGTAGTGAATGAGTTCACTTCCAGTTGGTCTCGTCGTGACAGTGTCAGACCTCGGAAGAAATGCGTCGGCACCCCACGGGGATACGACCACAAGAATGACAACGGCGTTATCTCCCTCACAGGTGATTTGCCCAATCATGTACTGCAGTATCGTGTACTGGATGACGGAACAGCCTGCGGAGGCTGTGCGCTACCTGCTCTTCGTGGCCTTGTCCACATCCACAGCCCTGGTAGCACAGTCGCTGGGGCTGCTTATTGGCGCTGCGTCCACGTCTCTGCAGGTAAGGCGCCCCACATCTGCTTTTCGGAAGCCGCAAAAGTGGAGGATGACAAGTGGAGGCGTCTTTTTGAGTCCTCCCTGGTATTCGCGAAATGTAATTCAAACCTTCAGCAACGCGGCTGCGGCGAACCGTAAATCTCGTCGTCTTCTGCGTCGCATGTGGAGAATGCGGTCCGCAGGCAAATTGAATGAAAAAGGACTGTTTCAATGAACAATGTAAAATAGACGGTCTCCTGCAGCAAACCAAAAGCCAATTAGAATATTTATTTTACTTGACTGGTGTGAATATTTTGTTGTTGTTTTGGTCCTGGACCTTAGTGAACAGGCTCGGTTGTGGCTGTCGCATTTTCACTTCCCGCTCAAAATTCGAGATGATTTTTTTTCCCCCTTGCAATTCATGTTAAGTGTAGAATTAAACATTCCGTTTTCTTCAGAAGCTTTAATTTTGGGGGCATTTGGCTTTGGTTTGTCTTCCGAGGGTGAAGTAGCTCAATAAAAATGAGTAACATGTGCCCAGAATGCATATTTTGAGTGACAGCAAACAAACTAAAATAATTGTACCATAATCTTTACATTTCGGATTGCATTTTTTTTTAATGGGCAAAGTGTTTGAAAAAATGAAGTACTAGTTATTTATTTTCCCAAGTCGCAGAGAGCCACAGAAAATGGATGAAAGGCCCACATGTGGCCCGAGAGCCACAGGTTGTAGACCCTGTGCTTATTTATTAATTAATTAATTTATTTTTTCCACTTTTTTTTCCCCACAGGTAGCAACATTCGTCGGTCCGGTCACAGCCATACCTGTGCTCCTGTTCTCTGGCTTCTTTGTCAATTTTGACACCATTCCCAAATACCTGCAGTGGAGCTCCTACATATCCTACGTCAGGTCTGCTCTGATTTCTTCACAATTGATGACGTCCCAATCGTTGAGCGTTCAAGACTCTCCTGTATGCTCATTCCGTTTTGCCGCTCCCAGGTATGGCTTCGAGGGAGTGATCCTCTCCATCTATGGGATGAACCGCACTGAGCTTGAATGTCCGGGCCTCGTGTGTAAATTCCAAAAGCCGGAGGAGGTCCTGCAGCTTCTTGACGTGGAGGATGCGAAGCTCTACGTAGACTTCATAGTGTTGGGGGTTTTCTTCTTCGTTCTCAGACTGGCCACTTACTTTGTCCTGCGTTACAAATTCAAGTCTGAGCGTTGAAGGAGATCAACTCCTCGGTTCAACTTGACCCTTGAAACTGCTTGATATTCATGAAAGTTTCCTGCGTCGCTTCCCCTCATAAGTCCTGCCCCCCCCCCTTGTCTCCCCCTGCTTGGATTCCTTCTACAGTCGTCATCACAGTCCACAAGGACTGCTCATCTTTCACTATGCGTATGATTCATGACGAAAGCTACAGAAAGCATGTTTAATTGAACTAAGGATCCGGAATGCACTTGTATGCTTATTTCCAAGGAGAGTGGCCTATTAAGTACTTTTTGCCTCCCAATGGCGAGAGAGTAAACTTCCACTCTCAGGAAATCCAGTGATTGCCGTTTGAATTGAAACACTGGCCCATATTTCGAGAAGAATACATTCCTGTTGTGACCAGGGAAAGGAGAAAGTTCAAGTGCCAGACCTTTTATCGGCTTCCCACTTTCCTTGAATCCTGCGTGTCCTTTGTGGGGACGCAATCTCGACTGTACCAACTGCCACAGAATGACTTTACCCCCCCCCCCCGGACCGATCCTCTTGGCGGGCCTTATGGCGCACCGTCAACACGAATGATTGAATGAATCAGGACGATGGACGTGTAAAGATGTCATGAGTGTGTCTTACTCATTTGCCGGCGGGACAATAACTCTTAGTTTGTAGGGGCGGGGGCGGACAACCTTGGAGGAAAAACAGGCATGACTGCTGCTTCCAGCCTGATGCAGAAGGCTATCCTAAATGAACTGGCTGCACTTAAGAAAAGTGCAGGAGCTGAGGTTGGGATGGGGGAGGAAAAGAAAAGAGAGATGCTTGTCTAATCGCTGTTACTCTTCTGAAGCAATTCGTCCAAGTACTTGTATGATTCGTTGGCCTGCCCCCTCAACCCCTTCCTCCGTGAGCTGTGATGGAATTATCTTTTCTTCTCTCCATCACTCGGCATTGCTGATGTCTGACTGACGCACGTTTTCCAAAACAATGCTCGATACTTGAAATGCCGGCTGGGCTGATCGTGTGCCTCCGAACGAGAACGAAACAAGCTTTGTCCGCTTCCGTGCTGGATGTTTGCGCGCACACAACTCATATCGCCATACATGCTGGTTTGTCTGTCTCGCTTTCAACACACACACACACACACACACACACACACACACACACACACACACACACACACACACACACGCGCACGCACGCACGCATCCTTGTTTCAGGGCAATGCAACTATTTTCCTGTAGACTTGCTATGAAATATTTCTTATTCAATCGATGCTACTTAGTAACCCTAATTATAATGTATAAAAATAATGTAGGCATATAATCAACGATTGTACAGTGGATATGCTGTGAAAGAAAAAAAAAGTACAATGCACTATGTTTTAGAACCTTATTTATTTGTATGATATTTGTCTTTTTTTTAATAACTTCACGTTTGACGAGTGATACCGTGCAAAGGACGACCTGAAATGCCGTAGTTTGTCGATGCCCCCCCCCCCTTCTAAATATACAGTATGCCTCTTACCATGTTCATGCAGCTGGTACAACCTAAGTAAAAGCCAACATGTATTGCTTCTTTGAATGAGAAGCTAACGGGTGAAAAAAAAGTCACTCTGTTAGATTTCTGTGAAATGCAGTCGATGAACGAAGGCACAGATACTGTATGTGAAAATAACAATTGCAGTATTGTTTATGATACCGTCAGAATTGTAATGACATGAATGCGTTTGATTTTCAGGTGAAAAGTGTATGTTTAAGAGGTAGGAAAAGAACCGTAACTCGCTTTCTGGAACTGTGGTTCGAAAGAACACCGTAGCAGGGGCCCGAGTCGTATTATTAATAGCAATAGAAAACATCGTGACGTTCGTTTCATTGTCCAGCGTCCTCACCCAACTGTCATCTCGATCGTGTACGTTTTGTAACGGAAACTTGATTGAAGCACTTTAATTTGTTGCCAATAGCATTGCGTGCAATAGTAACTCAAATGTCACTCGAAATGACACACCTCATCAAGGAAAATGCATTTTGTTTTGTGTTATGACTGCTCAGTAAAAAGGCATTTTGAATGTGCATGTTTGAGGAAGCTTTAGAGGGGTGAAAGCAAAAATAACGGAACTCCAATATAACGCCGATGCTACTTTAAATGCTACAGGGAGGGTACTGCCTTTGATTGCCAGATTGCGTTAAGAGATTGCCCCTCAAGTGCAGGAAATTGTGTCTGAAATGGAAATATCGTATCGTCATTTTACTGCCAACGCAACAGATACAGTAAGTGTTTTCACCATCCTTAAATTAGATCAAAACCCAAAGCTGGTTGCTGACACTGCGGGATGTAGAAAAACAGTTAACGGGGCAAGGGATGGCGGTGGGGAGGGGTGAAATCAACACAGTAGCAAAGCAGTAAGTGGTGAAGTCGTGTCGTTATCTTGGCCAGTGCGGGTCTGAAGACAAAACAAAAATGAAAAAAGAATTTTCCTTCTCTCTTTCAAATTATTTACATTCATCTGGATGCTCTTTTAAAAACATGATGCTGTCTCATTTGTTTCCAAACCTCAGAAAATGCTTAGGATAAGCCTTCACTGACTCATTTCTACAGTGTTTAAAAATCCAAACTGCCTCCTAAAAATCATTGGCCTGTCAAAAAATTAAAAATTGTCATTCTGTAGATGTGTATCAGCAGTAGTTGTTAAGAGACTATGAAAGTTGAAGGGATGCAGCATACTAATGTATGTTCTAGTCAGACAGTTTGTGTCTTGACACACTTTGAGTTATCATGTGTGTCAAGATGTGAAAGGTCACCAGTCATGTGTGATGTATTTGACTACAGGTTACCATACGTACAAATGTTCTGACGACCGATTTTTGTCGGATATTATTTATGTATCATTCAATGTTTGTTTTTATTTTCATTTGAAAAACATTATATCCTAAAAGTTGTTCTAATATTAAACATAATTTATAACCTTTGCCATTGCTTGTAAATAGCCATTTTTTCAACTTTTTAGCCCTCAGCTGAGCACATGTAAAGAGACCGGAAAATTTGTCACATACTGTACCTAATATTAACTGACAAAAAAATGAACAGACCAAAACTTAATATTGTAATACTTTTTACCCTAATGAGTTAATGAGTTTTCTAATCACTTGAAGTAAAGGGTTTCTGAAAATTACAGGGTTAAAAAAATATTTGGTTCACGTCAACATACAGGTACTGTATATATTTCACAGCCCCGCATCTCACTTCCCGTTTCGTTAGGCGACTTCCGCCTATTGCATCCGATGTTAGGTATTTCTTGATTGGTTTATTTACCTTTGACGTTGGCGTCATTTTCCCACAACACCCCGCTCCAGCTCGCAAGGATGACGAAAATGGCCGACAGCGGATCATCGGTGAGTATCCGAGCGATGTATTCTTCTTTTTCAGTCGTCGCTCACTCTCCAGGCGTCAAATGAACCGATTTCCCCCGACAGGTTGAAATTGTCGAGGGCTGCCGCCTTCCCGTTCTGCGTAAGAACCAGGAACACGAAGACGAGTGGCGTAAGCATTGTTCGCTTGTTTTTGAAATGCTAAACCAGCTAATGCTAACTAGCGGACCTCGCTTGTTTTTAAGACACCCCGGCCGGTCGTTACAAATCCGTAATAACCCGTAACGTAGTCGGGACATCCTAAAAGTGCGTATGTCTCAATTTGCCATTGGTAACCTGCATTCGATTTGCAAAAGTAGTCCCGATAAAGTTTTATTGATATTGCGTATATGTATATTAATTGTAAGTAATAAACATTGTGTGACGTTTGGTCTGTGGAATTTCTTATATTTCTTTCTGGTTAGAGGATAGTACTTGAGTCCTTAGCATCGTTTTGACGTCTCCTTCAGTGTCAGCATCACTGTCCTCTTGACACTCGCATCATCCAGTCCAATTTTTAGTGGATTAATTTAACACTCATCCTTACCAGTAATGAAGATCGCAGGTTGTGTTGTATATTATTTTGTTTAAAGTCGTTCTTACTCCCATACACAGTGTCAACTGTATAAACTGTGGAGTTATGATACTTCCATTTAAGTTCAAATAATGTAATCTAAAACTGACCTTTATTATCATGTTTGTTTGTAGAGAGAGCACTTATTAATTAATTATTGTTTTACTTAAATTTCTTTCTTGTTGTCTAGCATTGGCTGAGATTTTAAGTGTGAAGGAAGTCTCTGGGAGAAAACTCTACTATGTTCACTACATCGACTGTGAGTATATTTTGGCTTTTCTCCGTTGTTGTTGTTGTTGTTGTTGCAAACCATTGAGGTGACTGAATTGGTTGTTGACAGTCAACAAACGTCTGGACGAGTGGGTCACAGCAGACAGGCTGGACATGAAGAAACTCCAGTTCCCGAAAAAGGAAGCAAAAACGCCCACAAAGAATGGTCTTCCAGGCTCGCGCCCCAGTTCACCTGAACGAGAAGTGGTGAGTGGATATACTTTCAGGAATGCAGCGCTAAATATTATTTCAAACAATCTAAAATATTTCCCATCAATATTTTTAACCGTGCATTTACCCCTAAAATTTAAGATGTTCATATTTGAAGGGAATGTCGTCATCAAGCTCAGTGATTTTCTGAATGTGGTATGAGGGCTCCCTCGAGTGGTACTCAAATCATTAATTGGCCAAGTACAGTTCAGCTGTATTTAATGTTCAAGTTAAGTATGTTTGTATTTTATCTGTAGGATTATTGCAAAACTTCTATTTCGATACAATTTTACTTCACGTTTATGTGCAGTGCATTTGAATTGAATCACGACTTAGGTAAAATTTCTTCCTATATTCTCAAATTTTTGCTTATCATTACCATGCTAAAATAATGTCCTATGTCATTTGTTGGACCTAAATTATTATTATTTTTTGCCTGAATCATCTCCTCAGGATGCTTAAATTGTCTACATCCTCAGTTGATGGAATATGCAAAATTATTCATAACATTAATATAATCAGTGCTTAGTCCAGGTTAGTGTTTTCTGGAGAAAAAAAATGCATGAAAACAATGACGTGAGAAATTGTTTCCAGAATGTAAAGTTGTAACATTTGAATGTAATGTTGTTCTTATATTTTGACTTGGTTTTCATTAATAGCAAATAATTTGTTTCTAAAACTGTTTTCTTTTGTTCTTGTGATTTTTCTTGGTGCGTATTTTTTTCAGTCTAGTAGATTTTTTGCCACTAATATTTGGAATTTATTATTGTTTTCATTATTACTCCTGTCAAACTTGGCATCTGGTATGACATAAAATGTTGTACATTTTGTACGTAAAATGTTGACTCTCATAATAGTACAACTTTAGGAATACAGTCTCATTTTTCATAAATATTTAGGCCATCTATGCATAGCCTGTAATTGAATGATTTCATTACAGTGGTACTGGAAGAGCCACTTGTTGTTTGCGGTGGTTCTTGTTATTTAAAAAAGAATATATATCTCCACAGTCCATCTGAGTAATGAACCCAAGGCCCGTGCAAATGTCAGTTAACCCCACCTGCTTCTCTTCCTTTCTGTTCAATTCAGAGGAAGAGTCTAGATCTCAACCTACAATCTGCCACAGCTCCTTCCAGAGGCAAAACTCTCCCCACTCCGGTACAACTCGAATTTACCCATTACCCAAAGAGCACAAGCCCTTGTTTACTCCTGGTGTTAACATGCGTCCTGTTATCGTGAAGGTTGCTCGCGGCTCAGGCTACGCTGTAAGGAAACGGCCAAGAATCTGATACCGTTTTAAGTGTAAGCACTAACTAGGGGTTGCACAATTTCAGCTGACACTCAGGAAGGTGTAGAAAAGTCAAGTCACCCGATGACGTCGTTGATATTTTAAGTACAGTACTAGAATTACAGAGAGAAATCACAGTCTGAGGTCCTCTTTATTCACACTTGTGATCCTTTTGCTCGGAGAAACTCGTTCTTGGCTGGTGTGGGTACTGCGTGGTGGGAATTGGTGACGTTTGCAAATAATCATGGACCTCTTGGTGTGCGACGGTGTAATTTAACCGTGCGGGTCGAAAACGTGTTCAGAATTCTGCTACTGGTTCACCGACAAATGCTGCGCATTCAGAAGTAGAAGACAATTTCAGTCCATTCAGGTGACGGACTGATTTCATTGAGCGCACTCATCTGGCGCCTCCTCCTTGAATCCAAACCGTATCGATGGCGACCAGTCGACATCACATTCGAAATGAGACTTGGGGGTAGTGAAGTCAACGAGTCTGTACAACTCCGAGTAAGCACCGGTTCTTTTGTTAGGAGAGCCTGCAGTACAGTATATTCACACTTGGGAGTGTTTCCACAAAAAGTGTTTTATTATAATCACAAGCACAAAAGCAGCTTGGGGGAATATCATAAACAATTAATTAGTGTATGTGACACTTAACATAGCCATCGTTTGAGTCCAGAAGGTCGATTTGTTTTTCTTTTTTTTTGTTTTGTTTTTTCCCCCTGCGGATGACGTGAACCCTTTTCCGATGTGCCCGGCCGGCCCCGTGCTTGACGTATCTTAACACCAGATTTTAATCAGGTGCAATTTCCATTGAACCCAAAGACAACCAAAACAAATTCAGCTATTTGACTGAATAAGCTGTGGCCATGAGTCGGACTCATTCTCAGCCCACATAAGCTGCAGGTTGTACTCCTTGATGCCAACTAAAAGGGGGCGACGTCTCATTGAGTCGCCGGCCGTTTTGCCAAAACGCACATTGCAGCCAATCTTGAACGAAGCAGTGTGTCGTAACGACTCTTGTTCACTGCAGAAGAGGAAAGTGGAGCCGGTCCCCCTGGTGCCGCAGGTTCCGCCGGCCCCCCCGGTGCCCTCCCTGCCAACTTCCACCGAGGCTTCTCCGGCGGCTGTTTTCCCCGCCGCCAGAGAGACCAACGCCTTCAAGAGCCGAGAAGACCATGAGCAGATTTCTTCCCTCACGACAGTAATGCTGAAATCCGCCTTGTGTGCGCAGTAACACTTTTCAAGTCGTCGTTTGCATCACACCTTTTGTTCTTTCGGAAGAATGGCACCGCTCGAAGGCTTATCCCCTCTCAGCCCGGGAGGAAGAGGAAAGCTAATTGCGGACCCACTGATGAGGTATGGAATTTGAGTGTGATTAAATTTTTCACAGTTTACTACCACTCTGGACGCATGTTGGTTGTCTCTTTAACTTCTCAACTTATCGAGGACAAATCTTAAAGCAAGCACTTATTTTTTATTAGTGAAGCAGTGATCAACACGTTTTATTATTTTTTTCATGTTTTTTTTTTTTTTTACTGTTTCTCAGTTGAAGGTACACCATTCCTGTGAAAACGAAAATGCCGCTTTCAGCACTGATGGCAGATAATAGCTGTACTTGAATGATTTAATTGAGGATTGATTGAGAATTTGGTCACACCTTGCGCCTCTACGGATCATTTTTCTACATGCATACAGAGGTGGGCAGAGGAGCCCGAAAATTGTTTGCGAGAAAGAGTTACTGGTACTGCAGGATAGATACTATGACTCAAGTACAAGTAAAAAGTAGTCCTCCGCATATATTTGAGAAACACCCAGCAGGTCCGATTAGATCGGACGAACTGCTCTTTTTTGCATTTGGTTGTCCCATTTTTCTGGTTTCTTCTGTGAATCACTTCTTGCGTTTGTTTGCCCATTGGTTTGGCGTTCCCAGTGAAGCTTCGCTGTGATCGTAGTAATCGTTCTCCCAAACAAGCTGAAATTGTATTCCGTTAAGCCCTGAGAAGAGCTCGTCTCCTTTTGGCCTTCTGTAACCGCGCCCACTGCAAATTGACTTGATGTCACGAACAATCCAGACTCGCCAACCGCAAGTTAGACCCGCTCCGAGTCTGCCAGGTTGCCAAATTGATCTCCAATCTGCCCGAGTAACCCAAGTGTTGAGCGTGTCAAAATCAAGTCATTACATTCCCCTTTTAGTTTGCAAAAGCCCGTGTGTTTGTGTGTCTCTCTCTGCTAGATGATAAAGGTTTTGCAGTATAACAAGCCTCAAAGTGCCAGTGTCTTTCTACCACCACCAGAGGTCTGTTTGATTTCCTGTTATTGAAAGTTGTGTGTTGCTGCCAAATAGTGCTGTGCCCCACTGGGGGTCCAAGTCTATTCTTTCTGGTGACATGTACAACCACTGTGATTATACATGTTGCTCAAAGAAATCCAAACCTAAATGTTTCATTTGATCAATGATTTTTTTTTTTTTGGTTTCCCTAAAACCAGACATGCTTGGTTTTAATGTTGTTGTTGTTGTTGTTTTTTTAATGTTCCCAGGATTCACAGGACAGCTCCGATGGCATCCCGTCCGCACCCCGCATGACAGGCAGCCTGGTGTCGGACCGCAGCCACGACGACATCGTCACCCGAATGAAAAACATTGAGTGTATAGAACTGGGGCGTCACAGGCTGAAGCCGTGGTACTTTTCCCCGTACCCGCAGGAACTTACGTCGCTGCCCATCCTCTACCTCTGTGAATTCTGCCTCAAGTACCTCAAAAGTCTCAAGTGTCTACAGAGACATTTGGTAAACCAAATCCTCTTTACAAAACTGCCCCCCACCCTGCTAGTTAGTCTGATTTTTGTTCCTTTTGTCTTTGAATAGACAAAATGTAACCTCAGACATCCTCCAGGCAACGAGATCTACCGCAAAGGAACCATCTCATTCTTTGAGATTGATGGCAGAAAAAACAAAGTTAGTTTGGACGTTTCATTTTCTTTCCCTCAACTGTGTTTCTGGCTTTGGCAATGCTGCTGATTCAGTAAATCTCTCTGTTTTTGGGGGGGTGGCTAAAGAATTATTCCCAGAACCTGTGTTTACTTGCCAAGTGTTTCCTGGACCACAAAACCCTCTACTATGACACGGACCCTTTCCTCTTCTATGTGATGACGGAGTACGACTCCAAAGGCTTCCACATAGTGGGATACTTCTCCAAGGTACACGTCTGTTCGTGCGTCGCCCCCCCGTTGCAACGACACGGACGAGGTCCTAATAATATTTCCGCTTTTATTTTTCAGGAAAAAGAGTCAACTGAGGATTATAACGTGGCCTGTATCCTGACGTTGCCTCCTTATCAGCGACGAGGTTACGGCAAGCTACTCATCGAGTTTAGTGAGTGCACGTTGAGGGGGGTTGACAGTCCCACGATCCAATCGCTCACCTCATCGTCTTGTCTTTCAGGTTACGAGCTGTCCAAGGTGGAAGGAAAGACCGGCACGCCCGAGAAGCCCCTCTCGGACCTTGGCCTGTTGTCTTATCGCTCTTATTGGTCGCAGACCATCCTAGAGATTCTCATGGACCTTAAACCGGACAATGGCGAGAGGCCACAGATCACCATCAAGTAAATGAACGATGGAATGTGGTTCACGTTGTCGAGGACGGTTTCACAAGTGGCTCTTTTTTTTTTCTTGTTTGTCTCCCCTCAGTGAGATCAGTGAGATCACAAGTGTCAAGAAAGAAGATGTCATTTCAACCCTGCAGTACCTCAACCTGATCAACTATTATAAGGTGAGTGATAATCGATTTTTGCAGGAAGGACCACGTAAAAAGTTTAAAGCAGTCATCTTAAAATATGGGGTTCTTTCCAGTTGGCTTTTTAAAATCCTGTAGCATTGCAAATGGCCATAACATAATTGAAAATTCCTAAATCACTTTTGGTTTTTCAACTACAAACGCATTCCTGTCATGACTTTGTGCCTTTATTGAAGGAAACTTTTTCACCAACTTCAAATCTTTCAGCTCTTGTGCTCACCCTCTCGATGATGTAATTTTTCAGCGTGTCCGGTTTGGTGCCTATTTTTCTGTGCGGACTATTAAGTGACTCATTTTTGTTGTATTTTTGTTCCTTCTAATGAAGGGCCAGTACATCTTGACTCTGTCCGAAGACATCGTGGATGGACATGAAAGAGCCATGCAGAAGAGACACACGCGCATTGATCCAAAATGTCTTCATTTCACGCCCAAGGACTGGAGCAAGAGGGGCAAGTGGTGAAGCCTCCTGGTACCATTTGGACAGCAGACATCAAGCTGGGATCACAATGGTTTCACAATACAGAATCTTTTTTTTTTTCTCTCTCCAATCCGGCACGAGCTGAAAAAAACCCCCCTGTGTCAGCTTTTATTGTGAATATCTGTTCAATATTGTATATTGGGACTCTAGAAGAGCCTATTTGAACAATGACATCAGCAAAACTTAACAACACTCCCTCTGTTGGGTACACGATCGACTTCACCAAAATATGTGCAATTTTTAAAAGGTAGAAAATAGTGTTGGGCAAATTGCAAACATGCGCAACATCTAATGCGGGGGTATTTCGGGATAATGATATAACCCCAGTGGATTTCAGGAGGGACATCCACATTGCCCCCCCGCCCCTCCGACCCCACTCCACCCCTTCCAAAATGAAAAGTTGTAATCAGTTGAATATTCCTCCTTCTCATGATGCTCATTTGTTGAAAGTACGACAGTTACATTATTGTTTCTCCTGCGTTTGTTGCCAAGAAAACCAGAGTTCATGAACAAGAATGCAGAGAGCTTTTTAGAACTTTTTGAACCATTTGTTCAGGGCCCTAATTGCCTCTGCACCTTATGTCGTGTCGTAAGTATCCCCCTGGCATAATTGTTCTTTTAATGATGTTCATGTGTTTTAGTGATAATTCTGATGCTGCTCAATGATCCCTCGTGTTGGTAATGAAATTTGTTACACTGACTTCATGATCGGAGTCACCAAACGTCAGAAGGGTCGAAAATGCTACGAAGCACTGACAGAATAATTAGTTTTCAGAATTTTAAGGCACCACTATTGTCAAAATCGGATGTCTCAATAACTAATGCAATCAGTTTCCTTACATTGATGAGTTTTATGCATCCCAATGCTGATGATTTCCATCTTTTCCCGTGTTCAATGTACAATGAAATAAGTCACTTCCATGTTTTTGGGACTCCGTACCGGATTTGATTGTATACCTAACATACAAGCCATGTTGAACTGTTAAAGATTCATGTACATTTGTTGTACAGTTGTCCATTTGTTTTTTTTTTTAACATACTGCACACTAGGAGAAGAGACGTGAGATGTTGCTTTATGTGCGTGCGTTTGCGTGTCAGAAACGATGTGTCGTTTTACTCTTGAAATCATTTCAGTCCTGTCTATCCAAGTGGAGCTCAGTTGAAGGATGGAAACGAACGTCTGGTTGAAAGTCACGTCATTTGCCATTTTAACCCTTGTGATTTCCTATTTTTGACAGTCGTTTTCATTTCGATATCTGTGAAAGAAAAAATGAAATAAGTCGTCATTTAAATTGTTGAGTTTGAGTGATATTTATGCAGAATAAATGAAATCAATCGCAATGTAACAAGTGACCACCAGGTGGCAGTACCTCTACTGGAGTGTTGATTTCAGCGTCGTTTATTGGTTAATCGCTCCCAAGTGGCAGTGTTGTACTTAGTATAGCGTGTTTGAATACAGTATTTGCCAAAGCACTAACGATACAAAATGTAGTTTGCGTGACTTTTAAGTGGAACATTGGAGTCAAATTCAACAGCAGCGAACAGGTAAAAGTCACCTGACTCATCACCTATATAAGTATCAATTTTCGTCTGATTTGTATTTTGGTGTCATAATTTCCTTGAGTGAATTCATGGTTAGCAAAGAAGCTGTTGTCTGAAACCAAATTAACGTTTCGTTCGCAGTTTGACATTATCTTTATCCAATTAAATATCCTCATATCGCTTTGAAGGTTTGAAGTGTTCCTTTAATAAGAATGCCTCTGGAGGGCTGAGTTTTTTTGGGCCTCGGCAGAAGCTTCTGATCATTTGCGGGGGTTGGGGGGGTGGGACTGATCTTTTCCAATAAATGCATTTTGTCTTTCATTTCAGACATCTGCTAGATTATATTCTGGTTCTTTTGAGATCCTTCCAGGATTAGTAAATAATCAACCATTTTAACTATTGGCTATTAAGATCTCAGGCAAAACCACTCACTTGAATTCTCATACTCTAATCAACTCCAGTCCAAGAACTGAATGGAAACACAAAAGGCACTCATCAATTGTGATTGACACTGCACTTCCGTGTTCAAATGTCAGGTTTCGTAATAAAAAATGAGACCAAGATAATTCATATCAAACCTTTTCTAACCATAATTGGTGATTCCTTTCCAAGATGGTGCCCGAGTAGGCATCCTTCAGCAAGTGCTCTTCAAGAGCCTTGCTTTTTTTGTTGTTTTTTTGTTGTTTTTGTCTTTTTGTTTTGTCACATGTTTGTTGTTTCGTCGTGTTGACCTGATATGGACTGTTTTCAGCGTTTTTTTGGCCACGACATTCGTCAAAGGAGAAGAATCTGTGCTTGGTGGTTGCGCCTTCTCGGCAGCACGCCTGTACCAGCACAGATTTCGATTGGGAGGAATGTCGGCGCCATTGACTGTCAGTGCTGGACAGCCCCGGGGCGCTTGTGTGTTTTGCGCCTGTAATGGGCAGCATTTTTCACAGCCCCGTTTTGTTCAGTGGAGATGTCGGCGCTGTTGGACAGTCTGCGTTGGTGCGGCTGGATGGATGGCTGCTGAAGTTGAGGATGAGGAGAGAGGAGCGTTGGCGCGGAGCGCAGATGTGTATTTGGAACTGAGAGTCACCGCTTGGAATTGGAATGGATTTGCATGGGACAGGAGAAGTGAACCAATCTCTTTTTTCGTCAATGGATGCTACATTGATGCTTGTTGAGTTGTAGCCGACGTGTGCACATTTTGAGCATGACGTCTCTGATCCACTGGTGAAAGGACACTTTGAATCTCTCCTCTTTGATCTCAAACTGCTTTAAACAACAAAGCGTATGAGGGAAAAGTGTTTAGGACTGCACGACTGTTCGTGTTTTATGTTATGTGTTGTGTTTATTATTTTACTTTATGTTAACTGTTTTGTTAAGCGCTTTGTTACAGCTGCCGCTGTTGTGAAAGCGCTATATAAATCAGCTTGTATTGTATTGTATAATTGTGACCTATAAACTGTACAATTTCCTCGGGGAAACAGATAAGTTACACAAGGATGCTCTCCCAATTGTAAACATGTTACTCTTCAGAATGAAGCGATCACCTGCCATCATGTGACTAAGAAATAAAGTTCAGATGTTCGAGTAGGCTGTGACTTTTCCTCCCTGACAGCTATTTGGAAATGTTCATAATTGCCTTCACCTTTACTCGGGTAAAGCTGGGAGTCTTGAAATGACTCACTCATCTTCGGCTCATTTTTCAATGTCGCAAAAATCTGGCATTTGAACAAGGGTGTGTAGACTTTGTGGATCCACTCTATGTGTCTTTATTGTAGTTTGTCTCTAAACCAACAATAGTAAAGATTATGATTAAATATTAATCATTTGCATGTTTGTTTCCTGTTGAGATCTAACCCACACTGCGGTGTGAATGTTTCTCAACTTTTTGGCTCCTATCAACACATGCCTGTGTTTTCATTAAAAAAAAAAAAAGTTTCTTATCTGTTCATGACACACACGGCACCAACAACACAGCCTCCCACATACTCCCCTCCCCACCCCCAACCTCCTTTAACCCCCACACGCTGCGCTTGACCATCGTTGCTGACCTTCCAACACACAACAGCCATATGGTCTGTCCAGGGTGGGACCGCGTACAGTAATTAAAGGAGAGAAGGGGGTTGGTGTTTGACACTGATTACACCCCCCACCCCAATATAATCATTAAATGTTTAATTTTAAACTTGACAGGTGTTAGTTTTTACATTTTGATCTATTCTTTTTTAGGTAAGATGCCGCTACAAATTTGGATGCCAAGAAAATATGTCATCCGGACCCAGTGCTCTCATTGCCCTCAAGCAGGTTGATCGTTTGTAATGATGTCAGCCCCTTCGTTTGGGGAGTACACAGAGGTAGCTCCAAACAAACAGTCTCATTCTCACACACACACGCACACTCTTTTCAACTCTGCCCCTTTTTCAAGCCTTTATCTAGTCTGTCCAGAAATGTCACAGAAAACTAGAATGGGCCCTTGTGCGCGCAGATCAGCACCTTCATAACTACTGATGCTGATGCCGTTATTTAATTATCATAATGACTAAGAAACTTGAACTTTTTTTTTTCTTTTAAGCTTGAATCCACATCTTTATCTTGATCCTCGCATGGTTCCGAAAAGCGAAAAACCTTCTAAAAGGGTGACGGCTTCTTCCCACCCCGACGATTATAAAGGTGAAATAATCCTGCTCGCAAATCCGCAAGCATGTATTCAAACAATTTCAGTGGAGCCAGTCAAGATTTAAGTGATGTTTTAATAACGTGTCAGAATGAATCGTTGCATAAATAAGCAGCTCCGCCGGCTGCGGGATGTGCCAACATTACATCACCGTGTCACCTCGGTGCGTGTGCACGCTATCACTTTAAAGTGACGTTTCCTTCATTTCAGTATATACATATCTCACAAATCGCGCATTTCGCGCAAGAGTTTAAGAGCTCTTTTTTTTTTTGCAAAGGGGGGGGGGTCCAGCTGACCGCTGCTGTCTCTCTCTGTCAAGGAGACCAGGAGGGGGGAGGAGACTGGGGCTAAGCTGTGTGTTTGTGCATGTGTATGTGTGTGTGTATAAGAGAGAGAGAGAGAGGGAGGAGGAGGAGAAAGAGGGGGTTGGCTTTAGTGTGATGTGAATGGAATCGAATCAGCCCGAGAGGGAGGGAGGAGGACAGCACACATCAACCTGCCTCTTGACTTAGCGAACAGAAAGGAGGCAGACAAATTGGGAAGTGTGTGTTATTGTTTGCTGTGTTTTTTTCTTCTTTATTTTGGGACAGAGGAAGAGAGCAGCAGACAGGAGGAACTAAGCAAAGTGGAGGAGGTGAGCCAGCCCCTGCGTGGAGATAGATAGCAGAAAAATGCTGCCATGGGGAGAGAAGGGGAGGGAGTCGGCCGAGAGGAAGAGGATGAAACGCGACCGGGTGGAGCGGAGCTGAAATGTTGGAGGTAAGAGCCTTTTTCTTTCATTCTTTCGTCAACGTCCAGCCTTCGGCCGTGTCCTCTTTCTGACCGTGATGGCCGCGCACGTTTGGAGGTGCACCGCACAAGTCGGGTGTGTGGAGGCATGCACACAATCGAGTCACCAGACAATGTATGAGCCAAGAGGGGACAAAATAATGCCTCGTGTCATCGCATCTTTTGTCCCTCCGTTTGTTTTTGTGTTGTCAGTGTTAACTGTGAGGTGTTGGAGTGAGCTAAGATGCCCCCTCCCACCCCACCCCCGCTTCTGCCTCCCTCCCCCGGCTCTCTACAACCACCTTGTGTGTCATCACTGCACAACATTGAAGGATTCAACCCAGTTTTGCCACCTTTGTCGCATTTCATCACTGGCCCTCCTCCTCCCCCACCTACCCCCATCTCTTCTCTCTGCTATTGTGAGGCCCAATTGTCTTAAAAAAAAAAAGCAGCACTATGACACAGTCAAGGAGTCAGTGCAAAAATCCTTGTGGTGGTGCGGCAGATGGAGGCGGAGGGACGTGCACGGACAAAAAGAGCAGTGGGATTTGGGTCTGAATCCTTATTTTGAAAGACAAATACAACTACACCAATGAGCTGCCACTTTCGGTATACGAGCTATTTTTTTGTGCTCATCAGAGGTGATGTGGTGATATCATCGCATGTGACGTGCAAAGACAATGACGATGAAATGAATCGGGGTGGCACAGAGAATGAGGGATGCTGGAGTCAGCCCCCCCGCCCCCACACACGCACACACACTAGCACCATGCTAAATTGAAGAGTGCAGGAGGATGGTGATGTGTCTGTGTGTGTATGTGAGAGAGAGAGAGAGAGAGAGAGAGAGATATTTGGGACTTTTAGATAGAGGCTGTAGGGAGGAAAGATGCAGGGATGGAGGAGCTAGCATGCAGTGATAGAGACACAACAACAGCAGCAGCAGCAGCAGTCACTTACATAAGCCGGGCCACTCAAAGGACGGGGCATTTAATTTACATTGAGCGGCACTCTCTATGCCCCTCCACACCCCCTCCCACCGCGCTCCGTGCTATTCATTGTGGTGGACATTAACGTTTTAAGCCGCAAAATGCCGTTTTGACCTGTGATGATGGAATGACTCGCGAAAGGTGAAAAAGACTCGAATGCAACGCTCGCTCTGGTATCATGTTGATGTGGAAGTGGACCATTGAAACTGTCGTCACTTGAATTTCAGATGGGATTTTTTTCCAAGTTATGTTGGTTTTTAATCGATTGCAGTCTGCGTTCTTTCATGTTGGCTCAGAAAGTTACATGACTATCCGCGGCCAACCTGGGTACTTCATTTCGGTGCTTAAACTCCCTAAAGGCATCCGTCGAGGGTTATGTGAAGTTGTGCTGACAATCATTAGCATCCATTATTGTTTGCAAATATCGCCGCGCTCCGTGATGAGCATCGGCGACGCCTCGTAGCTGCAAATGTGCAGTAAAAGCGAGTCGCACTCTGGGGAAATAAACTTGAGCTCGAATGGTTCATCCTATTATCACTGTGACTACTAAAACGGCACGAATAGTTTGCAGTCATTAATCAGCAACGTTGCACTCTACTGCATTAGAAAAGAATATGCGAGCAACTCGAGGTGCGGATTGTCTTTTATCACGCAGCTCTAGCGTGCGCGCGCTTCATTGGCTTTTTGCCAAGATGTGGCCAGGTTTTTTGTGGCTGTGTTAAATTAGCTCAATATTCGTAAACAGCTGTCAGTATGATGCAGTGCACTGCACTGCAAACTACAACCGCACTAGTAAACCTGCAAAGCAACCTTTTTAATACGGCGCGTTTTGCATGACCGGGTATTAAATTACAGTACTGCCAAATTGCGGCCTCTAGTTTCTCTGCTCAAGCATTCAAAATGGAAGAAACTTCCACTCCCTCCACAAACCTTGATATTTAACTTTCAAATGAACACAGGTAACACACGGAAGCCGTATGTTTACTCTGATGTAAATACCTCTTCGCCTCAGTATTTTTTGAAAAAAATAAAAGACTCCTGAGAGAAGCCCATTGTCTGTAGTCACAAAGTCCCTCTCGATATTGTCCCGCCCCGCATACATACGTTAGGCCATTAGGCCGTGCAGCGGCAGTCGTTCTCATTGTTCAAGTTGCCATTACACGGGGAGGAGTGCACTCAAGGCCATTCAGAGCCATTGAAAGAGAGCACAGAACCACCTGCAAATAGCTGCAAATCTAAAGGGCACAAAACATCCTGCCCGGAGACCGGTGTAAAAATACTTTTTTTTTTTTTTTTTTTTTGGTAAGAATAATAGATTGTCAGCCTTATGCGCAGGGGCCTCGTTTGCGCAGCCGCTTGCCTCTCTCCCATGCAAAGATGTCACTTAGAAAGCGGCGAACGGGCCGAGCAGCTGGAGCAGATGCATTTCACCGCTGCGCCGTCTGTCTGCGCCAAACAAATATGCGAGCTAGCATTCGCAAAGGAGGGACTTTGTCACATTTTGCGCTGAAAGTCACTTCAAACCACTCCTAAAACTGATGACCGCGTGAGGAGGGGGGCACGGTCACGTCTTCGTGGAATATTTTCATAGATGAGCCGATTTTGCGCAGCTCCGTTGTTGGCGTGCCAGCTCATGCTATATGTAGGTCAGAAGCTGTACAGCTGCTGAATAATTTTAAGCCACTGGGAAGATTCTTAATTGTCTGCATTTGCACAAAGGATACGGTGCACCAAAGTCATCATTTTAATAACAGTGGCAAATTAGGACGGATTGGTTTGGAGTTTTCTACCGGAGAGAATATTTGCGTCAGCATCCTGTTATAGACCTCACTTGATTTCTTCCCAACATTCACACTTAGTTTCAAAGTGAATGTAGTTTAATTGCAATTTTTAAAAAATGTTATATAGGCGTGGTTTCAATTTGAGTTCAAGAAAGGATAGTCCATCGCCACACTATTGTCAACATTTCTTTGCCGAAAGCAGGGGGGGAGGGGCTAGTGCCCGTCAAAGTCAACAAAGAGTCACAGAGGCAAAGAATTCGGTTTCTTCAAATAATGACAGCCGTTAGAGCCCTCCGCTTTCATAATGGACAAGAAGTCCTAAATTTCCCTTTTGCGGAAGGAATAAAAAAAAACAACTTCGCAGCGAAAACAAAGCAGTTAGTCAGTCCCAACACTCATTGAGAGTAAACACATTGATTTCCTCACACAAATGAACACTTTAAGCCGTTGTCATTTTATGACTGTAAACAAAGAGGAAGCAAAGTCGGCCAGTGTGTCTTCCTCCGGGAAGTGGATGGGGCAGAAGAACAACATTGAAGCCAGAGAGTGCTTTTCCCGTGCATGATGAGAAAAAGACTGTTTTCAAAATCAGCATAATAGATGCAGTCATGAAGTCGAGGCTTCGTTTCTTTCCATCTTTTTTTGCTCGTCAGCCAAGCCCCACGACACGCAGAAGGACAGCTGCTCTTCCGGTCACCACGATGGACAGTGTACCACATCCATGGACACCATTTCATAGCGTCGCTACACTCGTACACATCACATCGTTTCACACCGAGCCTCCGAATAACACACATGCAGTTTGCCACAAAGTGTATTTTGAGATACACAGGAAGTGGTAGCGCTTGTGCCAGCGCGCCATGTTGATGTCATGGCAAATACATATCAAACAATAGAGGTGCGTTCTTTTCACCGCAACACGAAGGCCACGTTGGAAACAATAGCTTTGCTTCTACTCAGCAACGCTTTCAGCATGGGCTTTTTTTCTTTCTTTTTAAAGAGGAACTTGGTTATTAATATCCACAACACCATACAAAGAGTTTCTTTTACCTTGCTTCCTTCTCTGTGTTAACTGATGCAAGGGGTTGGCTGGTCATGTAGCTGCTCTAATTCCCTAGATCAGGGGTGGGCAAACTTTTTGGCTCGGTGGCCACATTGATTTCTAAATTTGACAGGTGGGCCGTGTCAGGACAAGATACGGTACATATAAAAAAATGTATATGTTGACAGTCCATACCAAACATCAACAGAACAAGTAGTCCCATACCTTTTTTCTTTTTTTAAAAAATGAGAACAGTGAAACAACTATGGTATATGTCCTGTATGAAGGTTCAAGTATGTGAGCAACATACGTCTGACAACACAAGCAACAAAGTGCAACAATATATTGGCCAAAAACTGCAGCATGCAGTACAGGTATATGACAAAATATAACAAAGTTAGGACTATTTGCTACAAAATGAGTGTAAGAGACCTGGTGGCTTTTCTTTCGACTCACTGACTTGACCTCCCCTCGATCACCACACATGACAACGTTGCTCAGCTGATGTCGCGGAGCGAACTTTTGAAGCCAGACACGGGACGCTTTGAAGTCTTCTATGCTCATAGTTAGCGCTCTGGGACTGGCTTCCTCTCTTTTTAGCGGTCCAGTTTGCGGAAAGTTTTTAGCACGATAGCAGTCAAACTATTCCAGGAAACGTTTATTTACTCGACTGTCCGTCGAGCCGCACTCTGGGCATGGAAATAGCCAGAATCGGACTGAGCACAAATTACTTTCTCGTTTTTCTAAGTCTTGTAAATTTGAGTCTTTCAGACTCTAAGCGTCTCCTGAATGTTTCGTACTTTGTAACCCGCTTCGTTTAATCAGATACACTTCACTTTCTCTTCCATGGCCATTACTGTGCCTTTTCGTTGATCATGCCATGATCGAAAGGACGTGAAAATGTTCGCAATTGCAGTAAAACTCACTGCAACAAAGAGTCACTTGCATGTCGCTGTTTTGGATCCAATGATAGAAAATAGCGGCGCGGACACACTTATTCCGTCGTATCGAGCGGGAGTTGCTTGAGTTGGCGCTACTGCTGGCTTCCGTATCGTCTCCCCCTCCCTCCCTGTGCTCTGCAACTTCAAGTAACTGCGCCACCTGGCGTTGAAATGCCTGTCATTACAAGTCCAAATGAAATGAATGCAATCATTTATATCGAACCTTAATTGTGTTGTGTAGCAACCTTCGGCGGGCCGGATTAAAAAGCCCAACGGGCCGGATCCGGCCCGCGGGCCGTAGTTTGCTCACCTCTGCCCTAGATGGATAGCTAGCTTTAGCTTGATAGCTAGCTTGGTAGATCTTTCTATCTAGCTAGTCAAGTCAAGTCAAGTCAACTGTATTTATAGAGCACTTTCAAACAGCCATCGCCGCATACAAAGTGCTGTACATGGAGCAATTTAACATATACAATAAACAGTAAAACAAATCGGTAATAAAGACAGTAGAAAGCACCAAACAGTAAAACCAAGAACAAATTTAAGTCATGCTGAGTCGAAAGCCAGAGAATACAAGTGAGTTTTGAGGAGGGTTTTGAAGATGGGCAGTGAGGAGGCTTGACGAATGTTCGGTGGGAGGTCATTCCAGAGAGAGGGACCAGCAACAGAAAAGGCTCGATCTCCTCTCAGCCTCAGTTTTGTTCTTGGTACTTCTAATAATGTCTGGTCCGCAGACCTGAGGCGCCGGGCAGGTGCGTAGGGGCGGATGAGCTCAGAGAGGTAAGGTGGCGTGAGATTATTTAGAGATTTGAAAACAAATAAGAGGATCTTGAAAATAACTCTAAAATGTATGGGGAGCCAGTGAAGGGATGCCAGAGTAGGAGTTATGTGCTCCCTCTTACGAGTACCAGTCAAGAGGCGAGCAGCGGCATTCTGGACCAGCTGAAGCCGCTTAATGGAGGACTGGCTGACTCCAAAGTAAAGGGCATTGCAGTAATCGAGCCGGGATGTGACAAAGGCGTGAATTACTGTCTCAAAGTGTTCATGAGAGGAGAGGTTTTATTTTGGCCAGCTGTCTAAGGTGAAAGAAGCTGGATTTAACAACGGCACCAATTTGCCGATCAAATTTGAAATCACTGTCCAGTTTAAGGCCCAAGTTTGAGACTGTTGACTTAAGATAAGGAGACAGGGGCCCAAGTCTACAGGATGGGATGTACAAGGGCCACTGGGACCAAATAGTATCACCTCTGTCTTCTTTTCATTGAATTTCAAGAAATTTTGTGCCATCCAGGTTTTTATTTCTTCAAGGCAGGACAGGAGTGGCTTTAATGAGAAGGCGTCTTTTTTGCTCAGTGGGACATAGATCTGGCAGTCATCTGCATAGCAGTGGAAGGGAATGCCATGTTTCCTTAAGATGGAACCCAATGGGAGCAGATACAGCGAGAACAGCAGAGGCCCCAGAATTGAGCCCTGTGGAACACCACATGACAGGGGAGCAGCGCGTGACTCAGAGCAGCCAAGGCTGACACAAAAGGTTCTGTCAGCTAAACAGGACCTAAATCACTCGAGAGCGCTCCCGCCAATGCCCACCAAGTGCTGCAAACGAGTCAACAGAATACTGTGGTCCACTGTATCAAATGCTGCAGTTAAGTCCAATAAAACTAGACACACGTGGTCTCCATTGTCATTTGCCAGGAGGCTGTCATTAGAAATGCGTAACAGGGCTGACTCCGTGCTATGCATCGTCTTGAAACCTGACTGGAAGACCTCCAAGATGCTAGCTATCTATCTAGCTAACTAGCTAGATAGAAAGATAGCTAGCTAGCTAGCTAAATTGGGGCAAAATGGTTGGAAACCACTGCTGTAGGTGATGTTTGCCCTGTCTAACGTAGATAACATAAAACATCAGAAACATCCGTCCGTATGATGGAGCTCAGTTGTACGTCATAGCTGCATTATGCCACAATTTTTACAAGTTTAAAGCATTTTTAAATTTAAAGGTGACATTTATGACCAGAGTTTTAGAGTCACAATGCAGTGATAACACATACAATGCCATGCAAAATTGTTTGTGTTGTTTTAGAAAGGAGTCAATAACCCCTCACTCAACAGATGGCAGGCCTCCAACAAGGCTAAACTGTTAACAACAAGCTAACGAAAACATGGAGTCTGATGTTTGTTCATCAGCAGGTTAATTCCTGGTTTCTGGAGGATAGTGGCAGACAGGAGGTGCCATTTATGATTCTAGTGGCGTGTCTGCCTCAAATGACCAAAATAAAATGCTGTATTTATCCAGATCCACTGCTATTTAATGATTCTTCCTTTACCACATGTGACACATATCTAAAAAAGAACCCCCCCATTAATTTCAGAAAAATGCATTGATTTTTAAAATGCCCAATTATCCAAAATGAGAAGCACTATTAACAGGATTTGGGTTAGCTTTGTAAAGTTCTGCGGTACTTGAAAATTTTCCACCCTCGGGTGTGATGGGATTTATGTGTTTATATGTCTGACGTACTCTTACAGTGTTGATGTGTTGAAGTGTTGATGCAAAACAGTAGACAGGAGACATACTCTCCAAGGCATGACAGAAAAAGAGAGAGTAGTGCAGGGCAATCGACTTAACAGCGTTTGGAAGGGGTCCAGTTCACTGTCCGCAGTGTGAGTCCAATAGGGTGGGGCTTTGTGAAGGGAGGGAGGCGGACTGGATTTGACCATCAGACCATCACTTGAATACACTTTTACTATACCCAAAAGGACACCAGGCCAGTGTCAAAAGGTTAAGCAGCAATGCAGAGGTGCAACTGAATCTCATGTGACTGTGTTGCATCCGATCAATAAAGAGCGTTGCTTAGAGATTTCTTGCGATCAGTCTCTTTTTTTTTTTAAACCGACAAACTGATGTGGCAGCTTTTTACTGCCATGGAATTTGGACTTTTGGGCAGCTTTGGGTAAGTGGTGAAGACTGTTGAAAAGAAGTACCCTCGGTTTGATGACACTGACCCGATCAGCCTTGGAGCTGATCTTCACGGCTTTGCCTCGAGAGAAAAGCGATTGGATCGCGATGGCCCCGCCGCTCAAGTCGTGCAAGTGTTCAGTCCAAATGGTGACGATGACACTCATCCTTTCTGGGTTCAAATGTCAGTCATCTCTTCCTGTTTCACAGGACGCACGCTTGCGGTGTGCACAATATGTTAAGCGACAATGACTTCCTCAAAATGGTTTCCACGTCTGCCTTTTTTCACAGGGTTTTTGATTTTTGATTTTTTTTTTTTGGGCCTTGCTCTGATAGACATGTGAGCCAAAGCGTTGAGGTGGTGCTTTTGCTTTTTGCATCTCTTATTGAGATTCATGGACTGAGACTGTTCATCTTACAGCGCTTTACCAAATGCTATTATCATCTTGGATAAAATGTTCTCAGTTGATGTTGTGTGTGTTGTTCATGATTGCAATGTGTCAATGGATTCGGGAAGATAACGATGTTCCTTTTTGCCAGAGGGGTCCAAGTTTATTAGTTTGGTTTTAGAGCAACGCCTTTTGAAGGCTGTTTCCACCAGCTTGCTCATTAGAATGAAAGCAGTAGTTGCTCTGTAGGTTACATTGTGGTGACCTTACTGTAAAAACAAAAAAGTGTGATGCTTTTGTATTGGATGGCATTAGCGTGTGCAGATGTGCCTAATGAAGCAGCAAAATCAAGAAGTTGTGAGAGTGCACTTCCTCCTCTGGTTAATTTGAAATGCGTAGAGTGGACTTGATCGTGATCTGGCTGTAGACTGGCGGCTCAGATGGCGTGAGGGGGTCGCGATCCGCTCCCGTCATCCGCCGCACTCACTGCAAAAGAGGTAAAGCCACTGCGCTGCTATTTGACTTTATCATGACCGCACACTGGAAAGTGATGTTCGCTAATGACCGCATCGGCTGCAGCAATTTCTTAACCCGGAAAGTGAAATTGCAAATTATTAGTGTGATAAAAGTATGGGCATACGACAATAACATCCGTGGTAATTGTAGCTGTCGCCACATTGCATACATCGCTCGAAGACGCAGACGGAAGAAGGCGCCACTTGTAGCTTGTTGGTATTGAGAGCCTTTTAAAATGCATTTACTGTTTATTCCCATAATGTCCTTAAGTTATTTTTTTATTGCCACTCAGCCGTTGCTGCTATCATTCATTGATCCGTTTATATTCGGGCTTGCTTAAAGCCAGACTCGCGCAGCACTGCTCACTGGCACGTATCTCGGGAAACATTACGCTGCTAATGATCTTCAGCGATATTTTTTTTTTCAGGGTAAGATTGCTGTTTTATATAAAAAAAAAAAAAGAATAAGAATCATTTTAACGCTTCCGGTGTAAGTTATGGAAACAAACAAACAAACAAAAAAAGCTCAAGATTTTGCTCCAAACATATCCTGCTGTCCCCTCAAAAACATCGATGTGAAATTCAAGATGGAAGTTTCATCTATTTTGGTCATTTGAATGGACAGAGGGCTCATTTCAACCAGGGAGGGTGGGGTGGCGTCATCACCAAGGCCTCTCGGACAGCATACCACATTTAGATTTGGCATGGGACACGTTGTCATGGAAACAAGGGGTGATTTATGGGATGAGTTGTGGGGTCTTAAGAAACGTGGGCATATGTTCTGTATCAAAGGCACTTTCAAGGTAGCTTTGTGGTGGTGGTGGAGAGCCAGCCGCTCTGTTTCCGCTTGTTGGAACAACATGAAAAACCTGACGGTTTTTGGACCAACTTATGGTTGGAACTGTGTTCTACACGCACGTGAGCTCAAATAGATTTAGCACCACTGACCTCACTTGTTGGTTTAGATGTTGTGCACACCCGCATTTTTGCTTGTCCCACCTCACCAAAATCTCGTATTTGGCCCATCGTTATTTCTGTGTCAGCCATGCTCTGCCGGAACTTATCAGAATCAGAATCATCTTTATTGGCCAAGTATGTAGAACACACAAGGAATTTGTCTCCGGTATAACACGCTGCATTAGTATCATCATAAACAAGAACATGACAATTAGGTATGGAAGGACATTTCGTAAATGATAAGTGAACCGTAGTTTCAAGCAGAGCTAAAGTGATCAGTGGTAGAATACAATACTATTACAGGTTATACAGTTGGTGCAGAAAATCATTGAACCATTTTAGAGAGATACAATATTTGTTGTACAAGAAGAGTGACTACGTCAGTGACTGTTTAGGGAGTTAATGGCTAGAGGGAAGAAGCTGTTTAAGTGTCTGCTGGATTTAGTGCGCATGGATCTGTAGCGCCTGCCTGAGGGGAGTAGCTGGAAAAGGTGGTGGGCAGGATGCGGGGGATCCAGGAGGCTTTTCCGTGCCCTTGTCTTGATTCTTGCAGTGTGCAAGTCCTCAAGAGTGGGTAGGGCGGTGCCAATAATTTTTCCGCCGTCCTAACTCTCCGTTCAAGTCGGATTTTGTCCTTTTTTGTGGCGGCCCCAAACCAAACCGTGATGGAAGAACACAGGATTGATTTGATGACTGCCGTGTAGAACTGACGTAGCACCTCCTGTGGCAGGCCATGCTTCCTCAGCAGCCTCAGGAAGTACATCCTCTGCTTATAACCTAATCAAAGGTCTTCTCGTCCATCATCCTTCCATTTTCACTCGCTTTCGTCCTGATTAGGGTGTGCCAAAGCCTATCACAGCTGACCGTGCCCACACGAAAAAGCAAGTATCCCACACCCGCATTACTAATCACGGAAGAGTCCCAGAACACAAGCTGCGGGTCCTCGAAACGCTGAGTCAGACGATATGAATCAACAGTCCACATGGACCGGACACACAATGTGCAGTCAGCAGGCGCGTCCCACTCCGTCGTCTCATGAGGAGCTTGCATGGGAACACCTCGGCAGTCGGCGCATTAGCGTAGCTCGTCGCACAACTGAAACCGCCGATTGTGACATGTTAGCCAACTTCTGTATTTTGTTGTTTTGTAAATGTGTCTTTGCAAAATGTAAAGCTTCCGTTATATCTCTTTTAACTAGGCCAGTGTGTATGTGTGTGCGTGTGTGTGTGTGTGTGTGTGTGTGTGTGTGTGTGTGTGTGTGTGTGTGTGTGTGTGTGTGTGTATACTGCTGCACCTGCTCTTCAAGATGCAAGCGCGAGAGCCTGCATAGCATGTGAAAAGCCTTGACAGGAAGAAGCCTCGTGTTCCGATGAGCGGCGACAGCTTTCAGCTTTTGGTGATTGACGTCAATGTGGTCCAACACAGACAGACACGAGAGAAAACAGATGACCAAAAATAGGTTTCATGTAATCAGTCTTTCAAAAAAAAAAAATTAGTAGTCGTAGTTATCTGAGGACTTCAAAAGATATCGCATTTGCCACGGTTGAAATATTATGACTGTAGATGCATTGTAATGTAGTAGTTGTCCGTTTTTAATGTTCGCGCATGAATCTGATCTGCGCATCTGTGTGGGAACAAATGTGAAAGACAGTGTCCTTCTATTGTATGTTGCCAGGCTTCCAGTGAGTCAGGAAGACTCCCCCACCCCACCCACTCCCACACCCTCCCAGTGCTGAGGCGGCCTATTGTGAATGTGCTGTAACAGGCTGGTTGTATAGAGGCTAACAAAGCTCTTTCCAGATACTTTAAATGTACAAAATCAAACAGCTTCAGATCCAATTCGAGTCTATGTTGGATCGACTTAAAACACAGGCGAAGAAAAATGGTTACTATTTTGCCTTTGCGTTAAAAGAATAAAAGGCACTCGCCAAAAATCAGTCAATGATAATACAAAATAGACACCGGTTTTGATTTGTTGCTGTGACCTTCATCTTGTCTCATCCGAGGTATCCCTTCTTTGTAGGCGCTGAAGAATCAGTGGATGCCATGTCGGGGGTGCGGACAGGGCCTCGTCTAAGAGGAAGAAGACTCAGGCCACAGTGATGGTCCACCTCAGTCTGCAGGAAGCAACTCCCGGATCGCTCCCAAAACTCGCTGCCGCGCACCCGGCTGAGCCTTTGCCGCATTCTCAGCGCTCCGGGCTTCATCGTTCATTGACACGCCAGAGCTACCGTGTGTGCGCACTTGAGGCCATTTCAAGTGTTTTGAAGCGCAGGACTTGAGGTGTCGCTTTCACTGAGCGGAGGTTCCTCTTCCAAGCGTTGCCGTCTCACATCTGCATCATCCTGGGGGTTATATAATTGGATCGGAGGCCATCGCCCTGACAGCATGCAGTCCGACGACCTATTCGTTCGCAAGTTTCGGCGCCAGAACGTGCGGCCGCCTGTCGCGGCCGTCAACTTTGATGCCAAACGGGAGGCGGGCGTGGTGGAGTGGCCGCCCAGGAGGGATGGAGACGGGTCCGACGGAGACAACCTGACTCCGAGCCGGGCGGGCCTGACTCTGCGCGCGGTGGGCCGGGGCCACATCATGCAGAGGAGCAACAGCGACGTGACTTTGGGAGACTTGGACTCTGGCGGGAAGGCTGGAGGGAAAGCTACGCGGGCGGTCGGTGAGAAGGCGGGCGTGGGGGCTCAGGGGGACTCTGGGGTGCTGCTCCACAGAGAATATGGAAGTCTATCCTCCCTGGAGAGACAGTCTCAAGTCCAGGATGCAGGAACTGCAAACCGAGGGCCCCTTAGCCCAAATGCCCTCCGCTTTAAAGACCCCTTCCTGCTCTTAGGACTCCATGGCAACCTACCGGAACCCGATGGTTTCTTCAGAAACTTGTCTTCTGCCACAGGGGACTCCCCAAAGCCCGCAAAGCCCCCCAAGCCTGAAGGTCTCAGTAAGAAGTCTAAACCCGCGCCCCCTCAAATCCCTCAACCCGGTCCTTATGATAACATCGGGGGCGGTGCTTGGGTGAGGAACTTTGCCCATTACGACGTTCAGAGCATCCTGTTTGACCTCACAGAGGCGGCCACCAACCGCGACAGCATTGGACGCAAAAAGAATATCACCTCAGGGGCCTCCGCTGCCTCCCAGATGCGGCCCCTCGCCCACGGCGCGCCCTCCTCGCCTGCGCCGGGCGGCGTGGGCAACGGCGGCGTGGACGACCCCGAGCAGTCGCTGCTGCTGGATGAGGGCGACGGCAACGACAACGAGCTCCTGCTCAGCTGCCCCCACTTCCGAAACGAGACGGGCGGAGAGGAGCAGGTGGGCCTGGGCCGATCGCAGGCCAGGCGGGGGCTGTGGCTGAGCCCGCGAACCCCCAATGATGCAGCCTCGGTCCTGGAGGAGCCCAGAGAAAGTCACATCCAGCAGCAGGGCAAAAGCAACTATTTTATAGAACATGCGGATCTGGGGGCACATTATTATCGCAAATATTTCTACATGAAAGGTAAGAAGTAAGGGAAAGATGTTCAATACATCAACAAATGCACACTTACCGGTCACTTATAGGTACCCTCGAACAATGAGAAGGTCTTCTCCCTAGCTATAACCGCAATAATGCACATTGACGAATCAATCACGCCTTTCTTTTTAGATTGTGCAGGTGTACCTAATGATGTGGTCAGTAAGTGCACATGCGTGCGTGTATGTTCTTTTCCAGACCATCAGAATTTCTTTGGCATGGATGATCGCCTCGGGCCAGTGGCCATCAGTTTCCGCAGGGAGGAAAAGGAAGGCACCAGCGGTGCTCAGTACAATTACCGAATCATCTTTCGCACCACAGAGGTAAAACGTCAAACTTTCTTGCGCTCGTCAGTGTCTGGAGAGCCGATGGCGGAACTTTTGTCCTTGATTGAACTCTCTCCTCAGATGAAGACTCTGCGAGGGTCCATCTTGGAAGAGTCTGTTCCCTCGGCCGCCCGCCACACCACCCCTCGAGGTTTGTCTCCCAAGCGGCTGCTGGAGTTCATCATGCCCGAACTCAACCTGCACTGCCTCCGCTTGGCTTCAAACTCCCCCAAGGTCCGCGATACCTTGCTGAAGTTGGATGAACAGGGGGTAAGATTCCCACGACACAAAACTATTTATATTTATTGTCCTCTTTTTTTTTTTTCCTAACCTCAATTTATTCATTGATGATGGCTAAGTAATCAATTAAAAGTGTTCTCATTGCTTTTTTTTTCTCCACATTGAGGTTATCATTAAATCATTGTCATATTATTTATCCTTTGAATGATAACTTTCAAATACATTTTTAAAAAATTATTATTTTGGGTGGATGGGTGGAATTTAGGGCAGTATGCATTTGGCAGCATGATAGCACAATTTATACCCCAAATTGTTTGGATGGAGGTCGCAAGTCCAATCATCGCTTGTACTTTTCCGTGTCAGCGCCAAATCACACTTTTCTCAACAATTCCGTCACAGTCCGGCAAAATTTACAATGGCTCGGTCTGGGACAAATTCCAGTGACTTTCTCTCTTTTGCGTCTCGTACACTAGCTGAATTTCCAGCGCAAGGTCGGCGTCATGTACTGCCGAGCCGGCCAGAGTTCCGAGGAGGACATGTACAACAACGAGAGCTCCGGCCCGGCGTTTGAGGAGTTTTTGGATCTGCTGGGCGATCGTGTGCGACTGAAGGGCTGGGAGAAATACCGAGCTCAGCTGGACAACAAGAGTGAGCGAAAAACACTCGCCCACACTCTGATATCTAGAGCTCACCTTTTTTTACAAAGCCGCTATCAGGAGAGCATCGGCGTAAGCTTTTGACGACTTAACTCTTCATTTGACTCCTGGCTGCAAAGTGGCTCCGCTGGTTATCTCACCGCGGGTGTACCGGCACTATGGCACGCAGCCCAAAATATGGCGTTACCGCTTCTTTGCGTGACATGCTTTTCTCGTTTTTGCACAGCCGACTCCACGGGGACGCATTCCCTCTACACCCGCTACCAGGACTATGAGATTATGTTCCATGTGTCCACCATGCTGCCCTACACAGCCAACAATACTCAACAGGTACAGTTAAAGCGCAAAGAAGTGTCATGACACGGATCACGTTCTGTAAGAAAGAAGCGTGAGGTCGCGTCAAATAAATCGCCATTTCTAAAGACTGTGACATGCTCTCGGGAAAAAGAAGAAAAGTCTTTGGAGTCGACAAGAAGCATGACATGAAAATCCCGCCCCCCGGTGTTCACTCGCACTACAGGAACAGATTCAGACTCGCCTTGCTGCTCTGAATTTGTCAGATCCGTGCGCAATGTGGTGATTAAGACGTTAATGCACAAAATGGACATGGCGTGCTCTTATAAACACAAAGAGGCCAGAAATTCCTTGTTTCACGCTCTGCTTTGTGGCCACTGCACGTGGGCATTTGCAGGCCGGATTCTTTGAATGCACCAAGTGTGCTTCAACTCTCATTTTTGCCATTTTCTTTATTATTTTGCTGTAGATAATATTTGGGTTTGTTGTCAAAAAGATGAATATGAGACTGGATCTCTTTTCGGTCTGCAGTAATGTCCAGTCTTATGATGGGGAGTTAACTAAGGCATTATGGCGGCTTATGTTCTTGACTACTCACATATTTTATAAATATTTGATATTTTCTAAATTTTAACGATTGATTTTGAAGTGGTGAGTTGAAAAGTGACAGCATTTCCTGAAAAAGTCAAATTGATTGCATTTGGGTTGTTTGTTGGCTTTGTGTACGTGTGTCGTGTTTGTCTATCAATCCCCATTTCTCTCTCTTTTTTTTTTTTTTTTTAGTTGCTGAGGAAACGCCACATCGGCAACGACATTGTCACCATCGTGTTCCAGGAGCCCGGCGCGTTGCCCTTCACGCCAAAGTCCATCCGCTCCCACTTCCAACACGTCTTCATCATTGTACAGGTTCACGAGCCCTGCACAGACAACACCTATTACAGGTCTGACGAGATGCCTTGTATTTGCACTTTATGATCGGCGTTAGCCAGTAGACGTTTGTGCACAGCCATCGACCTTAATCGCGCACCGGTTACGCAATATCATGCGATCCACTGGTGCACTGGCTCGGCCAAATACTGTCTGTAATATTTCGCCATTTTCAATCAAGTTAGAAAAAAAAGCATTCTATGTAACATGTGCATTGATATGTCAATGAATGTATCTAAGTGTCAAATGAAAATTGAGCATTAGCAGCATGTTGAGTTGAGCACCACCATATCCAGCCCCCCTAAAATATTTGGAAACCTGACCGGTTGCGCACAGACCTCTCAAAGGCAAACAGGACAAATACTAAAGGCTCTCTCTCTTCACTGTCTTCTTCCCTCTCAGGGTGGCTGTGACACGCTCGAAAGACATGCCATTATTTGGCCCGCTCTTCCCTAAGGGCGCTCTCTTCCCTCGTTCGCCGGCATTCAGAGACTTCCTCCTGGCCAAGGCGGTCAACGCTGAGAACGCCGCCGAGAAGTCGGAAAAATTCCGCTCGATGGCCACCCGCACGCGACAGGAATACCTGAAGGACTTAGCTGAAAACTACGTCACCACGACGCCCATCGACTCCTCCACCAAGTTCCCGCTGCTCTCCCTGGGAGGCAAGCGCAAAGACAAGCTGAAGGGTGCCAAGGGGGCAGAGCTGCACAGTGCCGGGGCGCTGGTGTGGGCCGTGACGGTGGACGGCGGGGAGGACGGCGAGGCGGGAGAGCGCAAGCTGCCCTGTCTGCTGGGCGTCTCCGCCGAGTCGGTGGTGCTCATTGAGAGGTGCACCCGCAAGGTGGTGTTTAACTGCTCCTGCAGGGACGTCATCGGCTGGAAGGCGGTGGCCGAAACCAAAGAAGGCGGGCCCTGCTTGGACATCTTCTATGAGCGCGGCGAGTCGGTGTCCATTAGCGTGATGGAGAGCCAGGCGGAGGATTTGAGAGAGGTGGTGCAGAGGCTGGAGGTGGGTGATCATCGCATTCATATTTCTGCAGCGCGCAACACTTTTATCGCACACGGAACCATTTGTGGTTACTCAAGTGAGTGTTCAGAATTGAGCCTGACTATGAAGCAGAAGAATCTACCAGTTAACCAGCGACGTAAAGTCATGACTGTGATTTAAGATGTATGTTCATCGAGGTTAATTGTTGTACTGTACTGTGTCACGGGAAATTGTACGACCGCAGAGACAAGTCAACCATTGAGGGGAATGGACTGTACGTCCCGCACCACAACTACAGTAGTTTGCACTCTAATGTCTTTGCTCAGGGGCACCTTTGCCTGAAATGTTTAACCGGTTTCCTGTTTTTCCTTTACTGTCTTTTGGAGGGCATCGAAACCATGGTGAAAAAAATCATTATCCATCCATTTTTTAAATATTTTTTTTGCTGCTAATCCCATTCAGGGTGACAGTTGAGCTAGAGCTCAGATGACTGTGGGCAAGGGGCACGTATAGGCCGAGAATTTATGGCCAATTTTAAGATCTCTATTGACAGTGTCATAATGACTGTGTCTCCTCAGTCTTGGCTTTCAATCATCATCATTTCTTTCTACAACTCCTTTTGCCCGTGTAATGGGATCCATAGGATGGCGCAATATTGATCCATGAAACTTCTCTCATCTGCAGTTAGTCACTCGTGGGTGCGAGGCCCTGGAGGTCACGCCGCTACGTGACGGCGTGGGCCAGCCGGGCTTTCTGATGAACGAAGAGGGCTTTGTGACGGATCTGCAGCGGTTCTGCTACGCCGAGAGCGGCGGCCTACAGCTGTGGGCTCGCGTGGTGCGCCTGTGCGGCCACTCCCTGGTCCACCTCAGCACGGAGGAGAGGACCAGGCTGCTCCGCACGGCGCACAAAATCCACATCACCGTCATCCCGCCGGACGAGAACGGGAAACCCCGCAGGTGGGATAAGCTGCAGAGTGAATGGGGGGATAGAGACAAGTCACACGCTGCTCACAAGCCACAGTGTGCTGTGACGTATGAAGCTGCATTTTAATCCTCCGGTCATTTGACAGCATCTCTGATGGAAGAACAATTTCTTGGTTAGATATCAACTTTGCAAATGATTTGAGTTCTCCGTGTTCTTTAGGAGCTTCTCTGAGCTGTACCAGAAAGCCATCAAGGATGCGGAGTGTAAGCCCGGCGAGGACCAGTCCAGTGAGGCCTGGGTGCTCGACGAGCGAGAAGACGAGGAGGAAGAAGCGGACAAGCAGCCGAAGAGGGACAGCATCACCGAGGCGGATGCGGCCGAGGTCCAGGTGGAAGGCGACGGGGTGGATGAGCATCAAGGGCCAAGCGAGAGAGGTGTCGCGGACTCGCTACTGCTGCCACCAAGCCTACCCTTGTTACGGGCCACTTCCCTGCAGGACCAAACGTCCAACCAAGACCAGGCGGGCTCGCAGCTCACACGCAGCTTCTCTTTAGAGAGGCATTCATCCTACAGCGACACGTGTGAGGGGTGAGTCTTTGAGATAGCCACTCAAGAGAATTGCTTTCTGTCAGTCGTAGACAGGCTCGCCTGTCGCGCAAACGTGTGGAAGTGTACATTCAGAAACGAGCCTCGCCGTTTCTTTTCGTTCGTGAAACACAACTGTGATTGCATAATCAGGTTACGAAAAAGCGCCATGTGAAAAGGAAAAAAGAAGTAGGTCGTGCATCAAAGTGAAATCAACATTGCTTGATACAGATTGGCTTCATGCTGGTCGGTCTTATGCAAATGAGAACTCCAAACGATCAGAAACATGCACTTGCACGCTCGCAAATGATTTTCTAAGTCCTGTATGACAAAATAAGTGCATTGCGATCTGTTTTTTTTTCTTTTTTTTTATTTAAGAGGGCAATAGGGGAAAAGCAGCAGTCAGACAAGACCAGCTCCCAGAACGCAATCCTGCAGATTATGTGTTGGATTGTTTCAAATTCTGATGACCTCTGACGTCTGCAGTGGACACAAATGTCACCAAGCTTTAACAGCCGGATTTGTTTTGTGCCCCCCATGCCACATCGATCTCGCTTAACAGACACATTTACGACAATGTGGCTTTGAAAGAGGACCACCACATCTATAAGAATGTCGGCGAGCTGAGAGATGCCACGCCTGATCTAATACTGGCGGTCAAGCCCAAATTTGCCCTGGAGGACGAACAGGTGACCGAGTGAGACAGAAGGACGCATTACAGATTTCTGCTTGCCTTTATCTCTTGCTTTGTCTTTATTTTATTGTTCTTGGATCAACAGTTCATTGCGGACTTTGGTGACGACAAAGCTTCAGCGAGCGAATCGTCTCTCTCCTCCTCCAGGTTGTCATGTGTGGACCGGGCTGAGAGGAACTCACGAGCCTTAAGTCTTCACAACTCCATCACCAAGAGTAAGACTTGAAAAGCTGACAAATGGAAGGCGCGCGCACACACACACACACACACACACACACACACACACACACACACACACGCGCGCTCACACACGAGACACAACATTAGGTACACCATTTTTTTTATGATGATTTTTTTTAATGGGCTCAAACAAAGCCGCTCCCAAATGAAACAATTACAAGCCATCTCTTCTCGATTTGTGCCTCCCATGCCCCCCCCATATCCTTTCTGTGCTAAACTGCTCTTTTCATCATCATCCCACTGCTCCCCACTGCATCCCCTTTGTCCTTCCTCCTACCCTTCCGTCCATCCTGCCCCCTTTTTCCGCTAATCTAATATCACCCCTCGCTCTGCTGCCACCCCCTGCCAGGGCTGGGATAAAAAGGAGGACAGATGGGTGGTGGGAGGGGTGGAGTTTTAGTTCAAGACACACTCCTAATGCCATCTGCTGTGCCTCCGCTGAGACTATCAACCTCACCATTTAACAGCCATGAGTGGACAACCACTGCGCAGATTTATCATCATATGTGTGGGGGGGCATCAATAAAACTGTGGATTTTATTTTTTTTTGCCTTTTGGAGAATCACAAGTGTGGCAGTTGTGGCAAATTTTGTTTTGATAGCTATACTGTAAATAATAATACTCAGTAGAGTACTTTATTATTAAAATCTTCATTTTGCATTCACACTAATGTAAAAAATAAAAATGCCCTACATTCAGTCTAGACTGCACTAAAACATCTGCAGATGCATCGAGCAGTTCAGCCGAATCTGGTTGGCAGTCACACAGCAGCGCCACCTGGTGGCCCTCCCGTCCCCCTCCCCCAAAAACTTTGAATTCAAAATGTGAGCGTCTCTGAAAAGTGCTGTCGCAGTGTCCTCCTGGCCCAGATGCATTTTATTAAGACGTGTTTCACGCTGTGGCTCTACTGATCTTAAATCCTTGCTCTCAGTTCTCTCGGAGACGACTGATTCGACCGAAGAAGAGTGGCAGTCCATCGCTGACCTGGCCACGGCCTGCCGCAGCATCCTGGAGGCTCTGTCACGCGAGGGTGAGCAACCGTTTAACCGTGCAATGATGTGAATGTCAAATAATCAGCGGGAGGGGAACTAATGACATCACCATGATCACTGATCGTGGAAAAAAAAAAGAAGGAAATGCCAAATGTGTTCAGGCATTCAAAGCTGTGCCTTCACACACACATCCACCAGCCAGAACATTAGGTACACCTATATATATATATATACTGTATATACACGAAAATAATTCAGATCAATTTTGTTCAGAAAACATTTTTTATCGGTGCTCGGTGCCCACTCATTAAATGCAAACGTTCAGTCAGTTTATCATGAATGATCGCTTCTTCCCCGCTAAGTGAACTGCGCCGGTGCATTGCGGTCGAAATTCAGTTACGCTGCTTTGTTTCAAAGTCGATGGCAGCCATCTTCGGACACTAATGATAAAGGAAGAGCAGTTGACAAAATGTGTAGACCACACAAAGGTTAACAAGCGCGCCAGTGCTCAATTCATTTATTGTCTACATTGCCATTCATTGTAGGCGGAATGTTAATAGAGTCCCCGTGATTTTGCAGATGCTGTGCCTGTTGTGTATCAATTTTCCATATTTTCATATGTCGAGGTTCTCTCCGTCATCAGCCTTCTGCCCACAGTCGAAAAACATCCTTGCTGTCAAATTCAAGATTCTAAATGCTTTGTGAATTGCCGCCCTGCAATTTACTGGTGACTAGTCCGCTGGGTTAGGCTCCGGCTCGCATGTGACCCCTCTTGAGAAGAAACACTGTGAAAACTAGAGGATGGACCCCGTATTGGGTTTGATGCAATCAAACGTTTCTCTTGTCACAGATCGGAAAGCTGGAGACCAATCGGGAGGTGAGACGGATGGCAAGATGAGCACAAGGGAGAGGTGGGTCACGGTTGCTCCGCATCAAATGCTGTCGTTAAATTATTCCACACAAACAAACCACCTATGAGTCAAAATAACATGCTCGCACAAACCAACGCGGCATCACACACACGGGCATTCAAATATACACACTCGCATTTAAAAAAATTCACAAATATATTCGGGAGATCGGTCCACTGTACTGGTGACGAGTCATCCATAAGGTCACTCGTTTCTGACGTGTCACCGCTTGTATGTGCTGCAGTGACTCTCCAGGCCACCTGGAGGAGAAAGTGTCACAGCTGGAGGCCACGCTGAAGAAGCTGCAGGATGACCTGCAAAAGGTGCTCTGATTTTCGTGTTGGCTGTTAAGTTTTTCCACTGAATTGCACAAGGAGGGTCAGCGGGTGGGAACAAACGTTGTGAAGTTGTTGGGCTTCGAGGCGGGTGATTTTGTGTCTTGTTTACATGGTCAAGGCCTCACAGGCAATGCAACAAACAACCTTTGCTGTCGAGAGGAAGCCGACTCGGCGCAGAGGTTAAATACAAACACTGTTGTCTTTTTTTTTACTTTTTTGTTTTTGCACTAGTACTGTCAAATGTCAAATATTTTGCTTTTAGACTCGGTTGAGACCTACTCCATGTTGTGTTCATGTCAAAAATGGTGTGAAAAATTGTATGTGTTGGGCCAAAATATTTATTATGGACTTTTTTTGTTTCTTTCAGCAAACTGCTGCTTGACAAAAATACAACACAGAGTTGCCTTGCATTGAGAATTGTCAATTACTGTACAGAATGTTTGTCTACTCTTTGTGTGTGTGTACAAAACTTTTCTCCCTCCCTATAATTTATATGGAAAGTTATTTATAAAATTTCTTGACTGGGACAGCAACTGTGACTCTTTTCAATTTTGACTAATTTTATGGGTGACTTTATGGGTGACACATTAATTAACCGGTTGGTCAACTTGTAAAATGGGTCCAGAAAGCAATTTTGATGGAAGGATTGACAGCAAATAAAGGTGGTTTGAAAAGTGCATTAATATTTTGCCCAGCACACTCTTAAGACAAGCAGGAACAAATTTAAGTCAAAAGCAACTTTTAAAATTGGGCAAGGTTGGTGTATGTGTGCATTTTAATTCCTAAAACCCTGCCTGTGGCTGGTCTGATCAACAATGCCTTCTCAACCATGTTCCCTGGATAGCCAAGGCTGATCTGACGACCTCAGTTGTGAGGGTACGTGCGTGCATGTGTATCACTTTGGCCACCTCACTGAAAAATTTCTCACTCTGCCGCTGATTAAAAGTGTTTAATTTGTCCAAATGAATATTCCCGATAGAAGTTTTTGTCAAGGTTGACTGGAAATGTTCCACCTGTTTGCAACCCAATTGAAACGGAGTAGCAGTGAAGATAGCAGCACTGGCTGTTTTTTTTTTGCCTCTGTGTTTCAGCACCGTTTTGGGTTGTCGAGTGATGTCATTCACTCCTTCACCATGTGCGTTGTCTCAGTTCCACCTCCCCTCCCTTTCCGTTCCTGCCACACGCAGCGATCTGAGAGACGGCCTTTTGTTTTTGTTTGTGTGCCCGTGTCTTCCAGGAGAAGGAGGACAAGGCGGTGCTGCAGGCCGAGGTGCAGAGCCTGCGGCAGAACAACCAGCGGCTGCAGGAAGAGTCGCAGAGCACGGTGGCGCGCCTCATCAAAGTCACCGAGCTTCTGTGCAACGTCAACAAACCCTGTTAGCCCGCGCCGCCGCCGCCTCTAACTGCTCCTCCGGCACAACAACAATCAGCAGAACGATGTCATGTGTGTGCTCAGCCTCCGAACATCGCATGCACATCCTCCATAAACTACTAGAACCCCCCCGCCCCCCCCTGTTGGTGAAGGTGTATGCAAATAGACTCCTAAAAGTAATGACATTCCCTGACAAGTGTGTACTTCTGGCTGCTGTTAAGTGTGCTCAGCCCGAGTGATCTCTCTGCGTGTGTGTGTTAGTCGCACGTGTGCGCATCTCCTACTGTACTTTGCTTCAAATACTTGACAGGCTGGGCTGATCAGCACTTCCATTTTAAGCGAGGACGACTGAGAGCAGCATGTTGGTGTGAAAATTGACCAAAAGTGTACACATCCAGCTTAGAGAATCGTGTGTGTGTGTGTGTGTGTGTGTGTGCCCACTTAAATGTGAAGAGTAGTGTTACATTCTAGGAAGGTCTTAAGACGATGTTAAAAAAAATTACAAGGAAAAGGTTGCATCATGCCAATCTTTTTCTTCTTAGTCGTACTGTACTCACGTTTTAGGAAGGGATGGTCCGAATAATCCCTTGATGAATGCACACGGGGGGAAAACAAGATGAGTTGACGGTGTACGTGTACGTGCACCGGAAAAAACGGGGTTCCCTTGAAGACTCACAATGGCAGGAAAGAAGCGTTTCCTTCCATGACTTGTTTTCCTCTAACCTCGCTCAATGTTGTAGCGGCCATACTGTAGAAGTTCTCCTCCTACTGGCCTCGCCACGCCAAACGGCAGCTTGTATAGCTTTAGGTGTCAAGGAAACACAATTTCACACAACAATAGTCCGAATATTGCATCGAACATTCCGGCTGGCTTATGAGTGGTAGCGGTGAGAGGAAGTCTTCCCAACGTGATTTCTGTTTTGTTTTCTGGATTCTTCCTTGCACTTTTTTTAAAAGTCAAATCAGCACTGGACAGAGGCACGCATTGGATTTGAGTTATCCTGCCAGTGCTCTTCCCTCTACTTTACCTCACTTTTTGTGTGTGTGTGTGTGTGTGTGTGTGTGTGTGTGTGTGTGTGTGTGTGTGTGTGTGTGCCCTCCGCTAACGAGGTGTGTTTAAAAAGAGACTGATTGCTGCTCCTCAGTGCCAACTCACGCCCAGGCAGCTCTTCGAGCGTTCCACCAGGAATCAAGATCCTTCCATCCGTTGCTTTTTTTTTTTTTCAAACACCCACTCAGACTCTCAATGCGCTTAGTGTACAAACTTTCTCTTGTAATGTTATTTTAGAGTCACTGTGAATACCCGGTACCAGCATATAAAGATACAGTATATACAGATGAAATTATGAATCTAATGTTTATTCTTATCCGTATGTGAGGATGCTTTGTACAGCTCCTGTTATACAGACATCATCCCGCGGAAAGATGCTGAAGCCTCCAGACTGAAGTATCAGTGTGAGAAGACCTGTTTGAACTGTGTCTCGTCGTGTTGTTTCGATTGTTAAGAGGTCGGTGAAGCATGAGAATGTGCCAAGCAACGTCCAAACTTCCCCTCTGTTTGTGGATGTGTGTGCGCGTGCGTCGACATGTAACTTATTAATCATGTACATTTCTGGATTTTATTGTAGCTGTTGAAACTCGAGGGGAGCTGATTGGAGGGGGGGGGGGGTTTGAACAAGCAGAAGAAGGCAAGGAGAGCTTGGTTTGAAAGGTGACTGTGGGAGCCAGCGCTGATGAAATCATATCTGTAAAGCTTCGCGTTCTAGCTTTCGAGAGGTCTTTTTCACCACCATCGGGTACGCCTTAACGAGCGAGATCCTGACAGGACGGTCAAAGTGTGAGTTCGCTGACTTTGTGCCTAACTGCAAATGTAATGTATGTTGAGCCAGCTGACCTTTGTGATTTCGCTGCCCTGTGGTTGCACCGACTCGCCCTTTCAGTTGCAGGCGATCGTTTTAACATCGGATCTTTCATCTGCTGTGTGAGCAAAACAGATTTCAGATGATGATGATGATGATGGTGTGTTGTTGTTGGGCTGAACAACAGGGGTTGTAAGTGAAGCAATCAGGTAAACATACGATTTTGAAAACTGAACTAAAGTGGAAAAGGGTGCTTCACGTGACTTGATGATGCATTGCAATCAAGTTGAAACAGACATGAATGTCTTGAATGTCCTTAAGTTTCTCAATACTCAATTACGGGCATTGCGTTTGAAAATAAATCATATCTGAAAGTCCATTCAATTTGAAGGACACAAACAATGTGATGTTTCCTTATGAACGAAAGGAAGGAAAGATGAGACACAACTCAAGTACAGTCCCGTGTTCATCATCAGAGAACTTAAAGCACTGCAATAATAGCATTTGTGGGGTGGAAACTTGAATGGGGGGTGGCACTTAGGCTAGATAGAGTTGCTGTCATGTTCACAGTACCGTCTGACACCATAACACAAACACTGTATTTCCACAGACTTTCCCTTATGTAAATCTTAAGCATTAGCCAAAGAAACATGCTTTCTCCTCCCTGCACTGACATTGAGAGGACTTATGATGACAACACTGTGCTGGCCAATGTCTTTATTTGGGGCTGAAGCACAGGATCAAGTCTTCACTGGGAGATTCACTGTCACGTAAACACAGCACAAGATCCGCTTGACTATAGCAGCTTCACTTTCTTGAGATGGCGCAATGATGTTTTCAAGCCCAAAAGAGTTTTCCAAGTCTGAATCAATAGTGACGTCACTACATTGTTGTTCAGGGTGAATCGCGCCATTGACCACAAGGAGGCACTTCGGTTGGACATGTAAACTTCCTGACGACAAAATTGATAAGAATCATTTTAGGATCAGCATCATTTTGATGTTATATTTAGGGGGGAAAAAAAATAACGACACTTTGGAGTGGCGCTAGTGTTTTCCTTGCAATTCTATCAGTTGACAGGTGTTAACGTGGCCAATCAGCAGTGAATAACCTCTTTGCTCGGCCTAAACACTTAAAATACATAAATAATCAGTTGCAGGTACCGAGTTTTATATTTTTAAATTAATATATTGGTTTGGTTTCAACCTGCCTGCCTATCCTAGAGTTCTGTCGTCCCCTTGTGGTCGTTGAAGAGAAGTGCAGGCGAGAGGAGGAGGAGGCAGAGGAGGGAAGGCGAAGGGGGTTCTCCCAGCATGTCGCCTCCTGTTGCCGCCCCTCACTGTAGGGGCTGCCGGCGACCTTTCAGTCTGCTCACGTGAACGCAGACAGCCGCGCCACTACGTCGTGACGCGCTACGAGCTGTCCGCAGCTTTGTGGTGCAGTAGCGGCCTGGCCTGTTCGCCGTGTGCGTAGGGCTGGAAAACCAAAGTGGAACCGTTTCCTGACTAATATTTTTTTCCACGCTCTCTGTGGGAGGTAGTTGGCGGTACAATAATAATTGCAGTAGTGGCGGTAGCGGCAGTGTTGTTTGGTCGCGTTGTGTTCCAGGATAGTTGTTTGAAGACAGGGCGCAACAAATGTTTGTGGACATGCGGCCAACGGAGGAATGAGAGCAGCGAGGCACCGGCGGCCCTTCCAGCGGTTCTGCTGCTGCGGAGTCGGGCTGCTCGCCGTCTTGTGGCTCGCTCAGGTCATTCACGCACCAGGTGAGTTGAAAGAAATGTTTGCAAACACTTCCGCTCATTTCCGTATGCACAGCAAAAAACGCGTTTGAGTAGGCAATATGATTAGGATTGTTTTAAAAATAATGTTAGCAAAATGTTTCTTCATACCAGTGAGAACCAGTGGCTCTGGGTGAGGATTGAAAAAAATATGTTCATTCATATGGACACATTTTTTATTCACTTAATATCACCCTTGGAAACTATAAACTGAATTTGCACCCTAATGGTAAAAAACCTTCCCCACTGTTGTTTTATACTTTGTAGTTCAGTGTTTCTTATTCCTTATTGAACCAAGGTAGAAACTGTATTTGACATTAGAACAGATTTCACAGCTCACCACAAACAAAAAAATGTAATAGAATCATATTTACTAATATAATGATGCCCTTGTCTTAAATTACTCACAAATTTACGTACTCTGTGGCACATAAAGCTATTCTGTTTTATAAATGTTAAAGCTACACAGGTTAATTGTACTTTATGCCATCTAGTGAAATTTCATGTAATTGCTCTGCCTGTCACTCCATGTCGCTGGCCTTGACAGATGAACAAAGATCTTGATGATTTGTCATGCATCATTTGGGCTAATTTTTTGATGTCACACCTGATGATCTCTCAGGGCGAAATGTATGGAAAGAAAATCGAGCATCATTTTATTTGTCAATGCAGATATCACGTTTAGCTTTCTGGCTGAAATGGAATGTTTAGTTATCACAAAGAGAGCACACTCGTGGGTGTACAGTTTCCCTATAATGTGCCATTTCAAAAAGCATTTTCAGATTCATTCTTAATGTATAATAGGTGGTAGAGGCTCTCCTTTGGCATTGAAATTGTAGTCCATAGTTGCTGCAAGAAGATTACGTAAAACGCATTTGGCATGTCAAAATCCAATCATTGAGGATCACGTCGGGTATCCAATCATTCATTTCGGCTGGCAATTATTCGTTGCAAAACAGTAAGAATGAAATAATTCAGCCTCACTTCCTTTTGACTGCCTATCAAAGGAAGTGAAGACTTTCGGACCTCAGTTTCTACATTTAGGTCAGTACTTGTATTTTGTGTTAGGTTCTCAAACAATTGAACGAGTTGGATTTCGAAGAAGCCAAAAGAATACCCACGCAAGCGCCTTCTAAAAATACTCCTGTCTCGCTCATTATGCTTTCAACACCTTTCACACCCTGCTACACGGTCATCAGAAGCATCAACACCTGCGTGTGTGTGTGTGAGTGTGTGTGTGTGTGTGTGTGTGTGTGTGTGTGTGTGTGTGTGTGTGTGTGTGTGTGTGTGTGTGTGTGTGTGTGTGTGTGTGTGTGTGTGTGTGTGTGTGTGAAAACCATATAACGGCATGAACACAAGTGATCTTTATTTCTGTTCTGTCAAATCCATTTTGATTTCATCCCGACCCTCAGCATCAGTCGCCTAAAAAAAAAAAAAAGTCGCCTTGTCATGAATATTTACACTTCAGCTCAGAATTACGAGGGCGTCTGCGACCACGGGAGAATTTTTCCTTGAGGACCAAAGGCAGCTCAGCTTAAAAGCACTGGACAAAACATGTGATCTGTTGTACGTAAGGGTGACAGCCAAGCTACTTTGGCCGTACCTGGACAATGTTAGACGTGTAGCATCGAGAGTAGATCTTCTTGTCGCACCATTTATGGATGTGCTCTTTCAGCTGCGAGTCTGCTAAATGTAGTGACATGAGTAACTTGGTTGAAAACAAAAAAAACAAAAACAAAAGTCACTCTGCCAGGTCAACCACTGTTTTGAAAACTCTAGAGATGCTAACACTTTGTTTTTGCTAATGCTAACGCTTCATAACTGCTGAACATGCGTGGCCGCACCTCATGAAGAATTTTTGTCACAATTGTTAGCTTGAAACTATACTTTAATTGAACCTTTAGGGTACGGTAATACATTAAAATCACTTTTATGCGAGTGTATTAAGCTAATTTCGGTTAGATTAGCTAGGAGGCTACTTTAGTTTTGCCACATTCTACATTTATAATACTATACAAGGCATAAGAGTGTCCATCATAAAAATATAACCTTTCGATACATTATGCTGGCCGATATGTAGTGATGCCGCCCAGTCCGCTCTCAATGATTGACAGCATCAGATGTTGTCTTTCTGCTCCTGAGACAGGCAGCAGTTGTTTGGAGGAATAGCGAGGCGGTGTTGGAATTTAACATTTCAAATACTCTTTGTTGAGTTATTCAGGTGAAATGCACTCAAATATATATTTTTCTACGTCTTGTGATACAATTGTCCTCAAAATAAGCGATGCTTTTTCCCCTCCAAATTTGTTGCTGTTTTTCTTTCATTTTGAAATCTTAACCTTCAGTCTTGGCACAGAGAACACTTTTATTGGCGCCGCAATAATGTCATAAAATAATTACCTGTAACGCCCCTTCCTCATTATGTAATGGTGTCCTTAACCGACTAAAATCTCTTCTCAGTTACCATTCCGTGACATACAACAGTCATTATTGCCATGTTGTGGTCGCTCGCATTGTGGTCATACACGACTGCACTTTTATTTTGTATTTTTTTCAGTAGAATGCATGATGTGCATTATCGCCTTTAAAAACAAATTTTTACTCGTTGGCTTTTGACTCTGCGTGACACTCGACATCATGTTAGGGTTTTTTATGGTGTTTACTTATCGAAGCGTCTTGATTTGATGACAAATTCTTACTGCGCTGCGGAGGTGGTCGTTTTCAAGTGCTCTATAAATAAAGCCGAGATGTGAGGCTGAGGCTCTCTCGTGCGAAAATGGTGGCAGAAGCCCAATTTCACACTAGCCAAGCCCCTCCTGAAATCCTCCTCTCGTCAAAATGGGCCCATTGAACTGTACGACACAAAAAGCAGCCACAAAATGCACCTTGTAAAGCGACGGTGTCTCACGATCAATTTGAGCCCGTTTGGGGAACAATCTGTCGGTTTCATTCCTGTGCGGAAGAGAATGAAAACCGTCATCTGTTGTGTGTGGGTGTTCCTGCACCGTTGCCCCGGTAACACCACAATAACTGCACCCACCCCAGAGATAAGCTGTCGAGGAATGGAACGGAGAGTTCAAATACACGCTATAAAGATCTCACTACAGATGACGGCCGAGGACAGCTGACTGCTGTTGGGCTCACTGCTGCCTCGCATGGTCTCTGATTGCAATAGACCTCAACAAATTGTTGTTGTTGTTGTTTTTTTTTTTTTAAGACGATGATAAATTGCTCTTACAAAATGAGAGATTTTGACCCTCCGCCAAAAATATGCATCATGTTTGCCTCATGCACCCGTGGGCAGAATTGTTGGTACCTTTCCATTATAGGGCGAAAATAACTTGAAACAGACAAAAAAAATCATAAACACATTGTCCCGATGGCCTTTGCTTTTTTTTTTTTTTTTTACAGCAGAGACTTCTGGGTCTCGTCTCGGAGTGGTTGACGGCGCATTGCGATGGACACGCCAACTCAAGCAGATGCCCCACAACCAGAGTGTGACTGAACACGACGCAGGTCAGTCACTCTATTTACGCCCCGACGTCAATTTGGGTCCACTCTGTCTTCAATATCTTCATCATTGCGACACTACGCGACTGCATCCATCGTTGAAAATTTGAGGAAGTAGGCTTTTATGGCACAATTGCGTGATACCTTGCATTGTCAAACAAGTGCTTCAAGCCGTGTTAGGGTTGATTTTGGCGCCCTAACAAAGGAGGCAAAATGATTTGTCACTCTGCTGCTGGTGAAGGGAAAGTTTATTAGGAATGTAAAGCCATTAATATGTTTCAAGGCAGTTGCTGGGGAGAAAATCAGTTTAAAGTTGTGACGCGAATTGTCTTCTTTTGGAATATGGACGTGATGATGGTGATGCCAAGCTGATTAGCTTGGCTCGTCGCAACTGACACACCTGCACAAGAAAGAAGTCTCGTGGTGGCAAGATAAGCGCACGCAGCGTCCTCATTTTCTCATTATTTGTATTCACACGAGGAGACGGTGCGACCAAAATTCGGCTGCCACTCAGCCATCTTCCATTGTGTTCGTAGCACCTACAATGCTAACGGCTCACTCCACTGAATGTATGCAAATTATATTATGCTAATGCGCGATCCTGCTTTTGCTATAAATATCCCTTGGTGCGGACGCTATATTTGGCGCGGCTTGCTTCTTCATGCACTTGGATGATCAATCTATTCTTATCAATACAGTTTAATATTAAATGGAGCCATTCTCAATCAGGGTGCCGAGATTGCTGCTTTACGGTACTGTCCGATACCGATATCGATCCAATACGATATCAGCAGGGATGATACATGATACATAAGCCTATTCCTGCTGTCGTAGGACGCACGGCAGACTACAACTCGGACCGATTAGTCAATCACGGTGTGATTGTCTGTCCTGTCTGACGGGAATCGAGCTGTCAAGTTGATTTGTGCCGACATGGTGAAGTGGACCTAATTGTGTCCTGTGAGGACACAAGGTTGTTAAATGAGCCAACGTGAGCCTGGAAAGATTCCTTTTGACACAGCAGGTCCGGGTACCCACTATCGCCACTGTCTTCCCCCGGCAGGAGGCTTGGCAGCCATTACGGAATACGTTATGTGCTTGTGATTAAAAAGCCAGCGGCCATCGCCGGGGGGATATCATCTCGGGGATTGCATGTCGATGTCCGGCCCCAGGCTCCGCTGTCTCATCTTTTCATCTGGCCTCTGCTTAACAAGATGGCAGACAGCGTGATCCAACTTCAGCTGACGATCCGCCGCTGAGGTTGTTGCTAGGCAACTAAATGCTAAGTTCTGAAGCCCAGACCGTTGCACTGGACGAAAATAGGCCGTACGTAGGGGGGGGGTTCAGTCAATTCAAATTATGGAAATGAAGCAATGGCCTCATAATGAGTACGTCATCAAGGCTGCTAACAGAACACAGCGATGATTTTCATCTTTGTATTCAGCATACCTCAAAGGATGGCAAAATCAAAGACCAAATGCATCATTGAATTTACATGACACACCAGGGATGAAATATTCTTTTTTTTTTGTTTGTTCCAAATGAAAAAAGGCTTTGGTCTTATACGTTCGGCAAATGCTAGAATGAAAGCAAATGAACCATGACTTAATATGATAAATGGTTTATATAGCCACTTAAATTTGATTTGTTACTTAACTTATTAAACGGTTTTAGTTGCACTCTTTTAAGCCTTCACGACAAGTTCACAAATTTGTACCAAATGAGCGCAGCGTGAAATGGAAGTCGGAAAGTCAGGTTCGAACTAGAGTAGAAACCAATCAGGCGGCACTTACAAATGTGCAATTTTGAAAATTGCATTCGACATTATGTTGTCGATTTGAATTAGATGAATTGTTCAGCCTTAGTTTGCATCCAGAGGGAGGAAAAAAAAGAAATTGGCCTCAGTGCTGGAATACTTTTGGAGGCGAGCCAAAGTTTTTGCATCTGCACTATGTTGGGGAGCAGTAAAAAGACATCAAGCGAAAAGAGGCTCTCGGTCTACGCCGGCGCAGATTCACGTGTTGTCGGAGTGACATGTTATGACGTGCGTCACGCCGCCAGCGGAAGTAAACGTATGCGCACTCGGTGTGAGGTTCGCTGAAAACACGGCATCATTAAACCGCTCTCCTTCGTGTCTGCTTTTTGTCATTCTCCCCGTCCTCTCGCTCTCTCTCTCTCTCTCTCTCTCTCTCTCTCTCTCTCTCTCTCTCTCTCTCTCTCTCTCCTGAGAGTTTGGAAAGGAAAAATAAATATTTTTAGACATTGCAATCCCGAGCTGCTGTCACTTCTTTTTTTCTCTCCATTTTTCATAAACTCTAACCATGGGAAAGACACACAGCCACCCCCCACCCCCCTGTCCCTCTTTGCCTTTGGCTTCCTACTGCCACCCATCAAAAAAGGGGTAGAAAAAAAACATCCCTCTGGGAGAACGTTGCCGTGGCAACAGCCTTCATCAGAGCAACTCCTCGAAGGGTGCGTGAGAGCTCCACGTTATGGCCCAGCGTTTTCGGCAACGGTAACACCTGAAAGCGCATAGCGTGACTTCAAGCAGCCTGGACGGCTTCCTTCTTGAGAGAGCGCAAATGTCAAGCGTGGCGACGACGTGGAGAGCGAAGCAAGTGCGGCACCGCCCGCATCGGTTTTCCCCTTCACGTATGATCACTTGACAATTGACATCCCAACGATTTCACTGATTTCAATCTGGAAAAAACAAAATGAAAAATGTCTCGCGATGCCCCGAAATGGCTGCGCCGTGTTTGGGGGCAAGGCGAGCCTTACTGGGCTCTGGCACGGGCGCTAAAGTCTAAACAAAACTGCGCAAACATTTACATTTTGCAACTCAACATGGCCAAATGTCTCCTCCTGTTGGCGGGCGAGGGCCTCCTTTACCGACACAGATCGTTCCGATCATTTCTCAATTCTTGTTGAAGCTTATGTTAAATTATTAATTGTCATTTTATGTTTGAGCATCATATTATTTAAACGCCTGACTATATGTGATTGTTTTTTTGGCTAAAAACGCCTTACTATCTATACATGGTCGTTTTTTTTCGGCTAAAAACGCCTTACTATACATGGTCGTTTTTTTAGGCTAAAAACGCCTTACTATACATGGTCGTTTTTTTAGGCTAAAAATGCCTTACTATACATGGTCGTTTTTAGGCTAAAAACGCCTTACTATACATGGTCGTTTTTTTAGGCTAAAAATGCCTTACTATACATGGTCGTTTTTAGGCTAAAACGCCTTACTATACATGGTCGTTTTTAGGCTAAAAACGCCTTACTATACATAGTCGTTTTTAGGCTAAAACGCCTTACTATACATGGTCGTTTTTAGGCTAAAACGCCTTACTATACATGGTCGTTTTTAGGCTAAAACGCCTTACTATACATGGTCGTTTTTTTTCGGCTAAAAACGCCTTACTATACATGGTCGTTTATTTAGGCTAAAAATGCCTTACTATACATGGTCGTTTTTAGGCTAAAACGCCTTACTATACATGGTCGTTTTTAGGCTAAAGATGCCTTACTATACATGGTCGTTTTTAGGCTAAAACGCCTTACTATACATGGTCGTTTTTAGGCTAAAAACGCCTTACTATACATGGTCGTTTTTAGGCTAAAAGCGCCTTACTATACATGGTCGTTTTTAGGCTAAAACGCCTTACTATACATGGTCGTTTTTAGGCTAAAAACGCCTTACTATACATGGTCGTTTTTAGGCTAAAACGCCTTACTATACATGGTCGTTTTTAGGCTAAAAACGCCTTACTATACATGGTGGTTTTTAGGCTAAAACGCCTTACTATACATGGTCGTTTTTAGGCTAAAAGCGCCTTACTATACATGGTCGTTTTTAGGCTAAAAACGCCTTACTATACATGGTCGTTTTTAGGCTAAAAACGCCTTACTATACATGGTCGGTTTTTAGGCTAAAACGCCTTACTATACATGGTCGTTTTTAGGCTAAAAACGCTTTACTATACATGGTCGTTTTTTGGCTAAAAACGCCTTACTATACATGGTCGTTTTTAGGCTAAAAATGCCTTACTATACATGGTCGTTTTTAGGCTAAAACGCCTTACTATACATGGTCGTTTTTAGGCTAAAACGCCTTACTATACATGGTCGTTTTTACGCTAAAAAAGCTTTACTATACATGGTCGTTTTTAGGCTAAAAAGCTTTACTATACATGGTCGTTTTTAGGCTAAAACGCCTTACTATACATGGTCGTTTTTAGGCTAAAAACGCCTTACTATACATGGTCGTTTTTAGGCTAAAAACGCCTTACTATACATGGTCGTTTTTAGGCTAAAAGCGCCTTACTATACATGGTCGTTTTTAGGCTAAAACGCCTTACTATACATGGTCGTTTTTAGGCTAAAACGCGCCTTACTATACATGGTCGTTTTTAGGCTAAAAGCGCCTTACTATACATGGTCGTTTTTAGGCTAAAACGCCTTACTATACATGGTCGTTTTTAGGCTAAAACGCCTTTACTATACATGGTCGTTTTTGGCTAAAACGCCTTACTATACATGGTCGTTTTTAGGCTAAAACGCCTTACTATACATGGTCGTTTTTAGGCTAAAAATGCCTTACTATACATGGTCGTTTTTAGGCTAAAACGCCTTACTATACATGGTCGTTTTTAGGCTAAAAACGCCTTACTATACATGGTCGTTTTTAGGCTAAAAACGCCTTACTATACATGGTCGTTTTTAGGCTAAAAATGCCTTACTATACATGGTCGTTTTTAGGCTAAAACGCCTTACTATACATGGTCGTTTTTAGGCTAAAAAGCCTTACTATACATGGTCGTTTTTAGGCTAAAAACGCCTTACTATACATGGTCGTTTTTAGGCTAAAAACGCCTTACTATACATGGTCGTTTTTAGGCTAAAACGCCTTACTATACATGGTCGTTTTTAGGCTAAAAACGCCTTACTATACATGGTCGTTTTTAGGCTAAAACGCCTTACTATACATGGTCGTTTTTAGGCTAAAACGCCTTACTATACATGGTCGTTTTTAGGCTAAAACGCTTTACTATACATGGTCGTTTTTGGCTAAAACGCCTTACTATACATGGTCGTTTTTAGGCTAAAACGCCTTACTATACATGGTCGTTTTTAGGCTAAAAACGCCTTACTATACATGGTCGTTTTTAGGCTAAAAAGCCTTACTATACATGGTCGTTTTTACGCTAAAAAGCTTTACTATACATGGTCGTTTTTAGGCTAAAAAGCTTTACTATACATGGTCGTTTTTAGGCTAAAAGCGCCTTACTATACATGGTCGTTTTTAGGCTAAAACGCCTTACTATACATGGTCGTTTTTAGGCTAAAAACGCCTTACTATACATGGTCGTTTTTAGGCTAAAACGCCTTACTATACATGGTCGTTTTTAGGCTAAAACGCCTTACTATACATGGTCGTTTTTAGGCTAAAAACGCCTTACTATACATGGTCGTTTTTAGGCTAAAAGCGCCTTACTATACATGGTCGTTTTTGGCTAAAAACGCCTTACTATACATGGTCGTTTTTCGGCTAAAAGCGCTTTACTATACATGGTCGTTTTTGGCTAAAAACGCCTTACTATACATGGTCGTTTTTAGGCTAAAACGCCTTACTATACATGGTCGTTTTTAGGCTAAAACGCCTTACTATACATGGTCGTTTTTAGGCTAAAACGCCTTACTATACATGGTCGTTTTTAGGCTAAAACGCCTTACTATACATGGTCGTTTTTAGGCTAAAACGCCTTACTATACATGGTCGTTTTTAGGCTAAAATGCCTTACTATACATGGTCGTTTTTAGGCTAAAAGCGCCTTACTATACATGGTCGTTTTTAGGCTAAAAAGCCTTACTATACATGGTCGTTTTTAGGCTAAAACGCCTTACTATACATGGTCGTTTTTAGGCTAAAAACGCCTTACTATACATGGTCGTTTTTAGGCTAAAAATGCCTTACTATACATGGTCGTTTTTAGGCTAAAACGCCTTACTATACATGGTCGTTTTTAGGCTAAAACGCCTTACTATACATGGTCGTTTTTAGGCTAAAACGCCTTACTATACATGGTCGTTTTTAGGCTAAAAACGCCTTACTATACATGGTCGTTTTTAGGCTAAAAACGCCTTACTATACATGGTCGTTTTTTAGGCTAAAACGCCTTACTATACATGGTCGTTTTTAGGCTAAAACGCCTTACTATACATGGTCGTTTTTAGGCTAAAACGCCTTACTATACATGGTCATTTTTTCGCTAAAACGCCTTACTATACATGGTCGTTTTTTCGCTAAAAACGCTTTACTATACATGGTCGTTTTTTTCGCTAAAAACGCTTTACTATACATGGTCGTTTTTAGTTTTTCGCTAAAAACGCTTTACTATACATGGTCGTTTTTAGGCTAAAACGCTTTACTATACATGGTCGTTTTTAGGCTAAAACGCCTTACTATACATGGTCATTTTTTCGCTAAAAACGCCTTACTATACATGGTCGTTTTTATAAAACGCTTTACTATACATGGTCGTTTTTTTCGCCTTACTATACATGGTCGTTTTTAGGCTAAAACGCCTTACTATACATGGTCGTAAAACGCTTTACTAGGCTAAAACGCCTTACTATACATGGTCGTTTTTAAAACGCCTTACTATACATGCTAAAAACGCTTTACTATACATGGTCGTTTTTAGGCTAAAAACGCTTTACTATACATGGTCGTTTTTTCGCTAAAACGCCTTACTATACATGGTCGTTTTTAGGCTAAAACGCCTTACTATACATGGTCGTTTTTAGGCTAAAACGCTTTACTATACATGGTCGTTTTTAGGCTAAAAACGCCTTACTATACATGGTCGTTTTTAGGCTAAAAACGCCTTACTATACATGGTCGTTTTTAGGCTAAAACGCCTTACTATACATGGTCGTTTTTAGGCTAAAAACGCCTTACTATACATGGTCGTTTTTAGGCTAAAAACGCCTTACTATACATGGTCGTTTTTAGGCTAAAAACGCCTTACTATACATGGTCGTTTTTAGGCTAAAACGCCTTACTATACATGGTCGTTTTTAGGCTAAAAACGCCTTACTATACATGGTCGTTTTTAGGCTAAAACGCCTTACTATACATGCGTTTTTAGGCTAAAACGCCTTACTATACATGGTCGTTTTTAGGCTAAAACGCCTTACTATACATGGTCGTTTTTAGGCTAAAACGCCTTACTATACATGGTCGTTTTTAGGCTAAAAACGCCTTACTATACATGGTCGTTTTTAGGCTAAAACGCCTTACTATACATGGTCGTTTTTAGGCTAAAACGCCTTACTATACATGGTCGTTTTTAGGCTAAAACGCCTTACTATACATGGTCGTTTTTTCGGCTAAAAACGCCTTACTATACATGGTCGTTTTTAGGCTAAAACGCCTTACTATACATGGTCGTTTTTAGCTAAAAACGCCTTACTATACATGGTCGTTTTTAGGCTAAAAACGCCTTACTATACATGGTCGTTTTTAGGCTAAAAACGCCTTACTATACATGGTCGTTTTTAGGCTAAAACGCCTTACTATACATGGTCGTTTTTAGGCTAAAACGCCTTACTATACATGGTCGTTTTTAGGCTAAAACGCCTTACTATACATGGTCGTTTTTAGGCTAAAACGCCTTACTATACATGGTCGTTTTTAGGCTAAAACGCCTTACTATACATGGTCGTTTTTAGGCTAAAACGCCTTACTATACATGGTCGTTTTTAGGCTAAAACGCCTTACTATACATGGTCGTTTTTAGGCTAAAAACGCCTTACTATACATGGTCGTTTTTAGGCTAAAACGCCTTACTATACATGGTCGTTTTTAGGCTAAAACGCCTTACTATACATGGTCGTTTTTAGGCTAAAACGCCTTACTATACATGGTCGTTTTTAGGCTAAAACGCCTTACTATACATGGTCGTTTTTAGGCTAAAACGCCTTACTATACATGGTCGTTTTTAGGCTAAAAACGCCTTACTATACATGGTCGTTTTTAGGCTAAAAACGCCTTACTATACATGGTCGTTTTTAGGCTAAAAACGCCTTACTATACATGGTCGTTTTTAGGCTAAAACGCCTTACTATACATGGTCGTTTTTAGGCTAAAACGCCTTACTATACATGGTCGTTTTTAGGCTAAAAACGCCTTACTATACATGGTCGTTTTTAGGCTAAAAACGCCTTACTATACATGGTCGTTTTTAGGCTAAAACGCCTTACTATACATGGTCGTTTTTAGGCTAAAACGCCTTACTATACATGGTCGTTTTTAGGCTAAAACGCCTTACTATACATGGTCGTTTTTAGGCTAAAACGCCTTACTATACATGGTCGTTTTTTCGCTAAAACGCCTTACTATACATGGTCGTTTTTTTCGCTAAAACGCCTTACTATACATGGTCGTTTTTTCGCTAAAACGCCTTACTATACATGGTCGTTTTTAGGCTAAAACGCCTTACTATACATGGTCGTTTTTAGCTAAAACGCCTTACTATACATGGTCGTTTTTAGCTAAAACGCCTTACTATACATGGTCGTTTTTAGGCTAAAAACGCCTTACTATACATGGTCGTTTTTAGGCTAAAACGCCTTACTATACATGGTCGTTTTTAGGCTAAAACGCCTTACTATACATGGTCGTTTTTAGGCTAAAACGCCTTACTATACATGGTCGTTTTTAGGCTAAAACGCCTTACTATACATGGTCGTTTTTAGGCTAAAACGCCTTACTATACATGGTCGTTTTTAGGCTAAAACGCCTTACTATACATGGTCGTTTTTAGGCTAAAACGCCTTACTATACATGGTCGTTTTTAGGCTAAAACGCCTTACTATACATGGTCGTTTTTAGGCTAAAACGCCTTACTATACATGGTCGTTTTTTCGGCTAAAACGCCTTACTATACATGGTCGTTTTTAGGCTAAAACGCCTTACTATACATGGTCGTTTTTAGGCTAAAAAGCCTTACTATACATGGTCGTTTTTAGGCTAAAACGCTTTACTATACATGGTCGTTTTTAGGCTAAAAAGCCTTACTATACATGGTCGTTTTTAGGCTAAAAACGCCTTACTATACATGGTCGTTTTTAGGCTAAAAACGCCTTACTATACATGGTCGTTTTTAGGCTAAAACGCCTTACTATACATGGTCGTTTTTAGGCTAAAACGCCTTACTATACATGGTCGTTTTTTCGGCTAAAACGCCTTACTATACATGGTCGTTTTTAGGCTAAAACGCCTTACTATACATGGTCGTTTTTAGGCTAAAACGCCTTACTATACATGGTCGTTTTTAGGCTAAAACGCCTTACTATACATGGTCGTTTTTAGGCTAAAACGCCTTACTATACATGGTCGTTTTTAGGCTAAAACGCCTTACTATACATGGTCGTTTTTTCGCTAAAACGCCTTACTATACATGGTCGTTTTTAGGCTAAAAACGCCTTACTATACATGGTCGTTTTTAGGCTAAAACGCCTTACTATACATGGTCGTTTTTAGGCTAAAACGCCTTACTATACATGGTCGTTTTTAGGCTAAAACGCCTTACTATACATGGTCGTTTTTAGGCTAAAACGCCTTACTATACATGGTCGTTTTTAGGCTAAAACGCCTTACTATACATGGTCGTTTTTAGGCTAAAACGCCTTACTATACATGGTCGTTTTTAGGCTAAAACGCCTTACTATACATGGTCGTTTTTAGGCTAAAACGCCTTACTATACATGGTCGTTTTTAGGCTAAAACGCCTTACTATACATGGTCGTTTTTAGGCTAAAACGCCTTACTATACATGGTCGTTTTTAGGCTAAAACGCCTTACTATACATGGTCGTTTTTAGGCTAAAACGCCTTACTATACATGGTCGTTTTTAGGCTAAAAACGCCTTACTATACATGGTCGTTTTTAGGCTAAAAACGCCTTACTATACATGGTCGTTTTTAGGCTAAAACGCCTTACTATACATGGTCGTTTTTAGGCTAAAACGCCTTACTATACATGGTCGTTTTTAGGCTAAAAACGCCTTACTATACATGGTCGTTTTTAGGCTAAAAACGCCTTACTATACATGGTCGTTTTTTCGCTAAAACGCCTTACTATACATGGTCGTTTTTAGGCTAAAACGCCTTACTATACATGGTCGTTTTTAGGCTAAAAACGCCTTACTATACATGGTCGTTTTTAGGCTAAAACGCCTTACTATACATGGTCGTTTTTAGGCTAAAAACGCCTTACTATACATGGTCGTTTTTAGGCTAAAACGCCTTACTATACATGGTCGTTTTTAGGCTAAAACGCCTTACTATACATGGTCGTTTTTAGGCTAAAACGCCTTACTATACATGGTCGTTTTTAGGCTAAAACGCCTTACTATACATGGTCGTTTTTAGGCTAAAACGCCTTACTATACATGGTCGTTTTTAGGCTAAAAACGCCTTACTATACATGGTCGTTTTTAGGCTAAAACGCCTTACTATACATGGTCGTTTTTAGGCTAAAAACGCCTTACTATACATGGTCGTTTTTAGGCTAAAAACGCCTTACTATACATGGTCGTTTTTAGGCTAAAAACGCCTTACTATACATGGTCGTTTTTAGGCTAAAAACGCCTTACTATACATGGTCGTTTTTAGGCTAAAACGCCTTACTATACATGGTCGTTTTTAGGCTAAAACGCCTTACTATACATGGTCGTTTTTAGGCTAAAAACGCCTTACTATACATGGTCGTTTTTAGGCTAAAAACGCCTTACTATACATGGTCGTTTTTAGGCTAAAAACGCCTTACTATACATGGTCGTTTTTAGGCTAAAAACGCCTTACTATACATGGTCGTTTTTAGGCTAAAACGCCTTACTATACATGGTCGTTTTTAGGCTAAAACGCCTTACTATACATGGTCGTTTTTAGGCTAAAACGCCTTACTATACATGGTCGTTTTTAGGCTAAAACGCCTTACTATACATGGTCGTTTTTTCGCTAAAAACGCCTTACTATACATGGTCGTTTTTAGGCTAAAAACGCCTTACTATACATGGTCGTTTTTTCGGCTAAAAACGCCTTACTATACATGGTCGTTTTTAGGCTAAAAACGCCTTACTATACATGGTCGTTTTTAGGCTAAAACGCCTTACTATACATGGTCGTTTTTAGGCTAAAACGCCTTACTATACATGGTCGTTTTTTCGCTAAAAACGCCTTACTATACATGGTCGTTTTTAGGCTAAAAACGCCTTACTATACATGGTCGTTTTTAGGCTAAAAACGCCTTACTATACATGGTCGTTTTTAGGCTAAAAACGCCTTACTATACATGGTCGTTTTTAGGCTAAAACGCCTTACTATACATGGTCGTTTTTAGGCTAAAACGCCTTACTATACATGGTCGTTTTTTTCGCTAAAAACGCCTTACTATACATGGTCGTTTTTTAGGCTAAAACGCCTTACTATACATGGTCGTTTTTAGGCTAAAACGCCTTACTATACATGGTCGTTTTTAGGCTAAAAACGCCTTACTATACATGGTCGTTTTTTCGCTAAAACGCCTTACTATACATGGTCGTTTTTAGGCTAAAAACGCCTTACTATACATGGTCGTTTTTAGGCTAAAACGCCTTACTATACATGGTCGTTTTTAGGCTAAAAACGCCTTACTATACATGGTCGTTTTTAGGCTAAAAACGCCTTACTATACATGGTCGTTTTTTCGCTAAAACGCCTTACTATACATGGTCGTTTTTAGGCTAAAAACGCCTTACTATACATGGTCGTTTTTAGGCTAAAACGCCTTACTATACATGGTCGTTTTTAGGCTAAAACGCCTTACTATACATGGTCGTTTTTAGGCTAAAACGCCTTACTATACATGGTCGTTTTTAGGCTAAAACGCCTTACTATACATGGTCGTTTTTTCGCTAAAACGCCTTACTATACATGGTCGTTTTTAGGCTAAAAACGCCTTACTATACATGGTCGTTTTTAGGCTAAAACGCCTTACTATACATGGTCGTTTTTTTAGGCTAAAAACGCCTTACTATACATGGTCGTTTTTTTAGGCTAAAAAAGCCATACTATACATGGTCGTTTTTAGGCTAAAACGCCTTACTATACATGGTCGTTTTTAGCTAAAACGCCTTACTATACATGGTCGTTTTTAGGCTAAAAACGCCTTACTATACATGGTCGTTTTTTTCGCTAAAAACGCCTTACTATACATGGTCGTTTTTAGGCTAAAAACGCCTTACTATACATGGTCGTTTTTTCGCTAAAACGCCTTACTATACATGGTCGTTTTTAGGCTAAAAACGCCTTACTATACATGGTCGTTTTTAGGCTAAAACGCCTTACTATACATGGTCGTTTTTAGGCTAAAACGCCTTACTATACATGGTCGTTTTTAGGCTAAAACGCCTTTTACATGGTCGCTAAAAACGCCTTACTATACATGGTCGTTTTTTTCGGCTAAAAACGCCTTACTATACATGGTCGTTTTTTTCGCTAAAAACGCCTTACTATACATGGTCGTTTTTTTTCGCTAAAACGCCTTACTATACATGGTCGTTTTTTTCGGCTAAAAACGCCTTACTATACATGGTCGTTTTTTTCAGGATAAAACGCCTTACTATACATGGTCGTTTTTTTCAGGATAAAACGCCTTACTATACATGGTCGTTTTTTTTGGCTAAAAACGCCTTACTATACATGGTCGTTTTTTTCGGCTAAAAACGCCTTACTATACATGGTCGTTTTTAGGCTAAAACGCCTTACTATACATGGTCGTTTTTAGGCTAAAACGCCTTACTATACATGGTCGTTTTTAGGCTAAAACGCCTTACTATACATGGTCGTTTTTAGGCTAAAACGCCTTACTATACATGGTCGTTTTTAGGCTAAAACGCCTTACTATACATGGTCGTTTTTTCGGCTAAAAACGCCTTACTATACATGGTCGTTTTTTTTCGCTAAAACGCCTTACTATACATGGTCGTTTTTTGCTAAAAACGCCTTACTATACATGGTCGTTTTTTCGCTAAAAACGCCTTACTATACATGGTCGTTTTTTCGGCTAAAAACGCCTTACTATACATGGTCGTTTTTAGGCTAAAAACGCCTTACTATACATGGTCGTTTTTTCGGCTAAAAACGCCTTACTATACATGGTCGTTTTTTTCGCGTTAAAACGCCTTACTATACATGGTCGTTTTTAGGCTAAAACGCCTTACTATACATGGTCGTTTTTAGGCTAAAACGCCTTACTATACATGGTCGTTTTTAGCTAAAAACGCCTTACTATACATGGTCGTTTTTAGGCTAAAAACGCCTTACTATACATGGTCGTTTTTAGGCTAAAAACGCCTTACTATACATGGTCGTTTTTAGGCTAAAAACGCCTTACTATACATGGTCGTTTTTTCGGCTAAAAACGCCTTACTATACATGGTCGTTTTTTAGGCTAAAAACGCCTTACTATACATGGTCGTTTTTTAGGCTAAAACGCCTTACCATACATGGTCGTTTTTTCGCTAAAACGCCTTACTATACATGGTCGTTTTTAGGCTAAAACGCCTTACTATACATGGTCGTTTTTAGGCTAAAACGCCTTACTATACATGGTCGTTTTTAGGCTAAAAACGCCTTACTATACATGGTCGTTTTTAGGCTAAAACGCCTTACTATACATGGTCGTTTTTAGGCTAAAAACGCCTTACTATACATGGTCGTTTTTAGGCTAAAACGCCTTACTATACATGGTCGTTTTTTTCGGCTAAAAACGCCTTACTATACATGGTCGTTTTTTGGCTAAAACGCCTTACTATACATGGTCGTTTTTTCGGCTAAAAACGCCTTACTATACATGGTCGTTTTTTTAGGCTAAAAACGCCTTACTATACATGGTCGTTTTTTTAGCTAAAAACGCCTTACTATACATGGTCGTTTTTTCGCTAAAACGCCTTACTATACATGGTCGTTTTTAGGCTAAAACGCCTTACTATACATGGTCGTTTTTTAGGCTAAAACGCCTTACTATACATGGTCGTTTTTTCGCTAAAACGCCTTACTATACATGGTCGTTTTTTCGCTAAAACGCCTTACTATACATGGTCGTTTTTTTCGGTAAAAACGCCTTACTATACATGGTCGTTTTTTCGCTAAAACGCCTTACTATACATGGTCGTTTTTAGGCTAAAAACGCCTTACTATACATGGTCGTTTTTAGGCTAAAAACGCCTTACTATACATGGTCGTTTTTAGGCTAAAAACGCCTTACTATACATGGTCGTTTTTAGGCTAAAAACGCCTTACTATACATGGTCGTTTTTTTCGGCTAAAAACGCCTTACTATACATGGTCGTTTTTTTTCAGCTAAAACGCCTTACTATACATGGTCGTTTTTTTAGGCTAAAACGCCTTACTATACATGGTCGTTTTTTCGCTAAAAACGCCTTACTATACATGGTCGTTTTTAGGCTAAAAACGCCTTACTATACATGGTCGTTTTTAGGCTAAAAACGCCTTACTATACATGGTCGTTTTTAGGCTAAAACGCCTTACTATACATGGTCGTTTTTAGGCTAAAACGCCTTACTATACATGGTCGTTTTTAGGCTAAAACGCCTTACTATACATGGTCGTTTTTAGGCTAAAAACGCCTTACTATACATGGTCGTTTTTTGGCTAAAAACGCCTTACTATACATGGTCGTTTTTAGGCTAAAACGCCTTACTATACATGGTCGTTTTTTCGCTAAAACGCCTTACTATACATGGTCGTTTTTAGGCTAAAACGCCTTACTATACATGGTCGTTTTTTCGCTAAAAACGCCTTACTATACATGGTCGTTTTTCGCTAAAACGCCTTACTATACATGGTCGTTTTTTCGCTAAAAACGCCTTACTATACATGGTCGTTTTTAGGCTAAAAACGCCTTACTATACATGGTCGTTTTTAGGCTAAAACGCCTTACTATACATGGTCGTTTTTAGGCTAAAAACGCCTTACTATACATGGTCGTTTTTTAGGCTAAAAACGCCTTACTATACATGGTCGTTTTTTCGCTAAAACGCCTTACTATACATGGTCGTTTTTAGGCTAAAAACGCCTTACTATACATGGTCGTTTTTTTCGCTAAAAACGCCTTACTATACATGGTCGTTTTTAGGCTAAAACGCCTTACTATACATGGTCTTTTTTTCGCTAAAAACGCCTTACTATACATGGTCGTTTTTTAGGCTAAAAACGCCTTACTATACATGGTCGTTTTTTCGCTAAAACGCCTTACTATACATGGTCGTTTTTTCGCTAAAACGCCTTACTATACATGGTCGTTTTTAGGCTAAAACGCCTTACTATACATGGTCGTTTTTTCGCTAAAACGCCTTACTATACATGGTCGTTTTTAGGCTAAAACGCCTTACTATACATGGTCGTTTTTTCGCTAAAAACGCCTTACTATACATGGTCGTTTTTAGGCTAAAAACGCCTTACTATACATGGTCGTTTTTAGCTAAAACGCCTTACTATACATGGTCGTTTTTTCGCTAAAAACGCCTTACTATACATGGTCGTTTTTTAGGCTAAAACGCCTTACTATACATGGTCGTTTTTTCGCTAAAACGCCTTACTATACATGGTCGTTTTTTCGCTAAAACGCCTTACTATACATGGTCGTTTTTTCGCTAAAAACGCCTTACTATACATGGTCGTTTTTAGGCTAAAACGCCTTACTATACATGGTCGTTTTTAGGCTAAAAACGCCTTACTATACATGGTCGTTTTTAGGCTAAAAACGCCTTACTATACATGGTCTTTTTTAGGCTAAAAACGCCTTACTATACATGGTCGTTTTTTTAGGCTAAAAACGCCTTACTATACATGGTCGTTTTTTCGCTAAAAACGCCTTACTATACATGGTCGTTTTTAGGCTAAAACGCCTTACTATACATGGTCGTTTTTTAAGGCTAAAAACGCCTTACTATACATGGTCGTTTTTTCGGCTAAAACGCCTTACTATACATGGTCGTTTTTAGGCTAAAACGCCTTACTATACATGGTCGTTTTTTCGCTAAAAACGCCTTACTATACATGGTCGTTTTTAGGCTAAAACGCCTTACTATACATGGTCGTTTTTAGGCTAAAACGCCTTACTATACATGGTCGTTTTTTCGCTAAAAACGCCTTACTATACATGGTCGTTTTTCGCTAAAAACGCCTTACTATACATGGTCGTTTTTTCGCTAAAAACGCCTTACTATACATGGTCGTTTTTAGGCTAAAACGCCTTACTATACATGGTCGTTTTTTCGCTAAAACGCCTTACTATACATGGTCGTTTTTTCGCTAAAAACGCCTTACTATACATGGTCGTTTTTCGCTAAAAACGCCTTACTATACATGGTCGTTTTTTCGCTAAAAACGCCTTACTATACATGGTCGTTTTTTCGCTAAAACGCCTTACTATACATGGTCGTTTTTAGGCTAAAAACGCCTTACTATACATGGTCGTTTTTTTCGCTAAAAACGCCTTACTATACATGGTCGTTTTTAGGCTAAAACGCCTTACTATACATGGTCGTTTTTTCGCTAAAAACGCCTTACTATACATGGTCGTTTTTTCGCTAAAAACGCCTTACTATACATGGTCGTTTTTTCGCTAAAAACGCCTTACTATACATGGTCGTTTTTTCGCTAAAAACGCCTTACTATACATGGTCGTTTTTTAGGCTAAAACGCCTTACTATACATGGTCGTTTTTTTTCGCTAAAACGCCTTACTATACATGGTCGTTTTTAGGCTAAAAACGCCTTACTATACATGGTCGTTTTTCGCTAAAAACGCCTTACTATACATGGTCGTTTTTTAGGCTAAAAACGCCTTACTATACATGGTCGTTTTTAGGCTAAAACGCCTTACTATACATGGTCGTTTTTTCGCTAAAACGCCTTACTATACATGGTCGTTTTTAGGCTAAAAACGCCTTACTATACATGGTCGTTTTTTCGCTAAAACGCTAAAATGGTCGTTTTTTTCGCTAAAACGCCTTACTATACATGGTCGTTTTTAGGCTAAAAACGCCTTACTATACATGGTCGTTTTTAGGCTAAAACGCCTTACTATACATGGTCGTTTTTTCGCTAAAAACGCCTTACTATACATGGTCGTTTTTTCGCTAAAAACGCCTTACTATACATGGTCGTTTTTTGGCTAAAAACGCCTTACTATACATGGTCGTTTTTTTCGCTAAAAACGCCTTACTATACATGGTCGTTTTTTAGGCTAAAACGCCTTACTATACATGGTCGTTTTTTAGGCTAAAAACGCCTTACTATACATGGTCGTTTTTTAGGCTAAAACGCCTTACTATACATGGTCGTTTTTTCAGCTAAAAACGCCTTACTATACATGGTCTTTTTTTCAGCTAAAAACGCCTTACTATACATGGTCGTTTTTTCGGCTAAAAACGCCTTACTATACATGGTCGTTTTTTCGGCCTAAAACGCCTTACTATACATGGTCGTTTTTTTCGGCTAAAAACGCCTTACTATACATGGTCGTTTTTTCGCTAAAAACGCCTTACTATACATGGTCGTTTTTTCGCTAAAAACGCCTTACTATACATGGTCGTTTTTTCGCTAAAAACGCCTTACTATACATGGTCGTTTTTTTCGGCTAAAAACGCCTTACTATACATGGTCGTTTTTTTCGCTAAAAACGCCTTACTATACATGGTCGTTTTTTCGGCTAAAAACGCCTTACTATACATGGTCGTTTTTTCGCTAAAAACGCCTTACTATACATGGTCGTTTTTTCGCTAAAAACGCCTTACTATACATGGTCGTTTTTTCGCTAAAACGCCTTACTATACATGGTCGTTTTTTCGCTAAAAACGCCTTACTATACATGGTCGTTTTTTCGCTAAAACGCCTTACTATACATGGTCGTTTTTTCGCTAAAAACGCCTTACTATACATGGTCGTTTTTTCGCTAAAAACGCCTTACTATACATGGTCGTTTTTTCGCTAAAAACGCCTTACTATACATGGTCGTTTTTTCGCTAAAAACGCCTTACTATACATGGTCGTTTTTTTCGCTAAAAACGCCTTACTATACATGGTCGTTTTTTCGCTAAAAACGCCTTACTATACATGGTCGTTTTTTCGCTAAAACGCCTTACTATACATGGTCGTTTTTTCGCTAAAAACGCCTTACTATACATGGTCGTTTTTTCGCTAAAAACGCCTTACTATACATGGTCGTTTTTTCGCTAAAAACGCCTTACTATACATGGTCGTTTTTTCGCTAAAACGCCTTACTATACATGGTCGTTTTTTCGCTAAAACGCCTTACTATACATGGTCGTTTTTTCGCTAAAAACGCCTTACTATACATGGTCGTTTTTTTCGCTAAAAACGCCTTACTATACATGGTCGTTTTTTCGCTAAAAACGCCTTACTATACATGGTCGTTTTTTTCGCTAAAACGCCTTACTATACATGGTCGTTTTTTCGCTAAAAACGCTTTACTATACATGGTCGTTTTTTCGCTAAAAACGCCTTACTATACATGGTCGTTTTTTCGCTAAAAACGCCTTACTATACATGGTCGTTTTTTCGCTAAAAACGCCTTACTATACATGGTCGTTTTTTCGCTAAAAACGCCTTACTATACATGGTCGTTTTTTCGCTAAAAACGCCTTACTATACATGGTCGTTTTTTCGCTAAAACGCCTTACTATACATGGTCGTTTTTTCGCTAAAAACGCCTTACTATACATGGTCGTTTTTTCGCTAAAAACGCCTTACTATACATGGTCGTTTTTTCGCTAAAAACGCCTTACTATACATGGTCGTTTTTTCGCTAAAACGCCTTACTATACATGGTCGTTTTTTCGCTAAAAACGCCTTACTATACATGGTCGTTTTTTCGCTAAAACGCCTTACTATACATGGTCGTTTTTTCGCTAAAACGCCTTACTATACATGGTCGTTTTTTCGCTAAAACGCCTTACTATACATGGTCGTTTTTTCGCTAAAAACGCCTTACTATACATGGTCGTTTTTTCGCTAAAACGCCTTACTATACATGGTCGTTTTTTCGCTAAAACGCCTTACTATACATGGTCGTTTTTTCGCTAAAAACGCCTTACTATACATGGTCGTTTTTTCGCTAAAAACGCCTTACTATACATGGTCGTTTTTTCGCTAAAAACGCCTTACTATACATGGTCGTTTTTTCGCTAAAACGCCTTACTATACATGGTCGTTTTTTCGCTAAAACGCCTTACTATACATGGTCGTTTTTTCGCTAAAAACGCCTTACTATACATGGTCGTTTTTTCGCTAAAACGCCTTACTATACATGGTCGTTTTTTCGGCTAAAACGCCTTACTATACATGGTCGTTTTTTCGCTAAAACGCCTTACTATACATGGTCGTTTTTTCGCTAAAACGCCTTACTATACATGGTCGTTTTTTCGCTAAAACGCCTTACTATACATGGTCGTTTTTTCGCTAAAACGCCTTACTATACATGGTCGTTTTTTCGCTAAAACGCTTTACTATACATGGTCGTTTTTTCGCTAAAAACGCCTTACTATACATGGTCGTTTTTTCGCTAAAACGCCTTACTATACATGGTCGTTTTTTCGCTAAAAACGCCTTACTATACATGGTCGTTTTTTCGCTAAAAACGCCTTACTATACATGGTCGTTTTTTCGCTAAAAACGCTTTACTATACATGGTCGTTTTTTCGCTAAAAACGCCTTACTATACATGGTCGTTTTTTCGCTAAAAACGCCTTACTATACATGGTCGTTTTTTCGCTAAAAACGCCTTACTATACATGGTCGTTTTTTCGCTAAAACGCCTTACTATACATGGTCGTTTTTTCGCTAAAAACGCCTTACTATACATGGTCGCTTTTTCGCTAAAAACGCCTTACTATACATGGTCGTTTTTTCGCTAAAAACGCCTTACTATACATGGTCGTTTTTTCGCTAAAAACGCCTTACTATACATGGTCGTTTTTTCGCTAAAAACGCCTTACTATACATGGTCGTTTTTTCGCTAAAAACGCCTTACTATACATGGTCGTTTTTTCGCTAAAACGCCTTACTATACATGGTCGTTTTTTCGCTAAAAACGCCTTACTATACATGGTCGTTTTTTCGCTAAAACGCCTTACTATACATGGTCGTTTTTTAGGCTAAAAACGCCTTACTATACATGGTCGTTTTTTCGCTAAAAACGCCTTACTATACATGGTCGTTTTTAGGCTAAAACGCCTTACTATACATGGTCGTTTTTTCGCTAAAAACGCCTTACTATACATGGTCGTTTTTTCGCTAAAAACGCCTTACTATACATGGTCGTTTTTTCGCTAAAAACGCCTTACTATACATGGTCGTTTTTCGCTAAAAACGCTTTACTATACATGGTCGTTTTTTCGCTAAAAACGCTTTACTATACATGGTCGTTTTTTCGCTAAAAACGCTTTACTATACATGGTCGTTTTTTCGCTAAAAACGCCTTACTATACATGGTCGTTTTTTCGCTAAAAACGCCTTACTATACATGGTCGTTTTTTCGCTAAAAACGCCTTACTATACATGGTCGTTTTTCGCTAAAAACGCTTTACTATACATGGTCGTTTTTTCGCTAAAAACGCCTTACTATACATGGTCGTTTTTTCGCTAAAAACGCCTTACTATACATGGTCGTTTTTTCGCTAAAAACGCCTTACTATACATGGTCGTTTTTTTCGCTAAAACGCTTTACTATACATGGTCGTTTTTAGGCTAAAACGCCTTACTATACATGGTCGTTTTTTCGCTAAAAACGCCTTACTATACATGGTCGTTTTTAGGCTAAAACGCCTTACTATACATGGTCGTTTTTTCGCTAAAACGCCTTACTATACATGGTCGTTTTTAGGCTAAAACGCCTTACTATACATGGTCGTTTTTTAGGCTAAAACGCCTTACTATACATGGTCGTTTTTTAGGCTAAAACGCCTTACTATACATGGTCGTTTTTTCGCTAAAAACGCCTTACTATACATGGTCGTTTTTAGGCTAAAAACGCCTTACTATACATGGTCGTTTTTTCGGCTAAAAACGCCTTACTATACATGGTCGTTTTTTAGGCTAAAAACGCCTTACTATACATGGTCGTTTTTTTGCTAAAAACGCCTTACTATACATGGTCGTTTTTAGGCTAAAAACGCCTTACTATACATGGTCGTTTTTTCGCTAAAAACGCCTTACTATACATGGTCGTTTTTTTCGGCTAAAAACGCCTTACTATACATGGTCGTTTTTTTCGTCTAAAAACGCTTTACTATACATGGTCGTTTTTCGGCTAAAAACGCCTTACTATACATGGTCGTTTTTTCGCTAAAAACGCTTTACTATACATGGTCGTTTTTAGGCTAAAACGCCTTACTATACATGGTCTTTTTTTCGGCTAAAAACGCCTTACTATACATGGTCTTTTTTTCGGCTAAAAACGCCTTACTATACATGGTCGTTTTTATCGGCTAAAAACGCCTTACTATACATGGTCATTTTTTCGCTAAAACGCCTTACTATACATGGTCGTTTTTTCGCTAAAAACGCCTTACTATACATGGTCGTTTTTTCGCTAAAACGCCTTACTATACATGGTCGTTTTTTCGCTAAAACGCTTTACTATACATGGTCATTTTTTCGCTAAAAACGCTTTACTATACATGGTCATTTTTTTCGCTAAAAACGCTTTACTATACATGGTCGTTTTTTCGCTAAAAACGCCTTACTATACATGGTCGTTTTTAGGCTAAAACGCTTTACTATACATGGTCGTTTTTTCGCTAAAAACGCCTTACTATACATGGTCGTTTTTTCGCTAAAAACGCTTTACTGTACATGGTCGCTTTTTTCGCTAAAACGCCTTACTATACATGGTCGTTTTTCGCTAAAACGCCTTACTATACATGGTCGTTTTTAGGCTAAAACGCTTTACTATACATGGTCGTTTTTTCGGCTAAAACGCCTTACTATACATGGTCGTTTTTAGGCTAAAACGCTTACTATACATGGTCGTTTTTTCGCTAAAACGCCTTACTATACATGGTCGCTTTTTCGCAAAAACGCCTTACTATACATGGTCATTTTTTCGCTAAAAACGCCTTACTATACATGGTCATTTTTTCGCTAAAAACGCCTTACTATACATGGTCGTTTTTTCGCTAAAAACGCTTTACTATACATGGTCGTTTTTTCGCTAAAAACGCCTTACTATACATGGTCGCTTTTTTCGCTAAAAACGCTTTACTATACATGGTCGCTTTTTAGGCTAAAAACGCCTTACTATACATGGTCATTTTTTCGCTAAAACGCCTTACTATACATGGTCGTTTTTTCGCTAAAAACGCTTTACTATACATGGTCGTTTTTTCGCTAAAAACGCCTTACTATACATGGTCTTTTTTCCGCTAAAAACGCCTTACTATACATGGTCATTTTTTCGCTAAAAACGCCTTACTATACATGGTCGTTTTTTAGGCTAAAACGCCTTACTATACATGGTCATTTTTTCGCTAAAACGCCTTACTATACATGGTCGTTTTTTCGCTAAAAACGCTTTACTATACATGCTCATTTTTTCGCTAAAACGCCTTACTATACATGGTCGTTTTTCGCTAAAACGCCTTACTATACATGGTCGTTTTTTCGCTAAAAACGCCTTACTATACATGGTCGCTTTTTAGGCTAAAACGCTTTACTATACATGGTCGCTTTTTCGCTAAAAACGCCTTACTATACATGGTCGTTTTTTCGCTAAAAACGCTTTACTGTACATGGTCGCTTTTTTTTCGCTAAAAACGCTTTACTATACATGGTCGTTTTTTCGCTAAAAAGCCTTACTATACATGGTCGCTTTTTTAGGCTAAAACGCTTTACTATACATGGTCGCTTTTTTAGGGTAAAAGCCTTACTATACATGGTCGTTTTTAGGCTAAAACGCTTTACTATACATGGTCGCTTTTTCGCTAAAACGCCTTACTATACATGGTCGCTTTTTCGCAAAAACGCTTTACTGTACATGGTCGCTTTTTTTCGCTAAAACGCTTTACTGTACATGGTCGCTTTTTTTCGCTAAAAACGCTTTACTATACATGGTCATTTTTTCGCTAAAAACACCTTACTATACATGCTCATTTTTTCGCTAAAAACGCTTACTATACACGGTCGCTTTTTTCGCTAAAAACGCTTTACTGTACATGGTCGTTTTTCGCTAAAACGCCTTACTATACACGGTCGCTTTTTCGCTAAAAACGCTTTACTGTACATGGTCGTTTTTTCGCTAAAACGCCTTACTATACATGGTCGTTTTTTCGCTAAAAACGCTTTACTGTACATGGTCGCTTTTTTTTCGCTAAAAACGCCTTACTATACATGGTCGCTTTTTCGCTAAAAACGCTTTACTGTACATGGTCGGTTTTTTCGCTAAAACGCCTTACTATACATGGTCGCTTTTTTTCGCTAAAACGCCTTACTGTACATGGTCGTTTTTTTCGGCTAAAAACGCCTTACTATACATGGTCGTTTTTTTCGGGTAAAAATGCCTTACCCTAGATTCGAACCCTGCATCTTCCCACCATTTAAACCGATGCCCTAACCACTGGACCATGGTGGCACTGCTATATTGAGCTCATAAGAATCAACCCAAAAAGGCCTTTACATACCTGGTCGTTATGCAAACTCAGCAGATGATGTCCGAAACCTGGATTCAAACCCTGCAACTCTGCGCTGGTAAGTGGACACAGTAACCAGTCAACCAGAGTGGCGCTGCTTTTATGAGCTCGTAAGTAACAACCCAAAAAGGTTTTCATATCCATGGATGTACAAAAAACGCATCGCTATACAAGGTCGTTTTTGTTTTTTAGATTAAAACGCCTGACTATACATGTTCGGTTTTTTTTCGGCTAAAAACGCCTTACAATACATGGTCGTTTTTTTTGGCAAAAAACGCCTTACTATACATGGTTGTTTTTTTCAGCTAAAAATCAGAATCAGAATCATCTTTATTGGCCAAGTATGTAGAACACACAAGGAATTTGTCTCCGGTATAACACGCTGCATTTGTATCATCATAAACAAGGACATGACAAATAAGTATGGAAGGACATTTCGTAATGTAAGTGCGGTGGTACCACCCAGTGACAACTGTGAGACAATGTGCAAAGTATCAAGCAGAGCTAAAGTGATCAGTGGTAGAATACAATACTATGACAGTGGTACAGTTGGTGCAGAAAATCATTAAACCATTTTAAAGTGACCAGTTGCAGTATTTGTTGTACAAGGAGTGTGCAATTGTGCAGATGTCCTTGAGCACTTTAAAGTGTCTGGTGCGGTGGAGTATACGTCAGTGACGTTTAGGGAGTTAATGGCTAGAGGAAAGAAGCTGTTTTAGTGTCTGCTGGATTTGGTGCGCATGGATCTGTAGCGCCTGCCTGAGGGGAGTAGCTGGAAAAGGTGGTGGGCAGGATGCGGGGGATCCAGGAGGATTTTCCGTGCCCTTGTCTTGATTCTTGCAGTGTGCAAGTCCTCAAGAGTGGGTAGGGCGGTGCCAATAATTTTTCCGCCGTCCTAACTGTCCGTTCAAGTCGGATTTTGTCCTTTTTTGTGGCGGCCCCAAACCAAACCGTGATGGAAGAACACAGGATTGATTTGATGACTGCCGTGTAGAACTGACGTAGCACCTCCTGTGGCAAGCCATGCTTCCTCAGCAGCCTCAGGAAGTACATCCTCTGCTGGGCCCGTTTCAGGATGGAGTTGGTGTTGACCTCCCACTTCATGTCCTGGGAGACTGTGATTCCCAGAAAAAATGCCTTACTATACACGGTCGTTTTATTCGGCTAAAAACGCCTTACTATACGTGCTCGTTTTTTTCGGGCTAAAAACGCCTGACTATACATGGTCGTTTTTTTCAGCTAAAACGCCTTAGTATACATGGTCGTTCGTTGGAGCTAAAAACGCCTTACTATATATACGTGGTTGTCTTTTTGGGCTGTAAAAAATGGCTTCCTATATTATTTAAGTGTAGTATATTTACACTTGAGTACACACAGGAAGCAGTTGCCACTTTCACTTCCTGGATGCATATCAAACACAAAAACGGTCTCCTGTGGAGAACGTGGTTTGAAAGCGCCGCAGAATTTTGAAAAGTACATGAAATGATAAACAGCCTTCCTGTTTTTTAAAATATATTTTGATAATGTCATTAACAAAAAGACGGAAGGTCCTCACTCCACAGTTTCCTGCAGAGCAAAAAAAAAAAAAAGCCAAGTCAGCAAATTATGTCAGCCACTTGGGTTTTATAACATTTTATCATGACGGTAATTTTTAACACTTCTCAAAATTGGGTCAGCGTTTTAGTTAAGCCTTCCCATCATGCCTTGCAGGCATTCACGAGTTTCCAGAGGACATCTTCAATAAGGAGCAGCGGAAGAATGGAGCAGTCTTACTGCACGTTCTCTGTGTGAGTATTCCAAAATCCGACAAGGGATCCGTGTGTCTTGGTTCTTCCGATTAAAGCGCTTGGGTGTCTTTTCAGGCCATCTATATGTTCTATGCTCTGGCCATCATCTGCGATGACTACTTTGTTCCTTCGCTTGAAAAAATATCGGAGGTAAGAGAGCCTGGAATGCTTTTTCATCATACTTACAAATGTTCTAACAGTGTTGCCACCCCTCCCCCGCCCTCCCACCCGTCCCCCCACCCGCTCAGAATCTCCAGCTGAGTGAGGATGTTGCCGGGGCAACGTTCATGGCAGCAGGAAGCTCTGCTCCGGAGCTCTTCACATCGCTCATTGGTGAATTGTTTTCAAATCATTTTTTTCTTGTTTTGCAATACATCTCCCTTTCTGGACTGTCCTCATTTGCGCTCAAATTCATTTTTGCTATTCACAGTCCAATTAATGTATTTTCTCCATATTTCAAGTGACATTTTTGTCATACATCTAGTTATGAAATGTGCGCCCCACCACCCCCATCCATTAGGTGGCACAGCTGAGCAATTTGTTCTTTTCAGGTGTCTTCATCACTAAAGGGGACGTTGGCGTGGGCACCATCGTGGGCTCGGCCGTCTTCAACATCCTGGTCATCATCGGCCTGAGCGGCATCTTTGCGGGCCAGGTCCAAACGACGTTGCGATTGAAATGGTCGTCCTCTTGTCACGCCATGCGCCATCATGACGTTGCTGTGTCTCCCCACAGACGGTGAAGCTGACGTGGTGGTCTTTGTTTCGAGACTCCTCCTTCTACATCCTGTCTGTGCTGGCGCTCATCGGGGTGAGTGGCACGCATCCCACATCTTGAGTGTTTTTGCTTCTGGGAAATGGGAAATGCAAATGGATATATTATTCAGAACAAAGTTTGGCCCCCCCATTATTATCTGGCGTCAACTCCCACAGATATAATAGAAACAAGCTCCTCACGGTTTGCTGCTATGTTGTTAGTGCAAGCAGCACATGCAAGCAAAGATGCACTTTAAATTACGTGGACTGCTTTAAAAATAAATAAATAAAGTAATCTGCGCAATCAACTCCACTCAATCAATATAATGTGCAGATCGACAGGCCCCACTACGTCGACCTACTTGTCTTTCTGATTGTAATCACCCATGTCCTCTCTTCAAGGTCATTTACGACGCTGTGGTCGTCTGGTGAGTCCAGCCTCATATTGATAATTTTTTGTTGTTGCAAGATGCTCTTGAGTGACATGCACCATTGCCCTTGCTTACAATCGAATGAGCTGTCACTTGCGAGGACCGACGTGTGAGTTGGGCCGACGTGCCGTTAAACAAACGTGTTGTCTTCGTGATTGGAACCCATCAAGACAAAACAGCCAGCAAATCTTCACATTCTATTCTGTCTGGCGGAGGTGCGATGCGGTTTAATGAAACCACTGATTTATCCCTCAACTTAATGGAATGGCGGGTGATGTACAACGGTGACTTTTCGCTGAATGCCAACGTTGCCGCCAAGGTGGTCCCGCCGTGTGTCATCGGAGCCCAAATGTAGTTCACCGAGTGCAGTCGACTGGAGGAGCACGCTCAGAATAGAAACAGCTTGTTTAGCGCTGGCAGCTAATTTGTTGAATTTGGTTGACGCCGTTACAGAGCAATTTTATAAAAATGTTTACGACGGTCGTTAGTTGTGGTGGTGTTTGGAGAGACATTTCTATTACGCGCCGCACACACGGTGAAATAAGATTTTTAGTGTGTGTGCTTTGCAGGTGGGAGTCTTTGCTCCTCATGACCATGTACGTGATCTACATCATCATTATGAAGTAAGAGGCCACGCCCCCTCCCCCCTCATCCAGCTAAAGTGTGACCACATTCTCGTCGTTAAATGATGCGTCATATTTGTGCTTTGTTGGCAGGTTCAACACGCACCTTCGGACATTTGTGACGCGACAGTTCCGCCAAGCCGGGCCGTGTTGCATCACATCAGAGGACAACGGAGAGGACAAAATGGGAGACGAGGCCTCAGCCAGCCACACCGCAATGGCCCTCCTGAACAAAGGTTTGGAAAATGGACACGCTTTAAGTGTGCTCGTAGCAAAATACTTTGTCGATATCAATGTGATTTCATAAACCTTGAAGGGAAAGTTTGAGAATGCACCTTAGGGGAGAAGGGGGGGGGGCCCTTCTGAACCCCCGCAGGCCAACAGAAGCGAAGGTTTTCGTCTTGCTGACTGATTTCTGTCCGTGTGACTTTAGCTCAAGTGCAGAATCAGGAGGGCGGCGCCGTCGTCATGGTGGATGAGCTTCTCATCCTCAGCCCTCACAAGCTGTCCTTCTCCGACGCCGGCCTGCGCATCATGATCACGCCGCACTTCTCGCCTCGCACCAGACTCTCCATGGCTGGCCGTGTGCTCATCAGCGAGGTAACACACACAAATACATTAGAATTTAGTACAGCCGTCATTTGTCTTTAGTTTTTTTTTTTTCCTCACCTTTGACTTGGAAGAGCAAACTTGTGATCAAGGCTCTTCTCTCTCCTCCCAGAGGCAGAGACTCATCCGGAGTTCTAAGAGCCCGCGGGGCAGCGCGGCCGAGTACCGAGGGGGCTCCGCTACCAACAGCCTGAAGCGGGCGGGCTCCTGCAGTTTGGAGAACGGGGGCGGCGTAGGACACGCGGAGTCCGGAGACAAGCCGGCGGCGGCGGATGACGACGACGACGGCGGCGCTTTCCACCCCTTGCGCATCCCAGGTGAGGAAGCCGAACAGGAAGTGTGAGCGGCTTAGCGTGGCTTCAAGTGACACGTTGCGCGCCTGTGCATCAGCCGGCTGCTGGGCCAGGGTCAAGTGGGTCATCACGTGGCCTCTGGGCCTCCTGCTCTACTGCACGGTGCCCAACTGCGTCGTCCCGCGCTGGCATCGCTGGTTCATGGTCACCTTCGTGGCCTCCACGCTGTGGATCGCCGTCTTCTCCTACCTCATGGTGTGGATGGTAAGTACCGGGAAACTGCTCGTCCCGTGACCTGATTTCTCCACCGCGACCGACAGCATCTTGCGACGTGGCCGTGCTCGCCTGTCCGTCAGGTCACCATTGTGAGCGTCACCTTAGACATCCCAGACTACATCATGGGCATCACCTTCTTGGCAGCGGGGACCAGCGTGCCCGACTGCATGGCGAGCCTCATCGTTGCCCGACAAGGTGGGTGGGCACAGCCGGTCCTCAAAGGCCGCATTCGAGTTCGGACATACGGGACGAGTCATTGGCATGCAAAGTGTCCGTTTTTGGACTCTCACGTGTGGTCCGTTTCCAGGCATGGGCGACATGGCCGTGTCCAACTCCATTGGCAGCAACATCTTTGACATCTTGCTGGGTTTGGGCTTCCCGTGGGCTCTCCGCACGCTGGTGGTGGACCACGGCTCATTTGTAGGGTCGCCTTCGCGCTTCTTCTTTTGTCGTCGCGGAGCCGGCACACACGCTTGACGTATCGTTTTGTTTGTCCCCGCCCCCCCGCCCGCAGGTGCCCATCAATAACAAAGGCCTGGTGTATTCTGTCGTCCTGCTGCTGGCGTCTGTGTTCCTCACTGTGAGTCAACGCGCTTCACTTTCGCCCACACTTGCCTTTCAAATCACACAAGCGGGGGCAAAACTCACCGCGTTGTTCTCGCAGGTGACGAGCGTTCATCTGAACGGCTGGCGGCTGGATCGGCGCCTCGGCCTGGGCCTGTTGTTCCTCTATGCCATCTTCCTGCTCTGCTCCATCCTCTTTGGGCACATGTGAAGTCAAGCGACACTGCGAGGGCGCCCACCTCATTTTTTTTTTTTTTTTTTTTTGCTCAAGTCAAAATTAGAGTTGCTTCCCTAATACAATAAGTCTTTTTTTGAACAGCAGCACTTTTCATGAACTGATTTTCTAGTGTTTGAAATCACTGCCGCCAGTTTTTTTTCTTGTTCTTCACCCAGGCTAAAAATTCAACAGTATTTATTGTCTATATTTGAGTGTAATATTTACGTAAGGTCGCGGCAATCTATGAGGCTCGAATATCCTACTTTGAGGGACAACCTGAACGTGTCAGGAGTTGGAATGCACATTTTTAGCCTCTCAACTAGTATTGGTACGGTCAAATTATGTCCGGAGTTTGTTTAGAGGTGTTAGGATTAAATATTCAATGTGTATTTAATGAGTGTCATCAACTTTAGTTTGATTTTGCCACACTGAGGTATAAACATTCGAATCGCAATGAATTCACTTTGGTGGAATATTTGAATTGCTCAGCACAAACTTTCAGCGGTACTTCGTGCATAAATGAGATGCAATCTGATGCTCTCTATTGTTGCTCCTTTTTCAAATCATACAATCAAAGCAATCTGTTATTTTTCTATGAGGTGAATAACCAGCCACATTTTTGGGACAACCCGATATTAAGTCTTAAATGTTCCACTAAAGTGATTTGATTTCCTCGTTTTGTGGCATTCTTGATATTGAAATTAGAGCGTGAGCCTAATAAATGCATCTGTTTCGGTGTGTAGAATATTTTAGCTATATTTTTGATGAAAACCCGAGACAGAAATCAAATGGAAACCGAAGACTGAATGTTTTGTTTAACGGCAGTTCTGTGGCAGTGTTAATTTTCTTCAAATGTGATGGGAAATTTTTTTGTTTTTTTTAAACTAGGGATTGATAGACTGTTATATCCTGAGTGCAATAAAATAGTACGACACTAGTTCTGCTTGTACCTGATTTGACAGGTAGTGTACTATATAATAGTTCATTGCGAATGTCTCGAGAGGGAGCTGTACTACATCATAATGCTTAGTGCATATATATATATATATATATATATAATATACTGTATACAGGGTGTCTCCAAAAAATGTACTCACTCTTAGAATGACGAGAAAACCTTTATTTATGAACATAGAGTGAAGTGAAATAGCATCGAATACATGAGACAAATGTAATTGAAGAATCATGTTCGCAAATGTTCAAAGTAATGACCATTATTGTCCAGACAACGCTGATAACGCGCACCAAGGGATTCACAAACGTCGCGAAACATGTCATTAGGAATATCACGACATTGTCTTTCAATTTCCAATTTCAATGCATCAATTGTCCTTGGTTTGTTGCCATAAGCGTAGTCTTTTAAGTATCCCCACAAAAAAAAGTCCATGGGTGTTAGGTCTGGGGAACACGCAGGGTATTCAGTGGGGCCCCTTTGTCCAATCCATGTGTCAGGTAACACTGCATCGAGGTAAGCTCGTATATCGCGATGGTAGTGGGGAGGTGCTCCATCTTGCTGAAAGTAAATCTCGCCGTCATCACCAAACATCTCTGTAATTTGTGGACCAACAAATTCCTGAAGCAAGTTGAGGTAGCTCTCACCATGTTCATAAATAAAGGCTTTCTCGTCATTCTAAGAGTGAGTACATTTTTTGAGACACCCTGTGTGTGTGTGTGTGTGTGTGTGTGTGTGTGTGTGTGTATATATATATATATATATATATATATATATATATATATATATATATATTTTTTTTTTTTTTTTCCCTACAGTGAAAAGTACAATGGGACATTCCATCAGTCAGCCTACGGGAAGTCGCCTACAGTGATTTTTACCATGTTTTACCATGAACCGCGCTCCCGTGTTGTCTACCAAAATCCAAAGCGCCGATAGTGCTTCTCCGTTGGTGCACGGTGGCCTTTGTTTCACACTTTTGAGGGAAACGGCACTTGATGCTTTTGAGGGCACATCATTGCTGAGCCCGTGTCCAAATCCAAGAAAATGTTCCGTGGTTGTCACACAAGCAAGGAAAACTGACTCATTCAAGCGTCCTATCGCAGCAAATGATGACTAGAAAACAATCGAGATGAGTTGGAAGGGAGACTAAACGTAGAACTGCTACAACACAGCAAGGAAGACCTTAACATTGGCATTTGGTGGGAGCAATTATGTGCCTGTGTGGTAGTAAAAGGCCCCAAAGAGCTGTTGGGAATGACAAGGGAGGGGGCGGGGGGCCTATTTTTGCATTCTACCCTCAAAAATGGATAGAAACTGATACATACATAACCCAACAGAGCATTTCGGCCAGCAAGCCGTGCAAATAGAACCTCAGAGGAACTGTTATTTGAAACAAAGACGAAAAACATAGCATGTAGGATTTGTTCAATTGCTGCAAAATCTTTTCAAACGATGCAGCGCCTTACTACAAGTCACAACCAACAAGAAAAACGGTCATACTTCAAAAAATTGAATTACATATTTATACTTACAATTCTTTTGAATATGACAGTAATCTTAAATATTAACCAAACACGATCGTTATTGTCCATCGATAACCTCGTGCTTCTCTTTAAACAATTTGTCAGTGACTCAAAACTTTTGAATATCAGTGCATTTTATCAGAACCGGTAATAAACATGCTTTGCCATTTATGTCCAATCAAATGAAATTTTAAAAAAGGACTCCCACAAGGAGCGCATTTGCTTTTGAGCAATGCTTCACTTGAGACGTGACCCCCTCCCTGCCATCTTGAAGCCTTTGGAACCCTTTGAACGAGCTTGTCAGGAAATCTAATTTCAGCCTGTGTGCTACGGTGTGAAAGGTCTCAGAAATCTAAAAGAACACAAATTGGCATCCACTAAAGTGTACTGAAATCAACTTTAGAAAGATAGAAATTGTTAAAAAAATAATAATAATTTTAAAGTTTCACTTTGCACGGCCCGCTGCACAATTCCGCCGATCTCACGGGAAGAAAAAAAAATGGAGAGTGTAACAGTCACGTATGAAGAGATGAGGCCAGCGTGGTAGCACGTACTTCCCTTTGGACTAATCACAGCCTCCCTCTGGACACACTTGCACGACGCCGGCGCGGCCGAAGTATGTGCAGAAGGAGCGGCCATCACGAGGGCGGGGCGTCCTGCTTCTGGTAGATGGATGCTTTGTCTTTCAGGAGGTCCACGCACAGATGACAACTCCAGCTCCCTGATCACACGCACACGCGAGTCAGTTGACAACCTCATTTGGTCATCTGGCCATGTCCAAATGTACCTTTTATATCATATGTCACTCGAACTTGTCATTTTTTTGGACTATAACAGAACGGCAAAAAAAAAAAAAACAACTTGCTTTCAATGCTAAAGTTAAGAAAGTTAAGTGGTGATCAAAGTTTTTTTTTTTTTTTTTTTTAAATCTGCAGACTTACCCTCCGGGGGTTCTGCCATGGGTGGCTTGAGACAGTACATGTGGTAACCTCGATCGCAGTCGTCACAGAAGAGCAGCTGGTCCTTGAAGAGAAATCCAGCAAAATCTTTTTCAAAGTATTCGGCACACCCGCTGTGATGGATGTCGCGTGAACTCACGTCGTTCTCGGAGGTGCCGCACATGTTACAGCACTTGCACTCGATGCACTGCCAGCGATACGTCTTGACGGCGGCCATCATGATGGGGGTGAACTGCAGGCAGGACGGGTGGCCTGAACCCCCCCCCCCCACAGACACACACACGTCCGTTAGCGCGTTTGCCCGAGCGGGCGAAGGCGGCGGCGAGCGCACGGCGACCCACCCGAGCGTCCGCAGTCGGAGCAGGACACCAGCTCTTCTGACTGGCCCGTCTTGTGGTTGGTTTTGGAGTCTCCCAAGCAGAAGTCGCAGTACTTGTTAGGCAAGGCCAGCCCATCTGGGCCTCTCTTCGGGGCTGACGGGAGACAAAAGGAGAAGCTCAAGCGCCGCGCTGCCACCCGAGACGTTCCGCCGAGCCAAACGAGCGTGGGTCCCTTACTTTTGGGCGCCTCCGGCAGCGGTGTCTGCGGCTCACTGATCTCCATCTCCTCCTTCTCTTCCCCCTCCTCGTCGGCCAGGTGCGAGTGGGTGTAGTGGTAGCTCAGGCCAGGACGGTTCTTGTAGCGTTTGCCGCAGACTGATGCCGACACCGGAAATGACAGCAACATGTGTGACCCACCAACAAAGGCTGGTTTTGTCGCTTTTGCAACAACCGACCAATTACGTCGTCCTACAACAAGTGATTCACTCGGATGCATTTTTTTCTGGCTGTGGGCTACAATATGAGCAACCACAGGCGATTAAATATTGTTAGACACACACAAATGAGTTAATGTACGCTTCCACGCACGTTCCAGCCATGCCAATCCAATGCCACTAGTGTCAGAATTTAAAAGGTGACGAGTTTTACTTCAATTATACGGCCCGTCTTTTCTTTACACGTAGAAATCCATCCAATGCAATTCGCGTTTGACTCTGAAGGTTCCATTGGATTATTTACTTGAATGGTCGACGGGAGATAACAATGCAACTGGACAATCTTTACCGTCTGCTGCAATACAAGACGGCTTCGGTTTGGTTGCACCAAGCCATGAAAATGAGTCATCTTCAAATTGCTTTGAACCTGATTTCCAAAATGCATATTTTCCGAATATTCACACAGTGTTTTGTTAATACAGCGTGCACGTGGCAAAAGGAAGCTGTGGTGTGTATCTGGCAAACATGTTGCAAATGTTATACCGACTGGGTGAGTTTTGACACAAATGACTTAAAAGTTGTCTGAAATTGTACCAATAGATGGTTTCCCTCAAAATCTCAAGTGAAAGGATTAAAAAAAAACAAAATACATGAATTTACAATCAATTACAAACAACAAATCCATATTAGTTGGTAGGTTAACCATCACTCAAAGACGAGGATGAAAGAGAACCTCATCTTGCAAGGTTGGGGGAAAAAAACCCCAGCAAACTGGTGCACAGTGAGAATTGAAGTGACAAGGGATGAAGCGCACGCCCGCAAAAAAGGAAATGAAATCAGGTGCTTCCGTCTACATGGGTCACGAGCAGACTGAAGCACAGCGTGCATAGCGTGTGAAGGCGTCTAATCAGCTGTTGCTCCAAATTCGGTTGCGAGCCACAAAAAAAAAAACACCAACCCGTCAGTGAGACTCAACAGTGACATGCAGACGACGTAGGGAAGGAAAGCGGATGTACCTTTTTCAGAAAGTTTGGAAATATGCTTTTGTTTGATAGCGTCTGAAAGAGAGGGGGAGGAGACAAGAAAGACACAGAGAGACACTCAGAAGAATGCCACCCCCCTCGGGTCGAAAAACGACACACATTAAGGCGTAGATGACGTCGACGGCGGCTTGGCTAGCTGACGGGATCACAGGGGAGCGGAAACAAGATGGCGGCCAAGGCGCAGCCGCAGACGGTTGGGGTCACTCACTGTCGCACACATACGGCTTGTCGCGCTCCTCCAAGGCTGCCGAGTCCAGCTTCTTCCTGCTGCTGCCGCCGCTGCCCACCCCACGACCCTGAACACACGCGCGCGCATGCAATCTTGAAACTATGACTTTTCCTGAAAACCAGATGCTCAAGTGTGTTCTTGTCTCGTGCTCTTGTTCACCTTCCCCTTGCCTTTGCCTCTTCTCTTGGGCGTATCTTCCTCGTAGTCGTCGTCGTCCAGGTCATCGAGAAAGTCGTCAGGTTCCAAGATTTTCTACCATGTCGTGGAGACAAGCGGAGGATGGGGCGTGAGTGCTTCATTTTTGATTGACTTATAAACGACTAAGATCATTTGGTTGTACAAGTGTAGGCACCCTTTTGTGCTATATTATTTGGACACACTGAATTAAAAAAAAAAAAAAGAAAAGCTTTGTTTTCCAATTGAATCCTCAAAATACGCTGTAATCTACAGTGAAATTTACTTTGACACACTTTCTAAACACACATAATTCATTTCAACGACCGCGAGAGGTGAACTATACAATTTGGCGACTGCCCTTGAGCACAAAGGTTTGCGCAAACTCTTAGTTTGCCGTGTGCAGATGTGTGTTGAAGAACCTTTCTGATGCGTGCGGCGGAGTTCAGGCCTACGGCGTAGTCGCCGGGGTTGGAGTCTTCCTCGGACGCTCGGGGATCGGCGGGTGCGCGTTTCTCCAGGGAGTCGCCCTTCAGCAAGGCCTCCAGGCTGCTGCCATCGGATGACAAGAGCGCATCCTTCTTCAGTCCGACATCCAGCTCTGTGCAGACAAACGCCAAAGCGCGTCTCCATCAATCCGTTTGAGTGTCCAAGAGAGCACCCCCCCTGCCCCCCCCTCAAGAGCATACCACCCCAAAATACCTGACTTTGCTGAAGGGAAGACTAGCCGAGGGTCCTCGGGAGGATGAGATCTTCGCTTTTTGCGCCACCTCCTGGAAGGGTAAGTGTAGAGCTGGCCCGGAGCCCTGCCTGAGGAACAGATGAGACGCCAGCTGGTATGCTTCTCAACATTTGCTTAGAACGGAATGAAGAATGCGACAGTTTCGTTAATTGACGACACAAAACAACACCGGAATGCTTCCTGTCCTGGCAGGCAAATGAATGCACACGCTGCACATACACGTCTTTCTAATTTGATATGGTAAGAGGCAGAGCAATGTTGATTCCTACCAGGCCCCCTGTGCCTTTTCTCCATCCAAATGTAGCAGTTGCTCTGAGCCACGCCCGTCTGGGAGTCCAGGAAGGGCATGCGCACGCTCCTCTCCGCGCACAGACGAGCATTGTAGTTATGGCATTGCTCCATGGCATCTCTGTAGTACTGCTCGCCCAACCTGCTGACACACCAAAAAAAAAAAAACAAAAAGCAACATTATTGAGATGGCATCCTCGCTATTGTGAGGCTTTGTTTATTACCCATTATCTCCTGACAGTGGGTTCGCCTGACTTCCTGCTTTCAAGAGAGACGGATGCACTTACTACTTGTTGTGATAAATACTCAAAGACAAGTTCGGTGCATTGGAATTTCTTTTGGATACAACATGACCTACAAACGTCATAACAACCAGGGAGAAAGAATTCAATACATTTTCCTGATGAAGCTTCAGGGGCCTCTTCATGGAATTCCTTAGTTACTTTTTTTTCCTATCATCCATTTTCCTCTCAGTTTTTAAGTACGTATATGACAAACGACTTTAGCTGGAAATCTAGTGTGCGTTACATTGAGCAGATCGCTGTCACCAGCTAATGAGTTAACATCCACCTCTGCAAATAGCAATGTGGCCCTTAGTTTTTCAGCAAATAGCTGGAATAGGAAAACGTGTATAGGTGAATTAATGAATAGCGAATCGTTAAGAGGTGGGGATCGCTCAGTTGAAAGTTGATCACTCTTGTTAGTTTTCACATTTGGAGGAAAGTTTAGGTGACGCTTCGGGATTTCTGAGTCCAAGGACAGCTTGGTATTACGACGGCATCTGAAGCCCCCCCAAGCACCTGCCGTAAAACTTCAACTCCGAGCAGAACTGACTGACGACGCGGAAAATGGAGTCGTCTATCACATTGACAACTGTAGTTCAGAACGAACAACTGGCGCACTAAGAAGTTACTTTGAATGGGTATGATAATGAGGCTCATTCAATACCATTTGGAACTTGTCGTCAAACGACAACTTTGGATAACTTGAGCCCATTAGCGTGACAGACACCTGGCTTGTGTGGTTCCAACCGACGCGAGCTAGCTGTCAAAATAGCATTGCAAGATTCAAACTAACCACACAGAAACAAACCATTGTGCTCACACGATCACATATATTTGCCGTATCACAGTGACTCGACACATTCAATGCGTCAAATTCGAGCTTGCTAACTTTCATTGTAGGACATGGTCGACCAACAGAGCACTCGACGACGCTCCGACTGCGTTTGGTAACCTTCAACCGTCCAGTGGGAATGTCGTTCAAGCAACCAAGCGACGCGACTGGGAGATTAATAATGAAATGGTCGTCGTGGGTTCGCCGCAACTTTTGTCATCTAAAAGCGAAAAAAGGGTGTAGGAAAGTGGAACACTTACAGTTTGACAACATTCTCGACAACAGCTGCCATCTTGCTTGAGGATGCGGCCAAGGGGCTGCTGGGAAATGTAGCATAGGGTCACCACTTAGCACCGCTTAGTGGTCATCTTTGGTCATTGCAAGGAGCATTTCGTCATACTGACAGGAAGTGAACCCCTCGTTTCTCGCGGTGACACGTTCCAGACACGGCCGTAATGGTTGAAAAACCGCGATATTTAGAGCACCCTTCCTACATGCTTTAAAAAAATCGAAAAGTCTTAAAACATTGTTAAATACTGCAGTGTGAGGCTTCTGTCAACCCAGCTGTAATTCAGCAGGACAACAACAGGGCCGTTGCTTTGATGACGTAGGCTATGATTGTGATGATGTGATTCTAGAATGTTTTTAGTCTATTTTGAAGGTTAGCCAATGGGGGGTGGGGGGGTATGGCTTCTTTAGATGAGTTAACTACAGTATGATTAGATTTTATGCAACAAAAAAATGTTTCATTAGTTTTTTACAAACGTGAGACAAGGGACTGTGCTCCATTCATTGTTCGGTAAAATGTGTCATTTCTGGGCATCATTCTGCACCAGCATGGGTATGTTGCCATTCAACATGAGATATAAAACAAAACAGCACGACACACCACAAAACAAACATATCAATACTAAAATAATGCACGTGTCTCAGTTTACTCATATATTTACTTAGCAGGAAATTTAGGTCTGTTGTGATGAACATGAAGCTATTATTTTGGTGTGTGGCCACATGTGGATACCACATGTGGTACTTGGATTGTTAAACTTGGCTGCACAGTAATTTAGAAAAATACACAAGTTCATAATTTACTCCCCAAAAAGCAGCACATTTTTGATTAAACCAGATTTTATTATTCCTAATATTGTAGCTGTAGATACAGAAGTCAACAAACATTTCTGGAATTGTAATGAAAATGTTCCACGGCACACTGACACCATGTGGAAGAGTCTGCGATTACAGACATGTACCTGAAAAATGGACAGCATTTATACTTTTTTTGGGGGTTTTTTTTGCAACGCATTAGTAACAGGAGTAGTAATAGTAACAACAGTAGCAATAATGATCATAATAGCAATTAATAATAGTGTTATTAACAACTACAGAGGAAGAAAACGGACATTGTCAAAAGCAAAGTGAAAATGTAAAGTTTCATCCAATGCCGCAAGACAAAACCACTGGATGAAAAAAATGACCAGTTTCCAACAAGACTGCAAATACCCTGCCTCTTTTTACAAAAAAGAAATCACCCCCATTCAGTGCATTTCACCCCCATTTCTATAAAACAGTTCACACATCAAATCATTCAGAACTTTTATGTTCGTGAGTGTTCTGGCAGCCAACCAACTTTTCGTTCTTGTCAAAAGGTTCTCTGAGGAGAATTGCACACACTTCAAGCACGCAGTGCAATTTTTGTGAGAGAGCACTTATGTTTGTTTGAATTTTCATTTTTTATTTATTTTTTGCTTCCATGACCAATTTGGGCCAACTGAAATGGATTAATTTACATTCAAAATGAGATGTCGTACAAAACTCTTGCCTGACCTTTCACCTTAGGACTCATTTGGAATCATTGTGCTCAACGTAACAGTGCCAATGGTCACTTGTTTATGCATTGTTAATCTTTGTAACTTGGCTTCCTCAGACTGTGGACCAAAGTGGATGCTTGGTCACCCTGTACTCGGATTGGAGCGATGGTCGGACTGGTTCCACATTCATTTGGAACTACAAAATAAGGCCAAGTGTAACAGTTCAAACCAGCGCAACCATAATGTAGGTTTACATCTCCCTCTGTCTGTGTCATTGTGATCAGCATGTAACGGATTACTACAAAGTATCCGGATGACCTGTAACAAAACCCAAACCTCACAGTTTAGTATTGTTATCAAGTTACCTCTTAGTGAATTTTGGCAGTCAGAAAAGGCAAATTGACACGTGGATGAAAGTGACAATTATCAATATGTATTTCGAGACAACTGCTCTATTATACCGTTGAACACGTACAGTAGTTGGAAGATTCTATGAGAATGTTTTTTCATAGACTTGGCTACCTTATTTCTAGTGATTGGAGACGCCAATTACGCATCACATTGTTCTCCCACGCTGATAATGAAACAATCACGTTCTCGTCGTACATCCACATAGATGGGTTGATGGTGGTACACAAAAGATAAACCTACAGTATAATCATGCCACAAAGCACAAATATCATTTGAGAGGATTCAAAACATGTCCCTATTTGACAAGACCTAGATGCCTTGATGTTTGAGCGCACCATTGGGCCTATTGTACCTACATATAGAGTCCATAGCCCAGTTTGATCATATTGGATTTTTTTTTTAAATCTCTGTACTGTGAAAGCTTATATCGGGAAAGTATTTGAATGGAGGGTAGGTAGGTTTGAGTACAGGGGTGAGGGGTATCTTTTCAAGTAAGGCGGCACTCCGGCAGCGCGTGTATTCTGCTTCCCTACATCAAAGCCACACCAGCTGTGATTGGACATGTGCTGCCATCCATCCACGTCTGCCACACCAAATGTGCTTCGGCCCCCAAATGCCAGAGTGATGATTGAAACAAAAAAGAAAAAGAAAATTCCTTGGTCATGTCAGTTTTTAAAAAAGCGTAGAGGTAAAGAAAAAGCATTTATCAGCAGAAAAGAATTCCAGTAATATTTTGTATCCGTGTTTCATTTGCATCTCCATTTGAGTACCAAAAAGTAGCATCCGTCAGGCCGTTGTCTGATGAGGAGTAATATTGACGTGCAAAATCCACATCACCACAGCTCACGCACACGCACACACGCACTAGAAAAACTAATTTTCTCTGCTTTGTACAGACAAAAAAAAAATGAACTCACAAATCAAGCAGAAAAGATCACTGCAATGATAAATTCTGGCAAATTTAGCAATACAAAAAAAGCTTATTTCATATATAAATTTCCCAATTGAATTTGTGTTCACTTACTATAGACTGCTAAAATTAAATGACCTTTATTTAAAAAAAAACACTCAAGTACCGTCATTCCTAAAACAAATTAATATTATCATAATACATACAAGGATAAACCCAACATTCTCCACTAGTTTTTACTTTGTTTCTCTCCACGACATGGATAATCAAATCAATAGTTTTCTTCAAACCAGCAATAACAAAAGATAAATAATCATCAGAACAGCATTAATATTGGTCAGGTTAATAACATCGAGCTCAAAAGCAGAACAGAGGGTCTGAGGTGAGTGCGCCAAATGAGAAGAAGAGCTTCCATCAATTGGGGCGTCACAACGGCGGGAACACGGCTCACGCAATGCAGGCCAACCAAATCTGCGGACAAGAGATGAACGGGACACCCCCTTTCCTCTCCTCAAACATTAGTTCTGTTAATTACTGTGGGTGGTGTCTCTGGGTGAGGGCTTCCGTGTTTGAGATGCACTTAGTCGGCGAACCAAAAAGAAAGCGACAGATAAAACCGGGAGGGGGGGAGTACATTTTCTGTAGCTGTCGAAATACAGCGCGCCTCTGGGCTGCGCCGAGACCAGTGTGTCGTTCAGTTTGTGGGTCGCTTCCATCCACGATTTTGACCAAAGTCCTATTTTTTCTTGCCAAAGAAGCTGAACCTCTTCTCCCGATCTTTATCTTTACCGTCTTTGTTGCGCATGGTCACGCCTGCGGTGTCGACTGAGCCAGGCGAGACGGGCGAGATGGGGGGCATGGTCATGGCGCGGCTGAGGACCCGCGGACTTCCAGGCGAGTCTCCTGATCCCGATGGAATGGAACTGAGGATGGAGCGGATCCAGGAGCTCATTTCCGCCTTGAAGTGGACAAAGGAAATTTGGAATCAACCGATTCACAGCACAAATGCAACACATTTACAACGTCTTTATTGTTTATCACCTCATCCTTTGCTTGGAACAAGTACTCTTTTCCATCTCCTAGCCTGAAAGCATAGCATTCACGTGGTGAGTTGACCCTAAAGTCACACAGTATTTTCTCTATTTTTTGGGGGGTGGATCAGGGTTTTTTGGAGAAATCAATTTTAAAAGGCTACTATAATTTGAGTCAACACAGTAATACGGCAAAAACTAGTTATCCACTCACCGGAGCTTGAATACATGTTTCCTCTTCTTATAGTCATGTGCGATCTCGCAAACTGCCTCGCCAAGGCTGATGGGGACCTCTCCGTGGTATGGAATCCCATTAGCAGCACTCTTGCCATCTTTGTAGAAACCCAGACTTCCTTTTCTTAGGACGCAGTATACATTCTGCCATGATCTGTGTGATTATATAAAAGCAATTAGAAGCGTGTTGATGAACACATTAAAAAAATAAAATAAAAAAAGATGAGTTTAATATTACCTGGTAGCTGCCTTCTTGCTGTGCGACTCCATCTCTTGTTTTCGACAAAGTATGCCCTCCATGGCGTCCGGGTCGGCGTCGGCTCCACCTCGGCCCGGTAACGTGGCCGACGGATCGAGGCGCGAGGACGCCAAGCCGCTGTCTCGACCTGGTCCGTTTTCCGATTCCGAGCCCTGTGGTTCAGAGCGGAACATGAGTGGAGGTGGAGGTGGAGAAGGCGAAGGCTGATGGAGGACGTGAGGAGCTAAGCAGCCGGCATGGGAAAGCTCGGATGACAGTCGCTGTATATCATTTTGTCAGTTCAGCGGGTTCGTATAATGACACGCTGTCGCAGAGACGCACAATTACACTATAGCCGCACTTCCTGGAAGCTTTGGTGGCACACCTGTCATAAATACCTCAGACATTATACAGTTTGAAGCACCTACAGAATCTAATTATCATTTCTGTATCTTTTATTGAGTGTATGCTGATCAAACGATGTAGGGGGGGGGGGTGTAGCGCAACTGTCACGTACGGGCAAGGACGACAACAAACTACACATAAATTCAACATACATATCGACATTCACTCATGTCCTGGTCAATATGAGCACATAAATGTATGAGCGTAGTTGAGCCATGAACAGCACGTGTGCATGAATATGCGTGATGCCTTGGAGCGCAGCTGCCAACCAGAGGCCATGACAAAAATGATCTCGCATGATAAAGCAATGGTGGTGACAGAGCGCAATGGTGCTGCAATTGACCAGGGGCTGAGCGGAAGGCTACAAAGCTGACCAAATCTTGGTACTCACACGCTGAGGCTGCTTTGGTTTACACACACGCTTAGCCTCTGATTTCGATCCCACTGACAATGATAGCGATAGCGACTGCTGGTAAAAACGCAACAGGACATTGTTAAATCATGTCAACTATAAAAGCCTTTCTTCACTCATAAAACAACACTTGTTGAGTCTTCGAGTCATCTCATCTCATGAGTAGTCAGTTTGGATTAAACATGGATGTGCCCTGGCTGGAGCTAAACATAGCTCATGATGATGATGTTAAGTGCCACCCTGCGTATAACAATGTTGTGATCTGACAAGGGACAATGTTGATAAGTCGACACGCACATTACAAACAGTACAGTTAAATATATATATATATATATATATGTATATATATATATATATATATATATATATATATATATATATATATATATATATATATATATATATATATATATATAGAGCTGTCAGTTTAGCGCGTTTTTATTGGCATTAATTTAAATGAATTTTATCGGGATCAAAAATTTTCTCGCGAGATTAACGCCGCAGACGTCACAGCGGATGTTACATTGCTCTATAAATAAACCAGAAACAAAACATCAATCTCTCTGCACAGGTCCACGCACGTTTGTTTTGCCAGCCACGGCAGCGCGAGACACCGAAAACGGATGCTGAAATAGTTTATGAATGGAAAGTTGACTTTGAAAAAGTTGCCAGATTGTTCCACTGACAAGACCAAAGTGACCTGTATGTTTTGCAGTCGTAAACTGAGCTATCATCATAGCACGTCGAGTCTGAAATACCACTTAATGGCCAAGCACACAGCTGACGTGCTTAACTCCGCCCCCTCGTCTCAGACCGACAGCTATGGATCATTTCAAAGCAAACAGCGTGGGCTAAAATGTTGCTAGAACAGGGGTGTCTTTATTTAGCTCATTTTTGCATAGTTGTTATGTTTGTCCGTCTGCAATCTGACGTTTAAACGAAGTAAATTGCGTTTCAGCTTGGGTTTCATGCCGGCGCTCCACTTCCGGGATTGAGTATTGGGACTTGTAGTTCTTTTGTTCGATTCGACTTTATGTTTGTGTTGTATGGTTTCTTACGTTTAAAACAATGAATAATGATGACGATAATGATACATAGCGAAATCAGGGTTGATTAAATTATTTATTAAACGTATTGTTAAATAAAGGTATTAATTAATGTAAATTATATACATATTTACATTGTGATGCAGAAAGATAGATATATTAATTTTTTACTGCATTTATGTGTAGTTTAGGTTATTACCTGCTTCTGATACTTCTGTTACAACTACTACTACTACTACTTCTGCTGCAAAGTGCTCCAATAAATGATCAAAAAAGTACAGAACGAGAGATCCTTGCATGCTGACCGACAATCCCTATTCAGGGGGCCATGAAACATTATAGGCTGAGTACTAGTTTACCTTAGATGTGCACTTTATATTGCGCTGTTTCGATTCCATAAAAAGAGCTGTTCAAGCAGCAAAATATTTTTTTCACTGTTGTTGATGGACAGTAATATTGTGTGAGAGATTATGTATGAATAACTGCTCCAAGTGAAAAATGTTCATGTAAAATTGAAAATCGGAATTATTTCAGTAAATATTTTCATTTTGCACATAGAAAACTGATTCATGATTCCATGTTGATGAGAGCATTAAAATGGGGGAAAATAGGACAAAAAATATAAAAGGAAATTCAGAAATGATAAAAAATGCGTGAGTAATCATGATGAATTTTTAGTTAATTTGAGTTAATTATGACAGTTGAGTTTTTAATTAGATTAAATATTTTAATCGTTTGACAGCTCTAATATATATATATATATATATATATATTAGCTATATATATATTTCAATGGGACACTCAGAATCTCTTCTTATTTTGGAATACAAATGAAGCACAGGCATTATTGACAAGACATTTTTTGATTGAAAATGTCCTATTTCTGATTGCTTGCTAGTTATAAAGTACATCAGTGTTGTCATCTCATTGCAACAAGGATAAACTATTATCTCGTTGAAAATTTGAATTTGAATAGGCATAGTAGATCCACGACCATGATTTGAAAAAAAAAATCAATTAAAAAAATCATCTCTTACCTGTGATGTGTCATTGTCACTGTGTACTCCGTTCACAGACACTGACTGATTCAGTGTTGTCTGGTCTAGACTGGTTCTGTGTTTGATTAAGAGATAAGGCGCATGAAAAGCAATGTTGACAGTGTTAACCCACAGCTTTATGTTTGATAAAAATCAACCTTTGGTTTACCTGGCAGCAGAGTCATGCACTTGACTTTCTGCCTCCGACTGCACCACTTCCTCTACGGGGGCCGGCGTGGGGGGCCGCCGTGCCCTCTCCTCTTCCGCTCGCCTCCTCTGAATTTCCTGCTCCTCCAGCTGAAAAAAAATAGACACTCAGTTGCCATTTCTAAACTGGAGCCCTCATGCCAGAGGATTGAAGAGTGATTCTTCTTTCACAATTTCATATGAATGCAGTCGACTCACTGTCGTAAGTTTCTCCAGCTGGACAAAACGCTCTTCCCAAGAAGCGGCGAGCTTCTCAAAGGCCTCGTGGCGCTTGATTAAACTTTCCACCTCGTCGACATTGGAGCCAAGGTCTGCCGTCCGCACAAGAGGCTCTTGCCCAGCCAACCAAGACTCCGCGACGTAGGCATCACGCCCAAACTGCAATACCTCGAGCACTGCAAGACGAGGAAAGGAGAGAAATATCCGGTGTTATGTTTGTACGATGCTACATGATCCGCTAACAGAAGCAAATGCCACCTGGAATGTGCTCTCTCGTAAACAAGATGAGGATACGTACTAATTTGTAAATAGTCCATCTTGTCCTGCCACTTTTTGTGGATCTTGTCTCTCTTTTCTCGTAACTGAGAGAGCTTTTCCCGGATCTGAAAATGAAGCTGTGATGAGCAATGACACGGTCATCACTTTTATTGTCGCGGCAAGGGAATAATGACCTCATCGGTGGCATAGTGGTTATTGTTGACGAGCGCGTTGCCCATGTCAATACAGGCCGTGAAGCTGTCCGCTCGGGTCTCAATCTCCGCTTTGATGTCTTGATGATTGGCGATGACCAGGCCCGCTGAAGAGACGTCCCTGCATCGACATCATGAAAAAGTAAGGTACAAGCTGCTCCGACAATAAGAGTGTTTGCCCAAGCATGATCACGCACTCACCTGGGGCTATCATGTGCATCAATCTGCAGGTTGACCCCATCCATCCAGAGCATGAGGTCGCGCACCATGTTGAAGAAGCGGAACTTTTCCACCGTGTCGAGCAGGAGCACCCTCCGGGACTCGCCAGCCTTGAGAAGACCCTCCCAGGCAGAGCTCACAGCATGTTCGCTGCGGTTAATATCATCAGCTTTTCTCCGGCGTAGGCCTTTTGCAGCCGTGCGGCATCATCTTGCACCTGGTTCACCTTTGGGTGGATGATCCAGAGATTAATTCTTCCAGATGAATCTCCATCGGAGGCATTTTATCAGCAGATTACCTGTCCACTGAGGGCCTGAATGTCGTTTTCAAAAGTATTGTGCTGTCTGTGTAGATGCTGGACAGTGTTCAGATCTCGGCCAAGGTCAGACGGTAGCGCCTCCCGCTTCTCCTTCACGCGGCCAAGAACCTCCATGGCATCCTGATGGAAGCGGTGCAGCTCGTAGGAGGCCGCTAACATCTGCGTGCGTGTGTCAATCAGTTCCAGCAGGTCGGCCCAGGCCTCGTTGAGGCCATCCTTCCACTCGGCCACGCTGGCGTTCTCCGGGTGACCAGACTCAATCAGGTCGTCCGCCAGCGCGTTGACGCCATCGACGCGCTCTTGGCCAATTGTGCTAGTGTCACGAGCAAACTCGCGGAACTTGTCCCTCAGCATCTGCGCAAAGAAAAACAATGAGATTCCGCTTCATTTCCCGTAGCGCCATAATCATCGGGATACGGCGGGGGCGCAATACGACTTACAGTGACATGCTCGTAGTCCTGTCCTAGTTCGTGGGAGCCGGCAACCACCTCCCTTTCTGCGATCCACTGCTCCAAATCATCCACCTCCCGCTTTAACTGGGTCAGACGAAGTCTCTCTTGAAGCCTCCCGCGGCGCTCCTCCGCAAGGTCTTTCAAGCCAGCGTACAACTTGTCGACTTGTGCTTGTCGTAAGGTGATTCGGTCACTGTCAAATTGAACATAACACCATGCCAATCAGCCGTCGGGAATCTACTCCACTCCTCATGCGCAGCTGTGAAACAACAGCTGATGCATTCTCTAACCTCTCTGGATGTTCACTGGTGACCATTAAACGGCTGCTGTTGGCTAGCTGGTGAATGGTCTGGGCGTAGTCTTCAAGCGCCTGTTCCAGAGTCTGGTGTTTTTTAACCATCACGAGAGCACTTTGCTCATCCTGAGAGGCAAACGGTTGGGGTGACTTTACAAAGGAGGTCATGGGGCAAGTGGCAATCGGCCCATTCTCTGTCCGATTCGTCTTGGTTTACCTTAGCCTTTTCTTCCGACATCATGTGCAACTCCTGCTCTCCCATCCAGGCCTCTGCCTCCGCCGCGTCAGCATAGAACTGCTGGGCTCGATTGGCCTCCACCAGACGAGCGTGGCGTTTGTCGGTTTCCGCAATCAGCTGGTCCCAGAGCTCTTTCAGCTCGACAAGTCGCTCCTCTAAGACAGACTGTCGCTCCCCATCGACCTGGCTTTGCGTCTTGCCTCGTTTGTGGATGTCATCGATGCGGGGTTGATGTCCCTGGATCTCCTTTTGCAGCGTCTGATTCAGAAACAAAAAGGACACCATCGGATTGGAGCCGTTTGCGTGGATCATGGGCACTGCTCGGATTACAGTCGCGGTCAGAAAATCTCTTCCTAAACAACCTTCCTGCATCATAGGAAAAAAAAAACATGCAGTCATCATCTCTTCCAAAAACTTAAAGGCTGAAGTCAAAATACCTGGTTCTTTTTGATAAGTAGCTGCACTGTCGGAAGATCCTTTCCGTGGTCCGTGGAGGTCGCCAAGGGCATCCGTTCTTTCACCCACAACTAAAGGAATAAAATTTAAGACAATTATGAATGACTAAACCAAAACATAAATACACTTATACGTGAAAAATAAACTCACTATTTCATCTTCCAGGTCTCTGTTGAACTGGTGTGCCTCTTTGGAGGCAAGTAGCCGCTGTCTCCTCAGTCTAAGCGGCTCCTGAAGGCTGGAAAAGCTGTCGGTGACGCGCCTTTGCTGACCGTCCACCTCAGCCAGTCCAGCGTCTTCCTGAGACAAAGCCAAAGCTTGAGACTGCAGTGACTGCACCTCCTTCTCCCTGACCTCCATCTGGTGTTCCAGCATCTATACAGGCAGTAAAGAGAGCGTGAGACATCAGTCGCTTAACGGACACGACCAGCATGATTTGTCACCGGCGGGGAAGACGTCACCGCGGTGGCCGACCTGATGCTTCTTGAGCAGGATGTTGACGCTGGTCAAATCCTTGCCGTAATCGTCACTGTGCAGCAGACCCTCGAGGTTCTTCACCCAGCCATCCAGAGCGCAGCAGCTTTGTGTAAACAGCTCTGCCCGATTGGCATCAAACAAGCATTGGGCTTTGGTGCGCGTGGTGCCCTCCAACTCCTCCCACTGACGCTGCAAGTCCTCCAGGGTTTGCTGAACAACAGGTTTCAGCTCTGGCTTCTCTGCCACAAGAGCCTGGCCCTCCTGTTAGGAGACCGAAAAGCAGGCGGGACAGTTATTCTTCGTTTCATTTCCGTGTGGAGTTTTAGATGAAACGGAAAAAAATAAATTGTCACACCTTATCGATTTTGTCTAGCCAGTCTTTGTTCGAGGCCAGCTCTGCCATGAAGGCCTGGTGCTTTTGCCACTTGCTGTGAAGATTTCGAGCCTCGTCATATGACATGTCCTGAGCCGTCAGCATCTTCTCATTAATCCATAATGTGAGCTATGGGAAAAACAACACAAATGATCATGTGTCGAACAAAACAGCTGAATACTTTTCAACTCTTTCTTATGATGTGCTGTTCATACCTCCTGTCCGTCTTGGAGGAAGTGCTGCAGTTCCCGGTTGTCCTTAAGTTTTGCCAGCAACTCGTTGGCGGCGTTCTTATTCTTGAGATGCCTATTCGAAGCGAACGAGGAAGTTAAAAATTGAGCAGAAAATGGTGTCTCGTTTCAATATGCTCCAACCTTTCCTGAATAGAATCCACTTTCTCTTGGATCTTATCCGAGTTTGCGTTGCCATCGTTAATGAGGCGCCGTCCCGCCTCCACAACACCGGTTATCTTCTCCTCGCTGGCCTCCGTGGTGGTGAGGAAATCTTCATATTTTTTAATGGCCTCTTCCGCTCCCTGAAGACTTGTCGGCATCTCCGTGTGGGATAATACATACTCCTACAAGGAGAGGAAAGGAATGATCTGAGCTCAATTCTCAACTATAACCTAATTCTGATTCTTGACAAGGCCTTTTGCACAAAATCAGTAAAACGTAGGGCGATGTTACCGAAATAATTTGAGAAAAAGGATGTTTCGAATCAGTTTCTAAGCAACATCGCCGTCCTCTTTCCTCAGTGCGCCAGCTGGCGGCCTCGTGTTTGCTTATAGCTCGGCTCAGACTGCACTCGGGATATTTTTAGAATTGCGGTGGCCATAGCTCTCCGGAAAGAAACCTTAGTTCTGAGGTTCATTTTCCTAACCTGGCTGTTGAGGAAGGCCTCCGCCTGCTTTGCGTCCCGTAAGAACGTCTGGAAGTCGAACGCTTGGGCCAAGAGGCTGTGGCGGTTCTCCCACATTTGACGCAGCTCATGCCAGCCGGTATCCAAAGCCTGGAGCCTTTGAGCCAAGAACATGTGCTGGGCATCTGTTTGCCCTTGGGTCACTTCTTCACCCACCACTCGCATCTTCTCATAGTCGTTCTTATAGTTATCCACCTCATTTTTGATATTCTCATGCTGGGCTAGCAAACTCTCTGCCTGGGGCAGAGAGGTGGGAATGTCCTCAGAGGCGACAGCTGTCTGGGTGCGGGACAGCCACAACTGGAAGTCATCGAGATCCCTGAGGAAGCCCTGCAGCTTGCTGGCCTCACCCAGTGACTCTTCACGCCGCTTCATGGTGGAGTTCAACTCCTCCCACACTTCCTGTATTCCCGCCAGGCGATCTTGAATCTCCCCTGCTTGATCTGGATGTTCCTGGGCCAGTTTTTCTGCTTCCTCTCTCAGGTCATCTAACTTCCCCTGTTGACACACACACACACACAAACACACACACACACACACACAAAAATATTTTAAAATGCGCTCATCGTTCCACACCCAGCGAAGAGGTGACCGCGTACCTGAATAGCTTCTAGGTCTCTCTCCATCCCCGTGAGTTTCCGCTGTAGAGCCATCACTCCGGTCAGATCATTTCCCAAGCTCTGAGTAGATTCTATTACTTTGGTCTTCTCTTTCATCCACGTTTGGATCTCATTACATTCCAGGTGGTAGTTTTGAATATTGAGGGCAGACTCCAGGCCTTGTTTCTTTTGACCAGCCAGTTTCTGGAATTCTTTCCACCTGGGGACGATGCCAAAGGTCATTATTTCAATCCTGTTGCGTGGCGGTTGGGTCACTGCCATCATCGTGTGTCATTTCTAACCTGTTATTCAGATGGTCGCGAGTCCGGTGGATTTGGTCTTTGTTGCAGTTGTCTGAAGACAGCAGCTGCTCAGCCACCTGGTTCACATCGGTGACACTGTTCCCTATGTTGTTCATTTCTGGTTCCAGTGTCTCAAACCTGTAGGAGCAAAGGTACATAATTCATAGACTGTACTAAAGATAAATAGATTGAGTGCTGCCATGCCAATGTAATCTGCCCACTGCCTTCAGCATCAATCGTGCTGCCATATGTAACTTAAAAACTATTTTGTGTGGCCAATATGAGCAACCAAATTGGAAATTCGTCTCCGAGGACCAGCTAACTAGCATACAATGATGTCAGCATGTTCCCATCATTTGATTGCTCTGAGCAATGATTGAATCCATTGTTGTCATGTCATTCAGATTAATGTTGATTTTAAACTGCTCCCGATGAATTTCTGTGTGAGAGCGGTGGCATTTAGAGGTGGAGTCTCGTACCCACTGACGCCCAAGTACCAGCTGCGATGCCCACCACTGCATACAATCTCGATTTTTTTCCCCCAATGCTTTACTTCGACACTGACCTCTGCTGCACCACCTCCAAGTCTTCAAGTTTGGTCGGGATCTCCATGCCATGTAACCACTTCTCTTTTTCTTCCACCCAGAGTTGGCAGGCACCCGCCTCGCTGAACATACGATAAAGTGCTAAAGCACCTTCCAGGGCCTGACGACGAGACACCGACAGGGACTGTAGCTCTTTATAGCGCTGCTCGATAGCAGGCAGCCGGCCCTCCACCTACAGTGACAATAAACAGTAATTTAGTAGTACAGACAGCATGAGGTGATTTGAAATGCATGAAAAACAGACAAGGTATACCTCTGGGAAATTAGCATAGGTTTGTGGCAATGCTTGGTTCTGCTCATGCAAGGATTCAATGAGGGGTTGGTGGCTCTTGATCTCCTCTTCTATTTCCCTCTGCTTGCGAGCTAGAGTTTGGGTGGAGAACTCGTCATGGCCCACGTCCTGACTGGACACCTGTCTTAGAGTTTCCATTAGCCAAGCATCCATGTCATTAGCATCCGTGAGGAACTGATACAGGGCCACTGAGTCTTTCAGCTTCTGTTCTCTCAGTTTTGTTGTCTGGGAAAGACAAATAGCAGGAAATCCAACCAAAGTCATTTGTTTTTTGTTTTTTGAATAGGGCAGACACATCAAGCACTTTTAGGGAATGTTGATCACCACCCACCTCCTCCAGATGTGTCCACTGTGCACGAATGTCTCGAATATTCTCTGTGACCTCTGGGGCTCCAAAGTGTCCCTCGTTCACCAAAGCCTCCCCTGCAGCAATGCTGTTACTCAGCGGGCCATAGCGTGCTGCCATCTCATCCCTGAAAGCCTCGTGTTTACTGAGCAGGTGAAGGGCAGACGTGAGGTCCCGGCCACATTCTCCGCTGGTCAGGATCTGCTCTTGCTCTCTGATCCAGGCTGCCTCCTCCCCCAAGTCCCACAGGAATTGCCAAAGGCGACGGGAGTCCTCCAGGCGTTCCCTGCGCTGTCCGGCAAGCCGGCCCAGCTCCTCGTAGGCTTGGCCCAGCAGGTCGACCTTTTCACTCACTAGCCCTGGCTCACATGGTTGGTATGCTGGCAATGTGAAAGGAAAGAACATATACGACTGGTCTTGTAAAAGTACGTTCCACTGAACAGAAAACATAAACGGAACGTGGAAACACTGATTTAATCCTCACCTTGGTCATGCGAAGTGAAGCGATTGGCAGCTCCCTGAACTGCTTTGAATCTCTCTGCCTGTGCCGAAATGTCAGCCTCTACGAGAGTATGTTTCTGAAGTAGGTCCAAAACATCATGCAAATGCTTGCCACTGTCTTGGGACTGCAGACGACTCTACGCAGAAATAAGGACACAAATCATTCAAGGCTACAAAAATTGACAAGGACTCCACAAATCACGGTCGCTCTCGGGGCATCCCGGTTAATTGGCGGCGTGTTTAAAATGCTGTGGCGGTACCTTCATGTCAGCCATCCAGTCCATGATGTACTGCATCTCTTCAAACAGCCTCTGCAGGTCTCGATGGGCATTCAGTCGCTCTCTGCGTGCAGCGAGGAGCTCCTTGAGGTATTCCCAGAGGCGAAGCACATTGTCCCTTCTTGCGAGCACACGTCGCACATCATGGTAACCCTCGGCCTCCAGCTCTTTGGCAACAGCCTCAACAGCGGCCACACGCTCCCAATAGGCACCGATGTCTGTCTCAATTGCTTCATGTTTACGGGTGGCGGCTTCCACCGCGCCCAGATCAGTTCCAAAATTGTCCTTGATGACAAAATTGATCAAATTAGAGCTGGCATCAAAATGTACGCTGTGTTTTTCATGAGGCTATAGAGCGATTCCAAAGAATTACCTGAGACACCAACCGCTGGTTCTCACTCAGCCATGTTTCCCGCATAGCAGCTTTGCGGTCAAAACGTGCCGCAAGCATCTCCAGCTTTTCTTGGCGAATGAGTTCATTTCTGAGTGCCAGCTCACGTTCGTGCTCTGCCTTTTCAAGCCGCTCCCATGCCTGCACATACAGGAAATACAGGAAGTACCGTATTTTCACGACCATAAGGCGCCATTAAAAGTCTTAAATTTTCTCCAAAGTGGACAGGACGCCTTATAATGCGGAGCGTCTAGTGTATGAGCCGAGTTCCAAATCCTGACTGAGAGCCGACACGCTGTTTATATAGAGAAAAGGCGGAAGTGGGCGTGAACAGGCATGCGGGAAAGCAGCCAGCCAATCAGTGAAGGGTAGGCGTGTAAGTGGCCCGCGAGTGTGACCAGGTGTGCGGGAAAGCAGCCGGCCAATCAGTGAAGGGTGGGCGTGTAAGTGGCCGTGAGTGATGACGTGAGAGAGGCCAGCCATGCGGGAAAGCAGCCGGCCAATCAGTGAAGGGTGGGGGTGCCATATGGCAATGAGAGTGACGAGAGGGAACCCGGCGTTTTTTATGGACTACCGGTACTTGCACAATTCGGATACAGAATATGAGGACTTTGATGGATTTCTGGGTGATGATTGATCGAAAAACGTGAGTACATTGTAAGATGTCGAAATAAAGTACAACCGATCTCAGTTTTGCTTCCGTTGCCTTTTTAAAAACGTGTTTTTAGCATGTCTTAGCATGCTATGCTATGCTTCAAGCTAACGTGTTTTTAGCGTGCGTGCATGCATGCCGTATGTTTAAACTGGCGTATGTTTAAACTGGCGTATGTTTTACCACCCCTGGCTGCGCCCAATAATACAGTGCGTTTTGTGTATGTGTAAAATACAGAAATAGCACCCGTTACTGAGACTGCGCCCTACAACACGGTGCGCCAAATGGTCGTTAAAATACGGTAAGCGCTACATACTACTACTAAGGCTAAAATTGTCGCATGCATCTCTCTCTGGATACACCAATACCTTATTGATGTCAGAGATGAGTTTTCCCTCTCTTGGCGTGTAAACTTTCTGGTTGTTTGCTCTCATCTTGCTCTGGATAGTAAAGAGCAGGACCTCCAAGTTTCCTTTCTCTGTGAATCTGCGGCGACAAACAATCATTGTTAAAACAAACGGAAAAAAAACTTGACATCCTAACGAAACAGAACAGGGTCATTGTTTTGAAATGGATATTTTCTGTTCCTCACTTGGGTGGTTTCTCCACAGTGCGGTAAGAATTAAAAGCCTGGAGCTGATTCTGCACAGCGCTGAGCGAGTTCGCTAGCTGCCGATCATTCAGCGTCACTATCGTCTGCTCGATCCACTCCAGCAGCTCTGAGGCCAAGGTCTCATACTTGTCTATCAGCTGATCGGCCTCGATGGCATAGTCGAGAACCTGCAAGAGAGATCGATGGGTTAAAACAACCGGCCAAACAAATAGCAAGCGCATACTTGTTAGATATTCATATAAATGTATGTGCATTATTATTCATCCACAGGGGCGCTAACCTTGCCGATACGTTTGCCCTCCACTGCAAGCGCTTTCATCTTTGAGAAGTAATGGTAGTAGGTCGCCACGTAGGTAATGATGGACTTCTCATCCGGCTGATCAACATTAACATCTGGAGCAGAGTGAATAGAGTGTGTTTTAAGTGAAGTTCATATCTTGGAAGTACAGTGTCAAAAGTCAATGACGGGATGCAGTGCCATCGACACTATAATTGAGCCTGGCAATCCATCAATCAGGCCACGGAAAATTTGTGGTTCAGTGGAAACACGTGCTGTGGTGCAAGTTACATAAGGCTTTGTGTGTTGGTCGTGGCTTTCATCACTCACCTTCCGGGTCCAGCAGCTTCGTCAGGCCCATCTCCTTCTCGGCCACATTGAAAGCATTCTGGAGGTTGTAATGAGCGTTGGACCTTTTCAGGGTGTCAAACTCAATCAGATCGGGCCTGCAGAGGCCAGGGAACAATTATTATTTTAATAGGAACAAACTCCGGGAGGCGGGGTGTCAGGGTTGAAACGCGCCGTTACCTTTTTATGCCGCAGAGAATTAGACCATAAAATAAATGTTACAATCTATTAAAAAACGGATTAGTCTCCGATGACAGACCTGGAAATTGGAAATAACCAATGGAAGGAGTGAACTACTTGCACAATTCAATCATGTGCTGCCTCGTCTATACCTTGAACAGTTATGTTGATGGTCGTGTCACGTTAACCTTCAATAACATTTCACCACCGTATCACTGCAGAGTCTCGGCTTGAGAGAGCCTTTCACGTACGCATGTACTCATAGCTTGGCAAGCTAATCTAACGGCACTATTACCGACTGGAGGTGCAAGTGATTTCCCTAGAATGGCTCCACATATAAAAAAAAAGTGGGTTATTATTTCTGTGATCTAGGTCATCTCATTCCCACTTTTATTTTTATCTCTAGCCATCATATAGACTGAGAAGACCTGAATTAAAAACACTCCTGAGCAGTGCGATGGCACTGCAACAAGTAATATAAGTAAAAAATAAAAATAAAAAAAGGGAATACTGTAGGTGCAAAGCAAAACATGCGCCCACCACTAGGATCTCAAACCTCACTTTGAAAAGAGCTCCATTCAAAGGGCCAACAATGGCTCCGTTCTTTGCACATACCAATGTAGCAAGCGGCATCAAGTACAAGAAGTCACTGACCTGTGTTTGTGCACGATGGCATTGAACGCTAGGCCATCCCGCCAGCTGGTGGTGAAGTTGTGGATGTTGACATTGGGGTAGCTGTGGAGGCCAGGACAAAAGGTGATGAATCATTAACATGAGACGCAGGTCCAGCAGTAACTTGCTTTCGGACTACAGTAGCATAAATAGCCTGATATCTTAGCCATAAAGTGAATGCTCGCTCCGGCGGATTTCTCACCCGGCGGTTTTCATTTGGCACCACAAGAGGAGGGCATCTTTTGCGGATTTCTTCTCTTTGTTGTCCTCCGTCTCAACACTGATGTCCTGAATCTGTGGCCGCAACATTTATAAATTTAGGATAGTGCCCACGTAACCCAGTCTTGGGATGAGATAGAAGTGAACATTTTTGACATATGGAAGATTGTTCAAATTACTTGGAAGCGAAGAATTATGGTCCAGATGAGTCCCAAGGTGAGACGGTGGTTCCCATCCACAATATCGTGTGATCCCATGTTTTCGAGATGGACCTTTTGTTCTTTGAGGAATTGCAGAGCTTTGTCGACATTTTCTAAGCAGTGGATACGCATGCGGCCTTTCGTAGGTTTTGGCTGCGAAGAGAGTGAGGCAAAAAAAAAAAAAAGATCCAGGTTGTAAATGCCAGTAGAAAAATAAACTCACAATAAAAATGATGAAATGAGGCACACGAAGTGTTCTTCCTCATCACTTTCGGTGCCAGAAGGGCGACGGCGATTGATGTTTTATTTATTTTTTTTAAATATCTCAGATACTGACCAGCTGTTCTCCTGAGAGCACTTCCAGCAGGCGGATAAGCATGCGGCCGTCACGCAGGTCCGTGTACAGGTCACCGATGCGACAAGTGACGCGGCCTAAGTGAGAGTTCACCCATTTGGTAAAGGTCTTCTTCTGTACAGCTTCACGCTCATCTGGAAAGAAATCACAAGAAAAGGATTTTCATCAAAAGGCAACTGCATTGCATCAAATTACCCCCTCCCTCCCAAAAAAACAAAATAATAAAATACATTGAATATACAACTTTAAACCTCAGCAAGCAGACAGTAAATCCTGAGGTGCAGTCCATTTTCCATAAGCTATGGCATTAAGGCACTCGGATCACTCTATTGACCGCTTAGAAAGAGATCTCAATTAGTTGTGTGTTTTGTGACATTTCTGCTCACGAGGTTAAGCGGATCGCACAACTCGGTCGAAATAAAGTGGGGTTGCAAATGTTTGTCATTGCTATAGGGAAATGAGAGAAAAAGAGTGAATGATTTTAACTCAACAGCAGCTCAGACATATGGACCAGGGGAATAAGAGGCTAATCCTTCTCTACCAGCGAACAAGGTGGCCTCATTTCTAGGACATAAGATCTCCTTTCCTTTTGAATATGCCTACTCCAGTATGATACTTTTTGCTATTGATATAACAATACACATAATTATATGTACGTATGAACACTACCAGACCATTTGAAGTAAATAGCTTAAGTACTGTAAGGTAACACGAAAGAGGCTGCCACATTGCAAGTTTATTAATAAAGTCCAAAAGGGTGAAGTTCAGTGAACGTGAGCTAACAGAGGACGGCGGTTGTGTAATCAACCACTCGAGCAACCATCTAGAGGGGGGAAAAACTGATTCTAAAATTTCGCACATGCTAGCTAAGGTGGAGTAATACCACAGTGCGTTACATTTGAACTATTGCAGGCTGAATGAAGATACTTCCGCTTTGAACACCTTAAAAGGGAAAAAGTTACAGAGTGGTTCCACTGTCTACCGATCTTTCAAAATGTATGAAGAAAGCCCAATGTTTTCACATGAGTCTGTTAATGAGTTTACACTTTGCCTTGCTAACATTTGACCGTCAGAATGCAGAGGGCCATTCCGGTTATCCCTTAAATGCCTGATTCATCAGCCTATGGCCATTTCAAATTCTCCGTTTGTCACCGCTGAACTCGTAAGGCTTTCCCTGCACTTTTTGTAGGAAAAGGAAAGCAACAACGAACAATGTTTGCAAATGGCTCATTATGTGCTAATAACAGCAAAAGCAAAGAGATGGTCAAAGAATTTGCGGTATTTGATTTGATATGGCCTATTTAGGGTGGGATTAATCGACCATTCAAAAGCCTCATCAACTCAGATGAAATGACTGGAGAGAAAGAGGACGGTGGAATTTCCCACAGCTAAGACCGCATGAGAGGCTGTTGCGGAATCAAATGAATGCATTTAAAAAGGCCAGTTTTGTTATGTTCCCCGGCACACCCCTATTGTTAGATGGCACACCTCTATTTATCAAACTCAGCCTGCTTTTAAGAATCAACTTGCTGGGAACTCAACTGACATTTTGTGGTTCAGCGCGAGAACGTCAGGCCACACAAGACTCATTTTTATACGACACAGCGAGGCAGAAATGCAGCGATTTGTCTTTGCGAACATGTAAGAGGCGCTCATGGGAGTGAAGATGGAGGAGGCTGCATTCCTCCATGATAGAAAGAACTCTCAAGCTGAGGTGGACGGCAGTCTCGCGGGCGACACGCCGCCACAGTGGCCCTTAATGACAAGGGAATTGAACAGGAAGGTGGCTGACAAACACAGACATCAATCTATGATGGCTTTGCTCGTTCCAGATCACAAGCAAACACAAAACATGTCATCGGTTGCCGCTGTGGTCAATGAGAAGAAACCTAGCGCAGCTGTTTTGTGTCACGATCGCGGCACTTGCGGGTTGTGTTGTTTGAAGATAAGAGGCATTGTTTCAAAAGTTGAACTGTTTCTTTCAGAAAGAGTAGATAAATATGAGATCAAGGTATGCGGTCTTAGTCAGCCAGTCCCCTTTCTACATTTTAAAGGTTGAAGAGGTTTTTTTTTGGTGCTGGTCCTGCTTTTGTTAAGTTTTGATGATGAATCTAATCATGTCCAGGTAATATTAGCAAAAGTGACGACATACTAAAATGCATATCTATGTCCCACAGAATATGCAAAATCTGAAATATTGCATTTGAAAGGAGACAAAACCATACAGTGACGTTGATTGACTACATGTGGCCGCAAGCAACGATTTATTGCTTCAGTTCTCGGCAGTTGTCGTGTTCAAATTCTGCCAAAGCTGTCTGCTGCGCTGCGGCCAAATACAAGCAGCGAATCTGTGGCTGTATTCCTCATTTGGTGATCAAACTCTCATCTGGTTTTCCAAGAAAAGATAAAGAGCGGCATAACGTGAGGGGAGAAAGGTGGGGAAAAAAAGAAGCATTCTTGGAATTCTCAGTCCTGAAAACGAGTTCAATACATGGATCGGGGTATGGTCAACCAATCCTGCATCTCGCTGCTTTGATGCATGCATGACACTGCACTTTGGGTCTGTGTCGTCAACGAGGGTAAGAAGTGACCCCGTCTGAAAATAGCGCGCCAAAAGCTGAGCAGCATAGCATTTCACATGATGTGAAAGTAGAGTCTACCTGACTGATACGGTTGAACATGCTGGACGATTGTGATAAGCTATCACAAAAAAAAGAAAAAAAGACACCAGAGAATTAGCTCATGACAAAAGTTCTGATGAGTCTTTTTGTCTCATCGTTCCTGGCTCTTTCAGAAATAGGATGAAATGCCCTCGATCCCATAAACTTCTGACATGCCATCTCACCCTGAACTATACATAATGATCGCTTCTGGTCACCATGTCCTTGGAAAGAATGGGTAAACAAAATGTCTGCTTTAATCTGCTTCAATGACCTTCTCTTCGTCGTTCCCTCTGAAGATTACGGTGGAGGAACGAGGAAATCCGTGGGAGTACGACTTTTCTCACACATTTTCCGCTCGGTTATTTGAGGAACACCAGATACATGTTATTTTAACGAACCAAAGGATAAGCACCAGCCTAAATCTTAACACTCGCAATTTTATGATCCACATTGAAAAAAATTAATAAAAAAAGACACTTCAGGATGCGCTTTTCCAACTGGCGATCAGAAGGAGCTGTTAGTCATCCAGCACCCGTCGTGACAAACAAGATTTGGGAGTGATGAACTTGTGAACGTGGAAAAATAACTTCCTGTATCTTTATCTAGATTCTGACTAACATTTAATGGGTTCTTTGACAGATGTTCCAAGCCGGTTACGTGCCAAGCCAACCGTAACTTTATCTCTATGTCAAAAGGAAACAACAACAAAGCCAGTCATGGCTTTTGAAATTTTTGCAATGCGCTGTTTGTTTCCAGACACATAATTAGCACCGATTGGTGTTTAAATAAAACCGTGAATGTGTGCTGCAAACTACAACATATCACTTGCAGATGCACAACGCTGCACATTGCACTCGCTATGAAAGCGGAACTGTCTTCGTTCTACTCTCCTTCTAAAAGTAGGCCTGTGGTAAAACTGCCACCTTGCAACATGAGGTATGTACTTTTTTTTTTTTCCCCCCCTCCTTGTACAACCGTTTGAGGTCACATGCACACGAGAGCAAAGCGGCACGTTCCTCTCTCATGAACTAAGAAGAGTCTGACAGACTAAAGACAACACGAGACATCAGTTACAGAAGCGTCCATTTTGGCCCCCATTGTGAAGATGGCTAGGGTATCAATTCGGGTCGTGCTTCTCTGCCGTTTGCAGCTGCGGTAGATAACGCGCAAGTGTGGGGAGGGAGGGAGTGGCCAAGGTCAATCCCATGGGAGAGGAGAGCGAAACAGGGACCCCCAAAACCACAATATCTGGACAGAAAGACAGAAGTGAAATGTCAACAAGACAGTCATTGTCCCTCAGTCTCCAAAATGGACACCGTCTCGTGACATGTTTCTAAGAACAAACTGTCAATGTTGGTCTGACTGTCCAAACAAAAAGAGGGAATTTGTGTTTGGATTGTGTGCTGGTGTGTGTTTGTGCGGATGCTGAACTCTCACAAAGGGTAACGTGACTCGGAGATACAGCTGCGGGCCACTTGAGTAAGAGCTTTCGATAGATCAAGTTGCAACACCCAGTTAGCAGCCACTCGTTCGAAGCTTAAGGTTTGCCGCATTCTTCGCCCAAATGTCTCGCACGGTGGACAAATGACTACTTTGACGTATTAACCAAAATGAGTGCCAAAGTGAAAGCTGTGCGGTCTCAGTCCATTCACAGAGAGGTTGCACGACTATCGATTTATTTTGTGCGGTTTATGAGCTGCCGTTAAATTATTTGAAAAAATAATCACGCTGAGAAGGAATTCAGGCCACACTAGAGTCAAGTTCAAAAGTCCACAGTGGGTAAATGGAGGAAGAAAAAAAAAAGAAAAAAAACTGCGCATTTGATTACACTGACAAGGCTCACAATCAATGAATTAAAAAAAATAAAAATAAAAAAAGCAGTAAAAGGAGTAATTTTGGACTTCCATGCTGAGTTCGACCACATAATATAAAGCTCAGACTGTGATTTGTGATGAATGAGAATAGGTTGACATTAAAATAAGTTGCACAATACCCCAATGTCCTTCTACTGGGAAAATGAAGCGTGAGTGTGCACAAACAAATATTTGTCTTCAGACATAAATTTAACTAGCTGGCTCACGCTCGCATTACAGTTATCTACTTTAACTGCGGTTAATGAGTTACTTGCCTTATCCTGCAGATATTCAGTGCCACGGGGTCGAGCGCTCGCTTTATGTGCTTTTGACTTAAGGCGGGTTGTGAATTTGTGTTTGCGTTATTTTTAAATTGGGGAAAAATGAGTGCGACAATGTCCTTTTTATGACTGTCTCACATAATACAGAAGACCTAATATTAGTTCAAGACTTATTGAGCATTTGGTCGTACAGTCATGTGTCACCACCGATGATGGTGGAACACTTGCTTCATCTCCAAATACATTTCAAGACTTGAAACCACAACAATAAGAATGCTTTCAATTTGTGTGAGATGTGTGGAGGCCCAGACACAAAAGTATGCACAGTCCGTCCGCCGACAGCGTGACTGAACGCAGGGCTGAAGGAGTGACACCAAGAATGAGCCTCAAGTGCAGTCAAACCGGAAATGCAAGTATGAGTCACTCATAAGACGTGTGACTATGGAGTGCATATTTACAGTTCTGTCCTAGATGCATCCATGTACAACCTGGACCAAAACTTGTTTTCCTGTTCCGCGGATGCTGACACGATCCCAACACAAATCTCACGCTCTCATTACAGTACATGACTATTTTCCTTTCGTGGCAGCGAAGATACGGTTAGCATCTTCTGTGGTATTCCCATGTTGTCTGTGAGACCCATTTGTCATTTAGTCCTAAATGAATTCACGCGCAAAGTGTTTCCAATCTTATTTTGCAGCAGCGCCCTGTACGTCGTTGAAATACGGCTGAGCGCCGTTACATTTTTCAAATTGAGCCCCGATGCCGCCCACCTTCGAGAAAAAAAAGCATCAGACAACGCTCTTTTGTGGAGCCCCAACGCTGAAGGGCCGGAAGCTTGCAAACACCGAAACCTTTTTTCTGCATACCGGTGGCACGAGGCCAAGTTGCGCGCACTGTAACGTGAACACAGACAATGACTGCAAACTCCCCGTGGCCTGCGAATAAAGCGTCCGTGGCTTAAAGGCAACCGGCCACACTGCGACGCCAAGAATCTATTCCCATTACTCCCTTTCTGCTTTTAATCAAGTTAATACTTTTTTTTTTAAACCCCAACTAAAATACAGTTTGGGTGAGCACAAGCACCATTCAACGTGTGTGCATGGCATGGACAGAGACATGCATTGTAATGAACTGAGGCCAGTTGGCCTACGAGTAATCAGGTGCCACACTGGCGCCCTGATTTAGAAACTGAACGGAAGCCTCATGTGTGTTCCCGAGCGCTTTCATTCACTGCCCCCAAATCACATTACAAATAGGCACTCCCTTCTGACGTCAAATCGGCAAGCTGAACGAAGTCTCCTTACCTTGGAGCTGTTTAAATCTTCCTTCCAGGATATTGGAGTATTGCACCTGATTAACAAATGCCGCAGGAGACAAGCAGGGCTCCTTTTCTTTGTGATCCCATTCCATGGCCTTTTCCGTGGCTTTTCCCTCCAAAAGATTCCTTTTAGATCGAGTCGAAACGTGGGCGCTTCAGCATATCACAGCAAAAGGAAAACCTTCCCACTCTAAGACTGCATCAAATCCTTTCAAGGGCTTTACGGAAGATCAACCTTTTGGATATCCACAATGTCTTGGTTTAGAATTTCCTCTCAAATCCCCACAACGTGTTGAACGAGTAAGTCAAAGGACGAGCTTGCAAAAAGTTGGAATCCTGTCCAATGAAATTAAAATTTAAAAAAAATACAAAACTCAAAAACAATAGTCTCTTTTTAGCTCCTCGTGTGAATCATTTCACCAAATTTGTGGAGGGGGGGGAAAAAAAGATTGTAATCTCTTGCAGTTCCAGCGAAGGAACACTGACGATTGATTCCGCTCAACACACTCTTCTTCACGTTTGCCGGAGCAGTGCATTGTAGAAAAGGCTAACAGGCTGTGGTTGGATTGCTGTGTAAACAAAGCCTGCTGTGCCCTCCTTGTCTCATTTGCATAAGGTGTGCTTCCAAGGGAGGAGCTTCCAAAGAATGGTGGACAGCAGAAGGCAAGGGGGAGGTGCGGAGGTGGACTAAACCATTACGAGCGCTTTGCACGGTGTAACCGCGGGCAGATTACTCATGGCCACCTTAATTCCATGGAGCAAAAGGGGCGTGGACTGCCGAGAAGACACAAACACTAAAGTGTGTTATCCGGCGTCTAGCTGCACGCTTCCTTCCCTCTGTCGTTTTCTAAGACAACATTACTTCTTTTTGTGTGTGTGTGTGTGTGTGTGTGTGTGTGTGTGTGTGTGTGTGTGTGTCCTCAGGACAGGGGTTGTTGTGATACATGATAAAACAAGAAGGAAGTTGTTGGGGGCTTCATGGCAACACGGTGAGCTAATATTAAATGATGTCTTCCTTTCAGGAAACCTATTAGGCAAGGTTTGAAGTGAAGAGCTGTTATCGTTCTGAACTCATTGGATGTGTTTACGGAGCGCCGTCATTTACATCTTGGAAATCCTGTAATGCACAATGATTACTGTGACTAGGATTTAGAATGGTTGACATACTGTCAGAAGGAAAAAAAAGGAACCATGCGCCTGCATGTGCAAAGAATTACACAAGAGCATGATAAGGACTTAGGGGTCACGGCCTTTGGTCTGGTCAGGGGGCAGAGTTAAAAGGACCTGTTTATTTGGGTGGGGGTGGTACAGACGCTCCCCAGGTTACGAACGAGTTACGTTCCGGACGATTGTTCATAAGGTGAATTCGTTCGTAAGTTGCTTCAGTGCTATATTTTGTCTGGAATGTATGTTTAAGGCTTATATTGACATCCATATAACGGGGAGAGAGCTTTTCGTCACGTTCTTCAGGGCTCGAGGGTTAGCTGCCCGCTAAACTAGCAGCGGCTTCAGCGGGGGAGAGTAGACGACCGGTCGTCGACCGGCGTGCCGGACGCCTCCCCGCCAGTTCCACCGTCACACGCCCGCCCCCCACGCCTCTCCCCGCGGCCGCCTTCGAACGTCACCTCCGCCGTCCTCCTCCGCCCCGTTCGGCACTCGGAAAAAGGCGCGCAATACAAAATCTAACTTTTTTTTTTTTTTCGACAGACCCGTGAAAATGTTCGTATGTACCGTTTGTTCATAACTCGGATGTTCGTAACTCGGGGAGTGTCTGTATTTATTTTGTTTTCATCCGTTTGGATGAGCAAGGAGCATCTGGTTTGGTCTCATTAGGAAATGAACTGCCCTGGGTCTTACGTGACTGTGTGTTTATGGTGGGAGGTTGGCGTTGGTGGCAGTGGTGGTGGGGGTTTACTAATGAGATCCAACGAGAACATGCTTATTCCTGATAGGCGCGACGAGCGGAGCAAAGAGAGAGCAATGCCTTCAAGCACTAGCGAGTGCTGAGAGCTGGGAAAAATAGAACTAATAATTCATGATAGCGATGGTCTGGTAAATGGACACCCACTGGAGGGGACAAGCCGCTGCACAGGCAATGAGGGCAGAATAGAGGGAATGAAACAACTGGTCCATGAAATGTCCACTGTAAGACACTGCAGGTCAAGAGCGCCGAGCGTGGACTAACAAGACAAACACGCTTCCAACACTACGGCAGCGACTCTCCAATCAGAGTCGATTTCCCAGAATCAACTCCTGTTGATTTTTCCTCAGAGATCTCCCATGCAGGGTGATTTAGACAAACTTCAAATGCGATTTCCATACAGTGTGGAACAACATAAAAGCTCTGAATGAGAGGCTGGAGCATGTCTGAGCAGCAACGGGGCGCAGGATGAAAGTCTTGTAAATTGCAAAAGGTGGGCGGGACCCTGGCCCGGGGGGGAGGGAATATTTACCGCAGCATGTCAAAGAATGTGTACATCAAGCCGGTACTTGTCCAGCCGCGATGGTAACCGTTGGAGTGCACACTTTTTAGGTGTCATTCAGGCAGCTCTGATAATATGCCAGCAATGATATAATACATAATGCCTTGGCGTCAAGACAGACGGCTATGTCATGAGATGGATGTGTGTATGGGGTTTTATTTTATTTATTTAATTATTTTGGGGGGAGGGGGTGGGGGTTGTTTTTTGGTGAGGAAAGGAATTACTTTCCATTTGCCCATGAACATTCAAAGTCTTATTTTACACATCACTGCACAACAGTTGCACTCAGACATCATCAGAACCTTTGTGAGAGTTGGACGCAAGTGTGTCATTGCGGGAAGTTCCTGCCCCTTGCCCACCCTCTGCTGGGTTTTCCCCAACACTGCAAGTTGGGAGCAACTCAAAGGCAAACGGTGAACAGCTGGGAGAACATCTGCAGTGATTGAAGCATTCAAACGGATGGCTTAGCAGTGTCTGAGATGCACTGGCGCTCAGCTAGCTTGAAGAACCTGATGACTGGGAGCAGATTTGATTTGTGTTCAGGATCTCACAATCTTACCTGAAAATGCATTTTCATCCACCGCAAAACACTGTAATGTTCTTTTCAAACAATCATTTCAAGGTTGGTTTCAGCAAACAGACCTTTTACTGTATGGAATCACTTTGACACTCCATCTTGGAAGATGAGGCAAAAAAAGTCTGTTGTGGCCTCCTCGTTATTTCTCTGCATTACTTGTGCAGTGCATTGGAAGTGCAGGCCTCTCTGTGACATGGCCCTCTTTTGTATCTATTTCTGTCTTGCCCTATAATGACAAAATTGCATCTCTCGGACCGCGAGGAATTGTGTTAGTACCTGACTCGAGAGCCTAATTAGATTTGTTCTGATTACTATTAGCCTTTGATATTTTCCGTTGAGTTTCTTTTTGTTGTTGTTGTTGTTCTTTGAAGCTTTCTTCCAAACAAGATCGTGCAAGGCTCAATGTGCGCCAACCACCTGGTGAAAATGAAGTTTCACGTACAGGCGACAATGTTGTGTCTATGCGCATTTGTCAGAAAAAGAAACAAAAAAAATGTTGTCATATGCATGCCAGGCCGGGAGTTGAGACACTTAAGAAACACGTTGGTCTCATTTAAATAAACCACCTAAGTGGGGTTTTTTTCATCTACTTTCAGTTAAAAATTACCTTAAGACAACGACCCCTACGTCTCGCATCAAAGCTGTTTATCCTTCAAGCGAGGCCGAACCCACCTAATCGTTGAAGCGAATCATGAAGGGGAGCACTTCAAGCCGTGCTCAGAGCCACGCTTCACATACACCCTGAGTGATTCAATCACAAGTGGACAGCGCGAACACAAGGTCCACTCAGGATCACATAATTGTTCATCAGAGTGAAAGCAAGTGGGGATGATAAAAAAAAAAAGGTCATCTAATCAACAAGCCAATCAGAGACCATTAGTCGAAGACGGATTGCGATGCTATCGCCACACCGTGGGGCCAAGGATGATACGGTCAGTCGTCAGGATGTGTTTGAAGACTGAATCCCCACCCAACAGATACATTCAGATTCATAAAAATTGGCGAGGCCGCCCATACCTGCAAGGGCTTTGATGCGTGAGCGCTCAAAGAGGCGCGCAGAACTATTTTCGTTGTCCCATTCGGTCTCTGCCGCCAGGTCCCAGCGGTTGTTGATGTCATTGTACTGCTGCTGGATCTCCAAGCTGTCAAAGTCTGTGGGCGAGATGGTGCTCATGGTGTCCGGCGGGCGTCCAGGCAAGAGGAAAATTCATCCAACCTTGAGTCAGAAAAGACAAAGTCAGTCCACGCTGGGCAGGAGGGGCTAAATATTGTATCAAAAACTGACAGATGCCCAGCTTTATATTCCACATCAGATAGGAGCTTTCACTCTACAACTAGCTGCCAGGGCTTATGTAATGAGATACAAGGCATTTGATTTTTGGGGGGAGTCAGAATTACACAATACTTTTTTTTTCTCTTTTCATACCATCCTATGTTGTTCCAACAGCAACAGACACAAAAGAAATATGAACGCACAAACGTCACCCTATGGGTCTAAATACCTACCGGTAAATGGAAATTCGCAAAAGATTAACCCACTATTTAGGAGCGTTGCTCAGATTAACGTCGCCGATGCGTCAATTTACTAAAAACAGTTTGTCGCGTCTGTAGTGAGGGTATATGATGGAAAACAAAATGTTATCTCTAACAAAGCAAAGGATGTCAAAAATGGAAAGTGATGGTCCATCATGCTTTGGTTTGTTGTTGAACAGCAAAGGATGAGGCATAGAAGCAGCAGCCCACGATGACCATTAATTATATATCGTGACCATTTTTTTAATATATAGTGCCTGTGTTCTTGGCCCAAGTTACAGAAAAGCCAGAAAACACACCACAGACCCACCACCACCACCACCAACTCTCGAACCATTGCATTATTAAGAATGTGAGAAATAAAAGCACATACATAAGTGGCATTGGACACTGTAAGTAAACCTTAATGCTCCTAAGTCAAGTAAAAATCAACAACACATATTCTAAGTATATAACAAAAGAAAAAAAAATCAAACAAAAGCTTGGAAATCTTATTAGCAGGAGATTAAGGAGTGTCTGGGAATAGGAACTAAAAGCAGGGATTAGTGAAGAAGACAGAACACTTCCTCCGCATTACCCCCGCCCCCCCTCAACATTTCACATGACGGACATAAAAAGTGCTGGAAATGCACAATTTCATGACTTCCGATAAACCCTGGGCCAGAAATACATCAATAGGCAACACAAGTTCACGACTGGACAGGCATCACAAATATGAACTGGATGCAATAGATTCAAGCCTGTATGGGTGACAAATGTGCACCCCCCGGATTCCAAAGAAATTACCCAGATTTCAAAAGCTGACTACCTCAGACAGGATCAGAGTGGCCGAGTCGATGAAAATGTGTCGCCTGGTGTGGTTAAGGGTGGGTGGGATCTGAAAGGGCACTGAGGTGAAGGGACTGAGAGGCAGGACAATCGTGTTCTGGGAACCAAGTATGAAGGGTCGCCGTTCAGCGTCTGTGGTATCTCTCCTCAATGGATCAGACAAACAATCCCCCTGACCTACTATATGATACACGCTTTTGCTCATCCTCCCCCACACACACAAACACGCATCGTGGAATGAAACCACACAGAAACCGGGATGACCTATTCCACCCTCCCCACCCCCCACCGCCACAATCGCGACTACCCACACACTGCCTGGAAAAATCACAGTCAATCCAACCACTCAGCATGACACCGTAGACTGCACTGGAGCGTATTCCGATTTGGCACAACGTGGCTCGGCTCAGCACTTGGAATCACACACGGCTCCGGAGTGCACACAGGAAGAAGAAGATAGTAGCAACTACTACATCTGTTGTTATGGGTAACTAGGCAGGAGCCTCTTGGGGACGAGATCTCCAAAATAACCTTCTGGAGGTATCAGATGCACAGCCTCCAGCTAGTTCACAACAATTGTGCTCCTTCACATTTAGACCAGAAAAAGGAATAAAGGGGGCTTGGGGGGTGGAAAAAGGGTTCCATAAAAGCAAATCCCCTTGAGGAATAATAAAAAAATTTGAAAACAAGGCGAATATAATAATGACACAAATCAAATTGTCCGTTCCTAACAATACAATTTAGTATCGACACATTTTAATTACTCTTTTTATTTTATTTTGAACTCATCTGATCCCCCTGCTCCTGCTCCTACAAAGGGGAAGTGGGCCATCCGGCGGTCCCTCGGGGCTAAACCTCACCCTCTGACCTGACAGACGCATGTCAGCCTATTGTGCGGCGGGCGCAAGCTGAACGCCGCCGAGCAGAGCCGGCGGCGTGACGCGCAGTACCGCCGTTCTTTCCATCTCCCCTCTTGTTCACCCCCCTCCTCCTCTTCCTGCTCTCGGTGAGCCCTGCCGGACTGTTTGTCAATGTGACCACATTAATCAGGAGCAGAGTAAATGAGAAATTGAGCCTAGATTGAGTCGCCTGCAGGGAATGACGTGGTCTGTGTATATTGGCGAGCCACACAGCCTCTTTTCTCAACAGTGGAGTACACGACTGTAACGTTGACAAACACAAAAGACACTACTGGTCTTGAAAACAACATCTCCGGGGGAGATGAGCTACATCGACGATAGGACCCCTTCAGTCCTGCCCAATACAACGCCGGCGCTGACACAGGACTTGGAAACCCTAAAGTTCCATATAATCTTAGTTTTCAGTCTCTTATTGTGAAAGGTTCATGTTTGTTTGATCGGCGGTGGGCGCTCTACAACGCTAACACAACCGGATGTAACCAAACTTACATATTTTAATTAAAACGTACACAGAGAGCTGAAACACACATTTCTACTCTACCTGCACACACAATAAAAGTACCATTCAAACTAAAATGCCAGTGCCACCACACAGCCCCGTACAATGAGGGAGAGCTGGGACAGTTGTTCGGGCTTTTCCTGTTTGTAGCGACGAAGCAGCCAGGGGCATGTAAGCATCACAGGCCTCCCCGCAGACTGCTGATCCCTGTCTAAATGCGTTGCTGAATAGGACAGCAGGCTCTTTTGTTGACCTGTAGCATCACATTCATCAAACAGTCAAGCCACCGTGCCCTCCGCACGCAGACACACACACGTCACTTTGATTCAGCGAGCCAGCTTTGTATACAGAATAATGGAAAACATCATTCGTTTCTCTTTTGTGTCGGATAAAGCACGCGGTGCAAAAAAGGAAATGTGACAGAAGTGTCACTGCGGAGGCAGTGATCATTTTTCCCCAAACCTATTCAGCTCGAGACTCAAATTTGAATAGAGCGTGTCAACCAATGTCAAAAGATTTCCAACCTTCACTTATAAAACTGCTCCACTTCAAATGTATTCTAGGAAACAGAATCAGACTGCTTAACATCACAGTGAGTTACTGATTAGCAAACAATTAGCTTTCTACTGGGTGCATCTAATGCAAAATTAAGTATGTCAACTTAACAAGTACGACATCATTCAGTGTGGTCACATTGATTTTTTTTTTTTTAAAAGGGCGTTCACACAAGCTGTTTTAGCATAATAAAAGCACTGGAAACAAATGAACTAAACCACATGTTATTTTTGCATAGTAAGTCCCAGTTCCCATACAACAGGTTTACCACTCCCATCTTGAAGCAAAATAAGTTAAGCCTTTATTTGACTTTTGTTTCTTTCCTCAATGCTTTGTTTGTCAAGTGTCTCGCCAAATGGCTTTTTGGTGATGAGATAAATTCTTGTCAGCTTGTTCTTTACTGCACTGACATTATGGGGATATATTTGGAGGAGGATTGGATTCTCAAAAGAGACCAAATTTCAAATTTGGTTTTGAGCTGAAAATGTTTTGGAACTCCTGTTCTGGGGAGACCCTAAGAAATGGCCACGAATTATTCAATACAACAATATTTATTTGTACACACCATTCCGGCCACATACCCAGAGGGCCACTGTAAATTATTGACCACAGTACATGTGGCTGGCTAACAACATACAAACCAATCCTGCCTCGAGACATTTCCCTCAGTAGCATTGATTTACTGTTGCTAGGTGGAAAAGAGGACATGCGGCCCTCTAGTGGCATAGTTTGATTTTTACAATTTCATATATATTTACGCAATTTACTTCGTTTAAACGTCAGATTGCAGACGGACAAACATGACAACTATGCAAAAATGAGCTAAATAAAGACAGCCCTGTTCTAGCAACATTTTAGCCCACGTTGTTTAAATTGCCGATTGCGACGGTAACTGACTGTGATTGCATAGCGATGCGGCAACCAAAGCAACCGATCATGACCGAATCTAAAAGCTAACTTTACACATCTGACTTGATAAGAAGCACTCGCGTAGCTTAACATTGAGCCATGCCGACGACGAAGCGAGTGTATTCACTCACGAAACAAAACGCTATTTATACATCGCGCGAACGTCACCTGTCAGTGGCAGCCCGCCCCTCTTAAAGCGCCAGGTCAATCCAACAGGAGTCGTTCAGCAAATTTGTTCTTCGTCGTGTCATCCATTTTCTTCGTTTTGAAATTATCCATAGCTGTCTGTCTGAGACAAGGGGGCGGAGTAGAACGTCAGCTGTGCGCTTGGCCATTAAGTGGTATTTCAACATGTATATGCACACGTGCATATATTACAGTGTCTTTCTTTAAACTGCCTCAAAAGCAATGGAGAGAAATTCAGACAAGTGTATACAACTCAAGATGGAAATGGGACTTAAATGGAAATTAAAATCTAACCACACGGCACAAGTTTTCTTTTCACACCATAGTTGGCTCTTGTGCATTTATTTTATCAGCTTGCGCCACATCGCAGATATGTTGTAATGTATGCATGGAGAGCTGTACTGAAAACCGCTATCATACAATATTGTAAACAATTCCCATATGTGGACACCACAACGGTCTGGGAAAGAAAAGCAATTAAGTCATCAATAAGGGCACACATATTGAGCAACCATGTCCAACTGCCAATCATCCTTACATGCCTATTTTAAACAGTTGTGATGGGGTTTGTCATCGTGTAGGTTATGTTAACAACAAGGTGGTTTCCAAACAATTAGCCAAGAGAGATAAGGTGTGCCAAGGGAAATTGTCCAATTTCACTGAATTGGTCTGAAAATGATTCCCACGTAATAAATATTGTATATTTGTTCTACTGTCTATGCCAACAACGTATTGTGACCAACTAAATGCTCTTCCATTAAATGGTAAAGGTATATTGGCCTGTTAAAAATGTGTTTAATAAAGATTGGGAAATACTAGGTTAGTGCACATGATTGTTAAAAATAATCAGTAGCCAACGCAACTTACTGCTGATACGTTCCTGCCGGTTAGGCCATGCAGCAGCATATATCTGTCCTAATCCATCCCAATATAACAGGAACCACATCGAAATCCCGACACTGGGCAATGGCGACAAATTCAAGGTAGAAAATATCAGACAAAGCATATGCTCCCGAGCAGGTCAACGTTGCTTTAGTTGCTCGTACTACAGCTCCCACGGGGTGGACGTGACGGCTGCATGGCAAGTCCGAATGTGTCAGGCTTTGACATGGATTCAAACAAAGGCAAAAGAGAGAGACGTCCTGATTGATGGCTCCTACTTACAACATAAACCAACTCCTCGGCCAAGCAGTTTGCGTTTGAGCCACACATGAGCCACGTTGTGTTCAATGTGACTTTTGTCATCATGTTAAATAAACACACATCGGCGACGATAAGCTATCTGTTGGTATGGGATGCTAATAGCGGCTGCGGGCTAACAGCAGTCACCTGAATGATATCACTCTCCTCGCTCATTAGCTTGGTTATTAGTGGGATAGCCAGAAAGCAGGTAGAAGGTGGAAGAAAAAAATGGGGAATATGCTTACCTCTCGTTTGGTCTTCTGCCTTGCTGTATGTTTAAATTTCTACCTTATCGCATAAATCTGGAATTTTAGACGACATCAAAACGTGCTTCCCTCGCGTTCAATTGGCGCGTGCCACTCCGCTAATTCGAGTGTTAACGGTTACAAAAAAAACAACGAAGGGTTAAAAATAAAATCCCCCCCAAAGACTGTATTAATGTACCTCCGTTACATCCGCATCATCGAAAAAAAAAGATACTCTCCTCCGCGCTTGCTATCAATTCGCCGTGTTCTAAAGGCAACCCCCCCAAAAAGGGCCTTTTTTTCGGTCTCTAGCCGAAACACATGAAAGCGGTCCGCCTTGGGAATAGAAGTGATGAGACGCCGGTACGAGGCGGATATCCGCAGCAGCTCGTGGCCGAGCATCCGACGCTCCGCCCGGGTCGAACCTCACTGGCGCTCCCACTGCCTGCGCTCCAGTAGAGCGGCTCGAAGAAAGAAAAAGCGGTGGAGGTGCTGCTGCTGGTGGTCGTTCAGCGTGTGCGTGGGGTGAGTGTGGGTGGGTGCTTGCTGAACCTTACTGGTCACATGCGAGGCAGCGTGCACAGATTCAGTGCTCTTAATGCACATTGATTGAACGAAACAGAAAAAAAAGCACAATATGGTGCTGTCCCTGGTGCTAAACGCAAAAGACTCATCACATATTGTTTTGGATTGAGGTGATGCATTTCATGAGGTTTATCTTACGTACACCAACTGCTGCTACCACTACATCTGTTGTAAGCAAAATTGCATTTTTGATTCCGAAATGCCACGACTGTTGTTCATTTCCGTCTATTAGCCATTGTAATCCACTTCATTTTCTTGTTTTTTTCATTCTGGGATAGGTTCCATCTTGTCAGTGACATGAATGAAGTTAATCTATATATGTGCCCTGCAATTAGCTGCTCCCCACAAGAAAAAAACAAGCCCCCTAAATGTTTTTTCCATAATAATGTGAATGCATGAGTGAGTGTGAAAAGTACCCCAAATTGTTTGAAAACACTAACCCAGCGATGGGTCCAAAGGTGCACGTTTATCGTTTTATCACAATTACTGGACTACTGGTCACTTTCCAGAAAATATGGCACAAACACTAACGTAACAAGAACTGGATGTCCCTTCTAAATTGCGCACTGACATAAAGAAAGGCACAGAAAACACTTTAGAGTACCGGTATTCAATTAACTTATCATGTGCATTTTCTCCGGGAGTAAAAGCCAATGAGCAAACCCTTGCAAGCATGCGGACAATATTCAGACCGGAGCCGGGATTGGAACCAGCAGAACCTTTGGCTGCAGCAATGCATCAAAAGTCAATCCTGGAATACTCTAAAATCCCAAGATGCCATTATCGGTGCCTTTCAAACATGGAAGCAGTGCAAGTCGGAACATCTATTTTTGGGTCTGTGTGCTCCATCTGCAGTGGGGAGGGTGGGTACATGTGCGCATGTGGGTGTAGCTAAACCAACAAAGTGGTAGTGGGTAGGATTTTATTGGATGTTGGGTCTCCTTGGGAGGGCCGAGCAGTTGGGAAAATAGCATCCCATTCATTACAAGCAATTTGTGGCCATGAAAAAGTGAGGCGAGTTTTGTTGGTGATGTTTTATTGTAGCTGAAGATTTCCAATGGGGCTTGACACTTGGCTATTCATTTGAAATATTTTATCTTGCACGGAACACCCAACGCCTTTGTATTGACAATACGTTCTCTCATACCGGCTCACTGAAAGATATTCCAATGCTTGCAATTTTTTTTTGTATGTCGTCTTTTATCTATGGGGTCTAAAGGGTTGAAAAGCAACATCGCCCTTGGTGCCTTTGAGCAAGGCACTCCCACTTTCTGCTCAGTGGGAAGGTCCAATGTGGGAACATTTCATCCATTCATTTTCTAATCTGCTTATCCTTACAAGGGTTGCCAGTGTGCCTATCCCAGCTGTCTTCGTGCAGTCGACGGGGGACACCCTAAACTGGTTGCCGGCCAATCGCAGGGCACACAAAGACAAACAACCATTCGCGCTCACACTCACAGCGAGGGACAATTTAGCGTGTTCCATTAACCTGCCATCCATGTTTTTTAGAATGTGGGAGGAAACCGGAGCACCCGAACTCCACACAGGAAGGCCGGAATCAAACCCTGCACCTCTGCACTGTGAGGCGGACGTGTTAACCAGTCGCCTCCTGCCTGCCTGAACATTTGACATTATTGTCCTCATATTAAATGGTCAAGTTACACTGGAGAAAAATGGCCACCTTGCAAAAGTTTGTTTTGTCCCTGAAACGTCTGTGCTTTTTAAGTCGGTCCAAATGAAACCTGACACGAAATGGAAAAAAAAAAGAATGACTCTCGTGACTTTTGGCACACCTTGCATATTTGTTTCTAATCAACTTGTATACTTCAATGTATCAGTTTGAATCTCCCTGGCAAATAACAACAAATACGTTGAACCCCCCCCCCCAACCTCAAACTGTATTAGGAGACCAGGAAGGTCCAAAATATTGAAAGTTGTCTGGTTGTGTATTCCATTATAAAAGCCCCTCCACTCAACAGTAATGAGTCTGTGTGAATATTTTTCGCACCCACCCAGCATGTTTACACCCCAGGGCCCAGTCCCCACCCCTGCGCCCAGACCCACACTCCGCACAGGGAGCTCATCCCCAATCCACTGTGACAAAGGGAAAGAGCTGAGTGCAGAATATAAGTCCGCCACTGGATGCCAGAGCGCGTCCAGCACAGTGCTTTCTGCAGATTGCAGCAGTTTGAGCTAAACCCCCCTCTGTCTGCTCTCTATAGATGGGACCCGGACGGGCGGGGTCATCTTTGGTGCGCGCAGTGACAAAGGGAGGGGTCGTGGCGGGGCAGGCACACGTTTGGCAAAGTTGGCGTGACTGCGCTGGCACATGGTTGGATGGGACCCGTGTTCTTATTTTCTCGCCAGTGAAATGTGGGAATGATATTCGCAACCTTAAAGCTGAATCATATGACTCCAGTCAAGGGGAGGTAAAAGAGGGGGGGCTCTGTGCTGCCCTTGAAGAATGACAAGAGGTCCCAGAGAAGCTGATCAACTTAACTGAAGCGGACAACCACGACTTTACAAAGATTCAGCACCCCAACAGAAGACAACAATGTCTTACGTTTGAAGCACTTATTGAAGGTATAACATAATAGCGTCGTGTTGAAGATGTATCGGCTTCAGTTGGTGAGAGGCCTTTATTTGTTCAAGTGGCACCCGACGGCTAATTTGAAGCACGGCATCTCATACAACGGAGGCCAATGTTTGGTCAACGTATTTGGCCACTATTTGTACCTCGCTGCCATGCGTTTTTTGCTGTAGAAAATATATTTTTGTCATGCTGTGAGTTTGTTTGCATAATCATTTCGGAACTACATTAGCTAGTTGCCTGCTCCCTCCGTGCGCCGCCCCCACACTTTTTCCAATGTAGCCAAGACAATGAAATGACTTTGCGCTTGCTTTAAAAAAAATAAGTTGTTTGTGGTTAACTATAGTAAGAGACAGGTCATTTTAAAAAAGTCATTACTGGCTATGTTTATCCCCCTCGACTACCACTGAAGCCGCAGAACACCTACTTAAGTTCAGCAGATGCAGTGCAGAGCAATCAGAGGTTTACTCTCCGGGCAGCGCGACCCACTAAAACGTATTAATAGCCTCTCGCCACCTTTCGAGTCACCTCAAAATGGCAGCGACGCTATTTCAGTTGTACTTGTTGCTCAGCCTCCATTTCTTTCCGCCACGACCTCGTTCTTATCCGCCTAAACTGGTTGCTGAAGGTCACCCTGCTGTTCCAGATTGAAATGACATCACGCTGTGACAGAATGAAACCAGGACAAGCGAGGGGCTGGTGGCGCCATCGCGACGTGAACTCCCCGAGCTAACAGGATGAGTGGCATCATCTTTGCATCTTGGACCAAACCTTTCCAATCTGAAGCAGAGCTGCAAATAATCGGTTGGGTGGAGTTTGGACAATCGTTTTTATTGATACTGTTCGAGAGTTAATCACTGATGTGTGAGGAATGTAAGCATACGCTCTAGCAACAAAACGCATCTTAAATAAATAAATAAATAAAATGCAAATGCGCACAATTGTTTGGAATATTTTTTTATTATTATTATTATTAAATCCTTAACACATTTTCAAAATGGTTCAATGCAGCAAAAACATTCTCGTCTATTCCAAAATCAGCTTTGGCAAACACTCCCGCCATTCATTGTTAAGTGCATGTTTTTTATTTTATTTCTAGCTTAACGTCTACTTAGGTGCACATGTCAAATTATACAAAAACATCCGGTCTCTCATATTTTACAGCAACAAAACAGGTTTTACAGCAACTCTCAAGCCACAAACTGTACAACAACACAATTCCAGGTAGGGCAATTTAGAATTAAATAGTTATGAACGCAGACGAGGATTTCAAGAGGGAGAGCGCTACGTGTAGCCTTCAATGTACAAATCTCAAATGGGCTTGAGTAGAAAACAACGATAAAAAGCATTATAAAAACAAAATCACAATAATTAATTACATAAACATTTACTTGAACATTTATCATCCCAATTTTTTTTTTTTTGAACGGGGCACGTATTTGCTCCTTCCATAATTTTACATTGACTGTGTGTCGACACAGGTCCTGTCTCTAAATGCAAGTCAGAGCTGCATGTGCACAACACTTGAGTGTGCATTTCATGTACTATGCATGGATAAATAAGAGCAACATGTCGAGGGGGGTTATTGGGTTCTACGGCGGACGCATTTGTTTGGCCTGCGTGTGGCCACAAAGCCGTGTTTGCAGTAGCACTTGTACGAGCCCACAGTGTTCACGCAGCGAGCGTTCTCGCACGGGCTACTGCGAGCTCCTGGTTCTGCACACTCGTCAATATCTGGAGGGGGGGGGGTGTTAAAAAAAAAGTAGAAATAAACACCAAAGCAAACAACGTTGTGAAGTGTAAGTGAAATTGAAATGCTAATGTGGCTTGTGTTTACACCGCAGCCTGCATTGGCTGAATGATCAGCTATGTGGTGTAATGGCGTGGTATCATCCAAACCCATGATGATATTACACTTCAAAAAATAAAAATAATGAATGGCCTTAAACAAAACAAATAAGAGCCTGTTGTCCAAATGACTGCGCTATATGTCACGAGGTCTACTCCTATCAGTCACTTCAATGTACAATATGATCAAAGTACAAACCTATACAGCGGGTGTGGGAGTGGTCCAACCTAAATCCTTGGTTACATTCACACATGGTGCCCAGATAGGAGCGCACACAGTGGCCATTTGCACAGCTGCATTCATCTGAATCCTCCTCTGAACTGTCACCTGTCAGAAAACATTTTCATATTTTAAAAAAATATAGCAGAAAAGACGATGGCGAGGTGACACGTGTCGTGTGACTGTATGGGAGTGAGCTGTGGCTGACAGCAGCTCCTGCGTGAGAGTGCTTATTGTAGTCATGTGCTTTACTGTTCTCCCCGGCAAGCGATGAAATGCTGAGAAAAATCATGGACAGTGGTGGCTCTCCTTTCCCACATGTGAGGACATTATAATACACGATTTCAGTGTAGTGTTTCCCCGCTTTTAGTGCGGGTCCAGTAATTGACGCCTCACCGTGCTATAAGGTTTAAAGTAATTGCCTATAGATGCCACAAGATGGTGACAAAGCATGACAAGAAGGTGCTCAATTGACTTCGACTTAGTTCGACAAAAGCAATACTGTAATATAAGGCAGTGGATAACCGAGAATAGACTCCACCAAAAAAAAAAAATCCAGAACTAGATGAAAGGGCAAATGTCAAACGGCAAAAATAGAGGGGATGCTAACGATGTCAATTTCTTGAAGGGGGCACTGCAAACCATGTGAAGTCAAAGATGCTGGGAGTGAGGTTTCACCTGGGTTATAGTTTGGGAAAGCTGTCAGGATATCCTGCTCCCCGTCCGACTCCGTCTCCAGGTGCATCTCGCACAAATGGTTGAACATCTCTGCGTGCAAAGAAGACAAGACCTTCAGGAAAACTCGCCGTGGACGGCAACGCGGCAGCGTAACCGGTTGACCTTTTACGAACCTGAATGCCTCGGCGGGCACGTGTTGCACTCGGGCCCCCAGCCACGGCCGTAGTGGCAGCAGCACTCCGAGTAGGTGACCAGCATGACGCTCCGTGGATCGCTGCAGATCAAACCCTCGTCCACCTGCAGGAAACAGACGTCTTTGTGGGCTGCAGTGCGATCTGGGTAAAGAAAACAGCATCAAAGCGTTACAACCTCCAAAAGTCTTCATTCTGCAGAATGAGTACAGGAAGCTTTTTTTTTTGTGTCACAGTCATAAAATCCACAAATATTAATGCACGGCTTTCAGACACCGTCGAGGAATTTGAAATAAGACTAGCAGCTTTGCGTGCTTGGGAATCGCCCACTCAGCAGTTCGGCTCGTGAACACGTCTCTATAGGCCATGCATTAGTCTTCCTTTGGTAAACTTGCTCACTTCCTGAGGCACACCTGCACACTCTAAAAAGACCAAGTAACGGTATCACAAAGGACGCCTTCATAAAGATCTGAGTTATTGTTGTACTTTAACAACACGGTATGGATCGCTGGTTTTTGTTTGCCTCGTTTGGATGCATTAAATACACATGATGTCAAGCAGAGGTAATAATAGGCACTGGCAAAACACGAATTGTGCATAAATTTAAAGTGTCAAGTGTCTTTAAGGACTTTTTTTTTTTTTTTTTTAACTAGCTGATACTGATTTTACCCACCGTCATAGACGCACTGTTTGAGCGCCGCACTGAAGGTGCGAGGAGGGTCACAAAAACAGTGAAAGGAGCCGGGCGTGTTCTCACACCTCCCATTCTTACAGTACGAGGGATCCTGGCACTCATTCACATCTGCAAAGGGCACCACAGACACTGGTTACAGTATGAACATCTGTTTGGGGCCAGCCAGAATTGGGCAAAGTGGCGGACACAGAAACAGCGTGGTTTTAGCAATACGGCATAACAGTCTTGCAATAAATACCGGTTACGCTGTCTGCGGCAGAGACGCCGTTTCAGTTGCATCACCAACGCGGGCGGGATTTACAGCAGGAATACAGTCTTGCATAACGTACAACACAGTGGAAATGCGACGACGAAAAGCGCATTTGATGCCAATCTCCGTCAAGCGGAATCTTCCAGTGCATCATAAATGAGCGTCATCTTTGGAAAGGCAGATTTGTTTGATACACCTCTTGTGTTGGTTCTCATTCGATTGTGCAGGTGTACCCAATGAACTGCATCTGCGTAACAGTGTCCACCCCCACCGCCCGTGAGTGGACCGGATGTTGTGACCCCAGAAAGACAATATCTTTTGTTTTGCTGTAACCAAATACATTTTTATGGCCAACCATGAATTGATGCTTTCTTTAACGGGGGTCTCGACTTACCGGCCTGCTCCTCAGGAGTCACACAACGGTTGCGGTCGATAGCGAGGGTCCACGGCGGGTTGCAGATGCAGTAGTAAGATCCTGGAGTGTCCACACAGAGACCGTTCTTGCAGTTGGCTGGGTCGTCACACTCATTCACATCTGTGCAAATAAAAACACGCGTCATCACGCTCACGTCTTTTGGCAGACGATTGTCGCGTACTCACCAGCCACCGCTGCTATCACACATTTCTTTTTGTTGGCGTCTGGGGTCCACGGTTGCTTACAGTTGCAGTAAAAGGACCCCTCCGTGTTGACGCAGTGGCCATTTCTGCAGAGAGACTCATCGTGGCATTCATTCACATCTGAGGGAGAACATAAAAACAGCGTCGGCATGTTCACAGCGCCGTCGAAATACTTACTGGGTTACATTTTCAAACAGCATCATTGAAAAAGTTATAGAGGCGAGTACTGGCAGGAATGGTACTTTGGACACCTACCAATGCACTCAAGCAGGTTGCCGTCATAGTAAAAGCCCTGTTGACAGTAGCACTCGTATCCCGGTTGGGTGTTCTGACAGCGACCCTTCTTGCAGATTTCATCGGCAAAAAGAGAACACTCGTCAATGTCTGCAAAGAAAGCGCGTACAAGTCTTACAAGTGACAGTTAATCGCGGCATTCGTGTTGCTGTGCGGATAGCAACGCGGACGAATGAGAAAAGTGCAGCGACGACATAAAATCTACCCTGGTAGGCGGGCCGGCTGTACATGAGTCCTTCGTCATAATATAGACCCTGGCCGTGAGGACACAGGAAGTGGAATTCAGCTGGGGTGAAGGAGAGAACAAAAGTGGAATGAACACATTCATGAGAACACACTCTTCACATGTTCGCACAAAATCAATAATGGCTTGATTAATTAAGCAGCATTGTGCTGTCATAGATGACCACGTTCATGCAGCGGGCATCCTCCAGGAGTTGATCGTATATTATTTCCACATCACTAAAGGTTGAGCATAAGACAGTCAGCTGAAATTTACTCTCAACTGACTTTTGACAAGCAATGTGCTTTATTGATTTCAATGTGTAGCTGCCAATCATTCAAGAGAAAAATAGCTTTGTGTTCGACTAAACAAGGCTGGATTTTACACCAAGTCAATTAAATTGAAACAAGCACATTATTTCCGTATGAACACATTTAGTGATTTTTATTTTATTTTTTGTGGTCTAGGTTCAGAAATACGGCTGTGGTGTTCTGAACATATTTCAGTCATTTTGCTGCGTATGTTGAAGTTGCACAGTGAAGTATTAAGAAAATTACTGATGCATGTGCATGCAGTTGGGTTTGTATTGCAGACTTGGCAAAATTCAGTCAATGTTAGGGCTGCTCGACTATGGAAAAAAACTGATCAAGATTATTTTGGTAATAATCGAAATTACGATGATTCAAATTTTTTTTTTTTTTTTTTTTACAAAACAAGAAAATGTTTAAATGGAAAATATATTCAGGCAAATCAAATTCTCTGAAAGGCTAGAATTATCTAAGTGCCTTTTTGACCAAAATAAATTACAAAAAATGTTCACAAATTTTAAAAAGGGTGCAAATATACATATTCAAGTATGGTTTCCTTGTACAAACAAACAGTGCATTGGAGTTGACTTGCCAGACAAAAACACATGAGAGAGAGAGAGAGAGAGAGAGAGAGAGAGAGAGAGAGAGAGAGAGAAAACAAATACTGAGCATGGTTGGGTTATACCTGAGTGAGAAACAGGACACGGGTAGATCTCACAGTGGTCACCCCATCCCACCCCGATGGAGCAGCAGCACTCCTGCTTGGTGACGTTGGTGGCCAGCACGCTGTCGCAGAACACGGTGTCATCCAGGTTCAGGTAGCACTCCTTCTTCTCATCTGCGACCATCTGAGGTGCTGCGAGGGGGGAGGGGGGGGCAAACATTGTGAGAGCTCACCATCTGCCGTGTAAGCAAATGACCTTGGAAGCGTAATGCTGAGTCATTAACTAGCAACATGAAAAACATCATGAGAAAAAAAAATCAATGGCGAGACAACATCGTCATGTCATTGCTGTAAATTGATTGCACTTAGTCAACAGGCTGTACTCGCCAGTATAATCACTGATTGATTACATTCACACACACAATTACAGTGGGAATTTCCATTTTTTTAGTCCTTAAAAGGGAGTATGTCTCTGTAATTGGTCTGATGTGAGCGGATCCTGAGTCTGGGACTGGGAGGAATCAAATGTGCCGGCTGGTAAAAGATCGTCATCAAGAAATGTAGGAGGAATGAGAAGAAGCTTACCCTCGCAGCTGTGTTTGTCCTCGGAAAGGACGTAGCCGTGATGGCAGACGCACACATAAGAGCCCGGCCTATTCTCGCAAGAGCCGTACGGCTGGCAAAGACCCCAGTCGGATGCGCATTCATCAATGTCTGCAGAGAAAACAACACGCGATCTAACTTTTTTGAGTCCAATCTAAACATCAGACGAAAGAATGTTTTGGGAGATTAAAGTGAGAAAACACCAGGTTTTTGGTATATTTGCTCGAATCTTTTAAAAATAGCCAGACTCATGGCTTGGAAAGTTACATCAAACAATAACAAATCACATGTTTGGTTATGTAAAGCAAAGGATACAAGTGTACCTTGAATTATGAGTTTGACCAAGTAATGTTTTTTTTTCCAAGTTACGAGCTGTCATTTGGTCCAATCTTTGCTTCTGAATTCTGACCCAGCTTGAGTAAAGCGGGGTGAAGAAAAGGAGAGCGAAAGTGGCCGTTGCACTTTCAGACACAAATACAAAATGAAACCACTGGCAAGGAGCATGGAGAAGATGCTCAGACAGGCAGAAGGCCGGGGTGGGTTGACTAACGTTTAGCGCGAGATACAATCCCAGTTTGAATCCGGATCTTGCACGAATTGCTCGCGATGCGCAAAGAAACCAGGCAGCATCATTCCAGCCGACTGACCTTGGCATCGCCGGCCTCCCACCAGCGTGTAACCCTTCTGGCACTCGCAGGTGTACGAGCCCATACTGTTGATGCAGCGGCCCCTTTGACAGTTTGATGGCCTCTCGCACTCGTTGATATCTGGAGGGACAATGGCAGCGTGTAAATCACGTCTCGAGAAACTGAGCTGAGCAAAGTGAATGATGAACTTTAATGTAGACCATAAACCACGTCAAGGTAAAAAAAACACACAAAAAAGAGGAGGTGGGTAATTCATGCCTTCGCAGTGGCTGCCTTCCTGCGTACGCTGGTAGCCCGGGTAGCACTGACACTGGAAGGATCCCTCGGTATTGATGCAGCGGCCGTACGCGCACAGCCTGACGTCCTCGCACTCGTCGATGTCTGCGTGCCAGAAGAGGAGCGGGCTATGAGCGGAAAGCTCGTTTGTCATGACGCCTCCACTCCCACATGGCCATTAAAAGGACTCAATAACTATCTTCAAGTCATCATCCGTGCGTGACCTCTTTTCTGGGAAATCAATCTAGTAGAAGTGAAAGTGGCGCGCTCGTGTGAGGATTTGGTGACAAATATTAATATTCATAAACACTGGTCAAATGTGCTGTTTGTCCAGTGTCATCATGTACATACAGATACAGTACATAGGAGTACATTTTAAGAGAGGTGCTATATATATATATATATAGGTCCTTCTTGCTCGAAAGTCTCTCTACGGTTTTGTGTCGACATCATTTCGGATTCTTGTAATGGAGGCTCTCGCTGGCAATCAGTAATGGTTGTTCAGTTAGGATTGTCGGTCAGCATGGAAGGATCTCTCGCTCTGTACTTTTGGATCATTTATTGGAGCACTTTGCAGCAGAAGTAGTAGTAGTTGTAACAGAAGTATCAGAAGAAGGTAATAACCTAAACTACACATAAATGCAGTAAAAATTAATATATCTATCTTTCTGCATCGCAATGTAAATATGTATATAATTGACATTAATGAATACCTTTATCTAACAATACGCTTAATAAATAATGTAATCAACCCTGATTTCACTATGTATCATTATCGTCATCATTATTCATTGTTTTAAACGTAAGAAACCATTCAACACAAACATAAAGTCGAATCGAACAAAAGAACTACAAGTCCCAATACTCAATCCCGGAAGTGGAGCGCCGCATGAACACATCAAGTCGAATCGAACAAAAGAACTACAAGTCCCAAAGGTCCAACCCGAAGTGGAGCGCCGGCTGCAACGCAATTTACTTCTTTAAACGTCAGATTGCAGACGGACAAACATGACAACTATGCAAAAATGAGCTAAATAAAGACACCCCTGTTCTAGCAACATTTTAGCCCACGCTGTTTAAATTGCCGATTGCTTCAGCAACTTTGTTCTTTGTCGTGTCATCCATTTTCTTCGCTTTGAAATGATCCATAGCCGTCTGTCTGAGACGAGGGGCGGACTACTCACGTCAGCGGTGTGCTTGGCCATTAATTAAGTGGTATTTCAGACTCGACGTGCTATGATGATAGCTCAGTTTACGACTGCAAAACATCCAGGTCATTTTGGTCTTGTCAGTGGAACAATCTGACAACTTTTAAAAGTAAACTTTCCATTCATAAACTATTTAAATATCCGTTGGTGTCTCGCGCTGCCGTGGCTGGCAAAACAAACGTCGCGTGGACTTGTGCAGCGCGCTTGATGTTTTGTTTCTGGTTTATTTATAGAGCAACGTCACATCCGCTGTGACGTCTGCGCGTTAATCTCGCGAGAAAATTTTTGATCGATAAAATTCATTTAAATTAATGTCGATAAAAGCAGCTAAACTGACAGCTCTAATATATATATATTTCAGCTATTATTACTTCGGTAGTACAATTCCCCAAAAATGAAACATTGACAGTAGAGATATACAGAGTCATTAATAACATGAGAAAGATTTTTTTCCCCAAGGCCAATTTCTCACCACTGCAGCCTTTGCTGTCAACGGAAGGAGGAAGCCCTCATTGCATAGGCAGCGGTAAGTTCCAGGAAGGTTTTCACATCTCCCGTTCAAACAGATTCCAGGCTTCTGACACTCATTTATATCTGGTGAGCACACGTCAACATTTTATTTATTTATCTGATGAGAGATTTTTCGTCACTGGATCATGTCGTGCTCACCATAACAGACGCCAGATCGGGCCTCGTGACCAGGCAAGCAAGGAACGCACTCATAGGAGCCGGGCGTGTTGTCACATTGCTCATTGGTGACAAATATTAATATTCATAAACACTGGTCAAATGTGCTGTTTGTCCAGTGTCATCATGTACATACAGATACAGTACATAGGAGTACATTTTAAGAGAGGTGCTATATATATATATATATTAGAGCTGTCAAACGATTAAAATTTTTAATCTAATTAAAAACTCAACTGTCATAATTAACTCAAATTAACTAAAAATTAATCATGATTGCTCACTCATTTTTATCGTTTCTGAATTTCCTTTATATTTTTTTGTCCTATTTTCCCCATTTTAATGCTCTCATAAACATGGAATCATGAATCAGTTTTCTATGTGCAAAATGCAAATATTTACTGAAATAACAATTTTGATTTCAATTTTACATGAACATTTTTCACTTGGAGCAGTTATTCACACATTATCTCTCACACAATATTACTGTCCATCAACAACAGTGAAAACAATATTTTGTCACACAACAGCTGCTTGAACAGCTCTTTTTAGGAATCAAAACAGCTATATATATTTCAGCTATTATTACTTCGGTAGTACAATTCCCCAAAAATGAAACATTGACAGTAGAGATATACAGAGTCATTAATAACATGAGAAAGATTTTTTTTCCCCAAGGCCAATTTCTCACCACTGCAGCCTTTGCTGTCAACGGAAGGGAGGAAGCCCTCATTGCATAGGCAGCGGTAAGTTCCAGGAAGGTTTTCACATCTCCCGTTCAAACAGATTCCAGGCTTCTGACACTCATTTATATCTGGTGAGCACACGTCAACATTTTATTTATTTATCTGATGAGAGATTTTTCGTCACTGGATCATGTCGTGCTCACCATAACAGACGCCAGATCGGGCCTCGTGACCAGGCAAGCAAGGAACGCACTCATAGGAGCCGGGCGTGTTGTCACATTGCTCATTCGGGCAAGTGTCAGGACTCAAGCACTCATTTATATCTAAAAGAAAACCACATGAAAACAACTTACAATTGGCACGCACGCACGCACGCACACACACACACACACATACACACACAATGAATGTCTTTTTGACTTTTTTTTCTTGTCTTTTTACCTTCGCAAACAGGATGACGGTGTGACCTGCTCCTAAAGCCGCTGTGACATTCACATTTATAAGAGCCGGGCAAGTTAACACACTGGCCTCCAGTGCCACAGATGTCCCGCTTGGAGCACTCGTTCACATCTGTCAAGACAGTGAAGCAAATTCATGACCTGATAAGGAAAAAAAAAAATGACGTGGTTATGAGTCAGCCTGACTTACCGACACATTTGAGCCTCCCATGATGCACCATGTGTTTGTAGCCTTGGCGACAGTGGCATTTGTAGCCGCCGTCTGTGTTGATGCAAAAGCCTCTGCCCTGACCGCACGGCTCCGACTCGCATTCATTATCATCTGGACAGGAAGGAGCAATGGCCGCATATTACTTTTGACACATGACACTGAGTGCATCTAGACAAAGAAGACGGAGTCAAAATTTTAATTTTACAAAAACAAACAAGAGCAATTTGAGGGCACATCACTGCGCTCATATAATTAACATTTGTCATCTGGGAAATCAATGCGCAATTAGCAACAATGTAGAATTGCAGTAGTTTAAATGAGGTAAGGTTTGACAGTGGAATAAATGGTAGCAGTGATCCTCTGAAAGTGGAGGGGTGGGGGGCGATGTGATGAGATTAGGCAGGATTTGATGCCGGCATGGATTTCCCATATTAAATTTTAATCTGGTTTGGAATACAGATGAATTTTGATTGGACATCTTTTGACCGTAACCCTAATGAGATTTAACAAAAATATGAAAGCTATTTTTGTAAGTTTCCTCAAAAAAAAAAATGCATATAAAAATGAAACTCACCTCGATGACAAAATCTCCTCAGCAGAGGTAAAAACCACATTACTTCAATTGTTACAAACGCATTCCAAATGCCGTGCTGATGATGATCTTCATCAAAACTTATTTAAATTATAAATATTTTTTAATAAAGCAGCTCTTGAATTGCATCACAGTCGACTCCGCAGTGTGCTCCTCGTGAAATATTCAAAGCGGCAACCATTCATTAACTCCAAACTGATGAGAAAATGCAGCTCGAGAAAAAGTAACAGGACACAATCTGCTTGAAGCAAAGGGACATGCACGCACGTTTCCTCCCCCCCAAAAAAGGTCCATGGGCACCTCCTTTAACCGCCATCGTCTCTTACCCTCACAGATGTTCCTCTGCGGGTTGAGACGGTAGCCGGCGTGACAGTGACAGATGTGGCCGTTCAGGCTGTTCTCACATTCTCCGTGACCACAAATGTTCCTGCTTAGCCTACATTCATCTGTCTCTGCTTCAGGGAGGGAACACACAACTTACTAGTGGGCCAGCATCTGCTACGGTAGAGCCATGCATATACACTCACTGGGCACCTTATTAGCGAACACGTTTGCTAGTACTCTAGAAGAACAATATGATGCGCAGATTTATGCCACCACAAAACATACATCCAAAGGGGATTTGTATTGACCTGTCATGACCGCAGAGGCCGTTTGAAGCAAAGAAATATGTCTGCTTCACTATTTTCATGCGGAGAGAAATATGATGATGGAGAAGAAGATATCATAACATTAGCAGCTAGCGATGGACCCGCGCTTTGTCATTCCCAAACTACCCTATGAGCTTTCCGACACCCGTAGGCTACCTTGAAACTTTCCGTTCTCACCCAGAGTACTACGGCTACAGTTTCTTAAATCGTTAAACTAAGCCTGTGTGGAGACAAATAAAGTGACAGGTGAGTGTATACACATCCAGTGTTAAAACCTTCACCGGAAAGTAGCCATAAACTGAATTCCTCTGGCTATGTGTTAAAAGTGTCCATAAAGAAGCACAAGTAGGACAAATAAAGCATAGAAAGCAGAAAAGACAGATGAGGTAATTAGCAACATTCCATTAGCGGCCATGCTAAAACTTGGGCTCGGGACCAGTTGCCACTAGACAGTGTAACAAAAACAAAAAACAAACACTTATGGCAAAGGGGAATCTGATTCATAATTGTGTTAATACAAAACAAAATGATGTCAGTTTATGTGAACAAATATATTGTATGTGTCATGGCAATGAGGTATTATCTGAACAGTCAAGTTTGGTTGAGCCAACATATTTAAATACAAAACACTGACAATAAAAACAGGACCTAAAGACTTGTTTTGTGGAAAGCACAAAATAAATAATGAAAACGTTTGACAGGATTTAGCTTAGTCCTAAAAACACCTCATAGGTATGCTAAACGTACAAGAAATGTATTAGTAGAGTCAGCGTCTCAACTGTGAGCTACCGGCTTAGAAGTCATCTCATTGTTTTCTGCTGATCTTTACTATGGAGGACAACGAACGAGCAATCGGAGGTTTGCGGGCAAACTCACGTGAGACTTTAGTTTGGGTTTCAAACGGGTCATTGCCGGGAGTCATTCGGATGATTGTCGGAGGGGTTGGTATGACAACTGCCGGTAAAACAGATTTTAAAAAATGAATATGACAACAACAACAACAAAAGTGTGATGTGCCTGCCTGTTCAAGTACAAACTGTAACTTACAGAAGTAGAAAAACGTTGATTTGTGCAAACTCGATGCAAAAAACCCCAAACCTTTTGGAGAATTTCAGCCAAGCGAAAAGCTTTCTATTTCTAAACCTCATATCGCTACCACACCAAACAAATGAATTCCGTTTTCAGGGAAAATACTTGCTCTGAAACATTTGTGTACAGTAAACTAAGCATGGACAAGGGCAGTTTACCAGGAACGCGAGGACTGTGAGCGCTGGTTGCAGCCTGCTGCACAGCAGTTGTCGTCTCTGGATGAGGAATAAAAATATCAATATTATCATTGGGATTGTGCTCGCAAGTACCAGTGTTTGCAAGAAGAGAGTTTATTGACCTTCCTTCTCAGGATTGGGATGCTCGGGTATCGGGGGGAAGACCACAGTTTCTCGAATACTATGGACAACATAGCCTTTGCCGGCAGGGCAGATATTACTGAAGGCCACTGAGTATCAAAACATGAAGACAAAATTGTTATTTCATTGAAATCAAATGCCGCTGTCGAAGGAGCTGTTTCTAATACTTTAACTCATTCCTCTAAATTCCAATATGACGCAAAGCCCCAAAACAAAAACAAAAACATTCACTATTAACTGAATACCCCTCTTAGTGTATAAACAAATGATGCCAATTTGCAGTAAATTATCATTATTATAATATGGCATTTTATAAGCCACGAGCATGGTGTCCTCACCTGTGCCCACCTGCGGACAGCGTTCACAGTTGCGCCCCCAAGCTTTGCCCACCGTGCAGCAGCACATGTCCTTGGTGATTTGGGTGGGCAGGGCATGCTCGCAACCTCTGACGTCGGTCACCATCCGGTAGCATTGGGCCAACTCGGCTGCGCGCGGGGGGGGGACATTTTTTAACCTCCATGAGGACTGAAGGATGGATGTTGGAATGTTTTAGCGGTAGATCAACCCACCGACACATTGATTCCTCTCCAGGACAAAACCGGCCTTGCAGAAACATTTGAAGCTCCCCAGAGTGTTCAAACAATCTCCATTCTGACAGATGCCCTGCATGGAGCACTCGTTGATATCTTCAAAGCCGGGCAGCGTGGGAGTAAAAACACGGAAATGTGATTTAGATACACTGTCGGTTCTTATCTCGAGTTACAGACAGGAGAGCAGAGAGTGCAGTTTCAGGAAGAACAGCGGAAGGTAGAACCTATTTCGGCTCAATCTCCAATGTCCTCACGTCTAAAAACGGGAATAGCGGGACAGACTCAATCTTTGGGTTGAAAATACAAGTTGAAAAGATGAAAAAACACTTTTTGTTTGGCGTCAAATCATAAAATACTGTGTAAACTTTAAGAAGAGGAAGGCAAGCACCGTAAAAGGTAAAACGGCTCTATTTCTCTTGAATGCCCTACCCGTGGAAATCAGAACAACAACCTGGGAAGAAATGCTTTTATTTGGACGCAAGAATGACTTGAACAGTCTTGCGTTTGGCTAAACCACACCAAGAATGCATTCGTGTCTCGCCCTGCAGCCTCAGCCAGATCTGCATTTTGGCCTGTTTTACTTCCGCACCCTCCACCCTCAAATCAGCCCGGCTCTCAGGCCATTGAGCAAAGGGAGACTCTTGCCGAGAAGGACTCTCAGCTCAACTTTATTATAGAGAACTTTCAAGCAACCACAGCTGCAGACAAAGCACCATATATTTAGTGAAAATCAGACATATAAAAACTAAGACAGGTACCAACATAAAAAAAAAAAAAACACAATTAAACACAAAAATAACGCAGAGTCGAAAGCCAAAGAATCAAAACGTGTTTTAAAACGAGTACTGCATCATAGAGGGGAACCTCTTCCATTTGCGACGCTTCATTTCATGAAATGGACTCTCATTCTGTTTGAACTTTTGCATCATCTGTGATTAGCTTTGCCCAACTTGACGCCCATTTCAGGACGGGACAACAGGAGTTCCGCTGTACGCAAATAATGAAACGACAAAAAGACGCCAAATAAAGTGAGCTATCAATGGAGCTGTCGGCAATGACGTAACCTTTAAAAAAATTAAATAAAATAATCAGCCAGTTACCTTGACAGTGTGTGCTGTTGAATCTTTTATAGCCTTGCGGGCAGGTGGAGCCATAATCCTCGACAATTGTCTGCTTGACGGAAGCATCTGAGGACACACGCGTAAACATAGCTTGAGGAGACCTTTCGAGAATAAACCTTTAAGTGACTCATTAACACCTCTCAGTTTAGCATTATGCATAAAAGGAAACATAAAAGCAAAAGTGCATTGCGCCCGAGAAGGCAATTAAGTCAATTTCCCAATATAATCAAATTACCCCCAATAAAATGCTCGGAGTTTCACTGTAAATGGTAAAGTAAATTACAAAATAAAAACAGAAGCCTCCATTTTGCGCCGGCGCGTATTTTTGGCAGCGAGGTCTGAGAAATTGCAGTTGTCAAAGCCAGTGAAAGATTTCTCCCCACATTTTACAGCAAAACAAATGACTTTCCTTCTCTTTTGCTTCTCTAATGAGAGCTTTTATGAGCCCTTCTGCTCACTCAATCCACTCTCGCCATGCGACGAACACGTCTTGAAACGTGGCTTGAACGTTGAACGGCACATTAGCCTCGTTTGTCACGCGTTTCGAACCCAGACGAATTCTAGGCGACAAAGGCTGTGGGAAAAAGCGAAGCAGCAGTTTCAGAGAGCCGTGGCTGGACTGAACTGGAATATTGCGAATGTAAACTGGAAGAACAACAGAAAAGCAAGATCAAAGCGTACATTGTGAATAAGAATGTAAAAATTTGAAGCGATAAATGAACAAAGCATACGGGACTCGGGGCTGTGGTCTAAATTCTAACCAGACGTACAGTATCGGGTTTTGTCAAAGGCTGTATTGTGTGACTCAGTGCCGAGAGCTGGAATAATAGTTGAGTGGAAAGAATGTGGAGCCAACATTTTCTTGAAATTCAACCTTGGGCGACGTGATGACAGTCCTGCGCCGGGCAGGCCAATAGGAACATGGGGATGTCGGAGAGCCGTATTTTCCACATTCTCCTCCTCTGTCTCACTGTCTGCGTGTGTGTCATTCCTATAATTGAATCGGCGTTCTCCTCCCTAACTTTCATGTACGGTGCTATCAAATTCACATTTCAAAAGTTGGAAGGTGCAATTCGCCGGGGATGCCCGACACATTTTTTTGGGGGGCTGGATAAATGTTCCCAGGAACACACAAGATGCAGAGATGGGTTGGATGGGCACTTAGCGGATACTGCGATCCAAGCCCCCCCCCCAAAAAAAACAAAAAAAACGTCATATTGATTTTGAAATTACCACACTAATGACTAGTAACAAATTGTATTTTAGATATATATTATATATATATATATATATTAGAGCTGTCAAATGATTACAATATTTAATCTAATTAAAAACTCAACTGTCATAATTAACTCAAATTAACTAAAAAATTAATCGTGATTACTCGCGCATTTTTTATCGTTTCTGAATTTCCTTTTATATTTTTTGTCCTATTTTCTCCCATTTTAATGCTCTCATCAACATGGAATCATGAATCAGTTTTCTATGTCCAAAATGCAAATATTTACTGAAATAACAATTTCGATTTTCAATTTTACATGAACATTTTTCACTTGGAGCAGTTATTCACACATTATCTCTCACACAATATTACTGTCCATCAACAACAGTGAAAAAAATATTTTGTCACACAACAGCTGCTTGAACAGCTCTTTTTATGGAATCAAAACAGCGCAATATAACATTATAAAGTGCACATCTAAGGTAAACTAGTACTCGTAATGGAGGCTCTCGCTGGCAATCCGTAGTGGAGTTGTTCAGTTAATTCCGTTTTTCACGGGCCCCTGAATAGGGATTGTCGGTCAGCATGGAAGGATCTCTCGTTCTGTACTTTTTTGATCATTTATTGGAGCACTTTGCAGCAGAAGTAGTAGTAGTTGTAACAGAAGTATCAGAAGCAGGTAATAACCTAAACTACACAGAAATGCAGTAAAAAATTAATATATCTATCTTTCTGCATCACAATGTAAATATGTATATAATTGACATTAATTAATACCTTTATTTAACAATACGTTTAATAAATAATTTAATCAACCCTGATTCACTATGTATCAATATCGTCATCATTATTCATTGTTTTAAACGTAAGAAACCATACAACACAAACATATCAAGTCGAATCGAACAAAAGAACTACAAGTCCCAATAGTCAATCCCGGAATTGGAGCGCCGGCATGATTAACCCCAGCTGCAACGCAATTTACTTCGTTTAAACGTCAGATTGCAGACGGACAAACATGACAACTATGCACAAATGAGCTAAATAAAGACACCCCTGTTCTAGCAACATTTTAGCCCACGCTGTTTAAATTGCCGATTGCGAACGGTAACTGACTGTGATTGCATAGCGATGCGGCAAACAAAGCAACCGATCATGACCGAATCTAAAAGCTAACTTTACACATCTGACTTGATAAGAAGCACTCGCGTAGCTTAACATTGAGCCAAGCCGACGACGAAGCGAGTGTATTCACTCACGAAACAAAACGCTATTTATGCATCGCGCGAACGTCACCTGTCAGTGGCAGCCCCGCCCCTCTTAAAGCGCCAGGTCAATCCAACAGGAGTCGTTCGATGCAATGCGAATTATTTCAGCTTGAGTGGAGCTGTGGACAATGTTGACAGGCTTGCATGCAGTAGCCATATATTTAGCTATGGCTTCAGCAAATTTGTTCTTCGTCGTGTCATCCATTTTCTTCTATCCGTTTTCGGTGTCTCGCGCTGCCGTGGCTGGCAAAACAAACGTGCGTGGACCCGTGCAGCGCGCTTGATGTTTTGTTTTTGGTTTATTTATAGAGCAACGTAACATCCGCTGTGACGTCTCCGCGTTAATCTCGCGAGAAAAATTTTGATCCCGATAAAATTCATTTAAATTAATGCCGATATAAACGCGCTTAAACTGACAGATATATATATATATATATATATATATATATATATATATATATATATATATATTTATTTATTTTTAATTGGTGACGCTGATTCTGATTCCGATTCCGCCCTCATTTTTTCTCTCGCACATTGTCATGATTCGATTTGGGACCAACAGGTGGCACCGCAGGGCTCTCCCTGAGCTGCACACCTGTTGGTCGTTTAGCAATTAGTAGTATAAGAGGACTCCCTCCCGACCACTCAGGGTCGGGTCATTGTAGCTTGTTGGAGTTGGCTACTGTCATGTTTGTTTGTTTGCTGCCATCAGGTTTGTCATGTTTCGGTTACTGTTATGTTTTATCTTTGGTCATGATTTTTGTTTGATACTTTGGACTTTTATTTGGATTTAGTTTTCTGTGTTTTATTAAATACAATTCGTCAAGTACACCCTGCTCCTCCCTCGTGCCTGCTTCTTGGGGTCCACCATCACCACGCAACGTGGCACACATCAGGTTTTTCATAAAAACAATAATATGCAATAGTTTTATATTTAGGAATATTGATGATGAATTAGGGATTAGAATTTTTTTTGTAGCCATCACGGTTTTAAATTAAATCCATATTCCATATGCAATTTTAAAGGTCAAACATCAAAAGCAACAACAAAAAGAAAATATATTCAAAACCTGATGTGGTGGGGGAAAAAAAAGAAAATTAGCATCCAAAATACTTTTAGGGACACAGCGCCATTTCGGAATACAATTTTCAGTTGACAAGTGTTATTTTTGCTCGAGTTCCTGAAGTCGAAGAGTACGGTACTTTATTGTAATCTGGGAAGCACAGCACGTTTGTCGGCGAACGACACAAACACGAATGAAAAATGAAAATGGAAATGTAATGTTTGAAAAGGCTTACTTGGCAGTTTGGGGCACTGGTAACACTTGTTTTGTCCCCACGAGTTGCCTACGCTGCCGCAGCAGTCCTCCTGGTTGGTCAGAACGGGAAGCGGGGTGCTGTTGCACTAAAACAACCGGACAAATCATTAGGAACACTTGGGGAGTCTTGCACTCCGTGGCGGCCCCGTGACGAAACTCACGGCTTGTTTGGGTGTGGTCTCCTGGAAGCAACGCCCCTTGGGCTTGTGTCGCGTGGGCGAGGGGCGCGGTCCCGTCTTCTGGGGAGGTTTGCCGTCTGCTTGGTCCACAGGCTGAATGACCACCGACGTGTCTGGCGTGTGGTGGACACGCACTTTTATCTGCACTGAAAACAACCCAAGGACATGAATTGACTCAAAATGATTACTGACTGGTCACTTCATTTTGACCACCGGCTGCAGGGTTTTGTTTTGTTTTTGTTAAAGTATTTGAGATAATTGATACGTTAAATATTTAAGTCCATTTGATACGTTTCTTGACCGTTCCAACTTCAAATTGTTCAGCTAATTCCTATTCCATTTTGCCTCTCCAAATTTCAAAATAAAATCCCAAATTTTATATACATAAATACTACTTTCCACATCAATTTGCCAACTCAGACTGTTCTAATTCCAAAGGGAATTTTCCAGTCGACAATTCTTGTCTCATTTAATGTTTACTTTTCCACCTCATTACATTTCCGAGTTTGTACTTTTACTTGTTCTGGAGTTGAATCAGTACTTGTACTTGTACTTGTACATTTAGTTTTACACAAACATCTGAACTTCCGCTTACTCTAACTACAGAGGAAGGTGGTCACTACTGACGATTTTGACAGTCAATTATTCTATTGTATCATCAAATAAAAAAAAATATTGCATTAAAATGTATTACAAATGAGATTTTTGCTCATTTATTCCAATGATGCACTCACTAATGTTTTAGAAACTGAGCACTACATCTCGGATACCGATTCATGCAACAGGATACGAGTTTGAGACCCACTTCTGCGGCCACTTCAAGTGTCGTAGCGACATAAGCAAGCCGGTACCTTCAGAGGAATGGTGGCCCGTCTGGGCGAAGGGTAAGGTGAAAACGGAGTGCGACTGAGTCAACTGGGTTCGTCCCAGGCTCGCTTGCTCCAGCAGCTTCTGGCCGTCGGGCTTTAAGGACACGGGGTAGATGGGTGGCTCGTTGCCTCGCGCCGCCTGAACTCGCTGGGTGAGCCGCAGAGGAAATTGGCACAGTCGGCCTGTGAAGCCCGGTGGGCACCGGCAGTGTTTTCTGGAGCTGCACACGCCGCCATTCAAACACGTGAGAGGGCACACAACTGTGGAAACGCAGAGGGAGGAAGCCATTTTTTTAAATACACGTTGTATATTTAGAACCCGGTGTTAAGATTCATGGGTGAGCCATCGGGTCCAGCGTGGCCTCAATACCATCAGAAGCACTGATGTCCATTTACAACCGAAATTAAAATATTTGTTCCATGAATTTGTAGGGCCAGAGCGTTGAACGCCCGATGATGTCGACATTTTCACGTCATCTGATTGGTTGGTCTGTGCAAATCTTTGACTAGCCAACCGAGTCTGAAGCGAGGCGTACACAGAAATATATGGGCATCCCAGTGACATATGAAATCTTCTGTGTCATTGCATTTGATGCACTATGTAGGAAACTGTACTGTTTCAGAATTGTCTGTTATTCATTCCTTTGTTGTGTGTTCACAAACACCCCCCATAGAATTGATTTTGTGAGTTCCTCGCTGGATTTTCTGTTGTGGTGCTGCATTTTCGATTTTCTTAGTGCCATTGAAGCAATCATCAATTTACGTTTTTCTGAGGCGGTCTTTGAACGCCTCTCGAGTGGAACGCAGAAGAGAAGGCTCGTCGTCGGACAGAGACGAGTCCGTATTTGTTTGAGAGTTTTAAAAGAATTAATAAAGTATACCTTTAAAATCAACAACACTGCAGCTCTTTGTTTCGGAGCTGCAACAATTATGTTTACAGTTTCATATTTTTGGCTAGTACATATTTTATTTGAAGGTTGTATTTGTCATTAAACAGACAAATGTTTTGCTCTTTTTGGTTATTCAGCGGCCTAAAAAGGTGTACATATGAGTAAAAACAACTTGTCAAATGTAATTATCAGTGTATGTTGCACAAGGGAAGAAAAAATAGGGATCCGCCAATTATTCCTGGACTCGGAGGTCCCTAGAGCCAATCAGAAGCGAGCTCTTGGCAGGAGAAGAGAAGGTGACGTCACTGATGCGTTTCACAGCCTTAATGGGGGAACCCTATCTCAATCTACAGAATATATGAGAGAAAAGAGGTCGCTGGCTTCGCCAGCCATCATGGCAACTATAAAGTCTCCATTTTGGAACCTTCAAACTTGCCGTTTTGGGACTTGTCAGGAAAAAAAAAAGGAGAAACGGAAGAGCTTTTGGCAGTTTCAGTTTCACAGCTCCTCACCACTACACGTGTACTAAGTAGTGTTTTCTTTTCGCTGCGAACAAATTGCATTCAAACAACACCAAGACAAAGAGGAAAGCATCCACATGGAAACAATTAGGGGCGCACTGCCAGCGAGTCTGGACTGAGGGGTAATTATGGGCCTGGATCACTTTAAACACAGCGGGGACATCCTCGGCATGAGAAAGACAAAAGGCAACAATTCTGAAAGGGTCTCAATCCAAAAAAAAAAAGTCAGCTAGCACGATGGAAAGACTTATTGTGAGAAAACTGCCCAAAAGTCCAAAACTATTATTGCTGTGAAATAAATTGACACTTATTTACTGAGCAGAATAAAGCCGAAGGTGTTTATGCACGGCAAGGTGTTTTAGGAGCTCTTGATTTGTACAAATGCGATTTAATAGTTATGACTATATTCGTTGTGAAGTTCCATCGTAAATCACAAACACTGCCATTGGAAGAGGAAAGACAATTTCAAACACGAAAAGAGAAGGCTGCAATGTTTCTGCGATGTGACCTAACAAATGTTTTCATTTAAGACTGCCACCTCACTGGATTTTTGACATGCGCGCACACAAGGTGACAGTGCAAAAGCGCCATGCAGGCAGCGACATGCTGCATGAATGACAGGAAGTAGATGAGGAGCACACGCGCACACACACACACACACACACACACACACACACAGGAGTCATCTTTAGTAGACATCCTCTGACATAAGAGCTCCACAGTGGGGTTGCGGCTGCATTTTGCATCCAATTTGGGAACTGGGAAAGACGCGGGGGAGGAAAATGGCGATAACAGAAGCAAACCAAAGACCGTCTTTTTTTTTTTTTCTCCCTCCCAAATGTTACACAATGTCACACGATCCCACACAAAGCCACAGAGGCTGTACTATGCAAGAGTGGAGCGGGGAGCCCGGTCTGACTGCAAAAAGTCCAGAACAGAGGGAGTTCTCTGAAGATAGCAAAGTCAGGATCAATGTCAGGTTCATGAAACTCAAAGGGAGATGGAAAGGTTATCCAGCGGGTCCGGGTCGTATTACTCAAACGTGGGATACAGGCCCTTCAAGTGAATTGGACTTTGGTTTCTATCCATTATCGACTGTGCTTCATTTTCTTCCAGATGCACCAATAATTCTACGATACAATCTGACATATGGACGAGGGGGTGCAGACGTTTCATACCCACTGCACTTTGGTGAAAGTGTACAGTTAGATGCCTGCGCGGGTAACTGCATTCCCCATTAACGTCCTTCACCCCAAAGTACAGTAGCAACCACTTGTGGTTGAAATACTGTGTAAATCATTCAAATCCAGTTGACTGTCAGCAGCTTTATTAAGCAGGGAAAAAAAAAGTTTCCAAGTTAAACATCTTGTCTATATTACACTGCTAATTGGATTTTGCCTTGTGGTTCTTCAGGGCTGCAGGACTGACACATTGATGATTATCCTTTATGATTTACATTTTATGGAGTGGATCATCACTTGACATCGTGGTGACAAAAGGGAGAAACGCTTTCTGGTTTTCCCTGCCGATGGAATGCAGGGTGTTAGCTGCGTATGCGTGGGCCCGCTAACAGAAAAAGACCAAAATTGCTTACATCTTGAGAAGACTTTCCCTTCATCAGCACGGAGTTTATGATCCTCCCATGCTCATTAAGTCATCAGTAAGCTTCTTTCGGTCTGGGACACAAGCCGTTCTGGGCGCGTACCACGCCTTTGTCTTCAAGGATCCAACACATTCCAGAGACGGGGAGGGACGGGGGTGTTATTAAAAATCAAATGCACTGCTCGTTTGAGCGACGCGACGGTACGATTGCGCGAGTTGGAGGAGGCGGGACGGTGGCCGTACGGACGGCGTGACGGTGGCACGAGAGGTCAATTGTTGACTTTTTCACAAAGCCCCGACAATGGAAAGAGAGTACAAGACTGCAGTTGCAACTCGCCCTTCTCCACCTTCATACGTCCATGCCGCTGTTGTACATGTGGTTTCTGTTAAGCCATTAAAAGTGTTGTCATGCTCTGGCAAGAGAGGAAATGTAGGATTTTCACTGGCCTGACAGTAAAGGGTTTTCTCATGTGCTTAAGGACATCTATAAGGGAAACACTCTCTTTAAAATGCCTGTGGCAGGTTATGTTAAAATGTGGGGGGAGAGATAACGTGCCATTGGAAAAATGACGTATGCGGCGTGCGGTGGTAGAGTGAGGGAATCAAGTCAAAAGACGCCGAAGAAAGAAAATGATGTGATATCTAGAGCTTGTGATGACCTGTCTCTTCAATTTGAAACGACGCATACGCATTCCACAGCCAGAAAACTGAAACCCTGTACGTGCATGGAAATGAACACGAGATTTGAGGCGGCTGGAAGAAAGGAAGGGATGACGGAAGGAAAGGCAGAGGCAAAGAATGGGGGGGGGGGGGCAGAAATGGAAGAGAGGGTGCGTGGAAAACGAAGGAAGCGGGGCCGAGCGCAAAAACGAAACGAGAAAGAACAGGTTTTGAGGAAGATGGGAAAGAGAGGAAAAAAAGCAGAAGAAAAGAAGAAGTGAGGAGGAAGTCGGGAAGGGACGAAAGAGGGAAAAGGGCAGAGAAGAAGGAAAGCAAGTGACAGAAGAAGACTGCAAGTCCAACGGAGGGCAGACAGACAAGCAGGGAGTCAAGACGAACAAATAGAAGGAAGCGGGAAAGCTCAGAATTGCAGGACGGAAAGCAAGGTAGAAATTGTTATCGAGGCAAGGAGCTCCTAAGAAGAAAAAGAAGCAAGGAAACAAATTGAGGAAGGAAAGATAGAAAGAAAGAGAAAGAAAGCGAAAAAGAAAGACCCGATAGAACAAAATAAATAAAACCAGGTTTGCCCTACGAGTGGCCCGTGACGCGACCACCCACTCGATGGCGTCTCTCGATGACGCATCAACATAACGCAAACCCCCCACGTCATACCAGCCACAGCCGCACCCTTCCCGCCCAAAAACAACAAATTACGCAACACCACAAAAACAGAGTTAAAAAAAAATCACAAGTTGCACGTACAGCAGACAGCAGCAAACACACGCACGCACACAACGACCTGATGTGTCCCCTTCCACACCCGCCGTGCCACAAACAAGCATTAGCCACGCCCCCAATCAAAGGAATCAGACTGTGAAATAATAATGACGCCAGTTGAGTCACTTTCTCTGTGATTCACGGGCCTCTCTGAACCAACCAACCCACACACAGATTAAATATAGACACTGTTTCTCTTTCTGAGCCCCATTGCACACTTTTGCACATGGCAAACGCACGCACGCACATTTCGGCTCCGCGTGTTTCCACTGGTGTCGTTTTTCGTATTGTTGGCCTGCGACGCGGACGCACCGCCCACTAAAACGCACAGCAGCGTTTACGGTAAAGCGTGACGCCGTAAATTGAGAGGTCGAATCATTTCAGAATACGTTGCCAGAATTTCGGGGACGTTCTACGCACAAGTAAACTTTTGGACCGAGCAACAGATTCGAAACCGACTGAACTGTCATGCAGGGTTCAGCAACTCGTTCAAAATTGGAATCCCTCAGCACGGCATCGTTGCAGATGTAACGGCCAATCAAAAATGCACCGAATTGTTGTTTGTTTTTTACTTGCATTCCTGAACGCACAACAAAATTTTTTTGTGGTTGAATGTTATGACAGCACGGTGAACAAGTGGTTAAACATGACCCTAAGGCCAGTTGTCTGAACTGCTATGGTCAAAGTGTGACAGTAGAAAACAGCTGATCTATTTTTGTACACACACACACACACACACACACACACACACACACACACGCAGCGATAATGCACTGGGGCTGTCCCTTCGGAGGAAATAGTTTGGCACGTAAGCCCCGGATGAATGAAACACAACAGATATAGCCCTAATGAGCTTTAAAAGTACTCAAGGGGGGGGACTGACTGTTTTCTCTCCGTTTGCAGTCATAATGCTAGGCTAAGCTAACCGCCTTTATTGGAAAGCACTGCAACTGCTTGCGTCTATCCTCTCATAAAACTCAAAGCATCTGTCCAAAGGCGTCAAACTAGCACTTTTGCATGGGACAAAGCTGTCATCATCTTGTCCTTCTACAGTCTGTAGTTGGTTTGGAGCCACTTGCAGTCTGCTTGAACTCGGAATGGCGCTGCTGGCACCGGTGTGTACACTTTTCTCCACACGGATTAAACACGTCGCAATGACTGGGTGCATAAAAACAGTAAGACAAAGCTACATCGTTCAAAGGTTCTATGAACAAAACAACATAAGATAATGCGAAGAAAATTAAATGTGTAGTTAAAACAACCACATAGCTGTGTTAAGTTTGTGAGCATAATGCTAACACATAGTGGGGAAACGTTAGAGACAGGCTTATGAATAGTAACTAGTCTTTTAAGGAACGGATATTTGAACACGAACAATACACCGATAAATGTAGAGCAACAATATAACAATACTCGCGTGTATATATTCTTTATCCTCTAGTTGAGTGATGTTCTTTGTCAACATTACAGTACTGCATTATACTGCCACCCGGTGGTGAAGGAGCCGCAACGAACGAATCATGATGTACAAACTTAAATTCTTTACATTCTATTGATGTTATTACAATATACAAAATCCAATATATTTGTGTTTATATAGTGCTTTCACAACAGCTGCAATATATGTTAAGTATAATAATATAGAGTGCTATTTTCCTCATTACAAAACAAGACAAACATTTTTGTTGGTTTTGGGGGGGGGAGCCGCACTGGATTTCTGGCTTTCCTATTCATCTGAATGGGGAAAGGTGATTTGAGAACGGAACTAAATAAATTCATATCTCAAAGCACCAATGGAGTTCACAGCCTTTGTTTTTGCAATCAGCCCGTCTCTTGCAGCAGTCAGGCCGGTATTGCTGAGCCAGACATTGGCAGTAAATGACATAATAACTACCTTTTCAATACACTAAATTGTGCGCACATCCCTGCTCCCACCACAAACCTCTCTGGGCTCCATCAGCTACCAGAAACTTTGGGTGACCTCATCGTACGTTATCCAAAAACGTGTCCGTCTTCAGAGCAGTCTTAGGATACTTATGGATTTTTCCATATGGCTAGTTTTCATTTCGTTTTGAGCAGGTTTCTTAGTTTTAGTATTAGTTTTATTCTACTTTTTAAAAAAATATATGGAGTATTTGTCAAGATTAAGATGAGAAAAGGCCACTACGTATACTGTGTAATACAATTTTCAAGCGATTGTTTGACTTTGTTTCTTTTTATGGATGTCCATCAATACCTTTAAAGTGAACATCAAAAGTTTGTGCATGATATTAATTGACCAAAACATAAAGGACATTTCTGTCATAGACTGACAGAAAGGCAGTATTGGGAAGTACCAATATACAAAGATTTTCCAGGTATCTGTACTGTACTGTATTTATTGTTCTGACTTCTTAATTGGACTCCCTACATCTGTCACAATCTGAAAAGCCCGAACAGGAAAGTTGTATATTTCATTTGCTAACATTTCCTGATTTTATATATTTGTTCCTCACTCCACAACTTTAGCAGAAGTGTGGTCGGTTCTGTTAGCATAAAAGTTAAACCAACGCTAGCTAGCGCTTCAACAACATGCTTCTGCCACTTCTGTGGCCTGGAAATGCTCATAATTAACAGCACAGAGGTTATTCAGTAAGATAACAGTCCGTAATGGTGAACGCATCAGCTTCAAGGTTTGTGAATGCAGCACAGTCTAAGAGCATGGCAGCAGCTCTGGCAGAAGCCGTGTTATTCTGTTTACCCTGGCTAATCGCTACAGCTACAGGGTCCCGCGCGATGGAGGCAGTCCCGGCGCACGCATTCCTCCGACCGGCTTTAAATAACTGCTCCCATTCTCCCCCCAACCCTGACCGGGCAAATAAGAGGATGGTAAAGAAGGTTGTTTGTTTGACTTGCAGGTCGATAAACAGCGTTTGAACACCAAGCACACTCGGGCAAACGCTCGCCCAAACATGCACAGTGTTGCCTTGTGACATTGCCCCAGAAAAACAACCCAAATTGCTGCTTTGTTTTCCAAACATTATTTTACTGCAATGCTTCATGGCCCATTCAAGTGACTGGCTTTTTTACAGTTTCTTTTTGTAGAAAGTGATGACTGGGAGGAATTTGATTTGAAATGATTCGCAGGGGTGGTCTCCCTGTATAACAGGGAATGTTTCGATTCAGGGAATGTATTGTCTGGTGCACAACAGACTTTAGTTGCTGATGCCATTACGGGACATTCACCTGACTACGGTGTAGGTAGCGTGTGTTCACTTCCCGCAGACAAGGGCCGAGGACGTCTCGTTAAACGAGTGTCACCAAAAATGATGACATTAGGTTACAAGTGTTATCGTTGCGCTGAAACTGATGCAAAGACAAAAGCAACCTGCAGGAAAACGGATGGATTTTGCTGCTTAAGTCAATATTCCACAATGCAATATTAACCAGAATGTCGTGTTTCGGCGAGTGGGGCTCCATAGGACCTGTCATTGTAAAGAAAAAATGTTGACTTGTTTTCCCCTTTAAAAGGTACAGTGTGTAGAATTGAGTGCCATCTAGTGATCAAGTAATAGAATGCAATGACCCAAGCTCGAGCATTTTGAAGCACAGGCACTACGGTGCCTCGGAGAGACCACCATTTTTTTTTTCCTCAAACGACTTTGAGTATTCTCTCAAGTGAAGAAGTAAGTACAATACATTTGTTACAAATGCGGTTTGTCTCCTTCGAGTTTCCGTAGCAGAAAGATGGCGGTGAAACATGGCAGCCTCCTGTACAGGAGGCGCGCCCAGTGTAACATAATTAGCGATTACTTCACCTACAATTACATCTTTTTTAAAAAATGGCGATGTGATAGAACGTATTTTTTGCATGCTATTGAAATTTGTGGTTTTGTAAAATAATGAACATTGAAGAAAAAAATGTACACACTGTCCCTTTCAAAAAGTAACACTACCACTAATTTGAATATTAAAAGAACATTTCATTTGCATGTCGCATAATCCTTGTTGTAGTTAAATTATTGACAGAATTGTCAATAAATACACTACATTTAATTATAATAATGACTAATAATCTTTTTTATACAATTCATTAGGCAATCTTGAATTCTTCTTAGGCGGGTCGAGTAAATTTAGTGACAAGCAAAGAGGCAGCGGAAACAATATTGTAACAGAGTCCCGATTACACGTGAGATAAAACGCAGACCACATCAAAATGAAAGAAAATACTGCATGAATGTACGTGAGCCCATCCATCCCAAACTTCACCGTGAGAGTGTTTGAGTGCCTTTCCCAAACCAAAAGCAAGCATGGAGTCTGTGGGGTGGGCTTCAGGCTAAAATAAACCAAGCCACTAGGCAGAGAGCAAACGCGACGGCATTTAACGGAACTTGTGGACATTTTCAAACTCCCATGGACCTCTGACCTGTGCTGTGGGGGGGAAAGGGGGGGAAGCAAAACAAACCGCAGGCTACTACTGTCATTCACTCGAAATAGAGAACCACATGGGAACTTCCCAGAATAGCCATTTCTACTAATGATGATGAGGTCCACTTTCAGCAATAGGCAGCCCAGACTGTGACATAACTGGTCAACATCCTGTCGCGATAAGAAACTGTAGTGCAATATATTGAAAGACAGACAGACAGAAAAAAAGAAAAAAGTTAGGCAGCTGCCATTGAGGCTGATGAGGAGATGACAGACTACATGAAAATATTTGGACACACTCTTAGTAGAACGGTGGTAGGCTATAGATGGGCATTGGATCCCATTTCCTGGGTTGACTATATGCTCCTAAATAGTGTCTAAAGATTCATGTGTAGTCCTGGCATTGTTTAAATAGCTGATTGAGAGGTGCCTCCCCAGAGCTTTTTCTGTCTAACATCGAGCCAAATAAAAAGGAACCAAAGCAGATGGAGCCACAGGCCAATAAACTTAAGCCAATGAATGTTGGATACTTTGTCTGCTCAGCACAAAATCACTTTGTCTCTCTTTGTGGACGATAGCACGCAACAAGATCGCTGCGCCGAGTTTAATCCCCCCCCCAAAAAAAAACAAAAAACAAAAACAAAAAGTACACCTCACAATTTGAATAATGACTTAAGAAATGCACTTAACAGGTAGATTAAGTCCAACAGGATGGGGTCCTTCTTTCAGTCCTGACATAATCAATAGCGATGCCTGTGTCTTTCTTCCTGCGGTGTGATGACAACGCACATGCTTTTGATGTGAAGGCCTTGACAACGAATTACATGATATTCTCTTTGTCAAACTTTCTCTGCTGGTTACAAAACACTTTGGGCGTCTACTGGATTTAATTTGGGAAGCCAACAATGGAATAGAGAATTACCATATGCACAGTTGCTCACATAATAACAGTAAACGTAACCACAACAACAAATGTTCATGCTATGCATGATTGTAAACACACTGCCAATCACCTGCCAGACTGTATTTGGGGCATTTTGATAACCGTCACAAACTCTTGCTAGCGATGTCAACAACACAGTGTCGTCCTGATAGAACATTCAATTGAAAAAAAAAAAAGACAACTTCATTACGCCAACAGTGTATTGTACGGCGCCTGTTGCCAGATTTTAGCTGCGGCTACTGTGTTAGCAGCTAGCCGCATTAGTGGCTAACAGCGTTAACAGCGCTCAAGTGCCCCATTATAGGTTGGCGAGAACCAGCGAATCATGGCCGCCATTCTGACACAGTCGCCGTTCCTAGTGATCACTTTTGAACAAACCGGGCTTACTCATATGTTGTGTAAGAAGGCAAAATCGCTACTGTGTTTCTGATATCACTTCATCTCATAAACCAAAATCTACGGGGAGAGATTTGCCTAAAATCTCACTCAGGTTTCTACAGAGGAAAATAGTGTACTGCTTTGCAGTTTAAATTTAGGGCATCAAATGTAGATTACCGAAAAATGAAAACCAGTTTGTCGTTCATTATCAAGTGGAAATTTAAACAAGCAAAGATATGTTTTTTTTTTTTTATCTTGATTATTCGATAGCTGCAGCCCTACCTTGATGTGATATTCCTCTACTAGCAGACCTCCAAATTAGCATGATTGTTTTTTTAGTCACTGCCCGAATTAATCAGCCCAAGTCATCTTTGTCCAGGCTTTGTGGGTTTTTGTACCGATGCACACACTCAAACAGGTTTGGTCAGGCTGAGCTCACGTCACAAATATGGAAAAGTCCTCATATTGTTGCCGCTATAGCTGTGGCCGATTTAACACAGGGGAGAGAAATTTCCACCGGTCCACTCTCGCACACATTCCAGGGCTCACGCAGAACAACACGCATCTCGTGTGGCGTAAGAAGCCAAATGCTCCTTGAGGCTGCCGCACGAGCCCAAAAACTCAGTCATATTTTTCCACTCTTTTTTGGGGGGGGGGGGGGGTGATGATAAATCCAGGATACAGGTGCTTTGCAGAACAGCTCCCACCTTTCCAGAACAAATGTCTCACAATCACCAGTTATTCCTGGAATTTAAACGGCGGAATTATTTGACACGGAAGCTCCAAAATGTGACGCAAACAAATCAAAGGAGAGGAGCCGGAGATCGGATGTATGAATCTGCAACGCTGTGACATGCTCAACTGTAAGACTCGTCTGCAGGTTAAAAAGCCACAACAGGCTAGTAAATCAAAGCGCTCTCTGGAAAAAACAATAAAGGAATTGTTGAGCTGCTGATAAAAATAGCTAAGGGATGAACCCTCGTCCTTTTGCGTCTGTGCATGAACTGTACTGTGCAAATGGGCCGGCGTCATGAGCCCTGCGAGTGATATAAGGAATACAGTGGATGCTCTGAAGTTAGCCATCAAAGCTAAGGCTGACTACAAATGACATAACTATTTGTTTCTTCTGTTGATTCGCTTTCACGGGCCACTTAAAATGATATGACGGGCCACATCTGGCCCCCGGACCTTGAATTTGACACCAGTGCTTTAAACCAACAGTGACAGAAAAAAAACCCCAACAAGTGAACGGCAAGTGAAGAGACAAGAATGCGGTGACGGAGTCACGGCTCAGTAAAATATTGTCAAAGACGACTGGAATGTGCACTGCCAAGTCCAGTACAACGGATAACAAAAGTCTACACACCCCTGTTCAAATGCCAGCAGGTGTATGTGATCCAAAAAAATGGAAACAAGGCGTTTCGAAACTTTTTCCACGTGAGCTACAGTACAACTCAATCTTAAAGTACAACCCGTACAAAGTACGGGGAGGGGGAAAAAAAACGGAAATAATGTGGTTGCGTAAGTGTCCGCACATCTTTAAAACAGAAATCATGTCATATATTTGGTCAAACATTTGGGCCACACTGAAGGCTCAAGGGGAGAAAACAAAAACAAATTACCATTTTGAACTTTTGACATCGAATGAAATGAGACTTTGAGAGGGGGGAAAAAAAATGATCGTTCATGTGTCTGTAACATGACCCTGAATATACACTGCTTCTTTGAAAGTTAGTCAAAGTGGTTTCATTTCCAGCAACGTATACAGTCATGGAAACACAAAAAGTTCACTCACTAATGGCTTCACCAGATGGAGAGAAGGGATTTTTTTTTTTTGATCAGCACATAGATACAAATTCTCAGGGTAATTTCATTTGTCACTCAATATGTCAAGACTTGTATTTATTTTACTACGATATTAGACTATTTTATCACCGTGACGTAATAAGAGAACGTCGTGAGTGATGTTTAACATCTGCTATCTTGGACCATCATTTTCATTTATGGCTAAGCCTCACCAGCCACTATCTTTTTTTTTTTTTGTTGTTGACGAGTTCCTTTATCTGGTCTATTGGACATTCTGAGATAACCAATCAGAATCACTTTTTTTTTTTTTTAGGGGTTGTGAAGGGGAGGAGGAGCCTGGGGGAGGCGGAGAGGGGGTCATGTTCTATATGCACAGTAAGGAAAGACTGAAGTCAGTTGTGGGCTGGACAAGTCAAGTAGACAGTAAGGCTCCACGTCTGGCCACATTTGGTGTGATGGAGCGGAGAAAGACTCACTCACGCCAACCAGATGCTGCGCCACTCTCTTTTTTTTTGGGGGGGGGGGTCTAGAGATCTGAGAGTGCATTTATGTGCCATGTAATGAGCCTTGACTCAGTAATTAAAGTGTGATATGGGAACTTTTTCCAGGGAAATGTGAAGCAGTGAAGGGAACTCCATCTCATTTCACCACCTAATAGTTTTTATCAACCGGATCTAAAAAAACACATGCTGGTTAGCATATCTGAGCTGACTTTTTGAATTTGAGAGAGCCCATATATCATGAGGCAGGAAAAAATAAATAAAAATCAGCGTGTGCCTTTCGGACTGTTCTTATAGTGTGCGGTCGAAATTACCAACACAGCACACATAAGGATCTTCTCCAGCAACAATTGCAAGTCTCCTCCCCCAAACGACATTCTAAAAAATAAAAAATAAAACACGACTTGTATTTTTTGGACCCAAAACAGAAATTTTAGTTGGAAAACGTTGAAACTATAAATTATGGAATTACTGACATTCATGGCAACTATGTTAGTTAGCCCAGCAAAGCAAGCATTCTGTTTCTACTCATATCTTTAAGTTGTGGTTCGATAAAAGGGAAAATCGTTCTGTATACTCTCTTTTTTTTGGGGTGGGGGGATTTCCTAATACAGGAAAGCTAATTCTCACAACAGCAAAGTTTAAAACACCGAGTTGAATTGCCCACCTTAGAACGTAAGTTTGTCAGTGATGATGTAATGTAAAGTAAAAATGTGATTACATTTTGCTAAAACTATCAGAAATCGTTGCCAGTACGTTGGGGTGCTTTGCTACACCACTCCTGCCTCCAACCACACGAAAGAGATTTTTGACACAGCTCTTTTTGAGAATTGAGAAATATCTGCCAATCCGACGCAGTTGATGAGATGTCTGTAAAGTCTCCTTTCTAAATAATATCATCCTGATGAGTCTATTAAGCCGTTTCACAAGTGCATGCAAAAACAAAACAAAAAAATCACACAAGACTTTCCCGCAGGGCTGAATTTGCCTTAATTGGCGTTATTTAACTACTTGTCATTACTTCAATTTAAATGACATTGTTGGCCAACATACGAATTTGCCCTCACGTTAATGTTTTTGTCTGCTTGACGTGCTTACGTTTTTTCACTAAATCTCCCTACTCAAGCAAATTATTTGGGGGCCACTCGTGACTTTGACGACAATTTGCGTCTACTCTCCCCACCTGTGATGATGATGAGGAGGGTTTCGAACTTTTTCACAACACGGCGAGCCCTGGACGGATGCACATCCAAATTGAAGTCATCGCCTCTCGGCGTTTGTCTTCAGCAGCCTAATTATATCACCCCCCCCGCACCCCCGCCATGGCCCCAAATCCAAACTGATTGTCCACTCACCGACCCTGAAGCCCTGTCCGATGAGCGTGTCGCCCCCCTGGCCGTTCTCCGCTATGAGCGTGGTGTTGTTGCCCTGCTCGCAGCGGTCCTGGCACTGACCCTTCAGACAAATCCGCTTGCAGATGAACGGCGCGATGACCACTTTGAAACGCTCACGCGTGGACAAGCGCTCCGTGCACCGCGCCAGCCTGTGTACGCTGAGCCACAGGAGAAGCACGCGGCAGATCAGCGAGGGCATCGTGGCATCCTCCGGTGCCCCCCTCACGCAGCCGGACACATGAAACCACCAGCCGGCTGCGATCCGTTTTACTCGCCGATTGACAACAATGAAGCTCCTTGTGGGCTTTCCTCCTCCAGAAGGAACAAAATCAGTCCTCCGGCGTGCGTTGGTGATCCACCCGCAAAAGCCAGCACTGTGGCATGGCTGGAAGTTCCCCTTCGAAAAAGTTCTCCCAGCTCTTCCTTCTTCGCCTGTTGCTTCCCGGGAGTGCGTGTGCGGCTCGGGGAGAAGGAGGGAAGAAAAGGGAGGAGAGGAGGAGGAAGAGAAGTGAGCCAGCCCTCCGTGCAGAAAGACTGGCAGCAGGCCAGGCAGGCGGTGTAGGGGTGAAGCCGAAAAGTGCTTTTCGAGTTGGATAGTCAGCGACTGCGTTTCTTTCCCACCTCGCGTGCAAGCCTTGAACGCACCACAGGCCCAGAGTCAAGCTTCCATTCCAGATGCTGGAAATAGCAAATAATCACAATACTGCTTCTTCTACGTCACACGTCTAACAATATCAATCCTTGCTCGACCGTCATACAATCTCTTACAAGACTGACCGCGCAATTCATTATAGCAGTGATCAAATGTAATTCTGGATAAGTATTTGCTTACTGAATACTAAATGTATACAGTACTAAGGCGTAGAAAAAAGTAGTGTGTTTCCGGTAACCCGACCGACCGAGAATTTCTACCTCGAAAAAAAAACTTTACGGTCGGCATTTTTTTTTCAAGCCTTCTACATTTTTGTGTAAGAATAATAATAATTGTATATTTCATTTATAAGCGCCTTTCAAAACACTCAAGGGCGCTTTACAATCAAAACAAGAACAATAAAACCACAGACAAAATTATAAATAATAAAAGAAAAGATGAATTTAGAGCGTTTACATTGGTGCCAACTCTCGCTATATTCACATTGAGCATGCGCCGTCGTTTGCCCTATCGTCTGTCAACAACATTGAATCATGGCGGTGGCCACGATCTCCGACAACAGTTTAAACCGCGTTTTGTGTGTTGCAGTCGCATGCTCGCACCACAATATTAAGAAAATAGCATCCACTGCTGTATCGAAAAGATTCAACGAACTATTTGATGAACACCACGGGCCGTCTAGGACGCGGGACGCAGAGGTAACGAGATGGCTGTAACACCCAGCCGCTGGGTACCCAAATCTCTCGCCGCCTTTGCCGGCGAGCGGGGGTTTCGATCAGTGGCGATTGCTCTCGGACTGCAAGGGAAGCTCGGCTTCCCCTAAAATGTCAAAGAATAAGTGATGAAATATATGAATGTCAATTTCATTGTGTGTACATGTCATTGACTAAATATGCGCTACAACGTGCTCAACTTTTGTTCCGAATCAGCTTCTTCTTACTGGTTACGACGCGACTCCCTTCTCATTCATCCCGCAGCTTTGCTGTGCTTTAAACAGTACAGCTACTAGCGACAAATTAATCTTTTATTTCTGGTGGGTTTTATTGTAGTTCCTATAGTTGTAGGACACTAATTAAATACAGTGAAAAGACACCTTGTTGGTATGACAGGGTCACAGATCATTTTCTTGAAAAGGAACGGAGCTAGAGTAGAATTAGCGTATAAATAAACGGACACATTTTATGATGTCGACCAAAATTGAGCTTCCCCTCTTTGACAGACGAGCATCCGGCACTGGTTTCAATGTCTCCTTGTTTTATGTTTTATGGTTATTTTGTTTACGCTTTTGATGGGGGAGGGAGGGAGAAAAAAAAAGATGTAAAAAAAAACTTTGTCCGACCTACCGACCCTATGCTGAAATTTCATGTTACCGGAAACACACTACTTATTTTTCTATGCCTAATGCAGATTGCAAAATCTAATGCTGGATATCTATTTGTAAGTTGAGGGGTTCGTTGTTTTTAGTGGATGGCTCTACTTTACGAACGGCAAAAGGAGAGATGGAATCCATGCAGTTTGATTAAAAGGTTGAAAAAAGACGTCTGCACCGCTGCAAGTTCGAGAACAACTCTTGTAACTAAAATCACTTCCTACTTCTTTCTTCAACAGCCAATCAGAACCTATCAACATAAAAACATGTCTAAGCAATTATTAAACAACAGAATATAATTTAGGTATTCTTAACATGAAATAATATGATGCTCAAACATAAAACGATATTAATATAACATAAGATTACATATTTATTTGCTAAAGTACCAGTGTAGACTTATACTTTTACACTCTAGTATAAGCTACTTCTTGGAATCAATACATCATCCTGAACAAAATGTGTAAACGACTAAAGTCCCAGGCATATATTTTGTATTCGTGTCATCTTCATATTTAAAACTCAGTGCCAAGTTATAAGCAATCCAAGTATAAACAAGACATGTTGTCCCACCATCTCGTAAGTAGGCGGGTTCGCCAAATGGGGTAAGACGCTCGAAACTGAAAATGGAAATCCAAGTTTAGAACCCCTAACAAGCGTACCAGCAAACAATATAACCGTCAGCCATTCACCGTAAAAAGAATAGAATCATTCGAGTCGTTTACCCCAATGACGTACACTCAGTCGACAGACACCCCCCGCCTCACTTTAAGTGACCACAATCACGACTTTCATGCCTGGGAAAAGTCAAGTGTGTCTGGTATGGACGTGCACCGCGGTCCCAAAGGGAGGAAGGCGCTATTTGGGTTCATGTGGTCAACAAGGGAAAGTGAGAGAGTGAGAGTGAGAGTGAGAGTGAGAGTGAGAGAGAGAGAGAGAGAGAGAGAGAGAGAGAGAGAGAGAGAGAGAGAGAGAGAGAGAGAGAGAGAGAGAGAGAGAGAGAGAGAGAGAGAGAGAGAGAGAGAGAGAGAGAGAGAGAGAGAGAGAGAGAGAGAGAGAGAGAGAGAGAGAGAAAAAGAGAGAAAGTGAGTCACTTCCTCCCCCCTCCCCCCCACCCCCAATAAAGTGTTTACTTTCCAGGCACTGAGGAAATGATTCCATGGAGTTCACAGGCTACTCTGACATCTCTCTTTGTCGTCATTAACTGCCGACACGCAGACAAAAAAAATAAATAGCCTACAATGTACACACAATGCATACTGAAAATCAAAATGATATTGTGTAGCAAAGGAGAAAAAATAAAGCAAGGAGACCATTGGGCTGAAATAGCTTTGGTCACCGTTTGTTAAATGAAGTTTGCATTTTTCCCCGTATTGTTAGCCTAACATGAGAATAGTCCAGTGACCTTGATTCAATTTTTGCAGATTATGATCAGGAAGGCTGACACAGAATCCAAAACACAAATGAGAAATGAGCAAACACATTGGTATTACTTATTGATATTGTGACAGTGTAAAAATAGTTTGTTGTAATTAGGCTATGAGGAGAGTCCTTTTCAAATTGTGGCGATGTAACCCCCATTTAAAATGTTTTTTTTTTTTGAAGAGGCATGCTTTTCATTGACATTATGCGAATATGCTAGAAATTGCAGTTTATAGTATTTTGTGGAAATTCATCGCGAATGAACCAACTGACATTACAGTACTTGCTGATTCGCTCCGGTAAGTAGATTGCTGCATTCCATTCTGCCATCGAGGCTGTGCAGAGCGACGCAAACCTCGTATGAAAACCTTCAACGTGCAAGGACTCCCATTAAAAATTGAATTTACAATGCATAAACGGTGGCACGTTTTTCGTGTTAAGCCTTCAATCACACCAAAGGAACACATCAGCAGTTTGCGTGCGTTTGCGACCACAGCTGTCATTACTTAAGTGTTATTTGGGTTGTGTGTGCGGGTGTGGCCAGAGACCGCCACCCTCTGTCTGGCTGCAGCACAGTCGTGATGCAATGAGATCATGCGAAGAGCGCAACGAGGGCCGCTCTGATATCATCTCGCCGAACAAAGCTGGGCCGTAATGTTTTGTTTATTGGCTGGCTGGTTCGGAAAAGGGGCAGAAAAACACACTTGAGTTTCAAGGGCGGTAGAAGCAACAGGTTAAAACTAGAAGCTGGTCCACAGAGTATTGCGGAGGTGGGGATGGGGGGTCTCTGCCCAGGTCATTGCTGATTTCGCAATAAGGACAAGTGGGACAGTACAACATCCCAACCAGCAGAGGGCAGTGTGAAAGAAAAACAAAAGCTTGATCCGTTGAAAGTTACGCTTTTCACAAAAAGTGAAACGTTCTCAAAGTAGAGCCGCTTCTCCTCCACATCGAGAGGAGCCAGATGAGGTGGCTGGGGCATCTGATTCGGATGCCCCCTGAGCGCCTCCCTAGTGAGGTGTTCCGGGCATGTCCCACCGGGAAGAGACCCCGAGGACGACCCAGGACACGCTGGAAAGACTATGTCACGCAGCTGGCCTGGGAACGCCTCGGGATCCCCCGGGAAGAGCTGGAAGAAGTAGCCGGGGAGAGGGAAGTCTGGGCTTCCCTGCTTAAGCTGCTGCCCCCGCGACCCGGCCCCGGATAAGCGGTAGAAGATGGATGGATGGATGGATGGATGGATGAAACGTTCTCGGGTGAAATTCGCGATGATACGTTTCAACTGCAAAATGAACATGTGTAAATAAAAGTAATTGTTTTAAAACAAACTGCTTAGTGTGTGTACCTCTCAGATCTCAATTTGCTTCCCCTGCTGTATGAGACTGCGGGCTCGCTCTGCAGCAACTTGTCACATTTTCTCGCCACCAACAAACCTCGACAAAGAACAAGATGAAAACCATGAAAAAGATCGAGTGATTCCATTGTTTGTCCAATAAAGTTGAAATATAAACAAGGCCCTTTAGTACAGTGACATTTATGGTGTGAGGGTACATGACAGTTTGAACACAGAAGCATAGAAAATTCATTGCACGTTGAACAGGGACTTGCTGTTTTCATCTTCAGGTTACATGCAAAGGCCTCCGTTAATGTCGTTCGAGGGGGAAAAAAAACAAACCTACAGCATTATCGAGGCAAAGCTACCTTGGCAAACCACACTGTGCGTATACAACGACAAACATTTCACATTTGGAGCGTCTTTCATGAAGATAAGATTAATACAATGCTTTATAGTTTAGTTTGTTATATAGGACAGCAAAAGGGCAAGGAGATGTACAGTATTGCCATATTTTTTGGGGCTGTTTTGTTTGAAGGCTGAAGAGATTATATGGGAGACGACTGGGAGGAACATCCGTTTTAAATATGAACAAAACAAAAACGCTTTACTGCACATCAACAAGAACCATCAATAGATAGAACAGTTACATTTACAGCCATATTTACAAAAAGTGCATCAGAAAGACTGGCCAATGTGTCATTTTGCCTCCTTCATATTTGCTCACAGCTGATTATTGTCTAGATGAAGGCATATGTTTGTATTTTGTGTGCCTAATATTGTGACTGGTGTCAGTAAGATAAGTAATGATCAATAAATAATGCCTCAAGTACCCTGTAAGCTTTACAGTCATTACATTTTTTAAATCGCTTCATATTGGTGACCAGAGTTGTTGGAGTCACTAGAATACAAGAATGACTTAAGATGGTTGCCAGTCAAATCTAATTCCAGAATTTCATCAACACGTGCAGCTGATGACCAGAGTCCTGCCACGTGAGAATTACATTCAGTAGCATCACTGACGGATCATTTTTAAATCAAGCAAGGCACTTTCAAATTTATTATTTTTTTAAACGTTGGTCAATATCCGCTTGAGGTTTTGTCACATAGCAGATCAAGTCAATACTGTTTGCTTTGAGTAGTGCTGGATGAACTTCATGCGAACTATTAACAACACAGAAGAATATAAAATGGGAAAGTGCCAGGGGGAAAAAAGAAAAACAGGTTCACACACACAAGTTTGAAAATGTTTGCATTTTCTGTCTTTTCACGATGGAGGCGCGAGCTCATCCGTGACCCTAATGAGGACAAGTGCAATAGAAAAATGAATGGATGGATTTTTTATTATTGACTATAGCTCCATAATCAGCTGCCAATAATTCCCCTTTTCCTCATTTCACTATTGTTCAAAGTCAAATCATTACATCAAAAGTGTCATGGAAGGAAAAGGTTTCGCCACGTTGGTTGACTCAGCCTGTAAATACATTTTGTTCTGCTGCAATTGGTAATGGGCGAAGATTTTTTTTTGTTTGTCTTTCAAAACACCCGTGGTACCAAACGGAATCTTCAGAGCTTCCAGATTCTTTGTCCATTGTTCAATTTAGACCCGCGTTTTCGGAGTGATTAGGTCTCTACACGCAGTCGACAACCGCATTCTCCTCCTCTTCCGCCCCCCACTCCTCAAACCTCATCTGGGGGGACGGTGCCGCCGGGTGAAGGTTGTTCATGTCATCGATGGCGTCGGCGGTGGCAGCGATGGCCACGTGGCTGCCCTCCTCGCGGTGCGTCCGGATGTGCTTGCGCAGCGCGGCGGGCTCCTTGAAGCTGCGGTTGCAGAAGGGGCAGCAGCACGGCCTCTCCCCCGTGTGGATGAGCTGATGGTGCTTGAGGTGCTGCAGGCGGCTCAGGCGCTTGCCGCAGATGGCGCACACGTACGGCTTCTCTCCGGTGTGCGTGCGCCGGTGTTTGCGCAGGCCGTCTAAGTGACGGAAGCAGTTGCCGCACTCGGAGCACGAGTACGGCTTCTCCCCGGTGTGGATCCGCAGGTGAGTCTTGAGGGCGCCCGACTCGCGGAAACAGCGGCCGCAGACGCTGCAAGGGTACGGCTTCTCTCCCGTGTGGATGCGGATGTGCTTCTTCAGGCTGGAAATCAGACGGAATGTCTTTCCACACTCCAAGCAGTGGTGAGGGCGATCTCCAGAAGGCTCGACGGCCGCGTCTGCGCCCGAAGGTCCCGCTGACTCGTGCGCTCTACCCGGGGAAACACTGTGACCTCGTTCGGGTCCCGCAGTCCTCGCTAGTGGCTTTTGTCCGTCCGTCATTCGCTGCTGCGGGGCGCTGCTGCATTCTCGAACAGGCCTTTGGTGGCGCAGAGGTTGGGTGAAGGTACGCTGGGAATCTCCCCCATCCCCAACTTGAACATAGCTCATGGTGTGCGACGACTGCTCGCCAACCCCAACTGTGTCCTTCCTGTTGCTTTGACTGGAGCTTGGCGCTTGTCCCTGCTCCACTTTGATCTCAAAACTGCCCGCTTCGCCTGGTCCCTGAGACGGCCTCGCCTCTGAACCACAAAGAGCACGAAAGATTTTAGTCTAAAATGTAATGTATGGTGACGCATGACGAGGGATGCCGCTATCAAATCTATTTTGAAGCAAGTATTCTACCAATCATCCCATCAATTGCAGTCATCGGCAACTCATGTAGGAATGCTCGAAAAGCTCTACCTGGTCTGTTGACGTCAGCGCACATGTGAGATGTGTCTGCCGCAAAGGAGTCCAGAGCGTGGTTGGTCACAGACCCATCAGGTTGAATAGACAGCTGGCACATCTTGTAGTCATCTCTTGGCTCAAACCCATGAAGCGAGTTATCCACGGAACCACTGAGACCCAAGTCGACGCCGGCTCCACCGTTTCGAGAGTTTTGATGGTCCCGGTCCACGTCTGCCGGCATGGAGGACAGAGATGAAGCGAAAACCGACTGACCGATGTTATGAGGGCCGCTGTATGAGATCTGAAGCTGGTCTATGAGCTTCTGGGCACTGCACAGACAATCCTGCATCGTCTTCAGCTCCCTCTCAGATACCTCCAGGCGCACTTTGAGCCTCTCGTTTTCTTGTTCCTTGTACAGCAACTCTTGATGAGTCTCGTTGAGCACAAGCGCCACTTCGCCCAGGAGAGTATCAACTGCAGCCGACATGGCAGATTGAATGGTCGGTGCAAGGCGGGATTTCAGCGATGTTACACTCACGCTGCCGTATACAACCTTGTCTGGTTTGCGCTCGTAGCAGGATTCCACCACAGGCCTGTCAGGAATGTTGTTGATACTCGCTTTGCGGTTGCCACTATTTGACGAAGGAGAATCCTCGCTGCTCGTATAACCTGCCCGCCTGGAAGCCATAGCTTTACTTGAGTTAGCGTAGCCTAAAATACACAGCCAACGTCGTGTTAATAAGCAAAACGGACAACTAACAGGTATGCTCCAAGGATAGTGAGTCAGGTGTCACCTCTTAGTTTGAAGTCACTGACCAAAACAACGAAGACCACTCGGAGATTAAACGGGGCCCAAATCCGCGTGCTAGCATTAGCCTGAAAACTACAACTATGGTGCAATTATGTATTCTTGAGAACACGGTTACGGACGTTTATATGTAGGAATAAAGTTCAAGTGCGTTATTGACTAAGATGTACACATTTCTCCCTGTGCGGATCCCTTCTTTCGCAACCTTTAATTACGGAAGTGCATTTTGTCCGTCGCAATGAGATGGCGTCACAACTAGTAATGCGCTCTGATTGGACTAAAGCGCGCAACATGTCAAACGCTGCAGCAAAATATTTTATGGACAAAGGTGCCAAAATCACATGAACAAAATTGCAATTACATACATAATCAATAGTGTCATAAGCAATCCACAGAGCAACACGAAGACTAAATAATATCGACCTCAGCATGTTGCTGAATTGACAGAAATACAGCGTCAACAAAAGGTGTTGTTCCTACTTAAATACGACAGAGGACGCTGTAGACCGCTGCGGAGTCCAAACATATTCGGAACGTTCATTTATGAGTACAATAAAGGTAGAATCACATTTCTGTAACATTAGGCACAGTTTTAACACCCACACTGCGCTTAACTATAAACGAAATGAAAAAAAAAGTTCAATTACAATGTATTAGACACAAACGGCAACTACAAATTGTGCATTAATGTTTTGAAAAAAAAACGAATTCCACTTCATAAACTGTTATGCTGTTTAGGTAACAGGGGATCTGGAGCCTACCTTGGCAGCTGATTTCAGTCAGAGTGTATCCCGGACTAGGTGGCATTCAAATGGAGGGCACAGATCGACAAACAACCATTCACACATTCCGACCAATGGGATTTTGTGTCCTCAGTGAATCTAATAACCTGGATAACACACATGCAAGCTTGGGAAGAACATGGAAACAACACACAAATAGGCCCGAGCCAGGATTTGAACCCAGAAACTTTAGACCATAAGGTTGACAGGCTCGCCACTCTACTCAACTTATCTAATTAAATGTATTCGCTGATGGGAAACACTGGGGGTTTTTTCTTATGGTCTATGAAAATACGACAGTCGTCACTTGTTGATTCTGTTTTAAGGGAAAATGCAGGACCATCCCGCCCATCCACAGAGGTTGGGCAAAAAGTGACTTGGTTATTGCACGCATTTGGCTCCAAGTCCCCACTAACAAGTACCATCTGCTCGAATTTGTCACAAAAGAAACATTTCATCGCAGTTTTTTTTTTTTTTTGGTCCGATCCAGATATACAACCCCGGCAAGCTATCGCGTTGATGTCCAACTCAAATGTAAACAGCAGAAACAAAGGGGTGTTCCAATACTTTTGGAGGGGTGTGCATACGAGCCCAGATCAGGTCATTGCCAAAAAATTCTGTGGTACTTGACAGATGTGTTTTACTGGTCCCACGGAGGGGAAAACGAGGACAGTCCAATGAATCATTTTGAGTTTCGATGTTACATAGATGGAATTCTTGAGGTGTGTGTTCTATCGATTTGTTTAGAAAAACCAAGTTTGCGCTTCGAGTGAGTGGTGTTGATGTCCCAGAATTTCCCAACATCCCTCCTTTGACTCCCTTTCCAGCCAGCCAGTCTGAATAAGAAAAGAGGCACATGCAATGTGCGTAGCTGTGCATCATCCAAGTCTGATCTGGTTTATTTCCCGTCTTTGGTGAGCAGATGTCCCTCAGCCACATTCCGTTTATGTTTGCACGTTGTTTGGGACCTTCCATGCAAAGTCATGCATTTTATTTAGCTGAGAAGTCTAACGAGGCGTGAGCGGCAGTCTGGAGGCACTTAGTAATCGTTCGTGGATAAATCATCGCAGGCGTTTTTGTCATTTCCAGCCTCCCTTTCAGAGCGACGTGAGCTCATTAACTAGCGAGACATTTTGTTTTGTTTTTTTAAACGTGAACAGTGCAAAGGAAAGGAACAGTACTGAATTGTTTTTGCTGGCCCGAGCAGAAAAGTCTACACACCCCTGTCCAACTGCAATTTTTTTTTCTGATATAAACAATGGGAACATGAGAAATCATTTCAGAACTTATCGCACAATTAAATTGTTATAGCGCATCATAAGAGGGGAAGTACAAATAATGTGGTTGCAGAAGTGTGCACACCCGCTCCTAACTAGGGATGTGGTTGTGTTCAGAATCAACCAATCGCATTTCAACTCACGTTGAATCAGAGTCAGAACATAGCTGCTGATATTTAAAGTGTCTCTGCTTATTCTCCCCCCACCTCAAAAAAAAAAATTCAGCTGTTCTAGTAGGCTTTTTCTGATGTTTTCTTTCTGCATGAGCTTAAAGGTTGGGCCTGCGCTTTCAAACTGTTCTCAAATTCCTTTTGGGGATAACGCGTGTTGGCATACTTTTTTGGAAACATGGCCTAAAAGTTCAACCTTGGGTTCAGTGGACTACAAGATATTTTTACAAAGCTGATTTCCCCGACAACAAGGGTGTGTTGACTTTCTGCATCCACTGCGAGTGATAGTAAACATTTCTAAAAGCATGCAGACTCATTTCACTCTAACAGGGCGAGGGAGGTGGAGCGGGTGCATGAAGGGTCCAAGGAGAGTGGGGGGGGGGGGAGGTTGCAGTCATTCGGGAGAGGAGCTGGAGAAATAATACATAAAGGAGAGGCAGGCAAGTGAGGAAGCAAGTGGAGGACACAACAGCGGCGTGAGGAGCTTCCGAAAGCGCTTCGACCACTGCGAGCAACAAGTAAGTTATTTCCCCACCTCGCAAGATTTGACCAATTATCACTCTTAGTGGAAAAGTATACATCGGGCAGATAATTTCAATACATTTCCTGCGCAATCAAACACCAGTATTTGTTTTGATTCATTGTGAAAATTCCGCAAGGAGCGCTTTCCTGTAAGTGGATCCAGCTGACTGGGCTACACTGTGTTCCGCATGGGTGTGTGTGTGTGCGTGTGTGTGTAGGCATTCACTGAAGCTCTCTTGTGCAACACGGTCTGGAATGTTAAATTTGTGCGAGCTGCCTGCGACAGCTAAACATGTGAGGGCCGATCCTTGCAGATACAAATACACCATTAGATGTTTTCCCCATCCTTGCTTGGGTTTTGTCCAGCTACCTTCAAGATGCCTCTTAGGATAAACCGTCATCCCTCAACTGTCTGGAAGTGTAAATGGAAGTGTCGATGTACCCTGTAACTGGCAAGCAACAAGTCCAGCGTGTACTCCGCCTCGCACCGTAAAGTCATCTAGGATGGGCTCCTTCTGGGGTGGAACATAATCAACCGTTCTTGTCACATGCTAATCCCCCCACTTATTTTTGATGTTTTCCCACATCCTTCTTTTCCCTGATGTAAGTTGACAAGCAAGGTGGGTGGAATTTCCATCCATTACTGTTAGACAGAGTTGGCAAGTGTACTGACAATGCGCTCTGTGCGTTTATTGAAAAAAAAAAAACATGGTAGAAGTGCTGATTCAAGTCCTGTACTTTGATAAAAAATACACAAGTAAAAAAAAAAAAAAATTCAACGCCACTTATATACAACAGCCGTTTTGACCGCTCGGTCCAAAGAAAAAATATTTTCCCTCCTTTTATCAACTTAAAATTCACATAGCATCCTATCAAACAAAACACTGGAAAAAAAAATCCACCCCTGAGGGGGAAATGGCAATGTCCCGATCGGGTCCAAGATGTGACTATATACAAGTACTTATTGAACCTGATGGTCTGTTCTTTGTAGCGTCTCCAAGCCGTGTGATGGCTGCCAGCAGACATGTTCCCTTGATGGTCATTTGGCTGCTTCTCTTCAGCGGTTCCAACTCCCAGCCGACAACAAAACGAGCGCCAGGGGCCAATCGGACACAACCCGAGGCCCCCGCACTCCCCCCGGATGACTATTACGACAATGAGGATGAAGTCGCGACGGTTCCAACTAAGACCATCTCGTCAAACGGAGGAACCTCGAAGAGATGCGACTACAACCCCTGCAAGGAGGACCAGCCGACTTGTTTTGAGCTCTCAGTCATCAATGACTGCTTGTGTCCGGGATCGACGTCTCACCTTGTGGCACCGCAACCTCCTTTCCTGAAAACGGTGACCTGGAACGGTTCCGACGTGGTCCTGCGCTGGTGTGCCCCTCACTCCTTTGTGAAAGGCTACAGGGTGACGGTCGGCGGGTTGGAGAGGCAAAGGTTCGGGAAGGAGAGACGCGGCGGCGGCGTGGGGCCCGTCGAGAACATCTCCGAGGTTTGCGTGGCGGCGCTGAATGACGCCGGGGAGAGCGAGGGCTCGTGTATGTTGTACCGGCCCAAGGAGCGCAGTGTGGCTCTGAAAGCGGGGCTCATTGGAGGCGCTCTGGGTCTCTTGCTGCTCGTCTTGCTGGCTGTCCTGCTCTGGAGGCGTCGGCAGCAGAGGAAGCGGCAGAACGGCATCCCGATGGGAAGCGCTGCCCAAACTTAAAATGACATGAGACACCTTTTTTGTACAGTACATACAGCAACGAAAGCGCATTTTTTTTTTGTAGGGAGGGGGTGTGGGGGTCACATAAGCACAATCTTGACCGGTATCAAACACTGCAATATTGCCCCTAAAAAACAGTGGCGGAGCTCAGAGAACATAGATAGTTCGTCTCCAGAGAATGGGTGGGGAAAAGTAGACAAAAAATTTACGGGGAAAAAAAATCTGAAAGTACCCAAAAGTCAACGATGCGGCCTGGCACCGAGTGGTCCAAGCATATTTCAGGGTCAGGGGTTATTGCCCCTGCGGCCCCCCCTCCCCTGTAGCTCTGCCAGTAATCCAAAATAGTTCAGTATCAATCAAAAATTGTCACATGCTATTTAATTTTTTTAATCTTTTACAAAGTTGCTTCACCCAGTTAGATTTTTGTGCAAATCTATTGTTCATTACCCACAAAATGTCTAAAATACATAAACACACATTATACATTATTTAGATTTTATACATTCACACAAACATTCATACCACATATATTTATGGATTAATGCTCAATACAAAATCTTCCTGTCCATATCTTGTACAACAAGACCCGCAATTGAAACTGGTTAGATGGAAAAATTGAAAAGTAAAAATACCATTTAATGCCGGCAAAACACTTTACGACTGTGATTTTGTGTTGTTTCCACTTGCAGGAGTGTAGAACTGCATTGCATTATACTGAGAAGCATTTCAAATATGAAGACTCGAAGCTAAGTCCTACAGTTTTTTTTTTTTTTTTTTAATACAGTGCAAATAATTGAGAGTCCATTCACAATGTGTGGGAGTGAAGTATAGGTGGATAATTCCTCTGCCAAGTTTTACAGGAAAATAAATCCCCGGTGACACAGTTTATAGATAAGCAGGATTTTTTTTCCTTTAAACCAGGGGTAGGGAACTCCGGTTCCTCGAGAGCCATATCCTGAATGTTTTAGATCCCTCTCTACTTCAACACACCTGATTCAAACGACCAGCTCATCAGCAAGCCCTGGAGAGGCCAGAAACAATCATGAACGTTTGAATCAGGTGTGTTGGAGTAGGGAGGGATCTAAAACAGGCAGGATATGGCTCCCGAGGAACTGGAGTTCCCTACCCCTGCTTTAAACTATTAGTGCTACATTTTTCTTGTGTGTAGAGTTTGGACACGGCGACACCACGAAGGGTCTAAATGCCGGACGGGAAACATTCCAAAAAGACACAGCAGGGTTGTTTGTCAACCCATCTGTACGGTAATGCTGCTGTTGTTATTTGAGGTAAAATACACGAAAAAAAAAGGTCACGATAATATTTAAAACTAAGACCCATAACTGACATGTTTGAGGTATCAAGAATGAAGTCTTAATGCCACAAAAATTGCGTGTGGCATTGATTTGATGCTTTAGCTCTCTGTGAGAGGTGTTTGGTTTTGTTGTCGTTTGTGAACGTTTATTTTTTTTCTTTTGTTTTAATTGAACGCACACCAAGCAAGGTTTGATCTTGACTATCGTACTGTAAATGTTTGTTAATGGTTCTGACTATTAAACACGATTGCAGTCCAACTGTGTCTGTGCCGTTACTTGAGGAGTTTTATCAATGCCTGTCCAGCACCATCTGTCATATTGTCGGATGTTGGGGTTCAAGTGTTCACTGTTGTTTTTGCAGCTGTAGTTAAAAAAAAGAAAAAAAATCTCCAGTGGGTAAAGGTTTCGTCAGGCTTGTTTCGTTGCAACTGAGATTTCACAGTCTTCCATCGCTTGGCTGGTATGAAGTCATGATAAGAAAGAATGTCCAGTATTTCAAAGTTTCCACTTCATCTTGTCAACGAACTTTCATCTCACAACTGAGTTTCATTTTGGCAAGGTGGCTCAGGCAATCTTTTTTTTTTTCGCACAGAAAGGCCACAGCCAAGATTGGAACCTATCGACTGTGGTGTAAGAAGACTACTCAATTGACTCATTCACTGTCAGCCCAAGTCACAACAAGAGAGTAGACCTTCGATTTCTGTAACTGTCAAACGCAGTGAATGAGTTCGTCGAAATGAACTTGTCTGGCTGTGGCCAACTGTTCCAATACTTTTATCCATGCCGCGTAGCTCTCAGATAGCCCAATCAGATTTTGAATGTCGAAATGAGTCACGAGGTACAGAATGTATTTACTGTCTCGATTAGATGTGACGCAGCACATTTTTGTTTTTGTTCCTTGTGAACTCCTTGTCATTTTCAGCATCTTTTAAAGCGGGTGACAAAGCCGATGACAACCGGTGACTCTTTCCCTGAGCGCGGACACATTTGGCAACAATGGTCTGCATCTGACGAGTGTTACCTACTAGAAGTCACGGTGAGTCACCCATTCATCAGAAAGGTGAGTTGGGGTAGCCAGTCGGGGACAAAATCGTTAACAGATAGCCTCACAAAAAGCTACTTTGTGTTTGCGCGTACGTGTCACCAAGTTCCTGGGTTTATGAGCGATTTGGTGACTCACGGTAACGCGAGCGGCTTTGTAATCATGTGCTTGTGATGTGTGGACTAATGATTCGCAGTTGTTCCATTTTTGATGGTTGCAATCGTGGCTCCGTGAACCCAAATGTTCTCCATTAGGAACGTGCAGTGAGGAGGGAGCATGTTTTTGTGTAGGGCGCCGGCGAGTGGCAGATCTTTGCTGCCCTCTGCTGGTCACATTATTAAGCACATCCATTTTCACTCCAAATTTGGCCAGGGTATGAAAAGTGGAAGACTCGAGTGCAAATAGGTACCGGGAGTCGTCGCAACGTACACATCCAATTCTAATTCAAAACTAAAACAACTAATGACTTGGATTTGGTCATTAACGATGATGCATAAAAGATGAAGAGAGGTCTGCGCAATCGCCGTACTTGATCGTTATACATTCCGTCTGATCTTAACATTCACACAGTACACATCTTGCAAAATTGAGCTTTTAAAATGACTTTGGTGTCCTTGTCAGAATCACTTAGTCCAACATGAGAATGGAGCAGAATAACGAAACTCTTGAGATGTTTGGATAAGAGGCCACACATTTGCACGGATAAAACTACAATGACACGACTTTTAAAATGTGTTTCCTTCATTTCATCATCCACCTTTTTTCCCCTCATTGTGATTTGGGCATGACCCCACACTACTGCAAAAGTGATTGAATGACAAAATACCAAAAATACATGTAATTGTCCACATTTTAGGTTTGATAAAACAAGTCACGCGTGTATACTCTTATTTTTACGATATTGACAATTTTGCATCTGTCCCTGAAACTGCTGTCCACCCTGTCATGATAGGGTGAAAAAAATATACTGGGGAATCAGAAATTTGAAATATTGTAAATGGTAAAAGGTGAACTTGCTAACAGGTACTGTATCATAAAATGCTAACATTAGCCAAAAATGTCCACCCTGTCAGCAAACACATACATTTTTCAGTTTATTTATAAATAATCAATAAATAAAATGGTTGAAATGGGAGACGTCTCAAAGGCTTCCTTGCGGCAGTACAGTATACTTTCGTATCCGCCATCGTTAGCATAAGCGCAAGCTAATAGCTCATTATTTGTCAAGTAGAAGAGTCACGTTTATTGTAAGGTGGAACTCACCACTCCGTAATCATCGGCCAATTCATACGCAGTATTTCATTTGCGTTTTAAACAGAGAATATATGAATGACTACAGAAGTAGTTAGTTCTTTACTCAGCTTTCAACGGGCATTTACGTTTCCAAGTAGCTCAGCATCCTTTTGGGGTCTTTTGTTGCAAATAGGTCACCCTGTCAACTATAGAGCACATTACTGGTTCAGAGAGTTGAAACGGGGTGAAGGAGGAAATGAATGGACTTGATCCCCGCGGATGTTTCCGCTCACACCGTGACGGCGGAACATAAAAAGGCTTCACTTCTGAGAATATGCGCAGTGGTTTATGCAGAGAGTTTGCGTTAAGTGTCAGCTTGTTACGAGCGCACGCGCGGGCCCGTTCGCGCGTGTTCTATTTGAAGCGTGCGCACACCTTTTATATTCGCTTCAATGGCAATCAAAGCGCCGTCCCGCTCTCATTAAGATCACTAGGGGTCGTTATTGTTGAGCTAGCTCCCAAGCACCTTAGGCATTAGCTCGGCGATAATGAAGTGGGAATGGAAATGAGTTGATCTAATGGGAATGGATATGACTTTGCGCTACTATTTAGTTTTTTTTGGGGGGTCGACATGTAAATTGTTCATTTCACCCTCATCAACTACCTGGCAGGCAAGCAGGACAGCAGGAGTGTGCCTTTTTTTAGTTAATGCGCGGAGGAATTCGGGTAACCATGGCAACCCGCCACTGTACAAGGGGACATATCGGCCAAAGCCCAAGTTATCCATCAAGACCGCCAAAACACGCAAACAATCGGACGTGGCCGCAACAGGCTGGCGATGACTCCACCACACACACAATAAATGATATCCACATTTGATTGACAGATATACGGTGACACGCCATTTGGTGGAACAATCACAACGAACGTTATGAGGACGGTGGAGAGGCATCAGCCCGCAATTGATTTGTGGCACGGCGTCAATGCAGAGGTCACTAAAAGCTGCTCTCTTTAGCTTTTCTTCATCGAGTATAGTGCTGTAAGATATCAATCATTTATATTCAATGCAGGATCATCATCACCATAATGGATATAATAATAAATACAATTCATTTTCTCGAAGCTCAAATATGCTTCCTCGTGGCTGCGAGCACTGTCGGCAACACCAGCAGACGATGATGTCATGACACTGCCAATTCATTTGCTTTTCTGTCCATTATCACCTCTTTGATTGACATAAATTGAATTTCCCCGCAGGGACTAAAATTGTTGGGGTGGTGAAACATTTGCTGCGATTCAGCTCGATAGAAAATGAGATGACATTGGCGCTCATTCGCGTGGTAGAAAAGTGATTAGAGATGCAATACACCTCGTGCGGTTTGCCGAAGGACTTCAGCAGGTGCTGCCGTTTGGGTCTTTAACCGGGCAGTAAACCTGCAGGGACATGAAGCCAGAGCCGTATTTAACCTTGCGAGATCCGCGAGCGGAGCAGCTGTTCTCACCGAGCCCAATTTCAGCGCCTCAAAGGGGGAGAAAGCGCACTCTCCCAAGTCTGCAAATGACTACTTACTTGACTGACAGTTATGTCAGGAGGCATCAAATTTGAGGAAAAAGGCCGCAGGGCCATCGAAGCGGAACGAATCAGGATGGCGTCAGAAAGCAAACATACGCTGCAATAGCGCAGCAATAACCCGCCATAAACATAAACATGAGCTCCGCCGATGTGTGATCGTATTCTTCGGCATCGACGCGTGAAAAGGATTATCCGTACAAAGTCAATGAAGAGACGCTCCGGTTTGGAAGTGCGACGCAAGGAAGCGAGCCACGTGCCGAAAATCACATCTAGGCCCTGTGACATGGCCAGATGTTGAAGAAAAACAAATCCCAATTACCGCTACCTCCCCTGGCGTCACCGCACGCACGCTGCAATCCAGCTGGTGATGAATCGAGGCCGGATTATTCGCTCCGCATTCACAGGGGACCGAAAGCCAGCGCGAAGCACAAAACTGACCGATGAATATATCATGAAAGAGGATGAAATCAAGACATGCAAACCTGTCCGAAGCTTGTGGGCTTTAAGAATGGGGAGGCGGCTTTTGATTCGGCGCATAAAAGAAACAAACGATCGATAGCCATTAACGCCGTTTACGCGTGCAAGTCGGAAGACGGTGAGGATCTGCATCTCTGCGGAGCGTTTCATCATGATGGGGGAGGCGCGGAGCTTTAGTTACAGTAAAAGCCACCGCCGCAATGCCCCCTCACTTCCGCACTTATCACAGCTGCTGCTGAGATATGCCTCCTGACTGACAATGTCATCAGGGAGCCTGGATGTAAACACACACACAGTAGAGGCCGGACAATCTGGGTCACTTGCTGGCTGCATGAGAGGAGCCACGGCGAGCCCGACGTGCGCCGAGGATGTCGGGACACCCACGTAGCTCGTCACTTGGGAAAAGGGGCCACCGGTGGTGATGAAATCCAGCAAGAAGCGCAGGTAGCAAAGATGATGAAAGAGATGTGACGAGGGAGGACGTTTTTTTCGGGGGCGGGGGGGGCTTGTTCTCTTTGATTTCTCACTCGAGTCCGCATTGTTCATTAACAGCCATGCAATATTGACACTAGCTTGCACAAACTTTGGGATTTGGAGGAACTCTACTGACTGCGACGACGCCGTTCCAAATCTGGCACTAGAAAATGAAGAGATTTTTCTTTGAAAGTGCCCACGCATTCCCGCCAAGATTATGACGGCAAGAGGGGGCCGCGCAGTTCAGACGACCGGGGTCGCGCGGACGAATTACTTTACTTTGTCTCGGTTTACTCACAAATTGACTTTGGTCAGCGCAAAATCCGATCCTGCTTGTTTTCATGGAAGAGCATTCAATTGTTCTGCTAGTCATTATACAGCACTGGCACAGATAGAAGAACAACGATACATTATTCGGAGTAAAGAAATAATTTGTTGTTCTGGCAAAGTGGTTGGGAATCACCTCCACAAAGGAGAGACACAATTACCTGTCTGATGGTGCGGATCGAGGTTGCTAATTTCCAGATTTCCAGGATCGTAATGTGCTGTAATGAGAGTTTAATGAGGAAATAACGGCGTGGACCAAACTCACCTGATGATGACCCAAACCTTTTGTTCTTGGTAACAGCATGAAGTGCTCGTCTCGGACACCATATGTTGCCGTTCTGGATTTAATCGCCCGGGAGCAGGTGGGCAGACTGGGCGACGCTTCCGTCTGTCAGGGTGCCAGCGGAGAAAGAGCGAGACAGACAGTTTCCAGGTAACGCCGGTCAGCGGATTGTTTACAGCAGCAGTAAACAATCGGCAGCTGACAGGTTGTCGCCGGGAATCTTTCCAATCAATCATGGTGGAGAATCCGAAGGTATAACCGAGCAATCCCTTTCGCGTTAATGATGCAACAAATGTCGACTTACTTTGAAAACCATCTTTATTAAATTTAGAAAACAGCACTTTGTTAACAGTTGTGTAGCAATCGCAGGAAAGTAAAACTTAAGGAGTGCTGTTTAGGCGGGCCTAGTACAGAGCCCTGAGCTCTTCCTGGTAAGGTTCTCCTCCGCGACGCGCCTGGAGACGTACGACAAGCGGTGAGATCAGGTAGAAAAGTTGATTTGCAAAGTCCCTTTTCACGTCGAGGTACTTTCTGAATACAATCTAAACCGAGTAGGCAACATGAAGGTGGAAATCAGTTGCCGTTGGCGTAGCAATATGTCGGTTTAACCCAGTGTTTCTCAAATAGTGGGGCGGGCCCCCCTGAGTGGGCGCGAGGCTCCGTCAAGGGTGGCGCGTTTGACCTCGGGGAACATGCTTTTTTATTTTTTATTTTTACTGTCCTAGAATAAAGTGCAGTGGCACCTCCACTACATTAGAGGGCAGTGGCGCTCTCGTTGGCAGAGTTTGCACAGGGAGCATTAGAAGGGAGGAAATATGACAAGGCGTATGTTGCGCTTGGCTTCACTGTGACCGCGGTGGCAGACGAGGAAAGATCGATGTGCTTACTGTGTCTAAAAATGTTGGTAACGGAAGCCTGAATGCCAAATAAATGAAGGCGTCACTTAAAGACATTACAGACACTCCCCGAGTTACGAACATCCGAGTTACAAACAAACGGTACATACGAACATTTTCACGGGTCTGTCGAAAAAAAAAAAAAAGTTAGATTTTGTATTGCGCGCCTTTTTCCGAGTGCCAAATGGGGCGGAGGAGGACGGCGGAGGCGACGTTCAAGGCGGCGCGGGAGAGGCGTGGGGCGGGCGTGTGACGGTGGAACGGGCGGGAGGCGTCGGCGAGCCGGTCGACGACCGTCGTCTACTCCCCCGCTGAAGCCGCTGCTAGTTTACCGGCAGCTAACCTCGAGCCCTGAAGAACGTGACGAAAAGCTCTCTCCCCGTTATATGGATGTCAATATAAGTCTTAAACATACATTCCAGACAAAATATAGCACTGAAGCAACTTACGAACGAATTCACCTTATGAACAATCGTCTGGAACGTAACTCGTTCGTAACCTGGGGAGCGTCTGTACACCCCAATCACGCTGATAAGCCGCTTGAGTTTTTTCAGCGAAAACGTGCCGACTATTGCCAACAATCATCCCGCTTTGTGACTGCTACTTCAGTCAACTAAAAAAAACAGGTCCCGGCTACACATTGAGCAGGCTGAGAGTCGCTGTGTCCTGCTTCAAACCTGGCTTCGAAAAGCTGTGCATTGCAAAACGTGCTCATTGCAGCCATTAATCCAGACGTGATCTTTGATTAAAAAAAAAAAGTTTGTTTTGCAAGTTAGTTTTTTTTAAACATTGTGCTCCCGAGTTAATGTTGGTGACCAGTTTGAATGCATGATTATTTATTGATTTGATGTAATTTCATTTTTCAGTATCGTATGGTTTGACATGGTCAGTTGAGAAACACTGGTTTAACCACTCGGAGGAGCTTGTGGGGCTTCTGCACAACTGTACGACTGAGGGATGCAGTACTGACTTAGTCCGAAAAGGAAGTGCAAACAATGTCTATATGGGTTTGTTGGGGAGTTACGGGTTTATGGGGGTGTGACCAAAATAGGGCTGCCCCCGCCCATCACTCATCAAGGTGCTGAAAGCGGCGACTCTCTGGACGGCGAGCTTGAGATATCTTCGAGCGGGAACACCGTTAGCGTGCAGGCTCGAATCCCACCGAGCGACTCGGGTAAGTCAAACACTTTGTGCCACTCGTCTTTCTCGGGGTCGTACTTCTGAACTATTTCCACCATGCAGCGATTGTTCCACGAGTATCCGCCCACCACGTAGATCTTGTTCTCAAACACGGCCACGCCCACGTCGCTCTGGCCTCGCAACATGGCGGCGATAGGAGTCCACAAGTCCAGGGCGGGGGAGTAGTACTCGCAGCTGAGCACGTCGTCGTAGTCGCTGGTGCCGCGGAAGTGGTTGCCGCCGATGACGTAGAGGCGGTCGCCCACCGTGCACATGCAGTGGAGGCCGCGCACGGTGGTCATGGGCGCCTTCTGAGTCCATTTGTCTGCATCTGGGTCAAAGCACATCAGCTCCTTCTGAAAGGTGTCGTGAGTGATGCCGCCTGCAGCGAGACGAGAGGGCTAATTAGCTTCTGCGCCAAGTAACCGGAGGAGGAACGTGCGATGGGATCGGTCAATGTGACTCATTCGCTCTCTTACATGGAGGTAAGCGGGCCAAGCGGATGAAAAAAATATGGCCACATTCAGTGGGGGGCATAAAGGATTTGACAAATACTCAAGTCATTTGGCATTCACTCCCTAGCGAACTGGATGACTACAAAGAAAGAGGGCCACAATGTGCTCGCGCAAACATGCACAAACAAAGCGTAGACGTCGAGACGCACAAAGCTGAGGCAAAGTGGGGAGGAAAAAAAAACAGGACATGTCTACAGGGAAGGCTTAAAATAAAGAGGAACACAATCCCAGCATGCATTTGGGTAGAAGCCAGCATCCCCGCCCCACTCACACACCCCACCCCCACGCCCCAGGCAGAAAGACTCGGAGCGAGAGCAGCCAAGATTTGCGGTGAATCGACAGCAGAAAGCGTTTCGCTTGCTGCCCACAGATCGCGTGCGCACTCTATTGAAGACGCTTGAGCCGCCTTTTCGGGCCTGCGATGTGGCGCCTACTCAAGTGATCAAGTCTGACTTTCTTTCAACAACTGGCCCACACACTCAAGCCACCGGGGAGAAATCCGGCTCTCATTCAAGTCTTTCTGTTTTCAAATGCTAACCAGAAATGAAAACACGAGCTGATTTTTCATATTCAATTTTAAGATCAGAATTATTTTTTAAATGAAATGGAAAAATGTGCCACTGCCATCATACCGAATTTGATTCGAATATGTCCGTTTGATTACCTGATCGCATCATTTTCAATTGATTCATGTCGGCACTGAACACCGCAGACACTTTGAAGTAAATGACTTCAACAGTACCTCGATACACACATGATACGTGAGGAACTGTGTGTATGGCGTGTCTCGGTTGGACGGTGTGCATCAACTGGTGCAGATAGAGCAGAAGGGGGAAAAAGGTGCTTCTGACTGCAGCAAAATCAGTTTCCATAAAACTGTCCTGGCAGGTGGCAGTGGGGTGGGGGGTGACTGTAAAGTATCATATCTGGAGGAAGATAAGAAAAGTAGATTCAAGATTTTTTTTTTAATCTACGGTGATCCCTCGCTATTTCTCGGTTCGTTTATCTCGGCTTCGGTGCATCGCGGATTTTTTCAAACAATTTTTTTAAGTCTACAAAAATCAGTGCCTAAGTGTTTATTACTGCGTGCTAGTGTGTGCGTACTCTGCTCAAGCACGGAAGGTCCACGTAGGGCATGTGTGTGCGTGCACGCATGGGGCGCAGGTGAATGTGTGAGAGAGAGAGACTTCTAAGAACAAAAGCAGGTCTCTCTATCCTTAATTGTCGTAACAACCTTAATTGACTAATCATAACCACGTCTGCTGCTCGCCTGCGGGATCGCTGGCCTGTGTGTGTGTGTGTGTGTGTGTGTGTGTGTGTGTGTGTGCGTGTGTTAGTGCGCTCTGCTCAAGCGCAAAGGCCCACACGGGGCAACTTTTTAAAAATATATATGTTAATTGGTCGCTACTTCGCGGATTTTCGTTTATCGCGGGTGGTTTTGGTCCCCATTAACCGCGATAAACGAGGGATTACTGTATTGGTCTGACGACTACAGAAAGCATGACACCAATGTTCTTTCAAGTCTGTACTCTGTGTGACATGCTACTTCCAGATATAAATGAGTCAGCTCGTTTGCTTTCATTCGGGGGAAAGGAAAAAAAAAATATCGAGTCAGGGTGAACTCGTCATTTTCTTTTCAGATTAACTCATCCTTCACTTGTTTCCCTGCAAAAATACATTGTCAGGTTCCATTTTCGTCCATCAGCACGAAAAACATTGAGAACTTGCGATAAATTAAAAACAAGCTTTCAAAGACACCACCAGAGCGGCTGATTTGATATAAAAGTGCTGTACAATCATCCTTCGCACCTCCTCAGTCAGCCCACTGCTCGCTGGAGGCGTGTTGTGTGAAAGCCAACACTTAACCTCAAGTAACCTCCAACAAGAAGGCGGCATTTCATGGAAACGCTGATGAATCTCACATCGGATGATCAGAAATATGAAATATTCCGCAAAACGGGTCATCTGAGGTAAGTTTACCCCTCGGAGCCCAAATGGTCATGCGAGCGAAGTAAAGTTTGGGGGGGATGGCTTGAACCGCAGCACCTCAGGGTGTGCCGGCTCTGCGGTCCAGAGGCGCCGTGGCTTGCGCCGCCCGCTACTCGCATCTCAAAAGCGCGCCACACCGCTTGAGCCGTGACGGTCCGTGGGCTGAGCGCATGTGTCAGGTTCATGCGGCTGACGGAATACCTTCGGACAGCCGAGCGGCGCGGCCGTACGACGGGAGCTGATTCGCTGTGACAGACCAACACGGAAGTGCACTTCGGCGCGGATCACTTCGCTCTAATCCGCCCCCGCGGCCCCTCCCCGCCCTGGGTGCTGCAGGGCGCTCGGTGAAACAAAATTCCGCTAATTGGCCATTTAACTTGCCTTAAGCCTTCAAAAGCCCTGCACTATATTTTCCAGAAGCAATACTTGAACTCTAAGGTAGGTAGGTGACTTTCAAATGAGACCGATGGAAGCATTCCAAATTCTCCTCATCGTATGCGCCCGCACAATCAAACTAATCGATGCTAACCACAATACAGTTTATACCTCTTGAGTTAAACTATAATCCGCAACAAGCAGAGATGACAATCTCCATGATGCACTCTTTCTGTTTAATTTTTTTTTTTAATCCAGCTACACTAAACACGAAGGCATTTTGGATGCATTAGGGGAGAAGACGTGTAAGCAATGCCAACCAGCGGGCTCCGGACAATGAGAGGTAGCTGGCTAAAAGCAGATTTGCCGTCCTGTGACCACTCCGCTATGCATCGTTTGATTGCTTAATGAACTGGAAAATTCGAGACCAATCGATTCGAGGGTGCGCTTGCACACCACTCAGGATGGTCACACATATTTTTTGACAACGAGCAAAATCATAGCGCGTATCTGAATGATCAAGTGGACAAACGATGTGCATGAGTCGAGTCTCTGAAATGAATACATCGCCTCTTAAGTACTTGGGGCAAGCTCCAGCATGCTGAGATATTCTCTCAAACTAACATGGTCCAATCAAACGTGTCTGCTGAAAAACAAACGTTGCTAAAAACCCATAATGGATGTTGCTGGAACAAGACCGTGCCCACAGCCAGTACGGATTAACGCGCGGGATTTTCCATGTGATGCCTCCCACGCAGACTTCATCCAGTTATCACCCGCACCCCACTCCCCCCATGCCCCACCCCCACTGCCGTTGTAAAAATTTGCTCAGGATTAGTCATCCAGAGAGAAACTAGGGCTCATCTCCATAGCGCGTGATATGCGGTTTTCAATCCCATGAAGTGAACAACCAACAGGGGTGTGACACCCAAAATGAGTCAGGCGACAGCAGCAAAGCTAACGTCTATCATGAAGGTACTCACCAAACAGATTTCAAAAGATAAATCGGTCCAAGGGCCTTTCAGGTCTCAAAATAAAATCATTCTCTTGCTTTGTGTCACATCTACCAGTACTTTGATTTCTCTGGTCCAATTCTGTCAAATGAAATTGCGCCCCTCCCCCAAAAGGCAGAAAATCCGAGCAAAACAAAATGCGTCACAACAAACATGTGACTGGGCTCGTCCCTCTCTCTGGTCACACTTGCACATAAACCGCGTTTTAGTTACAACAAGATATGGTGCGATTTGGCCCAACGGTGCGATTCATTTGTTCAAGTGAGAGAGAGCGCTTCGGTTGAGTCAAGGAACATATTTGACACGAGAAAAAAAAAATTAGCAGAGACCACTGACGGAAAGCAAGGAGTAGTCCCTTGCCCTTCCAAGAGTATTAAAACTCTGACATTTCGAGAAATTAATCGGACTGTTAACTCATTCACTCCCAAAGACGTTTTTAAACGTCTTTTTAGACTTGGTCCAGAATTGGCTGGTAGTGAATGAATTAAATAATGGACTCAAGAGAGCAAATGGGTTCATTCGGATAAAGTAAGGAAAACTTGTGTCAGGCAAATGCGGCATATTAAAATAGCGGGTGTTAAAAAGTCACCGATAAGCAGCGAGCGGAGACTCGAAGCCGCCGTCGGCCCCGCCGTGCCAACAACCTCTCCAATCTCTCGCGAAGAAACATTTGCGATTGGCTCCAAAAGACACACGAACAGTTTTATTCACCGTTAAAACGTCGTATACTATTTTAAACGGTCAAGATGGAGGTTATGGATTGCCACTATGTCTCCCAAAAATGCTGTGGTGGCAAAAAGTGGGCATTTTGTGGCTGGAAAATCTGGGAGTGACATACTGCACCCCTCGAGGGTGGTTTGAGGGTGTCGACTCATAGAACCGATTGTCCGGTCATGACATGAGAAGAACTTTCTGCCTTTCGCAGTCAAATAATTCTCATGCAAGAGAAGATAAGAGAAGAGGATGTGTGATATGAGATGGCATCATGTCAATTTTGGGGGGTATAGGTTACGATTTTAATTATCTCTCTGTAATGACAGAGATGCAACCGATTTGTGTTCTTCGGAAACTTACCTGAAATATACATATAGCCGCCATACACCGTCCCGGCGTGTCCGTAGTGTGGCTCGTTCATTTTGGCAACGTACGTCCATTCGTTCGTCCTCGGGTTGTAGCACTCCACGGTCGCTTCAAGGCGGCCGAGGGGGGGAAAAGGGGAGCGTATTAGTATAAAGTAGGTCAAGACACAACCGAGGAGGACAAATTGCAGTAAGTGAGGCCTTGGAGGGTCTCAGCGTGGGAGCTGAAAAGACAACTTTAAAAATGCGGGCGGCACATCCGAAAAAAAAAAAAAAACATCAGCAGGGGTCAAACAGGAAATTGGAAAAGGGTAAAATGGTGGAATCATTTCTGATTCAGGGATGATTTGGAGAAGAAAAAAAACAAAACAAAACAAAAAAAAAAAACGTGATTCCCGAAATGATGCGTACTTGTAATTTAGCCAATTTGATCATTGCAAAGAAGGGCCGTTGTGTGAGTTTGTGCACCGCTTGTTTGACGCCGCAACAGCAGTAGAATTCAGCATCTAATTCCAGCGTCTCGAGGAACAGCGATTTTATTATTCTCGTCTCTTATTAGCAATGCGTCCCTCTGTTTGAAAAACAACAACAAAAATATGTTAGTGGCAGGCGAGGGGAATGCACCCGATTCTTCCAATATCGTCGCTGCGATGATGAACGCTGACCGCCATCACCGCGACACAAAAGCCATTTCATCAAACAACAACACTGAGCGCCGCGTCTTTACGGCTTTGCGCGTGTGTGTCATTTTAGTGACGCAAGAACCAAACTAGGGAGAAATAATTATATTAGTCAGGAGATTTTCTGGTGACTCTTCTCCATCCCGCAAGGCAAGCGGGAGGTTTCTCAGAGGGTGGGATGAATGAATACTTTGCCCACTCATCGCCGGTCATTAAAAGTGACCTTGAGCCGAGCACGTAAGTGTACAGTCACTCAGGAGAGGAAGTCAAAACATCCTGAAGCGCAAACACTTGAATACTGGAGATTTACACCAGAACATTATTTTTGCTGGCATGCTTTCTATTTATCGAATGAAAAGACCGATTGTGACCGTAACAGCCTGCAGGTTTTTTTTTTATTTCCCCTTCCCCCTCACAAATCTTCATGGAAGCAGTGGGCAGCCGGGAGACAACTGACAATAGGGAATGGAGCCACTGTATTTTATATATTTTTTTGTGTGTGTGTGACCTTCAGATTTGGCCCAAAACACAGGGGACAGAACGCAGTAATTGGATCGGCAAGCGACAAGTGTTCTGCAGAGGCCGATTAGTTCTAATAATCTCAGGGGATTAAGAAAAGAGGCAAGAAGAGGGGGAGAGGGGGTGCATCGAGTTTAGTTTTCGAGATTGCTTTGTCGGAAAAGACCACAAAGCCAAAAAGAGAGACGAACTGCTGAGCACCAATAAAAAGAAAACCTTACTGACTCGAAAGCCTCGGCTTGATAAAAGAACCAGAAGGAAAGGTCATAAAAAGATTTGATTTAATCCTAAAAGACCATTAAAAACAACTTGACATATTCCAATGACCTTAAAATCCTTTCGTGGAAACCAGAAACAAAACAAATTCTCTGATTCTTGTCATTGAAGCTGACTGTGCTGTCATTATTTGGTCCACCTAAATGCTCGCCAAGCCCACCAATCCAACAATGTGGTTCAAATGAACATCTAAAAAAAAAAAGAAAAGAAAAATGGCTGCAATTACATCACTACATGACACCTTTGTTCTGTTTCAACTCTGTAAATGTTTTGCGTCGATTTTTTTCAGGCTGGGTTTCTGCTCAAACTGAAAACGTTTCAAATGACATGTTTGCAACATATGCGGACAGGATAACAAACAGGTACGATTACCCCCACTATGTGGCTTTTTGTGCAACGTATCTACATCCCCGTGACATTGCAGAAATCGGCGGCTATTAGCAATAGTTTCTTGGTGGGTTTTCACAGTATACTTTACTATCATGCCTTTGCATGTGGGAAAGGAGGTTCATCGTTCCGAATGGACCGTAAAACAAAAACTACAACACTCGGTTTAGGAGCTGGTGTCGGCCACAGCTCACTCAGAGACACTCGCGCGTGGACCACTTCTTGCCTCTTGAAGGGACAAAGCCAATGCACAAGCACAGGATTTGCTCAGCATTATATAGTGGCAATATATTTAAAAAGGGGTTTTAATAACTAGGTCTCAAGCGCGTGGGAGCGCTAAAACTATCAAAGTGATTTTTTTGGGGCGACTCCATATCATGTGTAACAAAACAACAAAGGTGTATCTTATTAAAGCAGACGTTCTTTCCGAGAAAAGTCCTTTTCAGCCAAGTATCTAATCTCGTGCAATATTTTGCTGTTTCTGAGAGACGGGAGGAAAACAGGGGGAGGAGCCAGAAAAACCAACTCACCGAGCTCCCCGGCCGCATTCCTTCCACCGACAGCATAGAGGTGTCCCTTGAGCGCACTGAGGTGGAAGAAGGTCCGCTTCTCGTTAAGGCACGCCACCTGCATCCACTTGTTGTACCGGGGGTCGTAGCGGAACACCGTGTCCACCGCGGTCTTGCCTTTGGTGTCATAGTTGCTTTGGCCGCCCACGACGTAGAGGAAGTTGCCTATGACTGCGATGCCGTGTTGGTAGCGAGGCGCGTCCATTGGCGCCAGCGCTTTCCACTCGTGCGCCTTCTCGTCAAACAGACGCAGCTCCTTGCTCACCACGAGCTGCTGCCGCAGGACGCCGCCCAGCGTGACCAGGTGGGCGCTGTCCGAGCGGATGGCTGTCCGTTCCGACTGCATGACCGGCTGCATGTAGGGCATCATTTGGTAGTTGCTAGCTTCCAGGAGAAGGTTGACGCAGGTGTTGTCTGTACGCATGAAGTCCACCGTCTGGACGTGATTGATGAGCTCCTGCGGGCTCATGAGGGGGAAGCGGATGTTCTTCATGAGCTTGGAGGCGTAGTCCATGCGGCTATCTTCGTGGCGTAGCCAGCGGCAAGCAGCCTTGAAGAGGTCCAATTCGCTGCAGTGTTTCAAGCTGTTGCTGGACAGCACAAAGGCCAAGCGCTCAAACGGCAACTTGACGAACTCACCCGTGCCCAAAAGCGAGGGGAAGTTTTTCAGTATGAAATTGTTGACGTATTTGTCCACCTCTGTCAGGTTGTACGTGTTGGCGATGCGGCCCACCTCAACGCAGTTGTCGAGGGAAACCTGCAAAGTGAGAAAAAGAAAATTGCCAAGCGGCACCAAAGTATGTTGATAAAAAAAGTCAAGTGAGTTTGACTAGATATGGAGACATAGAGCTAGCTGAAAAAAAATCTATCAAGTACAGTTTTCGAACGTCTCGGTTCTCGACCAATTCGGTTTTCGACCAAAAATTTCGAGTTTTTTATGCCTCGGATGACGAACAAATTTCAGTTCTCGAACGAACTGAGCGCACTTGAATGCACCATTTGACTCCTCTCGCCTTCCTTACCCGACCGAGGAAGTGACACTTCCTCGAGTAGACGAGGAAGTGACGCTTCCTCGCGTTGCTTTCCATTGTGAGCAGACGTGTTCAGTAAACATTTTTATTTTAAAAAGAGATTGGTTTCGGTTTTCAAACAGCCTTCCGGAACGGATTATGGACGAAAACCAAGGTTTGACTGTCCTGTGCAATTGGTGAAAAATGTGATGCTGTAGCAAAACACCGCGTCGCGTGCGCACGAACGCTCGCTTACCCCGGATATAAGAAAGACCTTGCAAAAATCCAACACCGGAAGGATTTGTAGGAAGCTGGCTGCTTCAAGCGTGTCCTGCAGATTCTCCATGTTGAGCGACAACTTGGCTGTGTAGATGAAGTCGATGATCTTCTTCAGGCCTATTCGGTTCACTCCGTGGAGCTTGATGCACATTAAATCCTGTTCTTTCATTCCACCTGCATCGGGGCAAAGCAGAGGATCAGCAAAAAAAAAAAAAAGTAGATGGCGCCACACAACTAATACATAATCCTCCTTTGATTGACAGGTCTGGGAGCTGCTGCATTCAGGCAATGTTCTTGTCCGGGGGGGTTCAATTTCCAAGATTTTGCTTTGAGGCAAGAGGTCACTCTTAGTGGAACAAGTCATAGTGACATACCTGCTGCGGTGGCGAATCGCGGATGTGCTCATGAATAATTGAAAAATAAAACGCTTTTACTTCAGAATACAATAGCGAGAGAGGAAAAAAAAAGATAAAGCAGCCATTTAATGAATCAGCGATGCACATCCCACGCACGAATTACACCAGAATTACACGGAGGAGTAAATAGTCGGAGTCATTCCAGACCCACCTGTGAACATGGCTTTGAAATAGTCCGAGGAAGAGGCCATCATCGCTCGATGAACGGGGAAGGCTTCGTCGCCGTCGCCGGCGACCAGAGTGACATCACAGAGCAGGCCCTCTATCCTCAGCTGGTCGAAGCCCTGCATCGAGAGGAACGACGATAGAATTAGTCTCTTCTCATCTCATCTCAAGGGGTGAAAACCGGGACCGAACTGAGCTCTCACCTGAAGAACCACTGAGCTGTGTGTGTTGCTGGTAAAAAAGCGGGTATTTCCAGTTTTGATGCCTGAAGGTGAGCGCAGATGCCCATATCACCGTAGCCCAGAGCCACTTTCATGTGAGTGTCGTCGTCCTCCACGAGGGATCTGTGACGAGAACGAGAAGTGGCTTTTACGAGTGCCGCTCGAATACCCGCAGCGGACAGTCCGGTTCGGCTGCGCGCTGAACGGCAGCTTGGAAGGGGCCAAACCCCCTTTACACCACAAGGCGTGTAAACTGGCTGCTGATGGTCAGACTGGAACGTCGTTCCAACAGATGAAATGGTATGAAAATTATCTTTGATCAAAATTATCAGCTCACAATCATTGGACTTATTCCTAAAAATCAAAGTGCGTATAGTGAAGCTTTCAAATTATTTTTTTTGGGGGGGGTCAATTCAAGCATTTTCACGCAGACGTCAGCCATTACAGCTTGAGGCCAAGCTCGGTCTGCAGCTACTTCAGGGACGATTCCCCGTTTTGCTTCCACTGCAGGAGTGCGTGGAAGACCCTAAAGTGCAAAATCGATTCATCCCAAATCATGACCACTTCATTCAAGGGACATCAACGGACAGACCAATCGCAAAAAAAAAAAAAAAAAAAAAAATAGAACAATTTGGAAAACAACCCATTCCTGTTTGTGATTGCTTATAGAAACGGTGAAATATGAAAGGACTTGTGGTCGTGGGGTTTGTCGGCAGTTTCTGAATTTGTCTTATCTGAACGGTCAAAACTGGTCAGACATGAATGTGAAAAGAATAAAATGAGAATGACCTTCAGCAATGTTTAACTCTTAAATTCACGTGGTCCCCCCACCGCAGATCAAAAACGCTGCTTTGAACAGAGGATGGGATTCCTTGTGATGTGTCGCTAACCTTTTGCTGACCTTTTCCACTTGGACATAAAAGATGCCGGCAGAAAGACAGAACGAGAACGCCCCCCCCAACCCCCGCCCACCCCGATACAAACTGTTAACATATGCAGAATTCTTCACGGATGAACCATTTCCATTTTGTAAACGTGCCGAGCATACATCTTTCGTGCTTCGAAGTGGAAAAGCTGCCAAAGTGTTTGAATGACCAAGTAGCCTCTTGGCGACGTTGCCAAAACCAGGACCAGCCGTGCCGTTTTGACATTTGCACCATCCACGGCATCCGCATGGCAGCCAGTAATAAACCGCGTGGCGCCCCCGGAGGGCCGTGAACATGACGTCAGTTCATGTAAATAACTGGGGCGTCGCAGAAAAGTCGCTTTGAACAAAACAATGTGCAAAATGGGCGATGTGACTTGTCCTTTTCTTATATTTGGAGCTGCTCTCCAGAGGCTTCTGGATGGCACACTCTTCTTTTTTTTTTTAATGCGTAGTGACATTTCTGTGTCTAGACTCAGGCAAGAAACTAATGAGTGCAAAGTGCAGAGCTGTGTTACGCGCAAAGAACATTATTAAACAACTGCGGCCCGGACAAGACCGAACGAGATTTGAGAATTAAGAAAGCCGATTCCGAGAGATTCATTTTTCTTTGTAGTAGTTGTTTGAAAAAAAATGAGTGTGCGAGATGCTATTTGGCTAAAATAACGACCTGTAAAACGGTAAGATAAAGTATCCGTCTGTTACAGAGTTTCAAACAGCAACTCTAATGTAGATATCAAGTCGGTATCAGGCCGAGGCAATATTTTGAAAGAAAGAAAGAAGTCAGTTTATCACCAGAAGGAATCCCTTTACAACGGCCTTTCTATCTCCCTTATGCTGAGATTTATTCACACCGTCAGTGAATACAAGGTTTAAAAATATTACAGCTATCCTCCATGCGGATACGTTGATAGAAATCTCAAGGGTATCCGACACTTTAAATGCTGGCTGGCCTGATTTTGATAAAATATTGTTTTACAAAAACGCTTGGCACGCCATCGCGGTAAATCTGTCTCCAGCAGGCTCTCAGTCACTAAGTGAATCAACGTGCATTCCCATGTGCTTTGTGTGCAAACTTTGCTTTCATATATAAATCTTTTTTTTTTCAACCAGAAATCTTCCGAAGGCTACTAAATGTTTGACAGCCTATTGACAAACAATATAGCTCCATCCTGATAGTCAGTTAACAGATTTTGGCTGATAAAAGAGTTAAAATAATGGGACAAAATTATTTGAGAGGCATGAGAGCACGAAAGCACAGGTGTCAAACTCAAGGCCAGAACTGGCCCGCCACATGATTTTATGTGGCCGGCGAAAGCAGATCATGTGTGTCAACTTCCATGATCCTTTCTAAAATCTGTACCGCAATCGTCAAATTGCCATGTGTAATAAATCACATTGAGATTTTGCAATAATTTTCTGAACCTGGTTACACTCACTTGAATTACAAGTGAACAAAAAAAATTATTGACTGATTTCAAAAATTGTAATCCATCAATTTGATTAAATATTAATTCGGCACTCCGAGGGACGACGTGACTCCAAAGTGGCCCGCGACAAAAATGAGTTTGACACCCCTGCACAAAAGCCACAATGCATTTTTTTTCCCGAGGTCTTGGTGACCGATTGGCGCTTGCCAGCATAACGTTAACAACAAACCAACAGCGGCCAAATATGAGGTTTTCTGCCAGTGCGCCTAAAAAGCGATCAAGATATACATTCCATACAACACACACGATTAAAGAAAGTGAAGAATCACTATCAAACACAGTCTTACAGAAATGACGGCGGAACCTCAAAGGTTGAAGACCAGAAAGGTCACAAAATGTGAACATGAGCAAGATTTTCTTGGACAAAGACACTTCGAAAATTACTTGAACTCTGACCTACTTTGTGTTATTGGAAAGTATTTAGTGCCGGCGACACTTTACTTTTCCATTTGATTTTTTTTTTTCATAACGACTTTGTGTTCAACCTTCGTGGTTCCACTATTCGTGCTAATTGGTCACATTAAAAATCAGTCAAATTACACGATATGGGCACGTGATGGATAAACAACTGAGCTGGTTGCCACTTGTTTCACATTCCAAGGAATTACGAAGACGAACGGACATTTTGTTGCGCGCAAAACAAAACAAAAAAAAAGCACACCAAATAGACGCCACCACTACCACTACTCAATGAGACACTTTTCTTTCTTGGAATGAAGGCGAAGGGTCACAAACGGGACGGTGACACATCTGGCAGGATTCGACACTTGCCACTGCTCAAAAAACGCACAGTGATCACAAATCACAGGAAAGGGACACCATTGACATTTACCGGGTCAGGTGGTATGGCGGACAGGCAGCGAGGAGAGAGTGTTTTGTCCACACCACAAAGGAGTGTTGGTGGCTGCCGGAACGAAAAAAAACAAAAAACAAAACAACAACTACAGCATAACAACATGAGAGACCGAATGCCTTCCGGCGGTTGAAAGCGAGTTTAGGTGAACTCCACTGATTGATGGAATGATTGCGGGAGAGTGGAAACCTTTTGCTATATTTGCTTAGCCAGTACCAAGGGGACATTGATTTACTTAACTGCAGTTTGGGGGGGAGGAGGCGGTGGCGGCGTTATTATTTTGGGATTAACAAGCAATACCAGATGAGACTTTTTCCTCCCAAAGAGATTCTGATTATCAGTGAGGCTATTGCAGTCAAGTGAAATAAAGTTAAAACAAAGTCAATGGGACTATTACGCAGAAACGCTGAGAACTCGAGGCAGACTGAGACGAACAAATAAGTGGTCCCCAGACCCGGTACAGCAACAAACGACAACACACATCATTTAATACAGCGGGGAAATTGATTGAAATACGGAGCGAGTCTCTGCATATGTTTTCAAAAGAGAGACTTGCTTTGGTGCTGCTGTTTTGGTTCGCAGAGCTGGCAACAGACGTCAAATTAGAAGTCACATTTGTTTTTGGAATATGAGCGAGCACATAAAAAGACTGGATTCAAGAAAAAAAAAAAGAAAAAAAGGAGTAGGGCATTATGCCCTGCGGAGTGAATAGGGAGGGGGAAGCCAAAAACTCCTATTTGTAGGCCGCGACTGTTTGCATCTGCAGAAAGAAACCCTTATTTACCAATTGAGGTTTTGATAACAGAACAAAAAGTACCAAGTCAAAGAAACCGCTAAAAAGTGCTCAGGGAAATGAAGGAATGAGCCAGGAGGGATTGAAAGTGGCAGTCTATCAAATCCCCTTCATGTCAGCGGAAAGCTTAAAAACATCCTTCTACCAGTGACAGTTTAAGAAGCTAAAGTCAACTCGGCTTTTCCGCGAGATGACAGTGGCTCTTGAAAGATTTATAAGAATAGCTTTGCGGTCTTAGCGAGCTGCGAACCAAGAGAAACGTCACCAAAAAATCCTTCCATTTTAGATTGGAAGGCATCTTTGACGGACAATGTTGCGCTCCGTAAAACTTCGCAACCCCTCACGGACGCGTGTGGAAGAACCCGAGTGAAAACGCTTCCGACGAAGGGTTCGCGTTTGTTCAAGGGCAATATGAAAACACTTTTCATCAAACATTCGTTGTCATCGTTTGAGGGTTTGTCAACGACGCGGCCGGATGGCAAAATGGCAAAGTGGCGTTCCGAGCAATCTAATAGAAGCAATACAGGACTCCGCAAACTCATTTGACTTTCAAAGAACACAGCGAGCGCCAAACTCAATCACTCAGTTGTCGGACCATCTGCTGTGCTCCTGTACATTCCATCGACGACTTCTTTAAATGACGCAACGGCTCCAGACATACCTTCCACCGCGGGGGAACTCATCCATGATAATCCCGGCTCAGAAAAGCAACAAAGCAAAGGCGGCGGGAGATTGTGGACGAACGACACCTATGTCGCTTTCGGTACATGGAAAAAAACAACAACAACAAAAATGGTCAGCTCATTATTATTGGCGCAATCAATGGCGAAACGGGGGCCTTCCGCATGCTGCTTTTTCGACAAGCTTCCGCCCTGCTTGAGACAGCGACGACACACTTGGCCCCTTCGGATAAAGTGAGAAGTCAAAAACACTTAAGCGCACAGCGAATTTGTAAACCGCTTGTTTGTGCCGGACAAACAGTTAAAAGGCAGCTGGGCAAGAAAAAAATTAATATATTAAAGATGAAGCAGCCTTGCAGTATGGTTGCTAAATGTTCCGTCTCACAGCTTTAGTCCTTCAGATTCTCAGGCGGGCTGCTTTTCGTGATGTACGAGGCTACATGACACACACAATGGGCAGATTTATATCATGAAGATGGACTTCATCATCATAACCATCAACTTGAATTCAGACAATTTATTTCACTGAATGAACACGAATCACAACTTATGAGATCAAATGCGATGTTCAGGGCCATAGAGTCAATTCCTCTTCCAACTCGAATCATCACATCATCTGGAATTTGTGTTGGTTAATTATCAGAATATCAACATTTGGCCTGAGTATGGTGGCAAAAAATAAATAAAAAAAGATTAGAATTTCACCTTCAATGCAAAGAGATGCATAATGTGGAGCGCCTCAAAAGAAAAACCTGTTTCTACCTGAACCACAAAGAGTTAAGTGAGAGAAAAAAAAAAGGGCTTGCGTGTGGGTGGCGTAGACAATCTGTCAACATGCACCAAATGCTAAATCAACCTGACGGATACTGCAGCAGGAAGACAACCCAGAACAGGATGCGTACGGCTAAAATAGACACCGGGCGACAGAAATAGTACATGCTGAGCGATACTTTACATTTTTAGGAACAAGATATGAACACAAGTTGACACTGCGGCACAGCCACAGAAAAACATGGCCACGTTTTGACAATGATGTGATACTACAGACTTTTGACGGTGCAAAGCGGCGGCGTGGAGATTAATTTTGGAATGATCGCGGGGACAACTGAACAAAATGCTGGCATATTTCGGGACTAACAAATGTTTCCCGGTGTGTGACGTTGAGTGACAAAAAATTCTCTTGGGGGAACAAATGTGCAAGAATAATGTCAATCCAAAAAGTCAGGGGATAATTAAGATTGTAAAGGAGTCTGATGAGTGAGCACACGGCGACAAAACACCTAGGAAAAAGTGTAAACGATGTAATATTGATGACGATCAAATGGATTAATGTCTGAAAATTGTGTTTGTATCCTTGTATCCCCCCCCCAAAAAAAGGTGACTCATTTTAATTCAGGGGATTTTTTTAAAATTCAAATTTACTTTTATATCCCCAAAAAAGTGAGCTCAGTAATCAGACGACTATTTGTTGTGGGAAGACGTTTAGTTCGATTCAATTTCAAGATAGGCCATATCTGCCCCTCCAAAAAAACATTGCAACTAATTAATCTGGATCTGGATGTTTTATTTATTCAGGAAATGAGATTCCAAGTGAAATTGATTTTTAAAAAAATCCTCCCAGCTCTTCTTGAGTCTGATGTCAGCTGTCAAATCGACATTTTAAATATGGAATGCAGATTGTCGTTTGATTAGGTTGGTATCGAGATTATTATGAAGTGATTCGGTTGGTATCGTGATTCCGCCACAGAACGAGTGCCTGACAGATACGCGTCTTTATGTATTGCACGATAATTTGATTTGCCCGCATTAGCTGGCTAGCAGAACAAAATAAGCTCGCGTGTATTCAAAACCTTTCGCTGTGGATATAAACTTTACCCTAGCTGCATGCAGTTATAAATATCACCAAAGCCTCAAGGGCTCCACAGCAAAGGACCTCCAAAGGGAAACCTATAATTGGTGGGGTGCGATATCCACCTAACCAAAAACACAGCTTACTATGGACACGTTTCAAAAAATAGCAAGCGGTCTGGTGAGGCAGAGTGAGGCGGAGCCTCGGGGGCTTGACATGCTTCACTTGACAGTACGTGCGCACAACCTTCTTATGGAGACACACAAACGCCATCCTCGGCCACTTGCGTGCTCGCGATGAGTCCTCGTTGTGCTCTTGTGCGCCGTGCTTGTCCACTAAAAGGACATTCTGACCAGACGACGACTGAAATCTCGCTGCATTACTTTTTATTTGGTAGAAGGGACTGAGTCTTCTATAACTGCTGACTGGTGAGGAACAAAGCAAAGAAAAAGACAAATAAGACAGGAGGACAGACACATATTTGGTTTTAAATGTAGTCAAGAGGAAAAGTGTTTGATGATGATGATGATGATGTGCGGCTGGATGTTTGATCCAAAGACTATTCTAGGTGGGGATGTCAAAGGACCGGGCCTCAATGGTCACGACTACTGTGGCAAGCTTGTATGTCTGAACAAGACAAGTCAATTGTGCTCAAATGTAGGGAGATAACTTGGGATATTTATCAATAAAGTACTGACATTATTAAGTCTTAACAGGCAACGGTGGCTGCATCTGTCAACCCTCAAGATGCTTCTCTGTTGAAACAGGTGTCAAATTATACATTGTAAAAAAAATAAACAGCATCTTGTTTACAGAACTGAATTTCATTAAACTCACAAAATTAAGCTCGTAAGTAGCTCAAAAGTAAATCTGCGCAATAATTGGCCATCGCATAAATCCACTTGAGCAACCAAAAAGCCAATATAATCAATCACCCGTGAGGTAGCCTAGCTCGCCTTCAAATTATTCGAAACCAAACCCACATTTTCACTCCTCCTCCCGTAAACCTTGGTGAACAGGACCGTTCGTGGGGAGCTGATGAAAAGAAGCACCAAAAGAAAGGCTGGCAAAAGGTTGTGTGAAGACCTTCTGGTCTACCCTCCCCCCCGCCCCCGCTTCTAGAACAGTAGCAGATGACAATAGCTTCGAAAAGCAGGGCAAGCCAGACATCCTGACAAAGGCAGACTCCTCCCTAGCCGGCGAGTGCCCGTTTCCAAATAAACAAAGCCACAGGGAGACGACAAAAGTCGTGGACGTACTGCTCGCTGTGCCCCGGACAACCAGCGAATTGACTGTAGCCCAAAGCAGCGTGCCAGAGAAACACCAAATTCATGCTGGACAAGGCTAATCTCTTGAAACGGTACAACCGCTCAATCACATTTGTAGAACCCACAACTGGAACCAAAAATGACAGCGTCCAATGTTCAAAAAAGATTTTTTTGGGGGAAAAAGTGAGAAACAAACAGAAATGTCCCCGCATCCACATTAGCGCTGTCAGAATGCTCTTACTCACATGTAGGCAGGTGAAAGCGGCGAGGACCGGGACGTCTTAAGGACTGGCACTGGGAATTTCCAGCTGACGGGAGAACCGCTTTTCCATTTCAACGGCATGTTGTTGTCACCAGAAAGGCGCTAGAGCAACACCGACGGCAAAGAGCATTTCCATGCGAAGCTTTTCAATGCAGTCTTCCATACCAATCCTGCCCACACCATTGAAGGGGGGGCGGGGGGGAGAGCGGGCCGCGGCGACGGAAATACACAGGGTGGAGGCAGTGCGGGCTACAGGCAGGGTTGTGACATTAGCGGCAGCGCCGAAAAGCCAATAGGTTGCATCCACCGCGACTGCTCGCCTCGCTGCAGAAGCGGCGGTCTCGCGGTAGGGGGGGGAGGAGCTCAGCCTTGCGAGGGTTCACCAAGTGTAGCTAAGCAACAGTGCCACCTTGTTAGCACAGTTGTGATTACCGCCATGGTCATGCTGTGGCATTTCTTTGAAGCGAAGCTGACATTCATTCGGCATTATTGTTCAGTTGTGTTGGGACTTAAGCTTGGTGATTTTATTTTAAACAATTCTGAAGTGCCGATGCTGCGGCACCTTTAAAGGTAAAACACAAATCCGTTGCGGCGTGACGATCAACCTCCAATTTGTTTGGATCTTGGGGAAAGTGCTATTTTTTTTGGTGTTCATTTTTGAAGGCAAAAAAAAAAATCACCTCTCAGGAACATACGCAACATTTTAATTTGGTCAGAAACACTTAAAAAAATAAAATAAACGTGTCACCAGAAAGTCTCCAAATATCTATATATTATTTTTCTATACACTGTATATTATTTTTTAACTCTTTCAATGCCAGCTATTTTCAAGAAAAACAATTTTCTGAGTGCCAGCCAATTGAAATCAATTCTAATTTCTGACTGATCTTTCAAGGCGCACGCAATGTTGTTTTATGACTCTTGACAACTCAGAAATGATCAAATTAAAGATCAGACTCTTTCCTCACAAAAACTACGGTCCGCCATCCAACTTTGCCAACGCCATCGCAACATTCCTCTCTGATGCTAACATGCTATGACCCGTTCTGATATGAATTCGAGATTTCTGATTCAACCTTCATTGTCAACGGCCAATTCGCAACTTCATTCGAGTCGGCACTGATTCTTGCCCGGCCCGTCTGTGAACGTGACAGTTCGGGCGCTTCTTCATGAACATTGCAAATTTGAGATACTCGCATCACGTGGGCTACTGAAAAAATCTTCAAGAGTTGAACACAACACACTTGAGGGCCACAAATACTCCACTGTCGCCAGGTCAAAAAAAAAAAAAAACCTTGCTGCCCCATCTGTCATCGCCTCAGTTAGACCAGATGTCATACGCTGCGCTGACTATCAGCTAAATATAGCCCCGCTGTCATACTACAAAAGCTCTGAACTTTTCACACACAAGCCTCGGATGCCTTTTAGAACTCTGGCGGCGAAAAGATTGCACAACCATTGAAGATCAACAATGCAGACACCTTTTGTTTGACACTATGAAGAGACAAATTAATTCAACAATGTTAATTATGGTGGCTATGGCTGCAAAAGTGTCAAGTGCACTAAATCATACTCGAGAACTATTTTGAACATGTTTTACTCTCGCGCAACTAGCTGGGGTAACCAAAATGTTTGACACAACTCTCGTTATGATGTAGTACCGTTCTACACCCTGGCAAACTACAAACATAACAGACTATAAATATATTTTTTAATAAGTACCTCTTTGACAGTGTCAATCAAAATTTTAAAAATTGCAACTGTATTTTTTCCTTTTTAGATTCAATTTCATTATTGCATATAATTCAATTTGCCCAGGTGGACATGAAGTGGCATGTTCACTTCCTGTAGGTGCAATTGCCATGTATTCCAATATAATTGTATCCATATACTGAAGTGGGCTGCAATATGACATTAGGCGTAGAAAAAAAAGTAGTGTGTTTCCGGTAACATGAAATTTCAACAAAGGGTCGGTAGGTCGGACAAAGTTTTTTATTTTATTCCCCCCATCAAAAATGTAAACAAAATAACCATAAAACAAGGAGACATTGAAACCCCCGCTCGCCGCCGTTGGCGGCGAGAGAGTTGGGTTCCCCGGCGGCTGGGTGTTACAGCTACCTCTGCGTCCCGCGTCCTAGACGGCCCGTGGTGTTCGTCAAATAGTTCGCTGAATCTTTTCGATACAGTACATCAATGGATCAGAGATTAAAGTGGACTTTTCTGAAAATCCGCGCGCGCGCACACACACACCTGGCCGATCACGCATGAATTAGTTTACACAAAACGCTATTCAAATACTCGACATTCAATGATTAATCTTCCTTTTGTGTGCACACCTGCACCCTTTGCGGCTTCCGTTCTCGACGAAATTTCGAAATCTCCGAGATATGGCGAGGCCATGAGAATGCGAGGAGAGCTTATTACTGTTGTGGCGACGCCACTCAAGCTAAGCAAGCCTCAGCAATAGATAGTCCGCTCCGCTGCTAGTGCTCTCTCTCTGCTGTGCGTGCTTTAGCGCGAACATGTACGCAAGCGCGTCTTTTGATTTCAACCAATCAGCAACGACGTCACACACCCGACGTCACACACTGGCGTCACACACAACAACAACAGCTAAACTAAGCTAGCCGAGACGACGCTCGAAGTCGGACGGACACGTTTTTCTGCCAAGCTGTGTGTTTCCCTTTTTGTCCAAATATACTTTTTACGACAACGGTCTAATCCACGGTGTCTTTTATTCGTTCCCATGGGGTTTAGCAAGTGTGTTTATAAAGAGACGAACATCTCTTTACTGTTACTAGTGTTAGTGTCTCAACATGACTACGCTCGTGAAAGCAAAACAACGATCTCAAACGCATCTTCGTTCAATGTTGTCAACTAATATCCGGATTAATTTTAGGCAAATTTCCTCAATTCTCCGGAGAGATTTTCATAATTTTTTTTAAAACGGTTTAAACTATTGTCGGAGATCGTGGCCGTCGCCACGATTCAATGTTGTGGACAGACAACAGGGCAAACGGCACGCACGCTCAACGTGAATATCGCGAGAGCATCCCTCCCTTGTGGTTTCTTTCTGACTTCCGGGTTGAGTGAACGCTGGCGCATTTGGCTGCCGCTGCTCAACCCGTATTGTTTTGTGTTTTTTGTTATTGTAAAGTGTCCTTGGGTGTCTTGAAAGGCGCTTATAAATAACATTTATTATTATTATTATTACACAAAAATGTAGAAGGTTGTTTGAAAAAATGCCGACCATAAAGTTTTTTTTCGAGGTAGAAATTCTCGGTCGGTCGGCTTACCGGAAACACACTACTTTTTTTTCTACGCCTTAGCATATTATCATAATGCCTCCAGGGGAAATTAAATTCACACTGCCACATATTAATGTTGCACGCCACAGAGAAGTAGACACCACTCATGACGGCATGCAAGGGGAGAGGTGAGAGTGTTTGGGCATGCAAGTGGTGACTGTACCCTTGAGCTGAGGTTACGTGCCTTGCTCAAGCACAGCAGTCAGGATGCAGACTAGCATTATCACCAATAAATAGTTGTGGGGGGGTTTTTTGGGTCCCCACAATGGGGGTCAAATCATGACTATTCCGTTCCAAGTCCTTGCAGATGAGCTCCTGACATAAGACGCATATGTGTTTTTTAGATTTGATTTTACTATTTTTTTTTTCTGGCAGTTGAATGTGCTTGAGTTCTTTTGTCCGTCCATTTCCCGCTGCTGTGAATTTAACCAGAAACTGGCTCACCGATCACTGGTGAGATTGGAATACATCTCAGAGCTGGTGTATAGTCGAAAAGAGGCAAAAATTGAGGAAACTACTAAACTGCAATCAGCGCAGATGCTGTTGAATCAGTTGTCACTAGTTTGCTGCCAAGAGAAGTGCAACATGACATCAGCCATGGGAAGCTTGAGCTACAGCAACACAAGATGGCTCTTCCGGGCAGTATTATTCTGCTCAATGACACTGGGACGGAAAGACTGCAGAAGAACATGCCAGTAAAACTTAAAAATAGCAATCTTTTGGTCCTTAATTTCTCCAGATAGTTTTGTCTAAATGCCCAACCTATCTGTTTTGACTGATATTACCTTCCCTTGCGTCATCATAGTTTTCTTTAAATATACTTGTCACATTATATTCAAATAGTTGCTCTTTAGCTAACACCAGTATTATCAATCCTGTCGCAAACACATGTAAGAAAATCCTATTCCTAGGTTGAAACGGTTTCCATAAGAAAATACAAGCTTTAACTCTCCATCGAGCTATAACTACACCTTTGTCCATAACTTCTGCAGCAGCTGTTTTTCAGCACGGTCCTCAAGTACAGCATCTTAACTCCTAATCAGGTGTTACCTGATTAATACCGCTGATTCCACATGAAAGCTTTTCTCCAGATGGTATGACAGACTTACAGCCAGGATACAGAGTCCGGTCAAGTCAGGCCAGATAACTGCTACACTGTGCTTTTTCATAAATATGGTATCAAAAATTGATTGGATTTGTCTTGACCGAGGGTGTCATTTAAAAGTCTCTCAATTAAAATTCTCTCAATAAAGTTCAATAACTATCACTTGTTGCTAGTTGTGTAATAGAATTGCACATTACCTGTCATGCAGTCCAATGGGCATTGCGTCCCCTCTGTGCACAGGGTGCTCCATACCCTTGCCAGGCAACACCTTTCAAACCAAAAAATAAAAATAAAACGTTCAACCAACAAATAGACCATTAAATTAGCAAGCGCAACATTCAACTGTGAATCGGTACAAATGTGAATATTGCAAGTGTAACCCATGTTTGAATGCCTTAATTTACGTGATGACAACGAGTTCAAACAATTCCTTCCACACTAGTGACAGAAATTTATTCTGAAATTAAAAAGTCTGACAGGCAGACAAATTTCTATTACAATCCAGATGACACTTTAAGGATTCTGGGTTCTCTGCTTATCTCGAGAACTCAATAAGAATTTGAAGTCCTTCAAGACATCCCACCATCTTACTTTTTTTTTTTTTAGTTCCAAGTCCTGATGTGGGCTAATTGAACCTAAAAATATCTGCCTGTTGTCATGCCTCAAAAGCGCCAATTCCATCATCAATGGAAACGACTCAAGGAGCTGAAACGCGTCAAAGTGACTCCCAACATAACCCAAATGAAAGTTTTACTTTTCTGTGGCGCAATGCAACGTCTTGGACACGCAAGGGAAGTGACTATATTGCGCGAAAAGGGAAAGTGTGCAAATGAGTGAGCTAACTTGTTTATGAGCACAGGAAACCGCCGTTTGAGCCCGACGATGTAAACGAGTCGATTAAGACAATACATTGTCACATGATCAGGGCTGTCAGGCTACAGTAAATCTTATTTTACGGTCATTTGCGGTGAGCGTTACCACCAATGGGCAGGCTAATGCTAACAGCATAGCTAAGCTAACGCTTGACCGTTTATTATTAGCTAACGCAATATGCATTAAGAACAGTCGATAGTGATGTTGTCAGTTGTGTTTACTAGTAGCTATTTTCTATATGTATTATTTGGGTAGTTTAGAACTGCTAAACAAGCTGAATCTTGAACGTGAGTTACTTGGTCGTAGAGTTCGGTGCTAGTTGGTCCGGTTGATTTGCCTCGACCAATTAATAAACAGCCTCGTTGTCAACCTGTTGTCTGCCGATTAAATATGTACCATAACCGATTCGATGATACTACATTAAATATACTCTATGAACTTTAAATGATACATTCCATACCTTCCACGACAAGGTAACGCTGACTGATGTCCTTGTTTTCCTTCCAAGCCCTGAAATCCACTTAGCGCTAGGGAGCTGCCCATTCTGTTTTAGCCAATCGGATTTTCGCTTACTGATAAAGTCCGAACATCCAAACTTTTCATTGGTCAAATAGTAAGGCAATCTTTTCTTATTGGCTCAAAACTTCCGTTACTAAATACGTACAGCATTTCTCATGAGACGTTCTCACACATTTGCAAAAATGTATTGCTTTTATTATTAAGGTACATATCAAAGGGTAGTATAGGAACAATTACATTTCCTAGTCAATGTGCTGAAATTCTAAAGTATGTAACATATTGCAGTGAAACAGGAAATGTTATGACATTTCCCTTTTTCTTGAATTTATTTTCAAACTTCACAACCAACTTTAGTGCACCTGACTTTAGGCTAGCGTGGTTGGCTCAGAGTGCCTCATTGTCATGGCATGGAAAGGCCTTGCAATTAGACCTGGTGGGATACTATATTCCAGGAACCAAACCAGTGTTGTGTAGTATAGTCATGAGAAAGATCCTAGGCTAGACATGACAGGTCATACTCATTTTCTTCCGGGACATATAGTAGACGCATTCCCAGTTGAGGGCTGCGTGGTTTCAGTGCATTCATCGGACACACCCACTGGGTTGAAATGTGGAGCGAATAATTTGATCTGTCATAATGTTGTTGCTCATTTTACATAGTCGTTCAAATTTAGATTGATTTTCAAGTTACATGGACTTTTAATTGCTAAGCAGCTACTTAGTTCTTATTAAATTTGCATGTTCAACAACCACTTCTGCCTCTACTCCGATACAGCAGGAGGCGATCTGTAAACCAAAGACCAAGACGCAAACCACGGCCCATGCCCCGCCCTTTGGGTATTGGCTGACATTTTTTTCTTTTTTCCCCCTTGAAGAAATGGGTTTGTTTATAAGGCTGTCCACTGCCTCCGAACGACTGGATCGGTAAATGGTGCAAAGACGCCATTTTTGCTTTTTGGAAGATACTCTGACTGGATATACGTAAATGATCGCCATCTTATGGGTAGATATAACAAAAGACTTGCAGCCTTTCGCTCGTATGTACCAATGTTGCTCCAGTTGAGCACAGTGTAACGTAAGGCTGTGACGTTGACACGAAAGTGTTTGCCGAATAAGACAAGACCAAGCCTTTTCCATGTTATTGTTACAATGCAAAAGGAACGAAGGAGATAGCGGTGTCATCTCCCTTAACTCAATCGCATGTTTTGTTTTTTTAGTTAGTAGCTGCTTGCTGGTGGTTAGACTGGCTAGCTAGATCACGGAGAGCTCATTTCATGTTAGCATGGCGTCAGACACGAGTGACACGGACGAGTTCTACGATGCTCCGGAGGACGTGCATTTCAGCCCATCTCCCAAAGTGTAAGGAAACACATTTTGCTATATATATAGTGTGTGTGTGTGTGTGAATTGTGTCGATCTTCTAAAATAAAAGCTTGTCTTTAATGTTTTTACATTGTTATACACACATTCACGTCCTGTAATCTTTCATTTTCAGTGCTCAGGACATTTTCCCCATTAAAAACTATATGCGCAATGTTGCAAGGCTCTCGAGTGTTACAAAACATTTCAGTCATGCCAGTTAGTCATGACATTTAAAATGGAAATCACGTGTATCTTCTCTCAATTTGGAGCTTTATGAAAAGTAGTGATTTGATTATGAGTTATTCTTAATGTTTCTGTGCCTTGTAGGTCTCCAGCGAAGTTTGTCGTTCCCTCGCCTCAGGTATGTTTATTGAAGTTGTAAATAGACAAGACTTGCAACAAAAATTAAAACTCCGATTTATATTTTTTTAACCCCACACAATGTTTTCATTATGAACAGCTCTTGCATAGATCCCATGAAGACGAGAGCTGTGAAGAGGCCGCCTCTGAGACTACTCAAGATGATTCCCTACATGTGTGGTTTTCTATTTTATTGCTTAATAACACACAGACAGACAAGGCACACACAAACGCGAGATTTGGACAATAGTCATCGTAAGAGTGAACTTGAATTTTTTTTATCTATCTCATAGATCATTGATAGCATCATTGAAGAGAGTCAAAAGGAAAACGGTGCTGGCGCCGAACTGTTCGATCAACTCCACGTTGGTGTGACTGCGGAAACCGAGTTGAAGGAAGAAAGCAAAACTCCGCAATTACCTCTGGAGGCATCAACTGCAGCTGACGAACCGAAGCCTAGCGAGAGGCCCGAGGAGCAACCGGAATGTTCGGCGACAAACGGAGTGTGCTCTCTGCCTGTCCCCTCTCCCTTGGATCTCCCAGGAGCTTCAGTTGGAACACAGGAAAGCGTTCAGCCCCCAGACATCACCAGCACAATAGGACAGCGTCACCCCGATGCGGAGCTTGCGGTCGCAGAAGGGGAGCAGGAACCCAGGTCCGCTGACATTTTAGAGCAGGTTTCATTTGCAGACAGACAACTGGATTCCATGGACACCTCTGGGCCTACAAAACCACCGCGGCAGTTCACAGTCGAACCAGACATTGTAGCCAGCACCAAGAAGCCTCCGCCGTCGCGACCGCGCCCTCCCAGCGGAGCTCCTCCGCCGAGACCGCCTCCACCGGCGATGCAGCGTCTCCCTTCCAAGAAGTCTCAGGAGTCTCTCAGGCCCAGTGGGCTTGACGGTAAGAGAGCACATGATATGTTTGGCATCAAAACAACACAAACAGTAACTTTGCGTAATTGGGCACAGTCAAGCTGGAACAGTAAAGGACCTTTTCAGCGCCGTCCATTTTCAAACCCTTCTTCACCCTACCATGTGAAAAAAAAAATTCAAAATGCACAAAGACGCCCCTGGGATTAAATGCCTGGCTCATCCTTGGCATTGAACGAGTTAAAAAGTTTACACAAATTGTCAGAATTAAACTCTGAAGGCACTCGGGGTCTTATCCAACTCCTGGATGATTACATTATGCAAGATATGTCTCAATACCTCAGCGCGTGAGAGCTTGATGTTTCATTGCAGCCTTTCAGGAAACACAATGGTCCGAGTCTTGTTTACTTATTACTGACTTCTGCTAAAATGTAAGTCAATGAATAACAAGCCCTGCCGTGCTGCGGGTTAATCATAAATGGAAAGACTTTTTTTTTGGGGTACTTACTAGTATTGCCTGTGCAGTGTCTGCAGCGACTCCAGTCGGCAGCAACCCTCTGGAGCCATCTGGTCTGTTGTCTCCCAGTAGCACTGTGAGGAGTTTAACCAGAGAGCTGCAGCACTCCTTGGATCTGGCCAGCGCCACCAGTGGGGACAAGGTGGTGACCGCACAGGTCAGTGACGCACTCTACGATTGGCGATTGTGCTCTGGAGTGCAACCATTGACAAAGAACGCCTGTTTTGTGGATTGTAGGAGAATGAGGGTGAGGAGGCGTCATCTCTGGTTGAGGGACAAGTTCCCGGCCCTCAGCGTCCACGCTCCAACTCTGGTCGAGAACTCACTGATGAGGTCGGCCCTGGTTTGTTTTTGCGCTAGTCTCGGTGGCCTTTATTTAGCTTGGCTTGAAGCCACACCCGCGCTGTAGCACATTCCTGACACTGAGGTTAACTGGAGCGTACTGAATGTTAAAACAGGAAATCCTGGCCAGTGTGATGATCAAGAACCTCGACACCGGGGAAGAGATCCCGCTAATCCAGGCGGAGGAGAAACTTCCTGCTGGGATTAACCCGCTCACTTTGCACATCATGAGGAGGACCAAAGAGTATATCACGTAAGTTGATTGTGCTGAAGTATTTTTTCCTCATACCAGAAAGCTGAAGAGAGGAGAGCAGTCTATTACTGTGCTTTTGAGTGTGACACTCATGGGTGGGGGGGTCCTCCAGTGAAAAACAAGGCACCGTGTTCTAAAAGGGAAGTTGTTCAGTAGTCCCCTTTTTTTCCCTCTCAGGAATGACGAAGTGCAGTCAGATGATGATGACAAGTCACAGGCTCCGTTGGCAGACACAGATGGGGGAAAACTGAAACAGAGAACGTAAGCACCTGCATCTTATTTGATCCTCCGCCGCAGTTGTAATGCCCCTTCGGTGTTGACCGAATCGGCCCTCATTTACAGAACTCAGTTGAAGAAATTCCTGGGCAAGTCGGTGAAGAAGGCCAAGCATCTTGCTGAGGAATATGGAGAGAAGGCGGTCAACAAAGTGAAAAGTGTTCGCGATGAAGGTAAAACGAAATAAAAAATCAAATCAGTAGATCATTGCAACAATGTGCTTTAGAACCACCATTTGGCATTTGTTATTCCTCTGGCTCCATCCTACGAGCTCAGCTGAGGCTTTCTAAATGCCACTGGAAGTGGTTTGCATCACGCTGGGCTGTGGTGATATTCACGTTCACAAGGATGCGGTTACGTCAACTCTAAACCGTTTTCCTGGGTGTGTTTAGTTTTCCACACGGATCAAGACGACCCGTCCTCCAGCGACGACGAGGGGATGCCCTATACCAGGCCTGCCAAGTTTAAGGCAGCACACAGCTTTAAGGGTCCTTTTGACTTTGATCAAATCAAGGTCGTGCAGGATTTGAGTGGCGAGCACATGGTAGGACAATTTGCCCTTTCCTCCTGTGATATTGTGAAACGAAACTCGCCTGATGAGCAGCATTTGTTCCTTGTTATCAGGGGGCCGTGTGGACAATGAAATTCTCACACTGTGGCAGGCTGCTGGCAACTGCCGGCCAAGATAATATGGTTCGCATCTGGGTCTTAAAGACCGCCTTTGACTATTTCAACAACATGCGATTGAAATACAACACGGAAGGTATCCCCATCGGGCATCCCGACGGTTGTGACGGGATTTGGTTGGGAGGGCAGTTCCAGTGACGGTTTTTGCGTGCCTCCCTAGGTCGAGTGTCACCTTCGCCATCTCAGGAAAGCTTGTGTTCCTCCAAATCTGACACTGATCCTGGGGTGAGTGGATCTCAAAAACTTGCAGTCAATTTGACACCGGCAGGAATGGCGGTGGCTATATGTGCCTTGTGATTGGCACCTCATCGGGACGAGCAGTGTTGCAAATGTCTTGCTGTTCTTGCGTTTCAGGCAAGTTGTGCTCCAGAGGACCCAGATACAGAAGACAGGAACGCCCCTTTTCGCCAGGTCCCCTTCTGCAAGTACAAAGGCCATACAGCAGATCTATTGGATCTGTCTTGGTCCAAGGTGAGCATCTCCGCAGCTTTCCATTCATCCTCCATTTTAAATGCCGTCTTGCCTCACACGATGTATTTGCTGCCTTACTGTAGAACTTCTTCCTGCTTTCGTCATCCATGGACAAAACGGTCAGACTGTGGCACATATCCAGGAGAGAGTGTCTCTGCTGCTTTCAGCACATTGATTTTGTCACGGCAATCACATTCCATCCCAGGGTAAATTGATTAACTCTCTCTGAAAACACTCTCCCAATTTAAATCCCAAATCGACTGCAGTACTCTTGTTTGTTCCCAGGACGACAGGTATTTTTTAAGTGGCTCTCTGGATGGAAAGCTGCGATTGTGGAACATTCCAGACAAAAAGGTGGCACTGTGGAATGAGGTGGATGGCCAAACGCGCCTCATCACCGCTGCCAACTTTTGTCAAAATGGGAAGTACGCTGTCATCGGCACCTATGATGGAAGATGCATCTTCTATGACACAGAGGTACCTTTCCTACAAACGTCCGTTTTTTTAAATTTATTTATTTTTGCATCCAGTTTTGTATTTAGAGTGTGGAGCAGGTCGTTGTGGTAATGAGATTTGGAAAAAGGACTCTAGATGGCATTAGCATAACAGTGGAAATTCAAACTGGGCCGGGTGTAGCACGGTGAAAAGGAAGAGGCCCAAACACAGAGCCTTGGGGTTAACCTTAGGAAAGAGGGGTGGTGAGGGAGCTGCAGTTGTTGAAGGAGACGATTTGCTCTTGGTCAGTGAGTTAAAACTGAACCAGCACACGGAGTCGGAGGTGATGTGAAAGAAAGCAGGTTTCCAGTTGTGAGAGGAGAATCAAATGATTGTGGCTGCTGTGAGGTGAACCGTGATGAGGATTATAAGGCGTGTCGCTTCAACAGAAAGGTCATTTATGTTCATTCTCAAAACCACATTAGGCAATTAGTGCTTTTAAGATACTAGGGCCGTTCACACGGGCAGATTTATTTCGGACTTACTGCGCAACTGCTCCCCTCGAGCGTTCATACGTGCAACTTTGTTCCGGCTTAGTGCCCGAAAACAGCTTGTTTCGGATCAAATTTAAACCACCTCAGGGAGGTGGTTTAAAAATTTGCTCCAGAACAAATGCTCGTTTGCGAAGCAGTACCGAAGCAAATGTGCACGTATGAACGCAACTGGGTTAAATTTGCTCCAGAGCAAATGCTCACTTGCGGGGGAGTGGCCTCGCTATGCGTCAGAGGAGTCCATCCGGGTACTTGCCAACATGCATCCTGGGTATTTTGCGCTTCAAAACATGGCGGGTCTTTTCTCTCTCTCCTGCGGCGTCTGATTATCGACCACATCGTTGATTTCTCCGGAGAAGAAGCCATTTTGTCACAAAGAAGGAGGGGAAATGGTACTTCCTTTTCCCCGCCTTCTTCTTTCTTTATGCATGCGCATGTTTTACTTCCACATTCCTATCGTTTTGTTCCGCAACAGGAACTGCCCGTGTGAAAGCAAGTGGAGCTGTGCCGATGCTGTTACGCTCAGCGGCTTTGTACGTGTGAACGCTCCACAAAATTTGTTCCGGTGCAAATTTATATCGCAACAAAATACTCCGGAGCAGCGCCGAAACAAATCTGCCCGTGTGAACAGGGCTATTGTCTAGTTGCCTTGGGTACGTCATGTCTAATAATGTGCTTTATTTTTTTTTTTCATGCATTCGACAGCGTCTGAAATATCATACCCAAATACACGTACGGTCCACCAGAGGCAGGAACAAAGTTGGGCGAAAAATCACTGGTATTGAACCATTACCTGGAGAGAATAAGGTAACAGAATCATCTTAGTTTGACTCGACTATTTCCATAAAGCTTGTGGAAATGTGAACTTTTTAGCATATTGGCTCAATGGTACCTCTGCTCTCATAGATTTTGGTGACCTCAAACGATTCCCGCATCCGCCTTTACGACCTGAGGGACTTGTCTTTATCCATGAAGTACAAGGGTTACGTCAACAGCAGCAGTCAGATAAAGGCCAGTTTCAGGTGAGGAGCTAATTGGTCAGCGTAACATTCATCACCACTGAGTCATAAAACTTCACCACAACATCCTCGAAAAGCAGGGTCAGAATCAACTAACATGACTAACTTATAAAACATTTCAATAAAGTAGATCATACTCACCGGAGATCCCAATTAGTAAATGAATTAGTCTTTTAGCTCCATTTTTAAGTAAATTTCTAACGCAGCTGTCTTCCCGCAGCCACGACTACTCCTTCATCGTCAGCGGCTCAGAGGATAGATACGTGTACATCTGGAGCACTTACCACGACCTCAGCAAATTCACATCAGTACGTCGGGATCGCAATGACTTCTGGGAAGGGATTAAAGGTAACCGCGCTGTTGTGTATCGCCGACAATTTCATGCTAACCTCCTGCCCTAATGCGCTTATGGGTATACTTTTTTCCCCCGTAGCACACAACGCTGTCGTCACATCAGCCATTTTCGCACCTCAACCAGGTCTCATCGTGCCACAAGAGACGACGGGTGCAGAAAAAACAGATGCCGACTGCAAGAGCCTGGACTCCAATGAATCTGAAACGATTCCCTCAGGTATCGTGTGTCTGTGCTTCAACTATACCATGAGAACAAAATCCAAAGTGTTGTCAGTTGTAGCTTGAAGGAATCTTGTACTGCAGGTGCCCTGAAGACGGATCACACCGAGGTTCTACTCTCTGCTGACTTCACTGGGGCCATCAAGGTTTTCATTAATGTGAAGAAATATTAAGCTCCATGAGACTTTTACTTGTAACTCGCACAGATACGTAAAATTGTTTTAATCTCGGAGTGTGACGGCTGCATCACTGCTTTACCATTTCATCTTAAATACCAAGCAACTGTTGAGTAGTTTGGCATTTCTAGAAGCTTCGATTTGCTGATGTTACCGTTATGTGGTTTTGGCAGCGATGACGTGTTCATTGACACCGAATACGTCGTTAGCTTCTTGTGCCGTCACATTTCTCGGAGGCGATCTTCTAACTGTTGCAAGACACACTCTGAACTGTAAGTCGTTCATTTCAATGTGTCTTGAAATCATGGTTATTTGTAAATGTGCCTAAACACTGTTTTTTTTTTTTAAGTGTTTCCTCTTCTCGACATTTCCTCTGCTGCTTATAGCAACATTTTAGATACACGAACTCTGCACATGTTTATGAGTGAGGGTCAGGTATCTTAAAATGTACTTTTCAGAAACACTAATGGCTCCACGTTTGATACATTTCACTAGATTAGGATGGTAGATTTACTTTGTACTGTAACATTGCACACTTCTTGCTTTTGTAAGATGTATTGATGTCCTCAATAAAAAAAGTTTTTGTAAAATATTTGGAAGCAGAGTTGATACCTGGCCCCTGCACTTCTGGGAGAAGAACTATTATAAATGCACACAAATTCACATAATCACTAAGAGTGATTTTAATGTTCGAGCGTCGCACATTTCAAATTATTTTATAAACAAACATAAAACAAAAATATAATTAGTGTCCAAATATGGTACAAAAAGAGCGCGGAATCTTGCGGGGGAGTTTGTTTTGGGGACCAAGATGACGGAGCGCTGTGAGTGGTGGACACCTGCTTGTAGTTGAGTTGCAGGCCTGGAGGCGAGACTCAATGTTTACTTTTTTTTGGCTTCTTGTGGGAACGATGCGGGGACTGTGACCGGGACCTGCGCACCCTCCATTCTGGAGATGGAGATCGGGACCGTTTGGACTGTCTGGGACACCTGGGGGGGAGGGAGCAGATGATATCATTGTGAAAATGATCATCAATGGATATATTCTTTGCACTATATCAATGTCACGTGACACTTGCTTTGAAGGAGAGATGCTATTTGATTTTCTGTTGCGCCTGTCCGAATCGCGACTCCGTTGTCTCTCTCCGTTTTCACTTTTTTTGCTCTTCTTTTTGTCCTTTCTGTCCTCTGTTGGCTTCTCTTTTGATTTGGATGTGGATCTCTCAGGCTTATCATCCTCTTTATCAAATTCCTACAGAAGATGAGACAACAGATTGAAAAACTCACACAAATGTTTTTATTAGCAAGCGGGTTCTTTGGGACCAGTATGTTCATCGTGATGCCAGATTCAAACCACGTTGCAACCACTGAGCGACAGTTTTTTTTTGTGCTCCTCTGATTGTACTCGTGCGTACTCTTGTCAGTGTTGCCAATCCAAAATTTGTCATTAAATAATTATTTATCTTACTGAGGGGTTTGCTGTTCTTACTCAAAGAGCGCCTTTGTGTTTCAAATACCTTCTGCAGCAGTTTGTTCCTGTAATGTTCCACTTGCTGCTGCATGCTCACGCCGGACTTCTTCTGCCTTTTGCCGCTTTCCAGCTCATCTTGGAACTTCATAACCTTCAACTAATTTACAAGGGTTATGTTAAAAAGCGCAGATTAGTATGGAGGTGGAAGTCAATTGTGACTTTTAAGAGATGAATCATTGAAATCACTTGTTTATGAAACCAAAAATAAAATAAAAATAGTTCAACATTCTAATAGGCTCATTTAAAATTGTTAGTTGATGTGACTGGGAATTTGGAGAGCTGTCCGCGCACATCGTTTTTATTCAATTTAAGACGTAATTCCGATCATGTTTGGTGGAGATTGCGCAATAGCAGTTAAGTCACTTTTTCATTTTGATTACATATACACAGATTGCTTTACTAATGGCAATTTAAAAAAGATTCACTTACTTCCAGCTCTCTCAGCTTTTTTCTTTGGCTCTCAGACAATTGAAAAGTTCTGAGTGAGCTCTGGAAATGAGCGCTGTCATGTTTGGGGGAACTGCTCGAGTCATCACTGCTGTCACTCTCCGAGTTGCCTCCATCCAGTGAGTTGACGCTGTTCGCGACGGAACAAAGCACCGCGCTGACTCATGGATGCTTTTGAAACGTGTCGACAGGCTGGAGATAAAGCAAAATAATGACGGATGCCCCTTACCTTACATTCACTTCTTTGACATTGTCCTTGCCTGACGCGGTGCTCCACTTGGACTCGGGAAAGGCTTGAAGAAAACAAAGAACGTTACACCCCCGTCGGTGCTCCGCAGAGGACATTTGTGAGCTGTGTTACCTTGCGAGAAAGTCTCGTCATCGGCCGTCTTCTCCCACTTGGACAAGGGCCCTCTGGGGAGAGCCACCTTGCTGTCATCCACTGAGGACAAAGGGGAACAAGGTCGGGACACGGTCACGCCATGCAAACTTAACAGCCGTGCTCTACTCACGTGGCATTCCGTCAATGTCGTCGATGGCACTTCCCAAGGGAACGCCGTCTATGTCATCAACGGGAACGCCATCCAGAGGGTCCCAGCCAATGGGGCAGCCGTCCAGGTCATCCGCTGGGACTTTGCGTAGAGGCAGCCCGTCGATAAGAGCACGGTCCATCGGTAGGCCGTCGAGTTTTTGAGAAGCTTCCTAAAAGAAGTGCGCCAGGGTGTCCTTTGGATGCCGCAAAGGTGACTGATCAAAGGAAGAGAACCCTTTTCCACTCACTTCTGCCACCTCCGTCAACTCCTCTCCAGCTTTGACAAAGCCCAGGAAGATGTTTTGAAGGCGGATAAGATAAGGCTGCGGGTATATGGCCCAGTCCTCCCAAGCGCGAAAACAGCTTGTGACCTTTTGCTACAAGAGGCAGAGTAATTATTTTTTTAGCTTTTTCATCTTAATCCACGATAGACATGGTTACCTTGAACTGTTCAGCTTGCAGCCTGGCCTGTATGTTTTTGTACGCTTCATGAAGCACTCCAAATATCTGTGACAGCTTTGATTCGAAACTAAAAATAAATGATCAAAATCATAGCTATAAATAACAGGAAACACATCGAGAGGACCATGCACAAAAGGATGAATAAAAAGGCATCTCCTTACTGCTTCCGGTAATATGAAGCACCGGCAACTTTGGCACTGGAGTTGTACAAAATGTCTGATACGAGATACAAGCTGGCAATCTACAAGAGCAAAAGTAGCGAGGTTAACAGTTGCATAGACTTGCGCCACTGTGTCGCAGTTCATCAGTGGCAGCAGGTCAGATTTTTAAGCGATCAATTCTTTATGGCTTTTTACAGGGCAATATATCACTGTACAAAACAAAAAACAAATTTTAAAAATAGTTTCTCTGAACGGTGGCTCACTGCACCATGTTTAGTCTTAATAAATGTGTCCCCCCCCAAAAAAAAACTCACCTTCTTTTGAAGGGAAGTCTGAGGCGAGGAGAACGATTCTGTGACGTGGCCCACGACTTCCTCCGCTGCGTCGGCTCGTTCAAGACAGAAGAGCATGGCGTCGGCGATGACCACTTTGCTGGCAGTGAGCTCCTGAAGCAGCACCTCCAGCTTCTGTCTGTGTCTGCATATTTTGTTTTGGAGAAGAAAAAAAACGCACTTAAGGCTGACAGATTAATCCATTTGGTCGATTTTAGCTGTTTACAAAAGCACCGTCAGGGATGCTAAATTTAAAAAACAATTTTTAAAAACAGACAAGATAAGCCGATTCATTTTCACATTGTTTGGCATATTACTCGAAAGGAGCCAATCATGGAGTGACTCAATTGTGCTTAATAGTTTCAAAGACAGAGATCCAATTTTATTTGCTTTTGTAAGTACCGGTACAAGCGAAGGGGGAAACAAATGGATTAAAATCAGTAATTGTCTTTTTGGGCCATATGAGACAGCCCTAACATCCCTCTCTAAGTTTGTATGTCTCCCGTGCACTACGCCTGTTTGGCGTACTCACTCGGCTCTGAGATGTCCCTTCTTCACCTCCTCCTCGGCAGAAGCGACCTCGTCCCCTTCCTCGGTCTCCTCATCTCTGTCCATGTAGCTGTTGAAACCGGGGGGCCTCCACAGAGAGCCTCCGCGGAACATACGGAAATCCGCCGTCCTCCATTTGGTCAGTGACTCTCCCTGAGGAAGTGAAGGTGCAATACACAACATATTTCGGGCGCTGTGTTCACGCGGAATGTATTTACATGATCAGCATTGCTTTAAAAAAATTAGCCTTAACATTCAAACCCCACACAGGAAAGCCAGAAGCCGAGATTCAAACTCAAAGCATCGAAAACAAGCCTCAGGGTGATTCAGTGCGGTTCTCTAGCAAAGCAAAACTGTGTCCACAATACTCGACTCATTTTCAGGAACTGAGTGATATCACATTTACATAAATACCTGCAGGATGGAGAATAGTTTCCAGCGATAGTAAACGTGATTTTGACTCTTGTTGTCAAAAAGGAACCTGGGCCCAAAAAAAAATAATGTTAGTTGCCACGCGGCCTTAAATGTGAAGACAAACACGCATGGTGATTTGTACCTGTACTCGGGGTTGCTTTTTTCTTTGTTCATTATCATGGCTTCAAACAAAGGACCTTCACGCACCACAAACTCTATCATCCGATGGATGAGGAATAATAAATTTCTGTGGGGAAGGGGGGAAGGAGACAGAAAGTGATTTATTTATGTCAACCCCTCAATGTTCTTTCTGTCTCAGTTCCGGCGGGGAGGGAAGATCTCTTAATACCTCTTTACACTGAGCTAGTGACCCGTGCAAACTGCAGGCTGGCTCTTTGCGCACGTCTTAACGGCGTCTGTCCTTGTCAAAGCATTTACTGTTTGAAAATGCGAAGCGCATATATTTTGCCAGTCTAAACGAGCCGGCCGTTTTCACTCAAGTGCACGGTCACTGCCCTCTACAGCATGCAGGACGAAACTCGGATCACTTTATTTCTGGCTCAGTCAAAGGGGGAAAAAAGAATTCCTCAGCAACAGAACATTAAGACACTCATTCGGCTTTGCCTATTTGACCTTCAATGGCGACCATCAATACAGATCTGAGATCTAAATCCATATGATGATTTGTTAGAAAAGTCCACAAGTTGGATGTGAGGTAACAAGGATAAGACTCACTCTCTCGAAAACAACAGCATGTTAATTTTTACGAGATTACCGGTATGTGTCCGGACTCTGGGGAGTGAACGACCTACATAAAGTCATGATTTTATCCCAAAATATTCTAATCTGGGTCACACACCTCGGACAGCAGTTGACCATTGACTGAAAAATGATTACGTGTGGCATTTCTTGCAATGCACATTACATTCTTGACATCCAGCCTACACTACATGGATAGAAATATTGAGAAGCACATCTCAAATCACAAGTTGGACTAGACCCCTCAGTTCTTTCTTGCCAATATGTTTTTGGGATTTTTTTTTTTTTTGCGGCGTTCATTCAAAGCGATTAATTGATACAATTTAATTGCACGTGTTTGCTATGTTCTTCTACCTTCCTGCCATGGTGGGAATGTACTGGTCACGTCTCCACCTTTTATTCTTAGCAAAATGACACTGCCTTGCGTGGATGTACGATATTAGAAACCTAAAAGGTGGGAAAATACAAATACTCTCGTTTCTCATTTACCAGCTGTCCATTAAGGGCTCATTATGTTTATGTGTACAAAAAAAAAATGGTAAAATCTATGTTTCCAGACCCTACTTTATGACATGTCTGTTCTGCAGGTGATGTGTGTTGTTAACCACAAACTATGGCAGTATCAGGCATAGTAAATAAGGTCCATTTTTTTTGTAACTGGGTAAAAAAAAAAGTCAATAAAAGGTCTTTTGAGGGGGTTTTTTGGCTTAGTTATGGCTACCGCTTTATTTTGGGTCAAAGTTTTATTTTAATGAATACGTTAGAGCACCTGCCTCTGTCCTATTACTTGTGTGCTAACAGCTGGTCAGTCGTAGGAGGAAGAGTGTGTGTACCTTTCGGTCGGGATAACCACTTTGACTACGGCTTCGGACAGAGTCTGTTTGTGAAGTCAAACCAAATAGTGAAAATATGACAAATGTGAATATTTGTACAGATGAAAGAAACACTGCAGGATACATACAGCAGAGAAACGATAGCATACACACTACAGCAACAGGAATGGGTGGCCCCCTATCTAAAAATGAGGGATTATTTTTCCAGATTATTAAATAAACTTCCCTTACGCTCTATCCTTCGACAAACTAACACAGACTCAGCCTACCAGTGACGTAAACTGAATGGCCATCACATTAGGTACACCTGCACGATCTATTGTTGTGTTTTCCAACCCTTATTGAGCAAACAAAAAATATATAATAGTTATGAATGGAAATATCAGACACTCTTGATTAACTATGAACCTTCTGCCATCTAGTGGAATATAATTTAATGACTCTGCCCATGACTATAAATCACTGCTACAGGCAGATGAGCTAAGATACATTTGCTGTAAAGAACAAATCATTTTTGGGCAAATAAAGTGTATTTTTCTGCACAGCACGAATCACTCAGAAACACACACACACACGCACGCACGCACGCAAAAATGTCTGCCTTCACAAAGATAAATTATGCATAGTTTGGAGTAACGCGTAGACGTGCAGGTGTACCTAATGAAGTGTCTCTTTGGTACACTGCTCTGATATCATGCGCATGCATCAAGCAAAATCAAGCCAGACGTTACCTTGTCAAGATCTACTTTGGACAAGGCCAGGGGTTTGGTGAAGTCATTTCGAAAACGATCCCTTGGCTGCGCGTTGAAAGGAAGGCCTGACTGGGGTGGCGGCGCAGCCCTCACCCCAACTGGAGTGTAGAGCGGCTGCGGAGGAATTCGAGCCGGTTTGCCCCATCCCAGCTTCATTTCAAATCCCATAATCACTTTCCCTAAAACACAAAACAACAACAACAAAAAACAGTATGAGAGACAGCCATAAGAATAATGGCAGAAAGGAGCATGTTTTTAAGAGTACCATCAAGCGCTGCCAACGCTCGCTCTGCATCTTTCCGCGTCATGAAAGCCACAAAGGCTCTGTTAGAAGTCCTGCAGCGCTCCTCATCCGTGCGGGGCCACATGATCTTGACGCTGGCCAGTGGACCGTACTTACCAAACTCTTTGCAAAGGATCTCCTCATTCATCTAAGGAGCAAAAAAGTTCTTTGTGTGAGCTGGGATGCTAAAATGAGCTCGCGCCGTGGTCGAGTGTGAGGCTTACCTTGGGACTGATGCAGCTGATGTATAGATTAGTGGTGGTTGGTATTGTTGGGTCATCATAAAATACTGTGGAATACAACGAGGATTAGTAGTTGGGTTACTCATATCTCAAGGCGCCACTGTATTTTGACTTATGTCAGAGTACATGACAGGTTTCTTACTTGGTCGTCCTAACAATGGTGATTCCAGAAGTGCGTATCCTCCTCCACCAGCTGGTTCATTTTGCTTTCTTTTGTATCTCTCCTCCCGTTCTTCCTGAATTCTACATTAAAAAAAAAAACAAACGTACAAAAATATTTGTTAAAAACTGCCTAAACTTTAAACTAAACACCACACGAGGAACTTTAGTGACTCACAGCTTAAGTTCCTCTTTGAAGAGCTCTAAGTTACTCTTCTTCTTTTCCTCTACCTTTCTTTTAAAAGCCTGTGAATTATAGAATCCAGTGTGACTTGGATGAAGATCGGAAGACATTTTATGACCAATATGCAGAAATCCAGGTCATTCCAAAGGGTTCACATGTTTTCGAGCAAGTGTAAATTAGGAGATTCGTATGGGTCCAGACTTACAGACTTTTTGTACTCTGCAGATGATGCTGGTGTGGCATCTTCAGATAGGGGAACACATTTTGAAGCAGGTCGATAAAGCCTACTTTTGGTGGCCTCTCCTGCTTCCTCATCTGCAAGAAGAAAAGTAGTCCCCAAAAACAAACAATTAAGGCAGTTGATCTTTAGTCCTTCTGCTCTATTTGTAGGTGACATTTAATTGACAGAGTTGGATTTGTGGTTAAGAAAAGGGCCGTTCACACGGGCAGATTTATTTCGGACTTACTCTGAAACTGCTCCCCTCGAGCGTTCATACGTGCAACTTTGTTCCGTCGTAGCGCCCGAAAATAGCTTGTTTCGGATCAAATTTAATCCACCTCAGGGAGGTGGTTTAAAAATTTGCTCCAGAACAAATGCTCGTTTGCAAAGCAAAATGTGCACATATGAACGCAACTGGGTTAAATTTGCTCAAGAGAAAATGCTCGCTTGCGGGGGAGTGGCCTCGCTACGCGTCAGAGGAGTCCATCCGGGTACTTGCCAACATGCATCCTGGGTATTTTGCGCTTCAAAACATGGCGGGTCTTTTCTCTCTCTCCTGCGGCGTCTGATTATCGACCACATCGTTGATTTCTCGCTGTTACGCTTAGCGGCTTTGTACGTGTGAACGCTCCACAAAATTTGTTCCGGTGTAAAAATATATCGCAACAAAATACTCCGGTGCAGCGCCAAAATAAATCTGCCCGTGTGAACAGGGCTATAGATTCTGTACTCAAACCTCCTCTGCCTACTTGCTCGGATTCTTCACCCGAGATGTGCAACAGGTTCCTTCAGTTTTTCATTGATAAGGTCTCTACAGCTAGGACTCAGGTCCAATACCGCATCTGACCCCTCTGTCCATATTCCGTGTTCAACTGTGCTAAATTCTTTTGAAACGGTGTCCTTGACGCTTTTGGAGGATGTAGTTCGCCAGACGAAGCCATCTGGCTCCCCCTACAACTCTCTTCCCCCGCATTTCTTTCAGGAGGTTCTCCCTAGTGTTGGTGCATCGGTCTTGGACATCATCAACAGCAGCCTCTCTTCTGGTATAGTTCCACAACAGTTTAAACATGCTGTGGTCCAACCCTTGATCAAGAAACCTGGTCTTGATCGAGATGTGCTGTCAAATTTCAGGCCCATTTCCAAACTGCCTTTCATTTCAAAAATTCTGGAAAAAGTGGTGCACATGCAGCTGAAATTTTTCTTGGATGAACATAACATCTTGGAGGTCTTCCAGTCAGGTTTCAAGACGATGCATGGCACGGAGTCAGCCCTGTTACGCGTTTCGAATGACATCCTCCTGGCAAATGACACTGGAGACTACGCATGTCTAGTTTTATTGGATTTAACTGCAGCATTTGATACAGTGGATCACAGTATTCTGCTGACTCGTTTGCAGCACTTGGTGGGCATTGGCGGGAGCGCTCTCGAGTGGTTTAGGTCCTGTTTAGCTGACAGAACCTTTTGTGTCAGCCTTGGCTGCTCTGAGTCACGCGCTGCTCCCCTGTCATGTGGTGTTCCACAGGGCTCAATTCTGGGGCCTCTGCTGTTCTCGCTGTATCTGCTGCTTGGGTTCCATCTTAAGGAAACACGGTATCTCCTTCCACTGCTATGCAGATGACTGCCAGATATATGTCCCACTGAACAAAAAAGACGCCTTCTCATTAAGGCCACTTCTTTCCTGCCTGGAAGAAATCAAAACCTGGATGGCACAAAATTTCTTGAATTTCAACGAAAAGAAGACAGAGGTGATACCGTTTGGTCCTAGTGGCCCTTGTACATTCCATCCTGTAGACTTGGGCCTCCTGTCTCCTTATCTTAAGTCAACAGTCTCAAACTTGGGCTTGAAACTGGACAGTGATTTCAAACTTGACCGGCAAATTGGTGCCGTTGTTAAATCCAGCTTCTTTCACCTTAGACAGCTGGCCAAAGTAAAACCTCTCCTCTCTCATGAACACTTTGAGACAGTAATTCATGCCTTTGTCACATCCCGGCTCGATTACTGCAATGCCCTTTACTTTGGAGTCAGCCAGTCCTCCATTAAGTGCCTCCAGCTGGTCCAGAATGCCGCTGCTCGCCTCTTGACTGGTACTCGTAGGAGGGAGCACATAACTCCTATTCTGGCATCCCTTCACTGGCTTCCCATACATTTTAGAGTTATTTTCAAGATCCTCTTATTTGTTTTCAAATCTCTAAATGACCTTGCGCCACCTTACCTCTCTGAACTCATCCACCCCTACACACCTGCCCGGCGCCTCAGGTCTGCGGACCAGACATTATTAGAAGTACCAAGAACTAAACTGAGGCTCAGAGGGGATCAAGCCTTTTCTGTTGCTGGTCCCTCTCCTGGAATGACCTCCCACTGAACATTCGGCAAGCCTCCTCGCTGCCCATCTTCAAAACCCGCCTCAAAACTCACTTGTATTCTTTGGCGTTTGACTCAGTATGACTTAAATTTGTTCTTGGCTTTGCTGTTCGGTGCTTTCTACCGTCTTTATTACCAATTTGTTGTGTATGTTAAATTGCTCCATGTACAGCACTTTGTATGCAGCGATGGCTGTTCGAAAGTGTACAGTTGAGTTGAGTTGAGTAAGATGCGCTTTGGATACTATTTAGTACTCGCAAAGATTTGAGGTGGAGTGAAGCAAGTCTTAACAACTGACCCTTTGTTGGATTTACAATGCCTCCGCGGACAAAGGTTTTCACTCCACTCTTTTGACTGGGCTCAAATGATGCTAAAAATTCTTCAAAAACAACAGCTGCCTTTTCTTGCTCCTGCAACATCAACACAATCATGTCAATATAGTTAGTTAAACAACATTTTTAAAACATTTCCTTTTCAGTTGAAGTTTATAAAGACCTGACCTTTTTCTTTCGCACTTCTTTTTCCTTCCTTGTTAGTGTTTTGACTGGGGGGACAGTGTTTCCCTTTTTGTCAGCCATTCTTGCACTGCAAAAAGAGAGACATTAACTTCATATCAATTAACATGGAAATGACAACCACCTTAACCTAAGAACGCATCTCTTTTGCACAGGTCCAAAAGTAAGTAGTGGTGCGTAATTATTGAAGATAATATGATATAATCCCACAGCCTCCATCTTCTAAAATGAACTGTTGCGCTGATTTGGTATTCAAATTAGCGGGACGTGAAATCCTGTTAGCGTTGGCCTGTATCTTTGCCGGTGTCCTACCATGCATTCGAGCATGAATCATCCCATGTAATCGCTGCACCTCTACTTGTAACCTTTCAAGCATATTAGTGATAGCAGGAAATCGCTAGGGTCTGGCAGTCATGAAACCCCAGCAAGGCCAGAAGAAATGCGTGCCAATCTCATCCTCTGCATTCAATACCTTAATCGGGACTCTAAGGCTCAAGTCTTTTGAAGCTAATCTAAATCCAACAGGAGACATCCTTGCATCCTCGATGGTAACCTTCATTTGCACTTTGCTGTATCCTCCCATGCACCGGTGCATATACAATTAAAGTATTTTCCAATCTGTCCATGCACATTAGCCCAAACACAGGCCTTTGTCGTTGTACCCTTGCCTATAATCAGTCATCCCCTTTATGAACGACCATTTTCATGTAAATGACACTGAGCAACAGCTGGTGGTCCACCGCTAATTTTGTATACAGCGTAGTTATTGTAACGTGCCACAGACGTGTAGTAAATAACAGGCGGTGTGGGAGGAAAAACAAAACATCACAACTGTAGTTTCGACAGAGAGCTGCATTCTTTGTGTACTGGCAGAGACAGAAACACATGTCGTTGCTGGTTTAAAATAAGAGAATAAAGACTGCCCGAGGTAAACGGCCAACAAACTGCACTTTTAGAACCGTCACGATTATTTTAAAGGGCCTGTTTCACCTTACCTCCGACTGACGCTTCACTTTGCTAGCATTGCTATGCTAACATCAACATTTAGCTTCGCCGACGATTGTCCACGGGGATGCAAGCTACCCCTTCAAGAAATGGACGTTTCGACTACACATTCCCCATCAAATCCTCCTTTGCAATAAAAACAAGTGTAAAGTAACCAAGTCACCAGTAAGTAGCTAACGCACCAGACCGCTACCCATTAGCTACGCCAGCGAGCAACGACACACGTTATTAAAAGCCCAGCGCATGCACACGGGTGCTTCCCAGCTCCAGTCAAACAGTGCAACTTACAGTGTGTTTAGTATTACTGCTTCACCATTCTGGCAGCGATGAATAGCTGATAGTAACAAGAACAGGCTACCACATAGCGGAGTACACAGACGACTGCAGTTCAGTCGGTAACCATTGAGGGCTCATGCATATTCATGAGGGGGGGGGGTATTTCACTCTTTGTTTGGCTCACTTTGGTCCCGCTTAGTCTCAAATGGTCGTCTTGTATTCAGCCAAGATACATTTTACACTATAACAATGTAACGTAAACTCACCAAACAAAGCTGATTTTTTTGCTAGTAGCCACGTAAATAACGATGGAGCCTTACAGAGTTTAATTGTACCTTCTGCCATCTAGTGGAAAAATAATTTAATTGTTCTGCCTATCACTACATGCCAGTTCAAGAGTAGCATGCAGTCAACTTACACAATTTGATTCGCCCAGCACAAGCATAATTTTTATGTGAGCTATTTTATTTGTTTATTTCGCGGTTTGATGCAACCATGTGAACTAAAACACGTTTCAAAAATAGTAAATCATTCCCAGTTAAATAAAGAAAGTTACCTTTTGTTTGAGGAACACCTCTGCGGCTTATTAATAAATAGGAGGGGAGGTCTTAATGCCTAAAATGGCCACCATACCATATCGACCACCGCCAGCATCATCAGTACCTCCACCTCGGTGGCGGCCCACCCACCCCCTTGCGCCTCCCCTCAGTGATGCGCGCCTCTCCTCTCCACGCGCATGGGCGTAGAATCTGCGGCTGTGCGCTGCTGCTATCATTGAGACTCAATTCCTCTTTCTTTTTTCCTCTTTTTTTTAAACGAAAATGGCGTCCAGTCAAGGAAGTGTGGGAGCTGTCGCGGCGCTCCAGAACCACCACAACTACCCGAGCGTACCTCACTGGAGCCCGGGGAGCAGCCAGTACCAGCAGCAGTACCACCAGCAACAACAGCAGCAGCAACAGCAACAGCAACAGCAGCACCTCACGGCCCGGAGCCTGGAGCGAGCTCTGGAGGATGCCGTGTGCTCCGGGATTCTCAACCTAAGCGGGCGGAAGCTGAGGGAGTACCCGGGCGTGAGCTACGACCTCACCGATACAACACAAGCAGGTGGGGTCTCACCAATGCATTCTGGTGTAAAAATGTTTTCGCGTGCGTACCTGAATGTTACATTGTGAGGACAACGAGTCTGACTGCGTTGTTGTCTCCATGTGTCTGCGCTTACGCAAAGCGACCGCTGTAATAATTTGCATCATTTATTTCCAGCACAAGGGACTCGGTTGCCGCTCGGTTGTTTTGGGCGAAACCAGCAGCCCCTCGTTTCACAGCCCCCCCCCTCGAGATACATGAATGAGACGTCGGCAGGCGCACCCAAATCAGCCACTGGGCAGTGTAGCGAATTGGAGGAGAATATGAATGAAAATTTCCAATAGATTCTGGGATATATTTTTAGTGCGGTGCATTTTTTTGGGTCGCATGCGGACAAAAGATCGTCCTTGCAGCCTCACCCTTCTTTACATGCATGCGTGCGCGATGCTTAAAAGAGCACGCAGGAAGGAGGAAGATACACTAGTCTCGGTTCCTACCTCTTATTTCTATTTTATATGCAGCCGTTTGGTTTGTTAATATTAGCTCTTGCATACAAGATATTTCTACCGGGCTTTTAGGAGATGCACATGAAGGCACACAATTGTTATAATTCAATGAGATTCCAAGGAATCTGATCTCGTAGGCAGCCTGATCAGTCAGTTAGATGCTGACAGAATGACATTCATTCTGTCAGCATCTGAAGTCATTATACTTGCCACTTAGATGGTTCATGTCTGCAAATGATAGTCTTCTTCTCTGATATGTCCATATACCATATGCTGTTACACTTTGGAGCATGTTTGTTAGTTTTCATTGATTTCGAAAATTATTAATTTTCTAAGTTTTAGTATTTGTTTTATTTTCTTAATATATGGAGTATTTGTTAAGTGTAAGATTAAAAAAAAGGTCACTATGTACTGTGTGATAAACTGCAATTCGACTGTTTGACTTTCTTGATTCTGAATCCATCTCAAATGAACCCCAAAAACGAATGTTTGAGATTAATAGACAAAAACAAAAACGAAAGACATTTTCAATTTTAGTATTGTATGTTATGTTATAGTTTTAGTCAGTTTTGTAAATGTAACATTTAATTCCAATTAGTTTATTTTATTTATTTATTTAGTCAATTTTATTTATTTAGTCAATTTATTTTATTTCATTGGCAAAAATGTTTTTCACTTTTAGGTTTAATTTCAATAGCTTTCTTAACTCAGTATGATGCTCCCCAAATAAACTTTGTTGACTTGATCCAAATTAACTTTCTACTGCAATCCCGAAACGAAAATAGCTTGTCTATGCTGCCGGCAGCCATTGTTTTTGCAGGTGAGCTTTGAAGGCTGAATGAAAGGCGAGGTTTTTATGTTGTTGCTGTTTGTACTCAGGGTCTGGCTAAGTGCGGGTCATCTGACTAATGAGCGGTGTTGTGCAAAGAAAGCAAGGGAGTCTCCTCGCACAAGGGTGTCTGTTTGCAGTGCGCCACTGGCACTTTGTCTCCACTCGGTTTGTTTTCTCATGGGAAAGAGCTGCGGGCTGAGGGCCTGACTGGAGAAGGCTTGGTTAGTAACCTGGGCAGATGTTCAGGTTCATATGTCAGTGTTAGCTCACTCTACAGTGGACCCGCATCACCCTGCTAGACGGTGTGAGGTATTTGCACTGTTTGCAAGTCGCAGCATGTGGAATTCTCTTGAAATGAGAAATGTTCATTTGCGGAATTGAGTCAAGCAGTGACTCTCAACTGGTGGGTTAGGACACAAAAGTGGGTCGCTAAGCCATTTAATGGTTGCTGGACAGGTAGTAAAAATGACAAGGGGGTCCTTGGTTCTCCAAAAGTGGGTCTTGAATTAGCGGCAATAAGAAAGAAGCAACGCAAACTTCTTCTTGCTCAAGACTTAAAGAATTGGTGTTATGGCTTGTATTTAACAACTTAACACACCTCCTCAAAGTGCACAAGGTCACAGACAAGATATAGAAGTTTAATCTTTGTTTTTAGGTCACTCTGGCTGGATTAATAAAAAAAAAAAAAGGGAAGCTGTGAAATACTTGCAAAATGTAAACATTCCGGCCCCAGAAATAGTATTGTATCGTTACTATTAGTCATTATCACGTGCTTTTTTTTTTTTTTTTTTGCCTGCCTGAACTTCTACTTGAGTTTTGTAAAATGGCTTTTTTACCAGCAAGGGTTAAAATGTGTTTCTCCAGTTCATTTACATGTTCAGGCAGAATGAATAAAACTACTGTACTTTCATGGCTTGAGTGTGACCAGCAAAGCTCTCCTAAGTCATGTGTTGTCACATTCTTGTGCTTGCTTCTCCAAGATGCCTCACTGAGGACCGACTGCCCTCAAATACACTTGAATTTAATATCAACCTGTGTCAATTCTGTGCTCGTCATAATAGTCAAAGCACAATGTAGGGTGATTCACGGAGGGGAAAAATGACAGGCTGCATAAAAACAACCGGTTCTAACTATATTTGGCGTGGACGCAGCCACGTGACTAGCTTGACAATCTCTATTCCTGCGCGGTGATTTTCCGGCCTCGGGCTCTATCATGATGTGCTCGCGCATGTATAGACACGACATAGTTGTCCGAGCAAAAAAACAAGGCCGTATCACTTTAATGATGTCACACGACAGTAATCACTCGTTGGACTTAATCTGTCATTAAAGCATGTAGTTACGGTTTATGTAACAGTGAAAACATTTTCCACTACATTAGTACCACAACACTGTATTCATTTATTTGACACCGCCTATTGTGTGTTTTCCGTAAGAAGACATAATTGGCGCTCCCTTATTTTTCCCGTCTCTGCAGTCATTTAATATTAATGTGGCCAACATTTCACGCAATGAGGTCAACATAGGCAAAACTCTGCACTGTGATCGAGAAACACGAGCTTTGCGCGCCTTTCAACACACGTGAATAATGGAATCTCATCGAAATTCTGCAGCTTTATGTTGTTCAAATAGATAGTCATCTTCAGTGGAGTCTCTCAGGTTTGAAAGTATTGCAGAACAATGAAACCGTGCGGTCTTATGAGTGCACTGTAGTTCAAACTGCTCTGCTAACTACTCCTGACTGTGATTAGTTAAATGATTCTAACATTGACATTTTTACATTCTTTTTTTTTCCTTCCCACAACTTAGTGGATGTCAATGAACGGTCACATGGCTCCTTTATGTTAATGACATCTTGAATGTTTAAAGGGTTACTTCCTGTGTTAAATCCTTGCGAGAGCGACAGCAGTGAGAGAAGCAGCGCTCAGCAGGATGTCTATTTTAGAGTTTGCTGTGTCATTGGCGGAAGGAGCCAGACATCATCTGCACCTCCGGCACAAATGAATGGATTGCCGATTTGGCCTGGAGGTGCGGCAAGAGTGGACTCTTGCTGGGAGCGTCTGCCGGGCAGCAGGTGGAAGAACAAGGCCCACTGTGGGCTGCAGATGGCGTGTGGTCTTGGTTGGAGGAGGGAAACGAAACGGGAGGTGGACACGCCTGTGCGCCACCCCCACCAACCTCCGGTGGTGCGAAGAATCCCCAGCTGTGAGGCTTCTCGGGAGGGTGGGGTTGTCCCCAAATGCAGCTGCGTAACATTATTAAGCTTTAATGATTTACTGTTAATGGAAGGTGCTTGCACCCTTTGACCGCAGCTTTGGTCTTCTCAAGGTGATAAGGCGTAGAAAAAAAAGTAGTGTGTTTCCGGTAACCTGACCGAGCGAAAATTTCTACCTCGAAAAAAAACTTTACGGTCGGCATTTTTTTCAAACCTTCTACATTTTTGTGTAATAATAATAATAATAGTACATTTAATTTACAAGCGCCTTTCAAAACACTCAAGGATGCTTTACAATCAAAACAAGAACAATAAAACCACAGACAAAATTATAAATAATAAAAGGAAAGACGAATTTAGAGCGTTTACATTTGGTGCAAACTCTCGCGATATTCACGCTATGCGTGGTTTGCCCTGTCGCCTGTCAACAACATTGAATCATGGCGCGCCACGATCTCCGACAACAGTTTAAACCGCGTTTTGTGTGTTGCAGTCGCATGCTCGCACCATAATATTAAGAAAATAGCATCCACTGCTGTATCGAAAAGATTCAACGAACTATTTGACGACCACCACGGGCCGTCTAGGACGTGGGACGCAGAGGTACCGAGATGGCTCTAACACCCAGCCGCTGGGTACCTAACTCTCGGCGAGCGGAGTTTCAATCAGTGGCGATTGCTCTCGACTGCAAGGGAAGCTCGGCTTCCCCTAAAATGTCAAAGAATAAGTGATGAAATATATGAATGTAAATTTCATTGTGTGTACATGTCATTGACTAAATATGCGCTACAACGTGCTCAACTTTTGTTCCGAATCAGCTTCTTCTTACTGGTTACGACGCGACTCCCTTCTCATTCATGCGGCAGCTTCGCTGTGCTTTAAACGGTAGTGAGTTCAGGGTAGGTTGTCCCAATGCGTTAATACTTTATTTCTGGTGGGTTTTATTGTAGTTCCTGTAGTTGTAGGACACTAATTAAGTACCGTGAAAAGACGCCTTGTTGGTATGACAGGGTCACAGATCATTTTCTTGAAAAGGAACGGAGCTAGAGTAGAATTCGCGTATAAATAAACGGACACATTTTATGATGTCGACCAAAATTGAGCTTCCCCTCTTTGACAGACGAGCATCCGGCACTGGCTTCAATGTCTCCTTGTTTTATGTTTTATAGTTATTTTGTTTACGTTTTTGATGGGGGAGGGAGGGAGAAAAAAAGATTAAAAAAACTTTGTCCGACCTACCGACCCTATGCTGAAATTTCATGTTACCGGAAACACACTACTTTTTTTTCTATGCCTAATTGGTGTTTCCTTTAAGCCCCCATGGCCTATTTCCTGCGGACCGAAAGTGTCTCATGTGGTCTTCTCACATCTGCTTTCTGGATTCTTCCTGGCCTCGACTATTGAAACTCATGTAGATGAAGCTCAATACAGAATTTAATAGCCGCATCATGGTAGCGAGAAGAAATTTAACGTGTTACCTTATTGGATGAAGGAGCAATGATGTTGACTGATACAATATGTTTATCTGTGGCTCTACATTTTGTCACGGTTTGGCATCAGCTCATTTGCACAATTAATAGATGTCCAAACTAGGTTGGCTCCACATACGATAAATCGCTCGCCTATGTCCCCATGTGTCCCCTTTCATTTGAAAAGACAACGCTTGTCTTTGTTGAGTTATGGCGAAAGCGAGGAAGAGAGGGCGAGAGCTGCAGATATTGTGGACATGAAAATATTTTTCAACGGTCCATAAATGATCTCAAACCTAGTTGTTGACGTCTGCAGGATTCTTTGTAATCTATATATAATTGGGTCAAAGGTGATTTGAGCAGTTTTTTTCGAGACGGTCACGCTGCGTAATATTTGTGATGACATTTTGTGGATTTTGTGCAGAGAATGGCAGAACAATCATTTTCATTCCAAAATCCATATTTTCAAACAATTTGAATGGTTGTAATATCTCATTAGTTTACTGCCGTGCTACTTCTTTAAGGCATTAATGTCCCTCCCAGTGGGATCAATAAAAGGAATAGTAATTTCATCCATGCAGTACGACAAAGAGGGATGTAATTTTAGACCGCAGTGTTCAATGATGACATGTTCCCCACTCACTACATTGTATTGATCCGTCTGTCTAGTAGCCAATGGTTCTTGCCTACGACAGAGACAATGCCTGTATGTTCTCAGTAAACATTGTGCACCATGTGGACAAAAGTCGTTGACCAAGACATTTTGGACAATTCCAACTTTTTGCCAGCATTGGTGTTGCTCTGAGATCAATAAAATGCCAACATCTGGAGCTTCTGACCATAATATTGAGCATCTTCCCAGAATAGTGAAAGCAAAGGGCGGGACATTTTTTTCCCTTCCATTTTCAAGATGCCATGTTTTTGTTTGTTTGTTTGTTTGTTTGTTTGTTTGTTTCTAAAGCGTGTTTTGTTTTTGTCGGCAGATCTGTCCAAGAATCGTCTTTCTGAGGTCCCTCCAGAAGTTTGTCTCTTTGCCCCACTGGAGTCGCTCAACCTCTACCACAATTGTATCAAGTGCATCCCAGAAGCCATCATTAACTTGCAGATACTGACGTATCTTGACATCAGGTGATCATGCCACACTTCTGGCCCTTGGTCCTATTTATCCAGAGATACAAAGTACAATTATGATGTGTGTGTGTGTGTGTGTGTGTGTGTGTGTGTGTGTGTGTGTGTGTGTGTGTGTGTGTGTGTGTGTGTTTTAAATACCTGTTCCATTTTTACTGCAAAACATTGCACTTGAATATGTGTTATTTGCGCACCATTCTAAATGTATGTTCTCGTTTTTTCCCCCCCCTCCCCTCTCCAGTCGAAACCTCATATCCGTTTTGCCCAAACACTTGTTCAACCTTCCGCTCAAAGTTCTGCTTGTGGGCAACAACAAGCTGGTGTCCATCCCCGAAGAGATCGGCAAAGCCAAAGAACTGATGGAACTTGTAAGCAGCTTTTCTCTCTCCATGCTTAAACAAGCTACACGTAATACAGCATGCCACGCTTGTTGGATGTTTTCAATCTCTCTCCTCACTGCAGGATGTGAGCTGTAATGAGATCCAGGCACTGCCAGCCCAGGTCGGGCGTCTCCATGCCTTACGAGAACTCAACATTAGGAAGAATTGTCTGCAGATTCTTCCGGAAGGTCAGTGAAACCCTGACATTAACCTGACCCTATGTTGCACTAACTCATTTTTCTTTCGGTGTGAATGTGAGTGTGAATGGTTGATGGATGAATCATTTACAATATCTCTGAAAGGTCTCTCTCTATTAGATAGACCCGAATGTAATATAACCGTATATTGTATATAATAGAGAATTGTTGGTATTAATAATGACTTACCCAGTGAGCAACAACAACTCTTTGTGAAACACGTATGTCCAATTTGCCGACAGAGCTGTCCGATCTCCCTCTCATCCGACTTGACTTCTCCTGCAATAAGATCACAGAGATCCCAGCAACTTACAGGAAACTCAGGCAACTGCAGCACATTATCCTCGATAACAATCCTATGCAGTCTCCTCCAGCACAGGTGAGTTCCAAGGCTTGGGCGCAAGCAATACAGATCTGGAGCGATTGCGCCATCTGGTGGAGAAAGCAACGCATCTCTCGTCCACGTTTCAGATTTGCCTCAAGGGAAAAGTGCACATATTCAAATACCTAAATATTCAAGCGTGCAGGTCGGACAAAAAGCCAGACGCCCTGGACCTGCCGTCCCTCAGCAAACGCTGTCTTCCACAGCCGCTCACAGATAGGTATGCCTCTGCCAAATTTCTGTTTGATCCACCAATTGTTGCGTTGTAGTTCTCACAAGTTTGTGTGCGATACCCACTCGTGTTCTTATCCGTGCGCAGCATGGAAGATTTTTATCCCAGTAAGAACCACGGGCCTGATTCGGGAATTGGGAGTGACAATGGTGACAAGAGGCTGTCAACAACAGAGGTCAGACATCAAGTAAATAAAAAGAGTGGACCCTAACCTAGAGACCAATGTCCATATACACGTTTTGTAATTTTTTATATATGTTGATAATTGATGACTTAATTACAATCAAATCAATTATAAATGCTATAATACTAAAACCTGAAATGAAATTGTTGAACCAAACAAGTGTACCCATTCATTTAAAATTTTTTGGGGGGGTGGGGGGGGCCCATCTATGAATGACGTGTCCCTTCAGCCTTTTTTAAGAATCAAATGTGACCCCTTTGAGTCTAAAAACTTTCCCTCCTCCGGACTAGGGGAACCGATCACAGAATGGAGGCCAAAGTGTGCCACATATGACTTTGAATCAATCTTTGTGTTGAAAATGTCATTGAAGCGCACGTAGGCTAAAAGAGCATCTCTTTGCTTCACGCAGCCTTCGGACGACGACACCGTCAGCCTCCACTCTCAGGTGTCTGAGACGGCCCGCGCCGATGCCCTCTCAATCCTTTCCAAAATGGACTCTTGCAAAGGTTACCCACAATAAGTATCCGATTACCCCTTTGAGCGCCGTAACGGAAGCGAGGGGATGAATTGAATGAAGTGCCTAGACGTATATACATAAGTGAGCGTTAATGTGATCATCGCGGATGCTTCCTCCCTCTATCAGATCAGGATCTGTATGACTTTATAGAACCCAACCCGGATGAGGATCCTGCTCTGTCAGAGTGTGATGGACAGCAGAACTGTCATGTGTCGTGTATTAAAGTAAGGAGCTATCTTCTTGTCGTCTCTTCCGAGCTCTGACTGAGAAATGACAGAAATATTTCTTCCATTGTGTATTTCAGGAATTGGAAAAGGTTCTTAACTTGTCTCACCAAAGCAAAGACAAGGAGAGCTGGAAAGAGGAGTCAGGGTAAGATTCTATTTCTATACTGTACAAATATACACAAAAATAAGAATGAACTCATTCACTCCCAAAGACGTTTTTAAACGTCTTTTCAGACTTGGTCTAGAATTGGCTGAAAATTAAGTGTGCTGCATTATACTGGGAGCTGTTTCTGATATTTTCGAACACCTTGCATCCAAATAAGGAAACTAGAACATCATGAACATATCTCAGTTGGTGGGCTGGTAATGTAACTTTTGAAGGCCTGCCGTGGTGTGAGACAGTCTTGCTCTTATTTCATGCTCATATCTATTATACTAATTAAAGGGCAAAAGGAATGTAATAACGGGAGTTGGGTCGATGATGACTGTCGCGGGGAATACCTTCATACATGTGAAGCTGTACTAGGCCAACGCTCCTGTCCGCCTTGCAGCTCCGACAAGGAGCAGCTACTGGAGGAGGAGGAGGATGACGAACTGAAGGAGGTGCTGGATCTGAGGAAAATCGCCGTCCAGCTTTTGCAGCAGGAGCAGCAGAGCAGGTGCGCGGCTCCTCCGCTTGACTTACCGCCGTGCATTGCGAACGCGGCTCGAGCACATTTTCATGGCTGTCCTCTCTTAGCGCTAACAATCTTATCGGCTTCACGTCACTTGGCATCGGTTTGCCCTTCATCCTGTTTTCTCCTTCTCTTTCCGTCGCGGTGGCCGTGTGATGTATTGCTTCTAGACGACGCTCCTTAATTTGCCGAGCGGAAAGTCTGATCCATCGGCGCAGAGTGACTGGTCGAGCTCACAGGTAGAGAAAGAGGCTTTTCTTTACAACCGTTTCCCCTGTCGGTATGTGCACGAGTGTGCAGTGTTCCTCCGCAAGCCTTAAAATGTGTCAGTTACTACTTTGTCTAGCAGCCTTTTCCTATTGGCATTTTTTACTTCATTGACACATTTTTCTCCCAATACATCTATCGGGAACAACTTTTTATCTTACACTTAATGACATCGCTAACTTTCACCACTTGCAATAGTGATCCAGATCTTTCTCTGCATCATCCTGCATCTTGTACAAACGTGGTACAAACACAACAGGAAGCTTGCAGCATGCTGCTTTTCGCTGTCAAGTCTGTTAGCGATCAGCTGATGGCCACTGCAAGCTGCTCCTCCGTGGAATTGGAAAAGGTTCTTAACTTGTCTCGCATACCACAATTACGGGACTTGCCCCTTTAAATTACACTCATCGGTTATTCCTAGACATCCTCGGGTCTCTCGCAAGGCGCTTTGGCTATTTTTCAAGAAAATTATTGAATTGGATGTTTACATTGTGCCATACAATCGTTAACCTTACCCAGGAAAACTGCCAGGTTATGATTTACCTTTATCGTACGTGACTGTCTTTTGTCTGCAGATTCCTAAGTCACTCTGGGAGCTCCAGCAGCAAAGCCAGGCCTCCTCCTCAAACCCGCAGGTGCGTTGCTGTGCCACATACTTCCTGTTCTGCACGGAATGGCAACGACGCCGCAGTTATTGATATGCGCTTACGGAATCAATTATGCAGTAGACCAAACTGTAAAAATTCTATCCGTGCCCAAATATAGTCAAGATATGGAGTCAACTGTTAAATCTGAATCTACCGTGGACTCGTGCGATACAAATGCACAATCTGATAGCTGTATCAATTCATTACATTCAATAAGGCAGAATTTGTCACCTCTTGTATTGCAAAATGGTGCATAAAAACTGGAGTTAAACATGATCGCTTCTCTGATTTATTACAGCGCTTCCTTGGATGAGGGACATAGTGGCGCATCGCTGCTAAGTGGACAGGTACGATCTACCTACATACGTGTATTTCTTTTAGCTGTGTGTCTGTAGCCTGGAGGGAACCAATTATCTCCTTGTTTTCATAGCCTCCGTCATCCTGCTCCTTTGACAGCAGCCTGAAGATGGATCAGTCAGATTCCGAGTCCAAATGGCCAGAAGTGCCACCTGTTCTCAATCAAAATGAAGATCGCAAGAGAAACAAATATCTGAGAAAAGATTATCTCAAGGTGTGCGCACACGCAGCTGTCTGCTTCTAACAGAGCTTTGCGGACCAAACCAAACTGATGTGATCCATTCTTCATCCAGCTCATCCGATGTCGATTATCTCAAATTTTTTGACGGAAATCCAGTTATTTCTGGATTCTCAAAAAGCTGTTTTCATCAAAAAAACAAAAAACAAACATTGACTGACGCTGACTTCTGCAAACTGATGTCCCACCCTTACATGGAAATTGGTATGGCGTAATCTTGTTCATGATCCAATAGGGATGAAAGCTTTCAGGCGGTTCGGTTTTTCCAAAGAAGGTATTGATTTAACAAAAACAAACCTTTTTGTAATTAAATCCCTTTTTTTTTTGCTTGCTATCTTGACAGTACAAATGCCAGAGTGCCCGGAAAAACTGCAGCGGGAATGATGACTGTGAGGTGCGTGCGTGTATGGGAAAGATTCATCCTCATTAATCCCGAATGATATCCTGCATGTGACATTTATTTTGTCTGCAGGAGAGTTTACGCAACTCGGAATTCAGCACCGCACTCACCGTGTTTGGACTCAAGCCAAGATCGGGTACGTGCACACGAAAATCCAAACGTTTACGTTATATAAGCATGCAAAAATATAAAACTAGCAAGCCATATTTTCATACCAACCAGTGGGTTTATTTTTAGATTATCATAACTGTGTTATCATATTAATAACATGTTATGTCAAGCCAATGTTTATTTGCTTGACGTACATGACTTTTTGGGGAAATGTGTTTGCAGATAAATCCATAAAACGGTGATGTAATGATGAACTTACTTGGAAAACAGCAGTCTGCCGATTTTTTTTCTTCTGAAGTTAAACTGATTGCGCAGTTCTCTGGAAGCGAGGTGGTTTCTAGGGAAACAAACAAATCCATCACCTCGCAGTTAATCGCAGCGGAATCTCCTGGGGCACTCCCGGGTTCACTCTCGACACTGTTTACATTTGAAGGCACTTGATTTAAAACTCTTCAAGTGCTATAAATCAGTCACGATCAGCATCGTGTCCTTCACTGTTTCACAGAATTTTTTTTAACGTAACCCATAGAGCTCATCTGAACTATTTTGCATGTACTTTGTGTTGGCATGTATTTTATTTCTTTTTTTAACTTCATTATCCGGAAGTCTTAACGGTTTTGCTAATTTTATATTCCAGCTTTCGCCAGAGGAAGTCATCAGGAGTTGAGCTCGACTGAGCCCAGTTTCACCATGAGGAGAAAGATGGAGCATTTAAGAGAGGAAATTGAGCAAATCGGAATCCTACGACAGGTTCTCTCCTACCATTTGTTTAATTATGAGTATGATTTGACATGTATCCAAATTTTATGACACAGGCCAAAACAGTTTCAGGTTTTCTCAAAATACAGTATTTGTAGTCTGACCATGCTGGCTTCTTAGCAAATGTCTCCTAAACTCAAATGACCTCCCGGCGTTGAACAACATCCACTCCAAAAGGCTCTTGGGAGTTAGCATTTGAGCAACGTTTTGAGCCTGTTCTCCTGAGAATTTATGTGGGTTTTGCTTTTAAAGCCTGTGGATTCCAAATTGGCTTGGCCCTTTCCATTACACACACCATCTATGACTCCACTGCAGACTACAATCACAATAGTAAACACGGTTGAATGAATACCTCTCTGCCAATTAAAAAAAAGTCATTTTATCTTTGTTCCCAAAAAAATGTTTAATTGCAGAACATCGAGTCCAGACTGAAAGTGTTGCTTCCAGACGATGTCGGAGCCGCTCTGATGGATGGCGTGGTCCTTTGTCATTTAGCCAATCACATTTGTCCTCGCTCTGTGGCCAGCATTCACGTACCTTCACCTGCAGTGGTAGCGCACTTTGATTTAATGCACCTATTAGTGTGAGGCAGCTAATAGGCATCCGCGTTTTCGTGATGATCCTTTTTTTTTTTATGTCATCTCAGCCAAAGCTCAGCATGGCTAAATGCCGTCGAAATGTGGAGAACTTCCTGGATGCTTGTAAAAAAATGGGAGTTCCACAGGTAAGCCTCGACAAACTTCCCATTCTTACTCATGCCATTTTTATTGAGCAATGTTTTAAGTAATGCTGCCAAAATGTCCATCGTCTGTGTGCTTATTATCTCCCCCTTCTTAGGCCAAGATACACATTTGGACGTTATGTAATATGAAAAAAAACCCTTTAAAATCGCTAAAACTAATCCTGATACAACCTTAGTGACCCACTCAATCAGAATGAATTAAAGTTTAGTTAATTTGGACAAAATAATGCATTGCAACCCTCTTGTCTTTAAAAAAAAAAAATAATGTGTGAATACCCAGAGAGCAACACAAACTACACATTCCAAAAAACAATTCTCGCACATAATGGTGCCCCCTTGTGAGGCCCGAACTCAAGACCCTTCAGAATATGAGACTGATTTCAAAAGGTTTTTTGGGGGGTCATTTTTCCTAGTAATGGCCATTGTGTTGTATTGTTTTTGTTATTGTAAAGTGGCTTTGGGTGTCTTGAAAGGCGCTTATAAATAAAATGTATTATTATTATTATTATTAAAATGCCCCATTGTTTGACTAGTGGCAATGGAGGGTAGTGCAGGCATTATTTCTCAAGGCCACTCTAAATGAATTCTGCTCTTGATAGTCTCGTTGCACAAAACAGGATAACTCAAATATAACATTACTTTCACTTGTTGGGAAAAAAATGTAATCAGTTCTTTCTTGACCAGAGTCTGTTTCCTGTCAAGAGTTTAACTTCCACTTGCAATGTTTTTTTCTGCGAATGCAGGACAAGCTGTGTCTGCCCCATCACATCCTGGAAGAACGTGGCCTGGTAAAGGTCAGCTTGACCGTGCAGGCCCTGCTGGATCTGCCCGCCATGAAGCCCACGCAACTATCGGCTGCTTGACATAAATCCGTCTGGCCCGAGACCACGCCCACTTTACCGGTGGGGAACAGAGAGCCCCGTCTTCCCGCCTTGAACGGAAGGCGAGGACCCGGCCGCTCTCGGCTTTGCTTGTGCCCGACAGAAACGGGAGAGAAGATAGTCAACGTCCTCCTGTCCCTGTGTATGATGTCACACATTTCCTGTTCATCACGGCTTTGACTTTGTATCCTCTTGGTACTTCCACCACTGGTACTGCTTGGACAAGACTGCAGCTCTCAAAAGAAGTCCTGCTGATCCCTCTCTTGATGCTCAGTGGTTAGCGAGCCTGCGTCAAGTGCCGGTTGTGACATGTAACTGACTCATTGACGAACATATAGTTCAATCCGGTTCTTTCAACGTTATACACCCGGTAACTGTTTTGCCAGTTTGAGCACTCCGCTGTTCCAAAACTTTGCCTTTCCAAATGCATGACGACCACGTTTTGTTGTTCCGAGTCATGGCATTGCAAACCTTCTGTAAACTAGTGTACAAATCTTCCGCTTGTCGATATGACCACTGTGATAACGCATAGCCCACTGCGGTTCCAGAGCATTTCCTCCTGTTTTTTATTTCAAGTCATGTATTTTTTACATTTTCTACCGTTTTTTATACTTTGCCACACACAGACACAAGAGAAGCTTTTGTTAATCTTTGCTTTGGATGCTTTTCCAGTGGAACGATCCAAACATGCCGGGACGACTTCCACAAAGCACAACGTGCACACGCTGTTTCATGCTCAATCATGTCGGGGGAAAGCGGAAATGATTTTGGCATTTGTTGTTTTTTGCCAATGTTTGAGGATTTTGTTTTGCGCGTTTGTACTTTTGGCCCATACTCTGATCAGGATGCAGTCTTGAATCGGTAATCACATCTTCAACCTCGTATTTTACTGGTGTGACTTGTTTTTCTCCCCCTTTTGAATTGTAGCCATTATTTATTTATTTAATGATGATTTGTTTTTACTTGGAAATATTTGGAGTCTCTTCTTCCTACTGCCATTGACAGGACTCACGGGTCTTTTCAAATAACCTCCTTTGAATAAAGGCCACAAAGTAATGAATGATGATGGGTCTAGGATTAACCAAGTGTTGACTGAATTGCCCCCCCCCCTTTCTTCCTTTTCATTTTTTGACTCTGAGTGACTGTTTTCAATTGGGACTTCATCACTTCCTTCCAAGAAACACATACTTCTTGTACTCTACTTTAAATATTTATTTTTTTATAAACATGGTTGCAGTATTTCGGAAACCTTTTCTTTCAACCGCACTATATGAATAGGACATGGGAATGTGCTAAACTAGGAATATATTATCTGAGTCAACTTCAAGTGTAAACATTGCCGGAAAACCAGAACATGACATTCGGTTACACTTGAAAGGAGTATTTTTTGCAGTTAACGGTAATCTGATGTGCTCTCATCCCATATCTGCTTCCCTTTTGGAGTTTTTTTTTTTAAACATGGCAAACAAACTGACTGAATTTCATGAAAGAAAGGCACTTTTTTTTTTGTCTGTCAGAGGACACATTTTATGTTGACATCATGGAAACATTCTGGTTGATCACGAGTGATGATCGCAAGTTTTATAACCCTCATCTGCGTGATTTAAGAGGAAAAAAAAAGGAATGAAACCAATACGTAAGCTACCTCTGCGGTCACATGATTTGACTTCTACACCTTAGCCAACAGAACTGTTTTGTTCTCCTCAATGAGTTTACGATCACACAGATTATATGCAAATGTGCTGACTGCAATGTTTTAACATTCGCCGTAACAGTCTGTTCTGCAAATTCCATGAGCTGGCCAGTCTGTCATGACTTGTCCATCATGAATCATATGCTGCTGATGAATCATATGATTCATACCTTGCATTAGTGAAACAATCATAACCATGTGAGCACCTTTAAATGATGTCCATGACTCGAAATAACCCAAAATGGACCACACGGATACTTCCCACTTTTTGTTTGAGCGACACAGTGAATGAAGGTGCAAAGAAATGTAGAACAAATAATTGTCAAATTTCTTAGGTTTGGGTCTCTCGTACTCGCGTGCTCGTTTTCAAAAAGCTACACGCATCCGGTTAATATCAGCCTAAGCATGCCCGCTAAACTCCATACCAGCATCCTGTACACTATTTAAGGCAAGGCCGTTTTATTTTTATTGCACATTTCAACCAAATGTCAACCAAAAGCACAACATCTAAAAGCATTTACAAGCAAACCGCTCAAGATATTTAAAGGCAAAAAGAACTAAAGTATTTTACAAGGAACGATTAAAAATGATGTACCTTGACAATAATAAAACACATTTACAAACAAAACGTTGAAACGGCATTTAAAAGCAAAGTAATCTAAAATTACTGACAGATCTTAATCAAAGGCATCGTTTTTAACCTGGATTTGAAAGCATCTATACTTTGGGCTGACTTCTGTTGGCAGCTTGTTCGACTTGCCTGCACCATAACAACTACATGCCGCTTGACCGTGTTTGCTTTGACGTATAACTGATTTTGTGCTTAAAACTTACAGCTCTCGTAGAAGAATTACGGAAGGCATAGACAGCAATGTCATATCTGACAAGAAATGTTACCCCCAAAAAAGTTTGTTCGAGCTGTACTTTTTAGAAAGCACTGCGGGGCTTATTATTGTTGTTGTCATAACATGCACTCCTTAACAACAATGACATTCTTTTTCTGTGAAGACTCCCACAAATGGAAAAAAGGGAGTGATATTTGGCTTCGGGGGGAAATTTCAGGATTATCTTAAAATGCACTTTATAGGTGGAGTTAATTTGAGTTTATCTAAGCTTTTGAATGCACGGGTCCATTTGTTCTGTTTCTGTGTACTTTTTGCAACTCGCTGTTCATGAGCTCAATGGCAAAATTCTCACAACAGGTTTTTTAAAAATTGTTATTTGTTGTCCAGGAATGGACCGATACATTTCCTTGTTCAATGGAAAATGATTACCGGTACCTTCACATCACTCTTCATTATGCTGTTTTCCTGATTTCGAAATCATGAAAGCTAAGATGACAATTCATGGCCTTTCACGACCCAATCAAAGACACAACGGTACAACCATGAGTCAAAGTGACATTAAGACACTGCCAGAAAACAAAAATTATACACAAGCTTTTTTCCCCCCTGTATTTTAAAGTACCGTAGGTCAAATGCATGTGAAAATAATGAATGACCGAAGCTCTGTACATATCATCTGTAATAATTTTCCCTCCAGGTTTCTAACCAAAAACAAAAAAATCAAAAAATTATTATAAATAAATTCTTTGCAATTCATTCTTGTCTCCTTTTTTCCCTCAATTCCACAAATTGTATGATTCAGTGTGGAACTGTTAAACATTTTGGGAAGGAATCCCAAAGGGAAAGGGTATTAAATGGTGCAGCATATAAAGTGTGTCAGAAATGTTTCAAGACTGATATCATAAAAGACATCCAGCAAATCCAAACAACAAATACCTGATGTTGTCCACAACTTTAAAAAAAATTCCCTTGATTATTCCGTTGAGCATGGGACAGACTGTTGTTACAGCTGCCGCCTGCTCGAGACGTGAGTAGGCGCGTTGTCAGGGTGAAATAGCCCCCAAATTTCCGGACACAACTCCAACCTCACCCATGCACTGAATAAAGCAAATGTTGCAGATGACTTTGCAGGCATGCAAAGGAAGTTGAAAACTCCTCTTTTGGGTTTGAAACGAGTCTTTTAGAACCAGTTCTGAAACTTTTCTTGGGACACAAGAGTCAGCAGGAATTAATTAAACCAAAACTAATTTTGTTTAATAACACTAGGCAACTTGCCTTGTCATGATTTTTTTGGGGGATAGTCCCTCCCCCTGGCTTTTGACTTCGAAGTCTAAAACTACTGGGCAGGCAAGTATCATTCACTCACTTGACACACACTCTGGAACAGTCATGTAAGTATTTCCCCTGTGGGATTTTCTGCGTATAATTTTTTTACTCTACATTTTTAATCACTGATTAGTCAATCTGAGAGTTTGCCTCTTTTATTTTTTTTTTTATCATTTTCATTTTGTCAATTGCGATTGCATTTGTCCATGTTTAACTTGTGCCTGTTTTTCCAACAGTGCGTACGTAAAAATGTTGGCATTCAAACTGGCTCACGGAGCTTTACTGATGGTGTTCTCAATAATCGCCATGGAGGAGTTGCATTGCAGTGTTATTCAAGGTTGTCGGAAACATCCTACTACGTGGGAATGAATATTATCTCAACAGTGACTTGTTCTGCAGAAATATGCAACTTTACTTTAGTTTGCTTCCGTTGCATCGTTCATACTTGAATAATGACATTTTATTTGCAGTGGATCCCCCCGAGGAGATTAAAATCATAGATCCTGGTCATCTTGGCCGTCTGGAGATTACATGGACTCTACCGGCGAGTTTACGTAAATTGAAAGACTGTCCTAAACTGTACAAGGTGGAATACTTCAACGCTTATTCGCAGAGTTGGGACGTGAGTAGCACCTTTGCAACGCTCCTTATGCACGGAAGAACTGCTTCAATAACTCAGATACAAGCATAGTAACTGAGAATAGGATTCCCCCCCACCCCCACAACCTGCAGATTATTCAGACGCCTCAGAGGACATACAGCACTCAGTTTGATCTGATGAAGGAAATACGAGTTAGAGTGTACACCCTGCTGAGTGGACCCTGCACTAATAACACTTGGATCAAGAGTGGGAACTTCACCGAATTGGTGCAAAAACCTCCAAACCCAGGTCAGTCAGCTGCAAAAAGCAGTGAGGAACGGTTTAGTTGATATTCCTTGATTTGGTACTGCTCAATTTCAACAGGTAGTCACGGTAATGCAGTCAAAGATTTTGGGTGCGTGTTTTATAACATGGAGCACGTGATCTGCAATTGGAGAAAACATCCCAAATCTCCAGCCAACTCACAGCTTTATATGTATTACTGGTGAGCCTATTTAATTTTCCCTGGTGGAGGTACAGACGCTCCCCAGCTTACGAACGAGATACGTTCCGAACGATCGTTCTTACGGTGAATTCGTTCGTAAGTTGCTTCAGTGCTATGTTTTGTATGGAATGTATGTTTAAGGCTTATATTGACATCCATATAACGGGGAGAGAGCTTTTCGTCACATTCTTCAGGGCTCAAGGGTTAGCTGCCCGGTAAACTAGCAGCGGCTTCAGCTTGAAGCTCCCGATCTTTCTGTTTATAAATGGTACCGATGGTCGAACGATTCATGTTGTGTGCACGTGCAACGCTCACCATTTTCTCACACGCACCAAGCTTCTTTATTATTGCCACTTTCATTTGAAATGAAATGGCTTGCCTCTTCTTTACACTTCCACTCTCACTAGAAGCCTTTCTCTTTTCACCAACCATATTGAATAATGGATGCACGAGATATTTAACAACTGGGCAGAGGAAGCTGGCGAGCTCTCACAGCGCCTCACGTCGGTATTAGCGGCGAAAAGAAGCACTACATTACCTGTACTTGGAAAAAGGCGCGCAATACAAAATCTAACTTTTTCTTTTCTTTTTCGACATAGCCGTAAAAATGTTCGTATGTACCGTTGTTTGTAACTCGGATGTTCGTAAGTCGGGGAGCGTCTGTATTGGCGATTTAAAAAAATAAAAAGAAGAGAAAAGGCAATCAGTTTATAATTTCATTGTAACAATTTGATTGTTCTTCTGTGCAGGCACAAAGAACTGCAAAAAACAGAGGAGTGTCCCAAGTACCTCTTTACAAACGGAGTTAGGAGCGGCTGCAGCTTCACAGGAAAAGCTCTCCCCGATTTTACTGATGTCAATTTCTGTGTCAACGGCTCCTCTCCAGAAGGTCCCCTGAGGCCTACGTACAAGTCCCTTCAAATCCAAAACTATGGTACATACAAGCCGCCCAGCTCTAATGTGGAAACGTGTGGCGGGCCACTCACGCTGGTGAATTACAGATGTTCTTTTTATTGTAGCACTGCAACACAGCATTGCAGGAAGAGGCGCATTCTGTCTCGTATCTCTCTGCATTTCTCGAAGCTCTGACTGCTTACAAAATACTGTTTCTATTCTTATCCGAAAACAAAATATACAACGTGTGAAGCAATCTGGTAAAAATTCCAAGAATCCCAGCGATCCATTTTTTTACAACTACCGTATTTATAGCAAAACAGAAAAAGAACATAATCACTCCCGTTTACGAAGTATCGTTGAACACACCACACGCAGCAGGTACGTGACTGCGTTATACTGTGCTGAATGGCGGCCGCGGGTTCCCGCCATTAATACAATCAATCAAATTGGAAAAATAAAATAACGACATGAACAACTACACAGAAATTTTAAGAAGAATACACATTACTTGGAATACGGTTTGGCAGGAGCAGAGCCGCATTCAGTCTCGTATCTGAGCAACAAACGAGCATTTACCAATCAACTCAACACGTAAAACGCTTCAGTCGACAAAAAGTAACTGTAACAACGACACAAAAAATAATGTGGGCTTAGAACAATTACGGGAACTACTTGAGCACACTACATAGCAGTAAAACAAAAACAAAGTGAAATATTAATATAGAACTGTTAATTGAGCAGGATAACGCCACTAGTCACCACTGTGCATTCCTCGTAGCTCTGACAGCCACTGACGCTACGGTGGGAAGCGGGTACCAAACTGTTTTGTTGCGTCACTTCCGTCAGAATATAATAATGTTTATGTATCGCTCCGTTACACATGTAACCCGAGTCAATTGCGCTGCTTTCCCATTCTCAGTCCTACTTCACCCGTCAGCATCATAATGTCTTCTTTTTTTATACAGTGAAGCCTGACGCTGCAAACAAGCCAATTCTGCTGCCAGGAGACGCCCGTATCAAACTCCTTTGGAGGAAACCGGATGGAAAAGTTCCCGGGCACTGCTTAGAATGGGAGGTGGAGCACACCAGCGATGGACCACAAAATGAATCTGTGCGTTGGGTAACGTGCAAAACTCCCAGAGGTCTTTAATCGTCCATAACCTCCCACCACTCTTGGTTGTTTCTGAATGGATTTAGCTTTACAAAAGAGTGAAAACGTGACAGCACCACCTACTGACAAGATTATTATACTGCAGTGAAATGCTTCAATAAACGTGGCATTGCGTTTGACTCGTTTTTAGACTCATTTTAAGTGTAAAGATGTTTTTTTAAATAAAAGCGATGTAAAATATATTAGACTTGCCATTTGCTGTGATAGGCTCTCATGTTATAATACATAAAAGTGATCACGTGTGTACGATTATGGGCTTTTTTCCCCCTGGTGTGGCAGCAATACACTTGACAAAAAAATGATCTCTGTATTTTTTTCACGGTTTTTTTCCACTCTGATTTGTCAATTCCTCATATCTTCTACAGGAGCCAATTTCCACCATGCACACAAGCCTGACTTTGCCTGCTGTGGGTAAGAAAAACTGCTTCCGCGTTCGCTCCAGGTTGCACAAATATTGTGCGGCAGGAAGGATCTGGAGTGAATGGAGTCCCCAAACATGTACCGTATTTGAACAGAATACAACAAGTAAACAAACTACTCATTCTTCTAAAATGTGTCCCATAATCATAACTCTGCCGTGTACTTATACTGTACTACATTTTGGTTGTTTGTTGTAGGCGACTCCAAATTTTGACCCATTTTAAGAGTCTCCAGCACTTGAATGATGGTGTCCCACATGGATCCATGTGGAGCCCTCCTACTGTCTACCACTGACTGAATCCAACCTTTTGTTCATGGTGTTGTACAAAGAGTAATTGTGAACATATTAAATGGATATCTATTCATTTCAATGGTGGGAAGATGTTTTTTAATGAGTACAGCAATATATTTATTCTTTGCAATGTTTGAATGTTAAGTCATATTACAGGGGGAAATGATTTTTTTTAATATTCTGGGGGGGTTCTTCTATATGTTTTTTTGTCAATGTTTAAACTCAGATTATGTCTATAAATTACACGTTCGTAAAGAGTAAAAGTCTATCATGCAGTTTGCCTGAGGTTTACCTTAACTAAAAAAACAACAACAAAAACTATCAAATAAAGCTCATTTGGATTGCACAATTTTGTTGATGACTTTTTTATGCACACAGCATGGGAATGAATCCATCTGGATCCTGGATGACCTCAGCTTTTTTGTTGTTTGATCCCTTGTACAAATGACACTGACAAGGTCAGCCGTGCAGCCATCTGCAGGCTTCCCACTAGCCATAATTGTGCATTATACACATTTGTGTCTGTGGGTAGGTTACTCTATCATTAGTACAAAATGTTAGTCCTCAATTTTAATTCCGTCCAGTTGTACCATTCCTGCTTTACGCTGTGTTGTTTGTCTTGTCCTTTCTTAATTCATGTTCGGCATGTGAGGGCCCAAGGAGACAGACGATAGCGAGGGAGACATGTTTCGAGTTAATGTGTAATTTTGGTGGGGTCACGCTTGATATTAGACTGGAGTGGTGGTAATGTATAGCTCAGTTGTTGCTATCTGCTTCACTTTGCTGCTGAGGACTTCCAGCTTGGAGGACCACGAGACGAGTCGCGGCGCTTTCAGGTTTGGCTGCGTGATTCCATATTTTCACTCTTCAACCTGCGTTGTATATCATCTGTCCAACCATCAACCCTTTCTTTACCGTTTGTCACCCTTTCTTTACCGTTTGAAGTGGAGCCAATCCAGTTGTGTAACACCCTGGACTGGTCAACAGTTGAGATCAACTTTGCGAACCACCACACAAGCAACAATCATCATTGTTTTTTTCCTTCCTCAGCGTTCAAGAAAGTGTGTCTCCGTCTCCTAGGTTCAGTAACTGGAATCTGTCCCTGCAGTTTGAAAGGTTGCAGGGCCCAGCTGGTTACTGTCCCCAGGGGCCGACTTGTTCTACCAAATACCTACCTCGGTAGGGCATCTCTTCCGAGCTGCGCTCATACGACTGGGTCAACGTGCACGACAAAGTGTCTTCAGTGTCCTCTTCAGAATCATTCCGTCATCATGAAAATGTAGCAGAATAATGAAACTTTAATTTTAAGTGGGCAAATATTGGCACATATACTAGGATGTTGCTAAGTCTTTTAATATGTTTACTTCATTTGACTTTTTTTGTTTTTGTTTACCAGAGGTATAAAGGAAACATGATGCATCAGCATTTAGCTGTTTTGCTGCACGCAAATGGAATAAGCTGCCAACAGATCTGAAGGTAGCCTCAAGTGTAAATGCTTTTAAATCCAGGTTAAATGCTATGCCCCCCCCAACCCCCATACCTATGATCAAGATATTTTAGAGCATTTCTATATAATCAATGTTTCCAAAATCATGTTAAACTACCTTTTATTTCTCTAATTTCTTAAATTCTTAACTTCTTTAAATGTTGTATTTTGCTTTTAGGTGAAGCACATTAAGTTAACTTGTGTATGGAATGCGCTATATAAACACTTGCCTTGCCTTTGTAAGTTCTATAAATAAATAAAAATATACTTTAAATGCTAGGTCTCTCTGCGGGGTTAACAAAGTGGCAGAAGATCAACACATTTACCAAACAATGCATTGTACAGTAAAATCTGTCACAACGACGAAGCAAAACCATTTGTGACCACACGGGGGTAGAAGAGAGTCAGAAGTGACACAAAGGACAAATTAGATCCTGAATGAAGGCTGCACAAAGTAAACAGCAGCCAGTGGCCGGAAACATGCAGCTGGCTCACGACAATCGAACAAGCGTTCTCTGTCAAGGGGTGTGAATGGATTGGAGACGTTCACGATCCATCATTTGGCGGTGTATTTCATGTCATTCATATTCATTTTACAATATGTGTGCACTTTGAGTTTGCGGTGGTATGCAACTGCACTTCATGATACATGTGAGGGATTTTTAAATGTATCACTCTGGTAGAACAATATAGCAAATTAATTCAATGTCTGTGTGTACATTGTATTTTTAAATGGGTGCGTGTCCTGTACATGTGATCACTTCAAATAGTGAACAGAAAGTTCCCGAAACCCTTTTGGGTTTTTATGAAAATCCTCCTTGTATGACAACCCTTCCCATTTGTTTTTGCAACTCCACCACCTCCACCCAGATCACATTTCACCTTGCTATTATAAGAATCCCACTGAAGAAACGCCTCTCACATATAACATGACAGGATCAATGCAGACATTTGGGACTTTCCCCCTTGCTGTTGGTTCGTTCCCATACAAAACATCAAATCCTCACGTGGTCATCTATCCAGATGCTGCAGCTGCCGAAATAGTTTATTTGCGGTGGTTCTCCGGGCAGCTGTTGCCGTTTATACTTTTGAGGGTGACAACTTCACACCAGTCTCCCAGCACGTCGGTGCCTTCTGTTTCACACTCACGTGCAAACTGTGAATGTAATTGTAGCAAATGGAACCAAAATGCGAGCGATCCTGCAAGCTGCTGAAAAAGTCGGCGTGTGAAATGTGAGCCCTTGATGATAAACACCTTGCCAACATAAGGGGGCACCCCTTTTTATACATGGGTCAAAGGTCGAGATGTCTAAACCTCTGCTGGCAGGACACACCAATAATTTAAACCCCTCAACTCCTCGTACCCCAAAACGACACTTTTTTATTCAGCTAAGTCCTTCGTGTACAAACACTTTTTACACATTTACATTTCCATCGGAGACACACAAACTATAAATACAGTAGCTCCAGCATATTATATAAAAGCCGTGACGTCAGAAGACACTCTATGATATGTTTCAGGCAAAATGCAGGAAAAATGGCACCATGAATATACACCGACAAGCTCCTCGTCATACTACAAAAGAAGAGGCCCAAATTAAAAGGCCACAACACGGCAATGCACTGCTGCCTTGAAATATTCCGACCCTACTGTCCATGTTGTCCAAACAACAGACATCCAGGCCACCGTGCAGTGGAAATGTCCAGCAACCGGTGGGCGTCCCAAAAGGTCGCCACCTCACCCCGATAGCGGCCAGGGTGAGGGACACGTTTGTGAGCGAATGGGGGAGGGAGCGTTGATAGTAAACTGAAGGGGTTCTACTCAAAGAGACCTGTCCTACTCTAGACCTTCGCAACCTGACTAAAAATAACCAGAGAGAGCCAGAGAAGAGAATTTAAGTCCGTGCTCCTATACACACCGGCTGTCCAAAGAATTTCGACGTGAGTTCTGATGAAGGGCGGCGCGCGAGGCGTCAGTACATGCCATCCTCATATATGTCCGTCCGCAGGCAGAAGAGGACTCCGCCGCCCAGCATGAAGATGGTGGCGCCCCAGCCGAGGCCGTAGCCCCAGTTGAATTCGTGATACGTCTGCAGAACCGTCCCATCGATGAACTTGATCGGGTACAGGACCAGAGCGCAGGCTTGCAGCACAACTGGTGGAAAAAGACAAAAAAAATAAAAAAAGGAATCCTGATTTATTCATTTCAGTTCGACTGCACTGTAAACTACAACCATCATCATAAACCGATTGTTAAACAAATACCTCACTGAGTTTCAATCAAATCTGAGCATTATTATCTTTGTAAGAGAGATATTTGGATGAAAGCTTCAGTAGCGAAAAAGCTAGTTGAGCATGTCTACTTTTAAAGCGGTATATAATTTTTTTTGGGGGGGGATGCTTGTAAATGTAAGACGAAAAAGATTCTTTTCAATGATTGTTGTTATTGAACGCTGTCAAAGAGGGGAAAAATAAGAATAGTGACGCAGTTTTGGGAAAGGAATGATTCTTTTTTTTTGGGTCTAGAAGAAGAAAGAATGCTCCTGAACATTGTGAAGAGGGCGGGGGGGGTGGGGGGGGGGCACTGTAGCAGTTTGGGGGAAAATGAAAAATCAAAATCAATCAAGCTTCATTATTCTGTGACAAAGCTGTTGTACTTGAGTAAGACTTTCGAAACGTAGAAAAAAAAAACAGAACATTTGACTTAAGTGTCAATAACGGTTGTGAAAACATAAATGATACAAAGGGTGAAATTTTTCTTTCAGGGCTCAGACGGCAACGAGAGAATAACAAGCCCGATCCCTGTGGACGGCACGCGTCGTCTTCTCAAAATTTGCTTACGTTTTGCATAATCCGGCAGACAAACAAACCAAGGCACCAAGCCCCTAACAAAGGGTGATCCAAACAAAACACGTGTGCGCATGGGGAAAGTTTACAACGAAAGCTTTGCATTGCTTTGCGTGGCGCAAACCCGCACGCATGTCAGTGGAAAGTCAGGACTCTTGACCTTGACATAAAAGGAAAAGAAAAAAAGGATTTGGATGCCTCTCTCACTGTGACTCATTTTCCTTGAGCTAAGTCTTTGCGGCTTTGAGCGTGACTTCTCATCCGCCTTTCCTTCCTCCCGGTAGAAGTGGTGGCGGCCCGAAAGAATGCAGCCGTGTTGATGGAGCCCAGACTGAGCTGAGGTCATATTTCTGGACAGAAAATAAATACCGCAGCGCTGCCAAGGGGCATTTAAAGGGCTCCAATACGCGTCCGCTCCTCCAAGCCTGCGCGCCGTACCCATGTAAAGGCGGCCTTATTCTCTCTCGCCGGGCTCTCAAAGCAATTACGCACACAGGAAAGGATAACAGCGGCTTCCCATGCTTTTCGGTAAATGGCTAGCAGGCAGTGGTTGAGCCATTAAGTCAACTGCACACACTGGCCCTTTATGCCTCGTGTTTTCAGAGAGGAACAAAGACAAAGTTCCCTCACAACCACTATATAGCTTACGTGAATAACCATCCAACTTGAAAAATGTTAGGCACAATCGGTTCTGGGATGTTGTCTGACCTCCAATTTGTTCCACTTTAGAATCTTTTCCTGAATCAAACACAAACCATCACCATCATAAAGAGCTTTTAAAATTCAGTGTGTTTGTGGGTTTTTTTAATCAACCTTTTAAGCAATGAGTATTGGAAAACAAGCAGTGGTGCAACGCATGCAGACAGATAGTACGTAACAATATACAGTGATACCTCTGCTCATGAACATAATTGGTTCCCAGAAAGTGTGTGTGAGCCGAAAAGTTCGTCTTCCGAACATTTATTTCCAATAAGAAACCATTAAAATGAGAATAATCTGTTCCCAGGTCCCCATAAAGCATAATTTTCTACTAAATAAACCTTAAAACTACACAAAAATATACCTTATTTTAATTAAAGAAATAAACTGTACTGTATAATAAAGTCTTTTTATTTACCTTTGTGATCGTAGTTGATGGCTTGATGGAATGGAGTGGGAGGGGGAGGGAGGGAGGGAGGGAGTTACAGTTTGGAAGGAGAGTCACCTTCCATAAGGACTGTAGGTAACTCAACCTCTGGTGTGGCTTCTCTTCTTTGCTTCTTAGAAGGAGACTCTTTATCCTTTTTGCTGACTAAAAACCTCTTAATTGACACCTGTTGCGTGTTAGCGTACTGGTACTGGGACGCTAAGTCACACAAACGCACACCTCGTTCGTGTTTTTCAATTATCTCCTTATTCTGGTCTATCGTAATTTTCTTTAGTGTTTTCTTCGGCTTAACACTAGCCTGTGGTGGGGTCTTTTTCGGTCCCATAATAGCAAAAGTACACTCAATATGGTCCAAAATGTCTATCAAACTCAAACCACGACCGCATTCAATGAAAGGGGGTGACGAACTGGGACGCCGTGAGCGTGCGTCAGCTTCTCGTGGCCACCACCGTGGCGCTGTTCGACCGCTTGGTTTGGTTCGTCCGCCGAAAACTAGTTCGTCAGCAGAGACTCTATGCTCGCGAATTTAATGTTCTTGAGGCGAAAAGTTTGTGAGCTTAAGCGTTTGTCAGCGGAGGTATCACTGTATTAGTACTCACTGGCTTATATTCTTTATACTTTCCAAATATTGACTAATAATGTTACTGCATCTTATGGAGTCAGATGCGTAACTGTTCTTTGTGTCTCTCACTGTCTGCAAAGGGGCACACACCAGGCGGAATAGCCCACAATCCATTGAAGTGAAGTAAAACGTGGCAAAAAGTGACGATTTACGTTCTCTACATTTTGTTAGTGTTATTATTAGAACTTTGGGGGGTTCTGGGAATTGGGGTTGAGTTAGGCTGATTAAGCAAGTAGAATAAGCACAAAAAACTGACAAGGACTGTTTACACATTTCGAAAATAGTTGCGACAAACGTTTTGGTCTAAATTATATGCTTATAGGATGGACACACTCCCACTTGGTGTCAACAATTCCCCTCTCTCAAGTATGCAAGTGATGCTCCCCCTCCTTCGCGACTTCCCGTTGTTGGTAACGCTGCAAATACTGTGGCTGCTTTTTCTTGGCCGGCGGGCCAAGCGGGCCTCTGGGCTGCTCACCACAGAAGAAATGAGCTCAAGCAACGCACCACTGCTTCTCTCCTTCAGCCGCCTTTATTTCATACGAGCTCTGGAACAAATAAAAGCTTGTCTGCCTGGAAAGGCTTGCGGTCGGGCCGAGTGCGTACTTGCCGCTTTCCTGCATCTTTTTTTGTCACGCGTTGAGCCCTGTGAATTTGGTACCTGGACCATCAATGGGGTCTTACCATACTTGATCTATTAAATACCACTTTCGCGTTGCAATCAGGGTTCTAATAGTTGAGGATTTTTCAATACAGTTTCGTTTTTGTTCCATTTAGATTTTTTTTTTAAGTATTAATTAAATTTTCGAGCAGGTTTATTCGTTTTTATTTTCATCTGTTGCTTCATTTCAGTTGAGATTGTATTAGATTTAGTATTAGTTTTGGATAGTATTGGAGTATTGGCAGTTTTATAAAGTTATTTTTTTAGGCGGTCCCGTTTTTATTTAATGTGATATAACAGCAATCACTGAAACCAGACTGGATGAAGAAAAAAAAATTGAACAGGTACTGGAAGCAGTGCAGCCAAACTAAATGCTACGAAATAAAGACAATAGACTGTTGGGAATTTATTCCTATAATCAAACAAATATTACAATTGGATGTTAAGTTAGTCCTTCAGGTCGTGTTCAGGCTAGCAGAGAAGGCATTGCTGATGCTGACCTCCAACCACCGTTTGCCATTTCAGATCGCGATACATATTTAGCGCAAACAGTAAGAAACAGGAAGTAGAGGACGACTGACCTGCAGTGAAGAGGAAGACGGCCACAGTGCGGTAGTGCTTCCTCTGCGTCCCGTGGCACAGCGAAATGAGGCCCACCAAAAAGGCCACCAGGGTTGCGGCGGCGCCGCCCACGAGGAGCACGAGGGTGGCAATTTGCCAGTCTGCGGGAGGGAACACGTACCAAAATCTTAGAACATCATCCAAGAAAATTATTTCAAAGGAGTAACAAGGTAGTCATTGTTACGTAAAACTCAACGTGGTTGTCTCGGAGATGGCTTTGGGCCTGGGTGGAAGGAAAACCTTGTGATCATTTCTCTGGCGCCTGAAAAGCAACAATAAATATTCGACTATTTGTGGTCGGTGGTTGCTGAGGTCATGTTCCAGCCACGCTGACTCGGAATACATCTTGACTCTGTAAATGTGTTTGTGAGAGGACAAGTCAAAAGCACTCCAGTTCCATAGTGCTGCTTGACTTTCGGTTTGTTCTCATTTCAAAATTTCCTCATTCTTTTTGAGGTCTTCTCTGGGAAGGTGCAGCATGATTTCTTCTCGTCAAGCACACGCACAAAAATTGCTTTCCCGTCCGTCTCTCTTTTGGCTGCTTTGTTGTGCATCCCCATCCTTGAAATCCCACTCGTCAGTGTCGGGAGACAGTCGACGGGACTGAGCTCAAAAGAATAATTTGCATCGGATGAGGCCAACAATTCGTTTGTCATCAGGGAGGGAGAAAGGAGCGCGTCCCCGCGCGATAACACCTCAACGGCATTTGAATAAGAAGCACACGAGGCGAAGGCTTATTGCTTCCAGCTTTACCACATCACGTGGCTAGAATTTCGATCAGACGCCTCTCACCAGCAACACATATTTTTAAGGTCATAATATTTCATCGGCATTTCTCTGCTTCTCACTATTTGTGTGTAGAGCTCAGTCCAAACATGAAAGGAAATGCCAGGGTTAGACGTTAAGCCTGGGCTTCTCCCCTCTGCTTATGCCTTTTGCCAAGTGGCCCTTTCGCCGTGACCCAACCCTCCACTGTTGTTTTAATGGGATCTGCAGACCCTCAAAAGCGTCAAACCCACCTCCCAGTCGGCCCCATACATTCCGCAACAAGAGAGCTCGGGCCAAAGCCTTGTTTCTGCAACATTCTTTGTGGCGCGCGTGCAGACATGCGAGTACGACAGTGAACACAACATCTTAAACTGTGCGCCCAAAATGGGTCGGACTCAATTTAAGAAGCACCCTTTGGATGCCTTTCACGCAAATAAAAGTTGTATCTGCAAGCAATAACACCAGCGGAAACTTCAAAGGCCAAAAATTGGTTTGAAAGCTATCGAGAGATATGTATCTGCTAACAAAGTTGCGATGAGTTAGCGATAGCTCTCAAATGTGACTGAAGGGTACCAGTGATGTCAAAGAAGAAAAGTGTGATGATGTCAAGGAACATTTCTCTATTCTACTGCACAACATGGGGGTGGGAGTGTAAACCGGGTGGGTCCACGTGCCCATTGAACGGCAGTGAAAGCCTTCCTTGTTAACTCTAGCCCTGTTCACACGGGCAGATTTATTTTGGCGCTGCACCGGAGTATTTTGTTGCGATATATTTTTACACCGGAACAAATTTTGTGGAGCGTTCACACGTACAAAGCCGCTGAGCATCACAGCTCCGGCACAGCGTCGAAGCAGCTCCACTTGCGTTCAGACGGGCAGTTTCTGCTGCGGAGCAAAATGCCAGAAAACAAATGAGCTGTCGTGTTGGTTCTTTTTAAAACGTATACACAACTCAAGCAACTACTGTACAGGCACGTCCTTCTCCTTCTGTGTCTCCGTGCCTTCTGCTAGAGGGTGACCGCCCCGAAAAAGGTAAATCAACGATGAGTTCAATGACACTCAGAAAAGCAAACATTTAATGCGCCAAACACAAAAATCAAGAGATGAAATCACAAAATAAATTCTATGGAGGGCGGGGGGTTGTGAACACACAACAAAGGAACAAACTACACAAACAACTCCGAGACAGTCCAGTCTCCTACAAAAGGAAAGATGACGTTTGGGGACTACCCCCCCCCGTTCTAGTTGAGATGGTATAACCCAAGAGGTGCTTTGCTACTGTTAGCAGCCATGTCTTGTGTCGTTATTAAACAAACACCTGACGGAAGTCTGACAGAGCACGAAAGCAACGCATTCTTGACGTACGTAATCAACTCTTCTCATGCGCAGCGAGGCTCCCCCCCACCCCCGCAAGCGAGCATTTGCTCTGGGAGCAAATTTAACCCAGTTGCGTTCATACATGCACATTTGCATCGGTACTGCTTCGCAAACGAGCATTTGTTCCGGAGCAAATTTTTAAACCACCTCAGGGAGGTTTAAATTTGATCCGAAACAAGCTGTTTTCGGGCACTACGCCGGAACAAAGTTGCACGTATGAATGCTCGAGGGGAGCAGTTTCGGAGTAGGTCAGAAATAAATCTGCCCGTGTGAACGGCCCTTTTGTGTGTGCGGTGTCACGAGAGGTTAAAAGGGCTCCACTACAAGTGATGAATTGATGCTCCTCCTCCCCTCCCCCATTCCCCGACACTTTCAACACCACATTAAAACAAACATTTGACCAGAGTAATAAAATATTTTCAAACAATAGGGGCTCATTCATATGACCGCTGACTACCTTGTTGGCTGTGACTTCATCAGCATGGGTTCTATTCACACTCATATCCTTCCTGCTCCTGAATCAGCCTGCATGTTTATCGTACACCTCACTCCTATTGTGTGGGGGAGGCCTCACGTCAATGCAACCGCAAAACAAATCTTTGACCAATGATGTGATGTTGAGGGTCTGAGGTGTGTGCTTGGGTCAAATTTGGAGCGCAAATACGGACTGAAGCTTTTTTTTTTTTTATTGAAAGAATTCAGATGTCTTTGTCCAATGATGGTGAAGAATGTGAATGGTAACCTCCATCATCAGCCCTTTGTTTGAATTAATTAATATATATTGAAAATTGCACTTTTTTTTGCGACTGATTCCAAATCTGTTCTAACTTTTTCTTACTACATCAGGTTGTCATGTAATATAGTACTATAATATATTAAGTCTATTTATTATTTATGAATTAAAGTTAGGTTCAAAAACTGGTGGATTCTTCTTTTTTTGGGGGGGGGCAACGCAATTACGCACGGTAAAATCCGAATTGCGCAAGTTTTAAGAGGTCAAACTTAAAAACATAAATTCTCAATATCATCTGATGTGCTAGGAAGAGGCAAAACTAATATTAATCGGAACTTTTCCCCGTCCCACCCAAACACAGAGAGCATCCCAACAAAGATGAGGACACACGAAAAGTGCAATCTTCTGACCAGAAGTGAGGGTGGAGAAGCAGCTCCACGAAGCCTCCTCGTCCGGCTGCCTCGCCTCGGACTGGGAGCACGACTCCCACAGGGACAGGGAGAAGTGATCGGCTGTTACCCAGGCCGGACTGAGCAGCGCCACCAGGTCCAGGCACAGCGCCAGGAAGACGCACAGCAGCGCGATCAGCTTGAAGGGCCGCAGCACGTACACGTCGTTCATCGACATGGTCCTCTCGTCGCACAACGCCGTGGGGCCGTCGCCGTAGAAAGAGCCCGAGAAGGAGGAGCGGTGTGCGTGCAGGCAGTCTGCCACCATAACACGCAATAACTCCCGAACTCACACCGACTCAAGCTCGCTGCAACGCTTCCCGCTTCGAAACTTTCCACCCGAGACATCCGGTAAACCTTCACATTAAGAGAGAGGTGTAAAATGCACACTACAGTACACTATTGATTCTCAGCGAGTGTGTCGTGAGAGATCGCGTGAGGCGGACTGTCAGACAATTTCACTTATTTTGTGAATAACCGATGTCTTATCTATGTCAGTGACGTATAGTGGCAGACACAACAATTCATTATTAGTTCCACTCGATAGTGGAAGGCACAATTAAAAAAGGCAATGGCAGTGCACAAATCATAATGTAAAATCCGATGATATTTTTCAAAATTACGGTTAAAAGGGTTGTGATAGGAAGTTATTGATACAACTCTCGCCCCGTTACCTTTAAAAGCTTGGAAGAGTTGTTGTTTTTGTAATGGTGTAACTATCCAGCAGATGGCAGTATTTATTCGTTGATGCAACTATGTTGCCATACATGGCATTAAAAAAATCATGTCTCTCTCTCTCTCTCTCTCTCTCTCTGTCTACCTAGGTGTATTTTCATTAAACATCAAAAACTATATAGCAGAACAATACAACATCATCAATTAGACACATAATGAAAACGAGGTGTGATGGAACCTTTGCACATAATTTGTTTCCATCGTAATTGTCGATTCATCTCCATCAGAATATAAACTGAAAGATTAAGATCAACCTTCCAGAATTTCTCCTTCACACGTTTTTGCTCGAGAGATAAATGGGCCAGTTGCTTGTGCGTATGTCATGTCTGATAAACAGGTTGAGCACATCAGACAAGTGTGTGACTTGTTTTTCTTTGCCCAAATCTATGTATACCCTATATCAAACGGGCCATTTGCAAAACTGTTGTGATGTCTTGTGATGTGTAGTATTGTTCTCTTCTGCAGTAAGTATCAAAAGTCCTCTATGACATTTTTTGTTGGAGGGCCGATGAGAGTTGACAAATATTAAGTGAAGAACTATGTTAAAATAACCGTATGGATATGTTATGTAAAGGCAGCATTTTTAGGAAAAGCCATAAATTAGATTCACTCATCTATGTGTACTTGATATAATGGCTGATGAATCTCTAATATGAAGGGGCTCACTGTTGCGGCCTACTTTGGTTTCATTGTACCCTTCACATTTTGGAGGCTAAATCACAGGTTTTCAATGACTTGGGCATCATGACAGTTTCAGACTACTCTGTTGCTAATGCGCCTGCCAAGATGCCAGCAGGGCATATCGAGGAGGGGTGCTGAGTGGAGGGTGTAGTATTAGTCGCGTCCACGGCGAGCACATTGCTCATTTCCTTTAAACGCCCCTCCTCGATCCGAGCGACCTGTCATCCGCCTCCAAAAAGCCCCTCATTAGAAAATCCTCCAGGCAGACAAAGCTACTTGCGATGGCACATGCACTGAAGAGCAGACAGAAAAAAAGTCTGGTCTTGATTTAATTTTTTTCCTTTTTTGGGGGAGGGGGGGGGGGTGATCCTAGGATTAAGTCTAACTTATCCACCAAGACAACCACCTATGGTACAATCCTCCTGTTAGCGCATATCCATCCGCCATATTCTAAAGCCTCCCACATGCAGGAGGAGTGACTCATGGGCATTCTCGAAATGATGGAGAACAATGGCGAAGATGTATAAACAAAGAAAGAGGTTGAGATGCGCGAGTGATTCAGCAGCAGTGTGGATGACGCTGCCAATGGTTCGCGGGACGCTTCCTAATAAACGACTCATCACATGATCTCATCCTTTTGTTGCCCTCTATCTTTTCCTGCTTTTCCTCCCGCTGATCAGGCTCCCAATAATCCTCTCAAGGCTTTTCCGGCTGTGAATAAGCTTGCGTGTTAAATGATGAGGCTGTATTTACTGCTGGTTTTACGGCGCAGGTCTAACATGCTCATCTCTCCATTTACTAGAAATCCACTTCAGTTCTTCGTGATGTCATTTATTGTCGTTTATTTATTTTTCGTGAGCAGGATTATGCAAAAATTGCTTCACAGATAACAAAAGTCATTAAAAACTAGTGTGGATCCCGGAATTCCCATCTACACATTTGTTAACGTTGAACGATAAGGACCACATCAGTGTATCCGGCCCATCACTATGTCTACTTCCTGTTTCTTGCTAAAAAGGGGTTTTAGTTTCTTTTTAGTGGACAATCTATACCAATATTAAGATTCCGGTCCACATTTAGAAAATACAACATGCATTTTGTTGTTGTTGAGCAGTAGTGTTCTAAACACGATGTCTTTAAAGAGAAAACATGAACCGCGGAACTGTGACGCAGGCATGCTAACCGCTAGCCCACAATGCTACGCCCATTTTGATCAAATTAACCTTAATTTCTCGGCGACTTGTGAATGTCAATGAACAAAATTGAAACACAAGTAGAATGTCGATAAATAAGAATGACAATTTGGGAGTTTGGCAGACTGTTGCACTCAAGTGACGCATTTAGTTTTCAGTCAACCGGGATGTCACTTAGCTTTGTCACAAGTGTGTTTGTCTGTTTTCGTGCGAGTATTTTGAAGCCGGCGCCTGCGTGTAAGCGAGCCTCACAGCATCTGGCTTTCGAGTGCCTACCTCAAGGTCACGCCAACGGCGAGTGTTGACGGACGCCACGACGACTCTATGTCTTTCCTGCCCTTCGTGCCGATTCGGCAATCTGCTGCTTTGGTTTGTTTCCTGGAGACTTCAGCGGTGACTACGCAAAAACGCTGAAGTGGGGCTTTCAGGGAGACGATGATGAAATGTGTTGGGACTGCTGAGATGGAAGCTTTCCCAGCACATAATCGTCATTGTCGCATCATTTCATGACGTTCACAAAAGGCTGGGGAACAAATACAGGACAGCAATTAGGAGTGAGACGTATTGGTTTGGTGCCATGACCAAAAAAGTCTAAACAACATTTCTTATATTCATTGTGGGGTCTCGTGTCACACAAACTCTAGCGCAGCCACTGCTGAATTAAAGTTTTCTGTTACATTCAGTTTTATCGAAATGCACTTTTACACTCGCTGTCTAACATGAGAGACATAGCAGGTGTAAACAGGAGCCTACTTGTGTCCCAGGATGTCCAACTGGCTCCCAGTGTCCTCTCACCGCCCACTACTTGTTTTGCCAGCTTGTGGACATCTGTTTACTTCCTCCTCCATCCATTGCCATGGTTGCGACCTCGCTAACACTGCCACTTCCAGAAGACCCTGCCCCTAGCCGGCAGGCCCTTCTCCACCTCATTCTGCAGACACCAGCTGTGAGCCACTTATGTGTCTTGTTTCAGTCGGCTTCCTTCAGGCTCCTCGTGGCCTCCAGCAGGGCTGAAGTCACCAACTCCTCGTTGTCGTCATGTGCGATACACAAACCCGAGCATGCTGTGTCCGTTTTGTTTTTCTGTTGATGATAGTCGGGTAGTCAAATGGGATTGTGAATGGTTCCATTTTGAGTATCGCTTTACAACTTTTGGAGATGAGCGTCAAACTCAACCGCGTGTTCCTCACCTCTGGCTGTGATTTGAATTTTATGACTTGTTGTTTTGCTCCATTTGATCAGAGGCATACATTTCATTAGGGACAGTGCACTCACAAAATGTGTACATTGTTCTGCAGCCCTTGTCCATCGATCCATCCATTATAGTGTTACTGTGTGACAGTGTTCTGGGAGGCTTTTAGAAGCGCTCTGAAGGTTTTGTGGTAACTATTTCAAACTGTTTATAATTCCTTCCGCTTTATCTAAGGCCCCATGTCCAACAAAAGAAAAACAGCAAAAAAAAAAAAAAAATGATGCTGCCACCACCATGATCCAGTTTTGGCTTAGGTTCTTTATCTTTTTCAGAAAAGCAGCTCCTATTTTTTTTTCCGGTCCGGCCAAGTCAGGCAGCGTGTTCCCATTTCCACTTTAGTATTTTAATGCTAATTTCATGGTAGGAACAGGAAATGGAAGATTTGGATCCTGTATCCTTCGTGTACACTTGCGTTCACGGGAACCGCTTGGCTACAAGGCATCCAGCTGAGAGCGGAAAATCTAAATCTGCTGCCTCCCCCTGCCGCCCACCCTGCCGCTCCATCTTGCCCTGTATTGACAGCGTGTTACAGGCCCCTCTGTTCACACTGCAGGCAGTCGGGCAGGGCAGGGCAGCACTGAGGGAGCCCATCACAGTGCATTAGAGCTATGCCTGACATGCAAAGGCGAGGCGCCACGATTTGGCAACAGCTGAGTTTAAAAGTGATGCTTGGACAGATTAAGCGATGAAGAAGAACTTTGTATCCAAAACTGTGATATTATTCATTGGTGCGAAATAACATTGTAGCATCATGTTAGGCGGCGTTTTTAGACAACAAGGGTCCTTAAGTTAAAAGGAACAGTTTGCTCTAAAGAAACATTAGACATTTGCACTATGGCCCACAAAATGGAGTCACAAAAGACGTCATTTGTCTTAGTTGAAGTTTCCGACAGGGGAGTTCCTTTTCTTCACATTGTTTGGATAGTTGGGCTTTGTCCTCGGATGTTGTCGGCCTGTTGGGAGTATCATATGCTTCCCCTGTAGTCTTACAGCTCACCTTTGCCTCCATTTGACGTTTTTGTTGAAAAGTTACTTCAGCCTTTACCATAAGGGACTCAATGTGTATCCCATACAGCATTCAAGCATATACATTACTGATGTCCATTCACTGTCGAACTCTCTTTAAGGCATCAGACACAACCGACTTCATATTTCCACCACGGGCAGACATAAATCAGGGGCTAAGAATGTACTTTACACCTTTCAACTCCCCCGGCTGTCATGGCTAATTCCGGACTAGAAGTTCATGTGCCCTTGAGCAAAGCTTCTAATTCCCCCAAGTGCTCCCGAGAGTACATTTATGTACAATCCACACTAATGCACCTTATGTTTTAAGATCAAACTGAAAACGTGGCTCTTCCCCAGGATGCCAACCCACTGGGGGGTGGATTTGTTGTTTTTCATTTCCCATTTCGTGAAGCATTCTGTGATGCTTTTTTAAGTCCAAGAGGTGCAATAGAAGTGAGGAATTGATTGATTGACGGAGCTCAGCCTCCTTGAGCTTACATGTTCCCACCACACACTGTACTCAAAATTGAATCAGCAGCACGGTTCCTGGCGGCACCTAAAAAGTGATCTTCATTTTTCCAGAGAGAGAGAGAGAGAGAGAGAGAGAGAGAGAGAGAGAGAGAGAGAGAGAGAGAGAGAGAGCTTCCATCTCATCTGACTCAGAATCGAATGACCCACTTTTTTTTGGGCACCAATAATACTGATCAAAGTGGGCGTGTCCACTGGGCCGGTGCTAGGACCCAGTGGCTCCACCGGTGAGGCAGGCAGGCAGCGGCTGGCAGACAAAGGCGAGCAGAGGCGGCGTGGAGTTTTTTTTTCCCCCTGCAACATTGACTCACGCGCTTACACACGCACCAGCTCCGACACACTCCCACTTGAGTACCCGCTCCGTTCACTGCTACAAGCATCTACGCAGGTGAGTCGTCTCCGAGGTGCGGTTGCGTTTTCATGCAGAAAGCAGAATCATTTTTTAAATATATACTTTACAAGATAGCGTTTGAGTTATTTTCCAAGTTATGCATGTGAGAGTTGCTTATGAAGACATACAAAAGTAAGGAAAACTGGCGTCAGCCGATGCCACGTGCCAGCCCTCTATCAGGAAATGCGGCGTCAATTAATTGAACTTTGTGGTTACCCTTTTGTGTGCTCATCTAGATGATATTTTGTGTTGCGGAGGCAGTGTCACATTCGGAGTTTGAAGTCAACGGTCAGTAACCAGCCCCAAAAAATGCAAAACGCATGCCTAACCCGCCCCTCCAATCTGGCGTTCTTTCATCAATTAACCCGAATACCGTGATGGTAATCTTGTGACAATGCGAATTGGAATGATAAAAATCAATGGTTCGTTGCTAGAAATGTACTCTTAGGACTTGCGTGGCTATCCTCAGTAGCATGCGGTATTGTAGGTGATGTCACCCTAAAATGAAGGAACCGGCTTGGACGCAGACAATGGACTGTCCTTCCACTTAGTGCTCTGAAGGGGAAGGGTCATTTTTGGAGCAGCAGATGGGCTTGGAACCTGCTCTTTGTCATCTTAGGCGCACCACTGGTCACACCCCTGTCACCAAAGCCGTCATAAAACTGAGCTGAGGGCTCCTTGTGCATTTGAAAGGCCATGGATGAGATTACTGCGGTTAGCAATGCACGCTGAGGGTTTTTGTATCTTGTGAGAGATTTAGTTTGTATTTATAAAACAGAAATTGCCATACCCGATAGATTGGCATTTGGAAGCAATGCTTTTATTTGCCATCATATCTCTTTGGTATCTTCCTCAGTCATGAATCATCATCATTAAACGGGACATTCAATTTTGGCAAGCAAAAGTATTGGGACATCATGAATCGATCAGAAGTTGGACTCGAACCCTTAGTTGCAGCTAAATTTAATTCATGCAGGACATTTGGGACAATTCATGCGTCCACCGTTGTGGCATTTGTTGAGGAAAGGCCAAACCAGGTATGTAAAACATTGGCTGACTTTGGTGGAGAAGACTTTGCATATAACCTTAACCCCACCAGCGATGGACTCCAAAAGCTTGAATAAAGTCTTTCTTGTAGCATCGAAGCTGTTACAAAAGCGAAGAACTCCTTTTTTTTTCCACTCTCACTTAACCATCCCATTGTCCTTATTCTGGTGTGGAAACTGAAGTGTTCTGCTTACATTTATGCCAGCTGGTGTACTTGACGAGGATGAGGGCCGGAATGGGGTGCAGGTGAGGTGTAGGTGTAGCTATGCAACTGTGCTAAAGTTTGAAAGAGATGGGCGGTCCTCCACTGTTGGGACTCTTCATCTCAAAGCGCAGCTTGGTGATTGTTTAATGGACAATCATTTGCATATTCCTCAAGTGCAGGAGGCATTCAGCCTCATTGAAATTCATGTCTCTCTTTTCGATATCTACTTACAGAGCTTTCTGATGGCACATATCATCCAATAATTGACAGAATTCAGTTTAAACCCACCCAGCTGTAATCTCATCAGTGATTGGCTTCCCGTTGGCAGAAGCAGGTGCAAGGACTACAAAGTCTAATTCTAGGTGTACATGGCTACCCGTGTGGTCGGGTGTACCACCGGAGGTCACCATTTAGTCGTATTCTCGTTTCGGCATGCGCTAATTCCAATTCAACCATTCGATTTTGTGCTCGGGGCAAAGCGAAAAGTGTTCATCTGCTGTATCCTGGTGTCAAAGAACTACGTCAAAGTGAGTTGGAGTTTCACGTAGACAAAAATAGTACTCATGAGCTAACATGCTTGAGGCGAGGAATTATAACGGATTGGCAATTGGGCCGGATAACCACTGATGTGGGCGTTTTAATGAAGCCCCCCCCCGCCCCACAAAAAAAATTTGGAAAACCGAAATGTAAAACAGTTGACGCTAAACTTCTGCAATTTAACACTACCTTGTTGTCAACCTTTGAATGTTTTCGGCAATTCACATGACTGATCCACAAATCTCTGAATTCACTTTACGAGGTCTTTTAACAAGCTGCTTAACATGACTTAATTGCAACTGATTTGTAGACTCTGTGGAGCTGGTCCATCCCCCTCCCACCGCACATCTCGCTTAAGTACACCAACTCTCGCTCACCATGGAGCTCGACTTCGCACACTTTGACGAGCGAGACAAGTCGTCCCGGACCCCGCGCGGCGGCCGCTTGAACGGACTCCCCAGCCCGACGCACAGCGCCCACTGCAGCTTCTACCGCACGCGCACCCTGCAAACCCTGAGCAACGAGAAGAAGGCCAAGAAGGTCCGCTTCTACCGCAACGGCGACCGCTACTTCAAGGGCATTGTGTACGCCGTGGCGGCCGACAGATTTCGCACCTTCGACGCGCTGCTGGCTGACCTGACGCGCTCGCTGTCCGACCACATTAACTTGCCTCAGGGTGTCCGCTTTATCTTCACCATTGATGGCGCCAGTAAGATCTCGGCACTGGATGAACTAGAGGAAGGTGAGCTGATTATTTTTTGGTGACTTCTCTTTGGGGGACTCTTGCGATGAGATTTAAAGCATCTCAGGATTCTAAAATGTTGTCAGCTCAGTATTAAAGAAGCTAACTTTTTAATCTGAAGAGGTGTTCACCTATCATTGGTCGACTTATTACTGTACACCTCCGTTTTGAATTACATGAGCCACATTTCTACTTTTCTGTTGTCTCACAGTTCCGTGGTTTGAGTATTAAAGTGATTCGCCTGATCCTGAGTACTCAACATTTCAGTATGCGACAAATGCTCCATAAAGGACAGCCTTAGCCTTTCATTACATTTTAACTGGTTAACCTTTGCAGCCACAAGCGGTAGAAATCGCTCTTTGCGAGGATTCTATCGACTGCGTTTTGCGCCATAGTCAAAGTGAAGCTGTTGTCGTGTTTTATTTTACGGTGCCGCTAAGATGCACATCAGCGGCCTCGGCAGATTCGGAGGGTGCGTCTTGCCCGGGAGGGGAGGAAAAAAAAAATTCAAATACAAGGTTCAGCTTGGCAGGATGATTGCCTTAATTTCGGTTTTCTGACGGCAATTATGAGGTTAAAAGGCTGCACGTGTATATTCTGTTACCTTTTTAATGATGTAATTCAGTCTTGCTCTCCCTGATTGTTTTTTATACCTCACTTTAAACAACTGACTTGTTTGAATTACTATTTTCTGACCTTTACAGACAAGTCGAGGTGAGGTGCCATTGTCAATTTTTGAAGGTGCACCTTTTTAGCTGGAAGAGACATGTGGCAAAAAGGAAGTCTGGAATTTGCTTTGACAATTTTAATTTCACATTGGTTGGACACGCATAGATAAGTACCTAGGAAGTGGAGTTAAAAAAATGGGGCAGGAAGCAATGTGGATAGTTGTTCATTGTTCATCTTGTGGGGTCGAATTAATTGCTCAATTTCCTGGACATTGTGTCATGGTGGGTTTTTTTTTGTCTTCGCTGTAATATTCCTACATTTGGCCTAATTGTTGCCTTCTGTGCTTTTTTTTGTTTTGTTTTGTTTTTTGTTTTTGCCAAATGTTCCTCCGCCCCTCCCTCTCTTCACCGGCTGTCTTTTGTTTCTCCTGCTCTCCATGCCTTTGATAAGCTACATGACATGACCAGAGTTATGGCTACTTCCTGAAAATGGGATTTACATCGAGGATATACTGGGTTAGGAGGATATCCAGCTACATGAAACCTTTAATAGCATGCTCTGTTTTTGATTAGCTAGTGTAACTAAAAGTATCCAGTTTATTGAAATAGACACTTGGTGTTGTGCGCTACTAAAAAAAAGCCTAGCGCAGTTTCATATGTCAACATTTTGGGGTTTTTATTGCGTTGACTTAATGTCGTCGACTGCACATGTTAAAATGGCTGCCCCCACCAGATGGATACAAAAAGTGAATTTTGATGCGGAATTCATAGTCCACCAACAGAATATTGATCAGAATGCCGTGTTGAAACTAGTGGGGGCCACATAATGTAAATGTATTTATTTTATGAATGAATTTTGGGAGTTGACTTCCCCCTTTTCATGAATTATTGTCTTCAGACTTGCTTCATCCTTGAATAGAAGTACTCTTGTTGGACTAAAACAAGGTTAGCAACTCCCTTGGAACGTTCAAATTGGATTTAAAGCTTAAATTTCTCCGTGGGAGGTATGAGGACACCACCGGGACTCTCTGATTTCCACGACATGGTGAAACGCTAACCTCAAAACCATATTGTGCTGCCTTCTCAGGGGAGAGCTACGTTTGCGCTTCAGAGAACTCCTTCAAGAAGGTCGACTACACGAAGAACGTCAACCCCAACTGGTCGGTGAATGTGAAAGCCTCGGCCAGCCAGAAGAACATTCAGTCGTTGGCGGCCCGCGCTGCCAGCGAGCCCAAGGAGCAAAGCAAAGACTTTGTTCGACCCAAGCTGGTGACGGTGATGCGCAGCGGCGTCAAACCGCGCAAGGCCGTGCGCGTCCTGCTCAACAAGAAGACGGCGCACTCTTTCGAGCAGGTGCTCACCGACATCACAGAGGCCATCAAGCTTGAAAGCGGAGTGGTCAAAAGGATCTACACGCTGGATGGCAAGCAGGTATGCCGTTGCCTCGCCCACTTTATCATCCTCTTTTTCTAGGCAGCTGCTGCAAGCGAGACAAATCTGCATTCCTTGCCGCATTTTATTCAGTGACTTTTATTATTTTTGAACAATAAATTTCCCCTCGTTTTTATTTGCGAACCCTTCATGGATTTAGTGGGTTACATAATTTCTAGAAGACGAATAACTTATCTAAACATGTGAAATGACTGTCATTCTGTGGCAGCAGTGGACATTTTCAGCCTCTTAAATATGAAAAAACAAAATTTATTAACGCTATCAAAATCCACTTGATGCCTCAACTCGAATAAAACCACAAAACGGGGGCAGCATTCTTACCCGAGCGCACGTACAATACAGGGCTTGGTCCTTTTGTCGAACTTGGCGGTTGAATGACAGAACTTCCCAGGACTTTCAATCTCTGTGGCCTAAAAAAACACAACCAAGGACACTCATGACCTGAACCGCAAGGCAGGTGAACACTAACTAAAAAGCTGTACAAGACAATGAAGGTCATTGTGCACATTGCTTAGCTGTTCTCATAAACCTGCTGGCTCAGGCCATGCAATCATACTTTGTACTCCCGCTTTGATGGTTTGAAACCGCTTCTGATGCATTCATTTGTTCACAACTCAATATAAGCACTTGCCACGTTTTGATCTTAGTGGGATGACGCAAGTCATGAACTGAGCCTCAAAGCTTGTCTACAGATTTGTCCTTTGCCATGAGCCTGATTTAAGGTGAGAGGCACTCCTTTGATAGGTTGCAATTTTATTTATTTTCCCCATTGGGGAAGAAAGAGCCATTCAAATTGATCAAGCTTGTGCAGTCATCAAGCTAGATGACCGGAGATTGATTATAGTTGAACTGTACAACCTCGGACACTTTGGAGGCTCTGTGGCATGAAATCAGCATACAGGAAGAAGGCGGGTTTTTTCTCTGTATCGTAAGACCTTGCTGGAGGGGGGCGATGCTGTCTTATGATACATGGAGGAATTAGATTTGAATGCATCCTCGCCGGGGTGCCGTCGGTTAGCCCCGAGGTGTTGCAGAACCGGTGTGCCAAATATTTGCATACAGCAGTTGTCATCAAACTACAACAACAACAAAATTCTAGAGTGCACGCACACTTGATATCATTCACGCGTTAATGTGTTTCACCACCTACTGTCATGGATCCAAATTGTGGATGGGCGTCACGACTCAGATGAGTTGTTTATCTGATGATGAAATGAAGGCTCATTTCAAAGTACAGAAATGTTGAGGGGGAAAAAATGGCTGCACAATTTGTCTTTGCACACGGCAATGGTAGACTTTCTAATGCCGATGCGTTTGAGGTGATCTGGTAAGAAGCGTTATTGATGCAGTGCCTGCCCCTCCCTGACTTTGCGCCGCTCCTCCTCCTCCTACCATTGCATAGCGATAGCTGCTAGGTCTGGTTGCTAGGTAACCACATCCCAGGCACAAAGAGAGAGCCCAGCTGGTGTGGACCGGTCTGCCGGATACCACATCCTGCAGTCTCGTGGGTGTGAAAGTTGACAATCGATGCAGGTTATGATATGTGATTGATTGCTGGTGTTTTTTAACTAAAATTTGTATACATATTAAAGACCCACCGCTGCTTTTCACTTGCGTCTAAAAGGGTGGGGCCCACACATTCAGCAGTAATTTTCCATCTTTTGAGCCAATTTTGTGGGGGCTTTTTTTATTTTATTTTTTGCTGACAGGGCGGTTAATTGTTCCCACCATTGCCTTGAAACGCATCTTACTCGTCTAGCAAATTTAGCATTAAATTAGTCTTTATCTAATCGTCTGGATCTTTTTGTATTACATCTGCAGTGTCTGGTTTGTATTGAATGAATTAATGCAAGGCTTTCATTTAATAAATGCCACATGCTATTTGGGAAATCGGTTTAGTTAAGGTGCACCGTGCTTTTTCTCTTTGGCACTTTGTGTCCCTTGTTGTGACCCTGCTTTAAAGACAACTTTTTTTTTTTTTTAATTGTCCATCGGAGCAACAATGGCTTGAGGATGCGTTCAACAAAGCAGACTGTCTTGCAGTCGGGGGGAAAAAAAGTTAATTACAGGGAATGATTTGCAGCATGGGAGATGGATTCCGACATGCGTTTGTGGCGTCTTAACGACCAAATGCATCTGCTGAGAGGGAAGAATGGTCTGCTTTTGCAGTCTGCTCGCTCTTGGCCTCACTGCAGAAGCTGTTGTCATGGCGATAAGCTCTGCCGGAATGAGTTCAGTTTTTGACAAAGGCTGCGATATGCTGAGTGGGCCTTTTGTGATTTACGTTTGGGTGTTACCTGTCCTCTGATCATTTCATGTGAAGATGTAACCTCAACCGCTGACACACACACAAACGCGCGCACACACACACACACACACACACACACGTGCTTAGCTTTATATAAGGGCGTGGTCCCCATATATGCCGCAGCCATTTTAACACCATCAACTAGTAAACATAACCTCGGGGGAGGAGGAAGAATTGTATTTTAATGACGCTCTGGCTAACATCAGTCAGAAAAATATGATGCTGGCTTCCTCCAGGATGGGGTATGGGGAGGGGACAGATCAGACACCAGCTGGCCCCCGTGACTGTGCAGATATATCTCCGGCGGAATTGGTCATCTGTGCTTCAGATGAGCGTTGATGGGAACTTGCTGTTGGTGCACCAAGGTCATGCGTAGGTCACAGAAGTTTGTCAACTCGGGACGCAATGTAGATGCTGTGGCCAATGCTGTGCGTCGTTATTTCGCCGAGTGGCGCCTCAGGATGACTTTCGTTGAACTACTTTCTCAAATAGCTCAGTCCCAAAGGGTGGGTGGGATTGTTGGAGTTCTATGCCAGGAACCTACTTTTCTTCAAATCAGCAAAACCTAATTTGTTGTCTTCCTGGTGACAGATACACTTACATCAACCCCATCGGGAGGTCATGTTTTCCTGACAGCTGGTCAAGCGACGATTGGGGGGGGGGGTGGTAATGGGTCTGGGTGGAGGGTGGATAGAGTTTGGGGGGGAGGGCATTTTAAGTGGGATCTGAAAGGAGAAGCCCCTGATTTCCAGTCACGCACAAATTCTTCCAAATAAGCACAATACTTAAAATGGGTCTTCAACATCCAAGCTCTGCTGGCAGTGCTGTGGTTGTGTCACATGTCACTCACTTCCATACTCTTGTCTGTTGGATTTGAGATTTTTTTTCCCCCTCCCCATGTTGAAAGCAGATGCTTTCCTTGTCATTCCCAAAGCAACTTTTGACATTTCGAGAGCAAGCGAATTTCGATCAATTGTAGACGGCTCTGAATAATACAGTAGGTCCAACGTGGATCTGTCTCAAATACATTTGTTTAATACTAGAACTTTTAAAGCGCGACTGTACAGATAATGTGAAATTTCAGTGTTATGGGGTAATCTTTTTTGGGGGGTGGTGGGGGTGTAGACACTCGAGTACAGTTTTGACAGACCTTCAGGAAAGTAAAATAGAACAATTTGAGTTAACATATAGTGACATATTTAATCTGAATTGCTAATGTGATGTATGGTGATTCAATTGGATGCTGGAAAGGCAGATCTTGTGTGTCCATAAGCGAGCATAACCCGAGCAGGTAGTCTGGCTTGGACAAAGTGCATGACTGCCTTTTGAGTGTATGCGTATTCCTGCTGAGAGTTTAAAGTGGCAGTCTTTCCGATAACCACGTTATCCCTTTAATCGGCTCTGTTCTTAAAGCTATTAAAACATTCGAGCCTCTCCCCTGCAGGCCCATTTCGGCCCGTCTCTCCTGCCCAAGGGGGGTGCCGCCCTGAAGCTACCATCTCTTCTTGCCACACCCGTAGTAATGAAAAGTAACATGCATCTAATCCCTTTGCTGATGTTTGTGGTTAAAAAAAACAAAACATACGCATTGTGAAAATTGCCCTGGCTAGCTGATTAGCATTTAATCCTGTGAGTCAAAGCATCATTTCTGCGCATCATTGTGGATCATCCTGCCTTTTAATCCAGTTGGCAGGGGGCGCGGCGGCACTATGCGCACTATGGGCCATTGAGAGGGCGGGTACAGCTGTTGGATGCCATGCCAGGAAGTCGCCAGTCCACACTTGGAACTTGTTGTCCAGGACAGCTGCTGGGGCGGGCGGGACCTTCCCAAATTATCTGCAGCTCATAGTTTAGATGTGTGTCAGCAAATGTGCCATGATGCATCGCCAAATGTGGCATCCATCATGTCACATCTTCAGAATATGGAACACTTATATTGAGACTTACATTTCTTGGACTTATAGTTCATAAGTCTCTCAACGGTGGGGTTTTATATGATGGTGTATTATTGGGGTTTTTTTGTCCCCCCCCTCGGTTTATTTCTGGACTCAACTACTGAATGGATAATCAAGAAATATGGAGTAAAACTATTTCAGCGCGACTGTCTTTAACAAGCATGCCTAATGTGATAATGAGGCCTTTCAGGATGGAAAGCAAAGCAGAAGGTGTGTCTGCAGACATCGGGCCACAAAGGACAACAGCTGCTGCGGACTCAAAAGCCCCCCAGCGATGAAAGTTGAATCATTAAACGTTACAGCAAAGATGTCCGTAACTTTACACAACAATGTCTGAGGGCTTGTTGTGTCTGTGGGCCTTTTGGAATTGGCGCTCGCTGTGGCTTGAAAGCAGGTTAACAGGATGAGAAAAAAAAAAACACAAAAGTGACACACTGGCTCACATCAGAATCCCTAAGGCTGCTTGAAAAAGTTCATTTTTTTGAAAAGGAAAAACGTTTCCAGTGGCTACTACTAGGGGTAATATGATTTGCCTTTGTTTATAGCATATTAGCATTAGTGCTAATGTCAAATGATAATTGGCGTCTATGTATTCCAGTTAAGAATATTCAATTCTTAAATTTTCACCATTGAAAAAGCACAAATATGATCTTAGTACAGCAACAAATAAAAATGTACCCACCAAAGGAGGGGTCATGTTATAAGTAGCTGCCATTATGAATAATAATAATCCCTCAAAGTGCTGTAACTTTTCTTTTTTTTTTTTAATGAAACTCCTTTATCGCAGTTGATTATTGTATTACAGCTCACAGTTTTTTCTCTTCACCTTCTAGGTTACTTGCCTTCAAGACTTCTTTGGGGACGATGACGTCTTCATTGCATGTGGACCGGAGAAATTCCGCTACGCCCAGGATGACTTCTCTCTGGATGAGAATGGTAATTTGCATATGCGTTAATGACATTGCATACCCAAACGGTTAAAAAAAGGTGCTATATTAATGAAGCAATTTTTCAATTGTGGTTGCAGTAGTGTGGAGCTGTACAGCAATCACCCGAGAGCTATTTTGTTATTTTACTGCCTCAATTGTTGCTAAATCGGCTTAATATTGCATGTGGCGCTCAATGATTGTTGAGGGGGCCAAATGAGGAGACAGGAAAGGGATTTTCTTATCTGCAGGCAGCAGCGGGAATAAGAAAAAGGTAGAAAAAGAACCATTAATCTGCCCGGCAACCGGCTGAGACCAGCTGATGTGCCGCGACTGATATCGCGGCGAATTGTTCAAGCAATCCTCTTCGCGCGTCTCCGTACTCCCATCAAGTCTTTGTTCTTTCCTCTGAGTTGCTTTTAAACCACTCCGCTTCCGAATATAAACACAAGCACGTGTGTTGCGTTGGGTCACGAATTCTGCCTTGCGAGGATGATCAGTTTTTGAAGGTGTGCCGAACGCCTCTTGTCTCCCGCCCTCACGATATGGTGCAGTGCGCTTCTATGAGTGGGGAACGGGAGCACATGGGTCTATTTTGTGGCTCTGTTATCACTCGTGGTGCTCACCGTGATGTTCAGACACAATTTTGTCATGCTTCTATTTGCATGTTTCTATCAATTTTCTCTAAAAAAAAAAAAAAAGCAATCATTGACGAGCGCTGGTTTATCTTCATGGTTTTCGGCCCTTACCGAGAGGTTACCCAGCAACCATAAATGGATCTGTGGCCAGTGGCCTTGGGCAATATCCAATTTGCCACATTTTCCAGTGAATAAAAATACACAAGAAGCTGTGGTTTTTTGGGGGTTTTTTGCGCCCATCACATGACGCCAAGGTCATTTTGCGCTTTTAGATGATGAAAACGCCTGATGAAAAGTCGAAAATATTCAGTCGCATTTTCTGCTGTATTAGCCACAAAGCATTTGAACATTTGAGGTTAGGATGCAAGCTAATGGTTCAATCGAAATTCTGCCTGGCAACATGTTTGTCAAACACAAATGGTAACAGTGTGTCGCTTCACCCCCAAGGAAACTTTTACATTATTAAAAAAAAAAAAAATTAGACCGCAACTCTGCTAACCGTTGTGAAATGCTGTTTACATTTTTTTTTTCTCTCTCTTCCATTTTAGAGTGCAGGGTGATGAAGAATCAGAAAGCTCATCGTAGTTTGATCAAGAGTCCCGGATCGGTCAAACGCTGCAAGTCCCCTGCTGAATCAAGTAAGCTCTTTTCTTCAACTTGGCAAATTGGCTTCCATGAGAACATCCAGAAGATCAGATCAACTGTGCTTCTCTACAACACCTACCACCTTTTTTTTTTTTAATTGCCAATATTACGAGTAATGGTAGTAATGTAGTGTCTAACCCGCATTATGATCCATAAGCAAATACAGAGAGCGGCTTCCTCTTCTTCAAAAGAATCAAAACAAGGCAGCTGATTAAAACATCTGAGTCTTGGCCCCATTGAGAGAAATGGGATCAGCAGGTGACATGTAAAATCCCCTGCTGGGGTGCAAGAGGAGACCACATCATATTAGTGGGGACAAAGACACGATTCCTCAGTCATATTTAAGCGATTTGATTGGGGATGTGTCGTGGCTTTTGGGTGGCCTTCTTCTTGATGCCACACTTAGCCGAGTGGTTTAAATGAAGGCGGCACGCAGCTTAAACAATGCACCTTTTAGTCCCAAGTTGTGTTTAAAACACTCACTGGCCACCTGGCTGGGAGTTTGCCCCAATCTTTTTATCTCTTGGAGTCATGGACAAAACGCTCCTTTTAAAGCACTTGAACAACTCTGGTGCTTTTCGAGGATGTGCACACAATCGGAACCAAACAAATGACTTCCTCGCCCCCAACTTTTGGAGGAATGAAAATCACAGGGCAAGGTTGTGGGCTAGGAAGAAAACCCATCTATGGTGCTGCGTAAAATTAAACAATGATTTTGATACTTGTGCAACGACTGTTTTTGCTCTTAAACTCAACAAAATGTGAGCGGCGCAGCATGAAAACGGGTTTAATAAATATGCTGTGCTCATGACAGGAGGACAATAGCAACCAATGGTGTCCATATTTTGGAGTCCTAACCTTCTTATCAATGCAATATCTTTTTTTTTTTTTTAAACCTCTTCCTCTTGCCCTCTCAGTCAACGGGACGGGCTCCAGCAGCCAAATTTCCACCCCGGTCTCAAAGCACTCCCCCACCTCCACCCCTACCAGTCCTGCACTCGGCACCCAGCAGAAGGTACCAACCGCACACGCTTTGTTTTTGTTTTCTTTAAAATCCTTAAAAGCACCATTTGAACACGTTCTGTTGTGTTTACAGGACCTCTACCTGCCTCTATCTCTGGATGACGATGATTCTGTCGGGGAGTCCATGTAGACACTAAAAAGGCTTTTTGTCCCCCCCCCCCACCCCCACCCCAACCCATGTAGCTTTCCAGCTCTTCTCGAGTGCCACCTTATGGTCTGGCAGATCCACTGAGGTGGCAATTAGAATTCCTTTGCTGCTTGAGAACACACACACACACACTTTTTTTTTTTTGCTTTTTAATTTATTTTTTCAAATCATTTTTTTTCACCACCAAAATATTCCTCTCACCATGACACCCGTATAGTTTTCACTTTGGTTTTTGAGAACACCTGTCACTCCAATCACAAAATCCCAAGCAGCAAAATGGGTGATTTTTGAGGTCTAATCTGAATTTTTGTAAGACTTTCTATCTGTGACGTCCTCCCCTTTTTAGGGCATACAACCTCCCCCACCTAAGGAAGGTCCAGTGTTCTTAACCTGCTGTAAATACTGTGCATAGTTCTGCTAACGGTTTCTTTTTCCAGTCACCATTGCTGTGCTTCCATAACATCATAACATTTGCTCAACTTTTTCAGTCTGGAGTCAAAGTAAAAGAGGAACTCTTGAGGGGGCAGTGTGTGGAAAGATCTCCTGTAAAGATCAATAATTGCAATAACTACAAAGACATTGACGGGGGGGAAAACATTCCACACATTCCTCAGCTGATACTTCTTTTAAATTGGCAGTACAGTAGCAGGCTAAACCTGGTGACATCCTATACTTTCTGTGTTGTACATACTGCATTGCATGATTCTGGTGAATTACTTTAAAGCTTTAGGTGCAAAAAAAAAAAATGCTGATTTGAAGGACCTAATGATGCATAAGATTGACCAAAGTTCAACTTGTTAAATTAGGCCAATCAGCAGACGGCAGTGTTTTAGAAATGTTTTAATAAGTTACAGATAAATCAGTAAAGGTCGCAAAGCCAAAGTGTGGCAGGATTTCTTTAAAAATAAATTCTGGAGGAACACACGGTGATGTAAGCATGTTTCTCCAAGGGCTCGCCATAATACACGTTGCTTTTAATATCTTATAAAGTTTATTAATTTATATGAAGGGTACCTGTCTTGAATTTCTTCTCTACGTTTAACAATGTGAGCTACGAGCACTAGTACTTTTTTCCAAGGCTCCGTGTGCAGCTCTTTTTAAATATAATAAAGAAGTATGTGTGTATTTTTCTGAAGAGTTTTCTCAGGTTTTGCAGGCAATCAAGCCCGAGACTCTTTTGATTCAATTGGATGACACTGAAGCACAACCAGCTGCAGGCACTTTGAATGTCTGCATGGCACCGTTACAATGCAGGACCCCCTCCCTCCCACCGGTGCTGCCTGTGTAGCACCCTTTTTTCCCCCAGTTAAACAAGTCTATGCATTTGGGTTTCAGGAATAGTAATGAAATATCCATGCCGTTTGGCTATGACGTCATGAAAGTGGCAACAAACTTATACACACGAAAAGCAGTTTCAATCATTTATTTGAAATCCTTCTAGTGTGGAGAAATGCCATAAAATAGTGACAAAAACGTCATTAAGTTCTATTAGTCATGCTACTAGTGATTTATCTTACTGGTGTGATATTCAACAAAAACTCGGAACAGTTTGCCAACCGGCCACCACCAAATGCGCCTCTGCTGTTATTGCAATCGTTTTCCAATAGAGGGCGCTCCCAAACAAGTTTTTGCTCGCCTTTTATGTACCGGTATCCCCCCCCCCCTTCCTCTCCCTGCCACAGCGCCATTCACACACACTTGGATGCGTTTCTTCGCTTGTACACCTGCTTTATTTCTACAGCATACAAAACAAAATGTCTGTCTTGTGTAAACTGGCCTCTGCGACATGAGATGGCCAGTGCGGTTTCACCATCCCCAACATCGGTGCCTTGTTTTTGATCAAAACAAGAAGTGCGCAATCTTGCTTGCTCTTTTTTAACCACTTTTCCAAATGAGGCCTACCCACAATGCTTGTTTTGTAGACTTAGACACTTTATCATGGTGTAAATACCCTGCCTCCTGTGCTCTTTTTTTTTATATTCCGCCTTTGCCTTTTCTCATTAAATAAATGGTCTTTTTCTTTGGAATTTAGAAAGGATTTTTGGTGGTATTTTGCAATGTCAAACAGTGGCTTGTTTCAGTGCTTCATTCAATGTAATAACTGGCATCATTTTGCAATTAAAATATTTGTACAAGTACTTCACCTGTCATCATTTATACAGTGAGCCCGGTTATGAATACTGCACATTTCCGACCAGTAACCCCCATCATCGCTCGCATAAAGGCTTATAATTGCTTTTCGCGGCAAAGCACTGCTTTTGTCCACTCGACTCGCTTGAAATTGGGTGCTTGGTATCGAGATGCTACAGATTGGCAATGAAATAAATGTCAGTTACCTTAAACATCATTCCTTTGGGCCAATACACAAGACCTACCCCAAAAATGTATCTTAACATCTTTGGCACATGTACAGCTAACCGGTGTGTGTTGGAGAAAATAACTGGGGGATGGGTTCCACAATTAAAAATCCATCAATAGTCAAATTTGCCAATATGTGCTGGCTCACAAGACTGGTGTTTTAAATCATCTGTCCTGAGGCCCAGAGAGAGAACCCTTAAGCTAAAGTACGAATTAGAAAGATGTTTGATTTTGGACTCTTGCTTCTGTTCCACAAATAAGAGGTAGCAAAATAGGTTTTTAAGCACTTGGGAGACCACAGGCACAGTTGGCCGCTTTCTGTCTTGGGCTAGCTCGAAGATGCTAAGGCATGCTTTTATCACTCACTGAAATTGACTGTAATGCCTCACTTTTTGGTCTTCCTGAAAACATTTCACGTCTACTTGAGAATTCGCCAGCCCGTTTGACAAAGAGCAGAAGGCCTGCACATGATACCAATTTGAAAAAGAATACAGTTCTACTACAAATGGGAATCTGCTGCCATCTGTTGACTCTACCGTATTTGTTGCGCTTACCGTATTTTGTTGCACTTTCTGGGACTTGCGTCGGCGGAGTGGGGGGTTAACTCATCCGAGGAATGACTATATGAAGATAAACAGTTTATCTAAACATAGATTTCGAAATTGTCACGCTGCCCAAAGTTAACGAGAGGAAACAAAAGATGGGAAAGCTCTCATCGGTCTAGCGCCCTCTGTTTCAAAACGGCGTATGTTAGTAACACGTGAGCTAAAAATGTCGTGTTTGTCGCCTTGTGATACGCCTGTGGGCTTTTAAAGCGAAACTGAATTTTATTACACGTTCACAGACCCTTGACCTTAGTAAAGACAAAGGTGATCCCCGGCTGCTGCGGCAATAAATGGGGAAAAAATGCTTCATGTTCCACAAATATTGGCTGAACCATCAGTGACGTTGCGGGGCACATTCTTGACCCAGACCGTTTTAATTGTATTTCAACACAAGACGCATTCACCGGTGCATGGTTGCGTAGTTGTTGTTTGTTTTTTTAATTCTTTTGAGAAAGATGATTAAGAAACACCAGAAGCATCGGCGTCATTAGGCCTATTTTAGGGAGGCTTTTAAAAATGTCTTTAGCCCCCCTAAATAATTTAATTGCATTATTTTTTCAAAAGTATTATTTATTATACCTTTACTTTTGCTAATATATTGCATCAAATTCAATGTAATGTGGCCATTTTCAATTATATTTCGATAACCTGCCATTATTGTAATGTTAAATCTCCCAGGTTTTCTTTACGCAACAGGGGTTGCGTTAGCATTTGATGTGGCGTGGTGACAGTCTGTCACCATCGCCACATCAAATGCTAACGCAACAACTGACAGTTCATTGCCGAAAGTCAGGTTTAGTCGACAGGATGGATATTCGACAGTTTTTTAGAAAGGTAAATTAAGTATTCAATTCATCCATGCTGGTAAAACTAGTGACTATAGTCCGCTAAAATATCTCCAGTAACAGCAGAAACTGCACTGTAACAAGTGTTCCCTTCCACCCACCAAGTGAATGGACAGTCTTGGAGATGGGCAGAGATGCAAAGTAACTAAGTGTAAAAGTACTCTAATTGAGTATTTTGTTTTTGAGTATTTTGTTTGAGTTGAATGACTACTTCTTTTACTACTTTTACTAAAGTATTTTACTTTTACTTGGGTACAATCATTTAATACTTTTTGTATTATTTTATTAATATAAGAATTTTTAACTGTGAAGAATGGCACATATTTTTTTTAATTATTTTTGTTGGTTATAAATGTGTGAATCTTCCATTTGTTGTTGGACAGTATTAAAGCATTCAATTTTCCTGAAAGTGGAAAGGCAATTTATTTATTCTAGATAGCTGTAATTAAGTTAATTATTTTATTGCCCACTACATTCAACTGTACTGTGTTGACACAATAATGATACTTTATTTGTATAACACTAAAATCATGGCAGACATCTCAAAATACATAGTCTTCTGGGGGCTAAGCATATATTAATACATTTTGGTAGAGAGGAATATAGGCCTACTGTCATATAGGTTATGTTATCGGGCATCCTTCTAATTCCCTTGAACAACCAAGATTGAACTTTTGAACTCTTTATAATTTCTATTATCTAGTCCAGTTAAAGTCCAGGGGAGGAAGCCCCATCATAGTAAAGAGGATACTAATGTGATGTGTGTAGTTCTTCATAGCCTCTTCATTTTGCTCTCAAAGTGCACGGAATGGATGGATTTTTAATAGAATGTAGACACATTTTCTCCCGGGGGGGCATGCCCCCGGACTCCCCTAAAGGGGCTGTGTTCCCCTTGGGGCTAAGCCCCCCTTGTTCTTGAAACCTAGTGACGCCCCTGACCAGAACCATGATGAAGATTCTTATCAGTGTGGGATAAACCAAGATTTAACCTGTCAGTTGTCACCTTTCCTCGGCCACACTGCATTCTGGAACAAACATGCATGTTCACTCTGTATTTGTTTATATTTTTCTTAATAATTAGGGAGCAATTGATTAGCGTTGTGGTTAGCACGTCTGCCTCATAGTTCTGCGGTTCAGTGTTCAAAACTCTTGTTTCGACATTCCCAGATTCTGTGGCTTGCCCCCACCTTCCATATACAACATGTTAGATGTTGGTGATTTAAAAAAAGATTCATCTGTCATAATGTGAGTGCAAATTGATTTGAGATATACACACGCACCCAGAAATACAATAAATTGAAGAATTTGAGAAATGTGATCATGGTTTCCAAGATGCCATGAAAAAGAAGCTTTTTATTTGAAAGTTGGAATGGTTTGAATCAGACAAGAAATGTGGAGGGATGAAGTAAATATGAAAAATATTGTACCTCCGAAGCGCATGTGAACTTGACTTGCATTTTAAACATCACATCCATCTCTTTGTCGGCACATTATTGATCCATGAGCTTTACTTTTAATTTGGACGAGTCTTCTTGAGCCGGTCGTATTTCTTTTGGCTGTCACGGAACATTCCTCTTCACTTGGCTCTTTTTCCCTTCACGGTTGAAGATTATCTGAAAGCCGTCTTTTCCCCTTGTGTCTCAAAGAGTCAAAGAGCTCCTTGTGCTCCTTCCTGACTCAAATCCAGACAACGGAGTGTATGTCAGTTTTGTCTTTTCCAGTACACTTCAGCTAGTGTGCACAATGAATGCCCCGTTAGTCCTGTTAATTGTCAGGCTTTTAAATACGACTGACCTCTGGCCCCTCTCTTGGCGATCCCAAACAAAAACAGCCACTATATCAAAGCTCTAGCAGATTCCACACACAGTGCTCCGATTGGTTGAACGGGTGTAATGCAAATCAAACGCAACAGGTTTTGGCTTGTTTCACCGACGAGGAGCTCTGGAATATTCCGTTTCAGTCGCCCCTTCCCTCCCGTTTCTCCTCAGCAGCCGTTTGCATGAATGCACGGAGCCGCTGGTCAGACCAGTTTTCGACTCCTGCTTGTGGCCTAATTACGACATTGGCTTCGGGTAGTTTGCACAGGGCGCAATCTGCATCCGAGCCCATCCTCCTATGCCGAGTTTTATGGAAACACTCTTTGTAACCCCCAACGTGGGATGCATCGAGGATTTCGTCTGTGACTGACCTCAGAACGGCAAAGCGCAAGCCAACCCCCTCGACAGGTGAGTGTTATAACCCGGCGTTCCTCACCCGAATGGCTTTCTGTGACCTACCTTGCACCGGTCCCCTCACAGGCCACTTGATTAGGCACACCCGCATGCTCAAACAAAACTCCGCGTGCGGGATCTGATACGCACCTCTGAAAATCTGATAACCATCTGTCACATGGGGAAATCTGTAACATTTCCTCGCCTAAATGAGGTCACCAAAACCTTTCAGTATGATGCAACGCTGTTCTACAAACTATAATAATGAATAGATTGATAATTGAGGTACTGTGCTTTTTTTCGACGCTGCCAGTCAAAACCGGGCATTATTGTATTGCGTTCGATGTGTGTTTCATCATTACGCGCAAAACACAGAGAACGGCAATCTAATAATAAACAACACACCCCCAAAAAAATGTGATACCTTTATGGTCTGGCATATAAACACCTTACCAAAATACACTGCATGATAACAGTAGCCTGGAACTCCAAACTAGATAACACAGTTAAGATATATCTCTCCCCGGTAAATCCTATTCAGTGATTGAACACAATAAAACTATATCAGAGTAAGTTTCAAGCGTAAGAGAAGAGCGGTGGAACAGAGGCAGGGTGCGGCTCCAACAATGCAGTAATCCATCGGCAGTGTGTGGGAGGGCAGAGGCGGGCAGGTAAAAACACTCGTGAGCTTCCTCATTGCGGAGCAGAAGGCATTGGACCCCGCGTCAGAGGTACGGTGACGTTTTTTTGTTTCCTTTGCTGTATGTGGAATTGTTTACATGCAGCTGGTCATCAGAATCCAGGTTGCTGTATTTCACTTGTTCTACTCCAACGGCAACGTAGGGGAAGATTGGAAAGACACGTCTGGATATTGTGTAGTTGTATATGTTCAATAAATACCGTTTGGCAAATGAATACCTCCCAAACAGAACTAGATTACCCTTGTCGAGGTAACAGTTGGGATACATTGTAATGTAATGACTTGTACTTTGATGCAAGTCGACTTATTTGTCTTGGGAGGACTTGGTGGCTTCAGTGGAATTCGTTTGGCCTTGATAGAAAGAATGAAGGAGTCGGCGTGTGGAGTCAAAGGTTCCAACATCCGTATACAGAGTCAGGGTTCATTGCTCCTTTAGTCATGTGACGCTTTGAGATGCTCTAAGGACAGTTTGGGCCAATGTGGAGAATGTTTCATGGCCGTTGCTTTTAGCGCGTTGGCCTAAACCGGAAAAAAAAAAGATGCGGATGAGAAGGTTGGCGCATGTTCATTTTTTGGTATGGTTTCAGTTTATACAAAGCCTTCGGTGACTTATTTCAATATTTCCAGAGCTAGACACTTGGGAGATATTCACAATGTCCTTCCGGAGATGAAGAAGTGCAGACGTCTATTTGAGGAAGGGGGGAAGAAAAAAAATCACAATATGTACATAATCATGCTTTTTTGTACAGCTGTGAGTCTTTCATTCGTGGACCATGTTCTCCTCCGCGAGCCCCTACAAGAACCAGCACTACAGTGAGCTGAAGAAGGACTGCATCAAGAGTAAAAAACTGTTTGAGGATCCCGAATTCCCGTGCGTAGATGCGTCACTGTATTTTCGGAAACCACCACCTGGCATGGTGCAATGGAAACGTCCCGGGGTGAGTGCAATTTCTCCTCTTGGGAAATTTGGGGGATGTCAAGAAAGAACAATCCAGACTTACTGGAAAACATTCCACAGTTTGTTTGAGAATGTAGACCAAGTGATTTTGTTTAAATCTCATCCGGTGTATTTAATGGTGCTGGGTACGTTTTTTTCGGACCTGAAGTGGCTGTTTTCAGTTGACCCCAATAGGCAGAATGTGCCCCACGCAACAAAGTGAATTGAGTGGAAGAAAAGAACATTTTTGACTGAAAGGAGGGGGGCGGGGGGTAATTTATGTCAAGCTGTCAGAGGCACCAAAGCGAATCTGGTTCGAAGAGATTGCTGTAATTGTGTGTGTGTAGAGAGAAGATCATTCTTACTCTAAAATATTATTTAAAAAAATCATAAAAACTGCAAACTGGGTGCTTAATCCATTTGAAAAAAGTAAGCCAAGCTTCAGCGGTTATTAAACGTCCCTTCACATGGTTTGGCTGCCTTATATGAAGCATGTCAAGTTTACCAAATGTGGTGGCCTTGCCCGTCCGTGATCTCTAAAAATGGCTGCTTAGCTTCTCCTTGCGGTCAAATCTTTTCATGTGATTTGTTCATACTGTTGCGGAGCAGGAGATCAGCAATGACCCTCACCTTTTTGTGGAGGGTGTCAGCTCGCACGACTTGCACCAGGGCTCAGTGGGGAACTGCTGGTTTGTGGCCGCCTGCTCGTGTCTGGCGCTGAAGCCCAACCTCTGGAAGAAGGTGAGCCGAGTGGATTGGGTGAGCCGCGCGAAATGCCGGAAGGTTCGTGTGAGTCCTGAGATCAGGAATTCACCCGAGGCCATTTCACTTATTCGAGCGAATCTTAAGTTTCTTCGCCCCCGCTTTGTCGTATAACACAACACATCTTTATTGATAGAGCGTTTTTTGCAACAGCTGCAACAAAGCGCTTAACAAAACAGTGAACATATAATATTAGAAAACATAAAAACATGGGCACTACCCCAACTGGCACAATTGTGTATGCAGGTAATTCCTGACTGGAAGGAGCAGGAGTGGGATTCCAAACACCCGGAGAACTACGCCGGAATCTTCCACTTTCAGTTTTGGGTGTTTGGAAAGTGGGTGGATGTGGTGGTGGATGACCGGCTTCCGACAATCAACGGGGAGCTCATCTACTGTCACTCCAACAACAACAACGAATATTGGAGCGCCTTGCTGGAGAAAGCCTACGCAAAGTGAGTCAACTACTTATCATGCGGCATATTAGACTTGTGGACGAGTCAACTTCAAACAACACCTGCAGGACTCCTCATACTGGACTGTACCGGAGTCCGAGTACTGTTAATCTTCTTTGTGTGTGCCTTTGGACTTGGCCTAGCGATAGGGGCGGTTGTCCCACTGATAAAATGCCACTGATAATGAAAATGCAATCAAAACGTGCCTTTCATCCCGCGCCCAGGCTCTCCGGCTGCTATGAGTCACTGGAGGGGGGCAACACTGGAGACGCTGTGGTGGACTTCAGTGGAGCTGTGGCGGAGGCCATCAACCTGGAAGCGGAGGCTTACTATAAAGACCAGCAGAAGCTGGACCACCTCTTTGCGGATCTGCTCAAGGTGTACGACCGTGGCGGAATCATCAGTTGCTCCATTAAGGTATGAGCCGCGTCCCGGCATTTAAGCTGTCTTGCATTGAAAAGAAATGGTCCTCACACATTTATTTTTTTTCCATCAGGCGCAACCTCATGAAATCGAGCTGAAGTTGGCCAACGGGCTGGTGAAAGGTCACGCCTACTCGGTGACAGCAGTGAACACTGTGCGTCTGGGTCACGGGCTGATAGCCTACTTCAAGAATGAAACCATTCCCATGATCCGCATGAGGAACCCGTGGGGCAAGACTGAGTGGAATGGAGCCTGGAGCGACAGGTGGGACCCCATGCCGAGCGTGCACCCTGAACTGGTTGTCATCTAATCCTCCCTCAAGCATCTCCAGTTGCTCCAAAATGCTGCTGCTCGCCTCCCTTCACTGGCTCCCAGTACAAATCTTCAAATGGCCTCTCTCCAGTTTACCTCTCATCTCTCTTTTAATCATTTTGTCAGCTCTGAGGAATGGTCAAAGGTCGGTGACACAGAAAGGGGCAACCTTGGCATCACAGTGGAGGACAACGGAGAGTTCTGGTATGCAATCGATGTTCCAAATTGCAAACAATCGTCCAATAGTGACCCCCCTCTCACCACCACCACCCCTCTTTACTTCATTTCAATTCGACCCTTCGCATGCAGGATGTCTTTCACAGACTGGTGCAAGCACTTTACCGATGCAGACGTGTGTCGCCTCATCAACACGTCGGTGATCAGCATCCATAAGACCTGGCATGAGATTGTCCACTTTGGGAGCTGGACCAAGCAAGCGGAGCCTCTCTTAAACCGCTGCGGCGGCTGCGCTAACCACAAGCAAACATTTCTGCAGAACCCACAGGTACGACAGAGCAACAATACGCAATACCTGTGCTTCATACCAAGAGAATTTTCAAACATTCTAACAGTTTTTCGACCCCCCCCCATGTCTTTTTGTAGTACGTTTTTGATGTGACAAAGGAGGCCGACGAGGTCCTCATCTCTTTACAGCAAAGAGATATGAAAATCCACAGGAAATTCGGGCAAGGGGAAAATCTCACCATCGGCTTCAGTATCTTCAAGGTAAAAATAACCCCCACGGGAAATAAGGAGTGAAGTTAAACAATTGTATAGGAAATACATCTAAAGTAAAGTAAAATTACCCACACATCAAGGAATATAAAAGTGTTATCGGGGGCCGTAGCCTAGTGGTTTTTAGTGATGCTGGAATTACAATAGAGTGTAGTGCGTGAATGGCGTATTTACATTAGCATTTGCGCGGTAAAATTCAAGCATGTACTGCTAGTCCAAATAGAATACAGTATATCGACCAGAGTGTAACGTTGCGAGAGGACATGAGGGCTCTTTGAAGAAAACAAAGGCAAGCAAACAATTCATGTCAAGTATAGGATGTAAGATTTTGCCATAAGAAAAGGTTAAAAAAAAGATCAGACTTGTTGTTTTCTTGGCATGCTTCATTCAAATGTATCTTGGGTAGACAGTCTGGGATGTGTGGACACAGGCCAAGGCTCCTTTGTTCACATTCTGGCTACGGCCAAAGACTGACCAAGTGGGTTTTAATGACGCCTATTACGTTTATCAGATCATAATCAGTCAGGCCTTTTTTTTTTCATCAATATGCTAAATCACACCAAATCACGCAATCATTGAAGTTGATTGTTTCAAGCTGAAAAAATCTTAGGGGAAAACTCCAGACGCGTGACTCAACAAGCAGTCCGTTTGACTCGGCGCTTTCTAGTTTTGAAAACGCACGCTTTCTGTTTCTGTTCTTTTCTGTTCAGGCGCGAATAATATTTTCTCGGATGAAGCTTGCCGCACATGTGCCAAACCTTTAACCTTTAACGCGATTCGCGTGACATCTGGCTATGGTCAAACACACATCATGCGCTCTTATCGTGCTGACTGCTGACATTTGTGAAGGCTTCTGGACAACATTTGAGGTCAGCGCCGCCATCAACATGTCATTTAAAGAAGCCGCTGTCTGCACATCGCCGATTGGAAACATTCATTTATCCTTCCCGATCTCTCACTCATCTTGTTAATATTCTTCTCCTCATTGACGAGATAACAGTGGAACACGGTGGGAAAATGAGGGATTGTGGTTCCGTGAGTTTTTGTGACGTCAACAATATCGCTCCGTTCGAGCTCATCGTAAATGACGGCCCGCTTTCCGCAAATGCGATTAACACAATATTTCAATTGTGAGCTTTAAGATCGATGACACAAATGATCGTCGTCGCTCAAAAAAAAAAGATTCATTTTTACCTCGATCCAAATATAGGTTCCGACGAGTGACAGCCTCTGAACATTTTACACGAACACACCCGCATACACACACAGTCTATATTTACATATACTGTACCGTGTAGTTTTGATATGAAGAAACCAGTCCGTTTATGAGCTTGAAAGTAGTTTTACTCCAGCAGCACCAAGAACATGTTAGGCGTAGAAAAATAAGTAGTGTGTTTCCGGTAACATGAAATTTCAGCATAGGGTCGGTAGGTCGGACGAAGTTTTTTTTTTTTTATCTTTTTTTCTCCCTCCCTCCTCCATCAAAAACGTAAACAAAATAACCACAAAACATAAAACAAGGAGACATTGAAACCAGTGCCGTCTGTCAAAAGAGGGGAAGCTCAATTTTGGTCGACATCATAAAATGTGTCTGTTTATTTATACGCGAATTCTACACTAGCTCCGTTCATTTTCAAGAAAATGATCTGTGACCCTGTCATACCAACAAGCCGTCTTTTCCCGGTACTTAATTAGTGTCCTACAACTATAGGGACTACAATAAAACCCACCAGAAATAAAAGATTAATTTGTCGCTAGTTGTTTGTTTACAACAAAGAGTGTCGCTAAAATGATTAGGAGAAAGTCTCCAGCTCACCTCGGAACAGAATGCGAGTTGAAAAAAATGCTCGCACGGATGCCTACACTAAAAGCTCGGTGATTGGCTCATTTCAATGTCAAGACAGATCATCCCAAAAACTTTTTTAAGCCAGGCGTCCGGTACCCTCCCACTGCCATCCAGTCCCAGAGATGACGAGAGTCCGTGGGCGGGACAAAAAACAGCTTGTATCCAATGACTCGTCTCCGTTCAACGCATTGGGACAACCTACCCGGAACTCACTACCGTTTAAAGCACAGCGAAGCTGCGGCATGAATGAGAAGGGAGTCGCGTTGTAACCAGTAAGAAGAAGCTGATTCGGAGCAAAAATTGAGCATGTTGTAGCGCATATTTAGTCAATGACATGTACACACAATGAAATTTACATTCATATATTTCATCACTTATTCTTTGACATTTTAGGGGAAGCCGAGCTTCCCTTGCAGTCCGAGAGCAATCGCCACTGATTGAAACCCGCTCGGCGGCGGCGAGAGTTAGGTACCCAGCGGCTGGGTGTTACCGCCATCTCGTTACCTCTGCGTCCCGCGCCCTGACGGCCCGTGGTGGTCGTCAAATAGTTCGTTGAATCTTTTCGATACAGCAGTGGATGCTATTTTCTTAATATTATGGTGCGAGCATGCGACTGCAACACACAAAACGCGGTTTAAACTGTTGTCGGAGATCGTGGCCGCCGCCATGATTCAATGTTGTTGACAGACGACAGGGCAAACGACGCAACGTGAATATCGCGAGAGTTTGCACCAATGTAAACGCTCTAAATTCATCTTTCCTTTTATTATTTATAAATTTTTTGTGGTTTTATTGTTCTTGTTTTGATTGTAAAGCGTCCTTGAGTGTTTTGTAAGGCGCTTATAAATGAAATGTACCATTATTATTATTACACAAAAATGTAGAACAGTGGTCCTCAACTAGAAATGCTGTAGGTCCACTTTATTTTTTTTTAAGAAGACCAAGGTCCGGCGGTCATGGGGAGCAGGGCTATATGCCCATTTAGTATGGTCAAGCCAAGCTTATACAAATCAACACTCCTCACAACCAACCAATAATGGGGTGCGTGAAAATAACAATTATTCACTTTGCCAGTACACAGCAAATAATGAGAGGTATTGTGTTGAGGCACAGGAACTCTTTTATTTTGTTAAATTGTGCCTGCTTAATAATAGAAATAGCCCTTTTAGGGGAATAAGACATTTTTACTTTAACTTTGTTAAACAGTAGTTGTCCCCCCCCCCCTTAATTTAACAAAAACAAAACAAAATACTAATTTTACCAAAATAAATACTAAACATGAAAACAAAAATATCCTTTTCATTTGTACAATTCCCCTTTTCACATCCCCTCTGAAACCACTGATAAATATATCAGAAGAGGAGTTAAGAACCATTTTAAATACTGACACAAGGGAGCACAGGAATGTGCAGTGCTGTTCTTCCACTAAAGGTGAATGCAATGTCTGAGGCATGCAAATATTATTTGAGGACGCCATTGTGATGTTCATTTACCATGTTGCGGTGTTATGCTGTTAAACAGCTGCAAAGATCCCCGGGTAGACGGGAGCAAAACTGCACACAATCGAAACCTCCCGCGATTCGTCTTGTCTAATTGTCTGTGTGCGGCTCTCCTGGACTGAATGAAGCTGTGAGCACACTGTGGCGTCGCGCATGCGTCTGTTTCCTGACACAATCATCCATTTTGAATGCGTGTATATTGGGATAGACGCGTGCTGACGCTTAGGCGTAGAAAAAAAAAGTAGTGTGTTTCCTGTAACCCGACCGACCGAGAATTTCTACCTCGAACAAAAACTTTACGGTCGGCATTTTTTTTCAAACCTTTTACATTTTTGTGTAATAATAATAATAATAATAATAATAATAATAATAATAATAATTTCATTTCAAAACACTCAAGGACGCTTTACAATCAAAACAATAACAATAAAACCCGTGGAGATGTCCTGGAGGTGAGAGAGAGAGAGAGAGAGAGACTCCTCCGGGTTGAGTGATCGCTGGCGCGTTTACTGCCGCTGCTCAACCCGTATTGTTTTGTGTTTTTGTTATTGTAAAGTGTCCTGGGTGTCTTGAAAGGCGCTTATAAATAAAGAGTATTATTATTATTATTAAAACCACAGACAAAGTTATAAATAATAAAAGGAAAGATGAATTTAGAGCGTTTACATCGGTGCAAACTCGCGATATTCACGCTGAGCGTCGCGCGTGGTTTGCCCTGTCGTCTGTCAATAACATTGAATCGTGGCGACGATCTCCGACAACAGTTTAAACCGCTTTTGTGTGTCGCAGTCGCATGCTCGCACCATAATATTAAGAAAATAGCATCCAATCGAAAAGATTCAGCTAACTATTTGACGAACACCACGGGCCGTCTAGGACGCGGGACGCAGAGGTAACGAGACACCCAGCCGGGGTATTTAACTCTAGCGGGGTTTCAATATTAGTAAAAATGTCTCCTTGTTTTATGTTTTATGGGTATTTTGTTTACATTTTTGATGGGGGGCAAAAAAAAAAGATTTAAAAAAAACAGTTGTCCGACCTACCGACCCTATGCTGAAATTTCATGTTACCGGAAACACACTACTTATTTTTCTGTATGGGCACACCTTAAGTTCAGAGGAGCCAATCAGCGCATCGTTATCGCCGACATGCACTGCTCAGCCAGGGTCTCCAGTTAGTATGGCAAGCCATTTGAGCATTTATTCCAAATCCCTGATATCAGACATGAGTGTGTTACACTAGTTCGATCTTTTTCAGCACTAGTTCGATACTCAGCCACACTAGTGACACACTTTGTCGAACTAGTTGCATACAAACTTCAACTAGTCATTCATTTTCAGCAACATGTTAACTTGTCAATCATGGATTATTCCAACATGTGAACTTGTCACCCGTGATTTCCTGCACTAGTAAACAAGTGCGAGCTGAAATACTCACTAGTTTACTAGTGGCGGATAAAACAGTAGCTAGTTTACTAGTTAAAGCCCCTTGACGCCTTGATATCGAACTAGTGAGTGTCAAAATGTTACTTGTTCACTGGTGATGCCCTAAACATACACTAGTTGCACTAGTGCGACATTAAATGTCGCACTAGTGCAACTAGTGAGGTCTAAAATGTTCACTAGTAGAACTAGTGGATGCCAACCTGCTCACTAGTAAGCTAGTTGCACAAAAATAATGAGGAGGTGGGGCAGAAATGTGGCTGCAGGATTCCTATTGGATCTGCAGTTAAAATACACCAATCGGGATTCAGATTTTGTCATAATCACACCCACTTTATTTGCATGTTTTACACTAGTTTACAAGTTGTCCTGAGGATTTGCAGCTAGTTCACTAGAGGATTCTCATTATTGGTTACATGTCGACGAGTGAATCCAGAAATCCAAACTAGTAAACAAGTTGCAATCGATTTGACCTTACATGTTAACTAGATGGTTTCAAAATGTGAACATGTTCACTAGTCAATGTAGAGATATCCACTAGTTGCACTAGTTGGGCTCATTTTCACTTTACATGTTAACTAGTGATACACATGTTTCCTCACTAGTAAACTATTTGGGTTCAGAGTGACACACTAGTGAGCTAGTGACACAGATTTTCATTTCACTAGTTAACTAGTGGAACGTATTTTGTCTCACTTGTCAGGCTCAATGCTGAACTTGTATAGACTTTGACTGAACATGTTTGACAAAACTGGGAACTAGGTGACATGTGCACACATCTAGTTTACTAGTGAAATAATCCCATTTGGCTAGTTTGCATGTTTGACAGTTACAAAACTTTACAAGTTCACTAGTTGTGCACACATGTCAACTAGTAAGCAATTTTATTTAGCTAGTATGATGTACATGCCAGCTAGTATGCCAAAAACATGAGCTAGTGCAACAAAAATCCCTACATGTTAGATATTTGCTGCACTCGTTAGCATAGTCGCTCACTTGTGCTGATTAACACCAACAAGTGAAAAGAAAAGCCCAACATGTAGGAAAAATGTCAAACGTGTTCAGTCAAATCTTGCACAAGTTCATTTCTTGGTCTGACTAGTGAGACAAAATGCCTCCCACTAGTTAACTAGTTGAATAAACATGAGCGTCTCTAGTGAACTAGTGGCTCACTCTGCACTCAACTAGTTTACTAGAAAGAAAACATGTGTTTCACTAGTTCACAAGTGAGGTCGAAATGAGACCAACTAGTGCAACTAGTGGAAATTGTAGCATTTACAAGTTAACTAGTGAACATTTTGAACCTTACTAGTCAGCTAGTAAGGTTTGGAAGATCCAACTAGTGTAACTAGTGGACATAATATGCCTTACTAGTGAGCTAGTGATCACATTTTAAACTGACAAGTTCACTGCTAAGGCCAGAACACCTTAACTAGTGTACCCAGTGGACATTTGGCCCTTACAAGTGAGCATGTCAACTGTAACATTCGATCATTCATGTCTCACTTGCGACTCGAACACCGACATGTTCACAAGTGGGCTGCATGCAAATGAAGCAGGCGGGACAAGAATTTTGATTGGTCGGTACTCAGACAATGAATATTCAGTCTTAAAGCTTTAACCCTTACGCGCCCGGCTCGTAATACCTTAAGAAGAAAGTAGAGTAGTGATTTTATAAAAACAATTCATACTTTTGATTAATCTCTCTCTCTCTCTCTCTCTCTCTCTCTCTCTCTCTCTCTCTCTCTCTCTCTCTCTGTCTATCTATCTATGTGTGTGTGTATATATATATATATATATATATATATATATATATATATATATATATATATATATATATATATATTTTTTTTTTTTTTTTTTTTTTTTTTTTTTGCAGTGGAGTGCAAAAATAGGTGCAGAGTTGCAAAAAGTAGAAAACACACACACAATGTATTAACTATCCATCCATCCAGTTTCTGATCCGCTTTATCCACACAAGTGTCGCGGGGTGTGCTGCAGCCTATCCCAGCCGTCTTCGGGCAGAAGGCGGGGGACACCCTGAACTGGTTGCCAGCCAATTGCAGGGCACAGAGAGACGAAACCATCTGCGCTCACACTCACACCCAGGGACAATTTAGAGCATAGGTGTCAAACTCAGGTCCTGGAGGGCCAATGCCTGCATGTTTTCCAACTCTCCTGTTGCAACACACCTGATTCAAATGAACAGGTTCAATGTCAGGCTTCCGCAGAGCTTGCTGATGATCTGATCATTTGAATCAGGTGTGTTGCAACAGGGAGACTTGGAAAACATGCAGGGCATTGGCCCTCCAGGACCTGAGTTTGACACCTATGATTTAGAGTGTTCAATCAGCCTGCCATGCATGTTCTTGGAATGTGGGAGAAACCTGAGTACCCAGAGAAAACCCATACAGGCCTGAGAGAACATGAAAACTCCACACAGGAAGGCCAGAGCTGGAATTGCACGGAGGTCGACACGCTAACCACTGGACTACTGGGCCACCCGTGTATTAATTATAAAGTCATTAAATATTACATTAAAAATACATTCATAATATTTCACTAATTTCATCAATGTGATACTACTGTATACCAATTTTGCACCCGTAAAATTGGATCGATAAACACTGTGTAGATACTACTGTATACAGCACAGGTATCAAAGTCAAGGCTCAGGGGCCAGATCTGGCCTGCCACATCATTTTATGTGGCCCACAAAAGCAAATCAAACATGGCAACATCCATGATGCTTGCTAAAATCCATCCATCCATCCATCCATAAATCCATTTTCCGAACAGCTTGATCCTCACCAGGGTCGCGGGGGGGGTGCTGGAGCCTATCCCAGCCGTCTTCGGGCAGTAGGCGGGGGACACCCTGAATTGGTTGCCAGCCAATCGCAGAGCACACACAGGCGAACAACCATCCATGCCCACACTCACACCTACGGACAATTTAGGGTGCTCAATCAGCATGCCATGCATGTTTTTTGGGGGGAATGTGGGAGGAAACCGGAGTGCCCGGAGAAAACCCACGCAGGCCCGGGGAGAACATGCAAACTCCACACAGGGAGGCCGGAGCTGGAATTGAACCCGGTACCTCTGCACTGTGAAGTCGACGTGCTAACCACTGGGCTACCGGGCCGGCTGCTTGCTAAAATATGTACCAAAATTTTCAATTATCATATGTAATAAATAAGACACTAAGCATTTTGTTGTGTTTTAGTTTTTCTTGTTGCGTGGCTTTTTCTTGACTTTTTGTGACAAGATTTTTCATTTGCAATTTCCTTGTCGTTTGCAAGAACTTTTGTTACCCTCATTCTTCTCCTGGTAATTTTGTTACCAGCGTTTTATGTTGTACTTTATCGGTTGTGTGACCTTATTTTGTAACTAAAGCATTTTTACATTAGAATTTCTTTTGGTATACGTTTGTGGGATCCGCTCCTATTCGGATTAGTCGAACACCCCAATCGGCTGGAAGTAGACGTATCATACGCAGCGAAGTTATTTGGCGGGCCTCCTGCAGATATGAGCGGCAATTCAGCTGAATCTGTCACCGAAAGTGATTTCAGTGAAGTTATTAATCGCGTCTGGAACGCTCTTGACGTTGCAAGACGAGAATTGGCGGTGCAGATGGACGAAAATAACCTATTGCGAGCTACAAGAAGCACTTTTCGGAGACGAAGAAGAGCACGCCCGACGGCAGGTAAGCTAACTTTGACACATTTTATTGTCTCTATAAATGTTGCTATTGCATGAGTGTCAATCAATGTTACGAATAATATGATAAAATTAAATAATTTTGGTCATATGCCTTTTATTTGGTACTGTGTAACTGAGTGTAAGTATATAATAATGAGAGAGGAATCGAAGATTATTTGCCCGAACGTCTGTGGCAATCTTGAGATTAGAATACCTGTACCCCAATTTGCTGAAGGTACAATTGACAGTTGCATATTCTGTTCCTGTATACAGAAACCCAAGCACGTGTTCATGGGATACACGGAGTCTGGAGAGTAAGGCTATTCCTGTTGCCGAATTCCGATCATCTTACACTCCCACCTCATTCGAATGCTGCAAACTGACCAGAATTGGTTTGGGTAATGCACAAATGACATATTTTCACAGTGAGATTGTATTTTTACCCCCACCCCATGTGTTACTGTTATTGCTTCATTGGATGTGTAGTCCTGAACTGGCTGCGAGCCATATCACTCCTGTTCAAAATTTTGGGGTAACTCAGAAAATCCTTATGCTTTAAAGAAAAGCAATGCTTGTTTGTATTCTTTTAAAAAAACACTAGCAATGTCAAGGTTGGTATTTCCAATTAACTTAATGTTATTGTCATTGATAAAACGGTGGGTAAGGGTATACGTGACCTCAAACGTAGGAACAGTACATACCCTTGTGCTTTTATTTTAAAAATGATTTACACATAAAATGATGCTCATGTGTTTGATTTTTCTTTTTTTCTGGGGCGTGGGTATTTATTTTACAGGGATCCCAAGTCATGATCTGCAAGGGACAAACTCCCCCAAGTGTTATGCACAACTTTCATGGAGTCTCGCAGAGTTTAATAATTACATCTGTCAAAGCTTCCCATTAGTTAGCCTAAATGTGATTGGATTTCATCTCGCAAGAGCTGATAAGTCGAGGCGTCTGACTAGAATTCAGGCAAACACTTTAAAGGACCTCAAAACAGCAGTTGGCAGAAGCAGAATATATATTCTTCCCCAGACCAATATTACACTGCCGTTAGAGGTTAGTCTTTGTATTGATCAAACATTCCTTTTGGATATTAGCACTGTGACTGATTAATAAGAGTTTGTCTTGTCAACGTAGATCGATGAATTTGAAAATACTCACGCTGTACCAGAGACATCCCAGCCAAATGAACAGGAGAGCCTTCCCCAGTCTTTTTCTCCTCCACCATCCACAACAATGATGGCTTCACCTACTGCTACCTCAACAGCTACCAGACCTGAGGTCTCACCCAGTGCTCAATCTCAACCCCTGCATCATCAGGTATCGTATCTCTGCCCTCACCCGCAGTCCCTCAGGTCATGCCCTCTGCTCCTGCAGTACCAGTTCCCTTGTCATTTGTCACATCTTACAACAATTCTGATGCAAGTTCTCAGTCTTTGCCCTCAATGCCATAGCTTTGTCTTCATCGATGAACAATGATGGAAGCTCAGCAAGCACAGGCTTGGGCTCTTGTCAAGTAAGTATTTGTCCACAATGTTGTAGTTTATATTCAATAATTCAGACTGGAGGCAATTGTGAGCTAAATGGTTACAATTGGAGATTAAAAGGCACCCTCTTGGTGTACACGTCAAAAAAGACAGCTGCATCTAACTCTTTCCAACAGGAGCCGAGCTTAGAGTCAAGTTTGGATTCTGCACAGTGGCTCAATGCAGGGACCCCAGAGGTATATCCCCACATGGAGATTATAAATAATCTGTCATATGTTCTGAAAATATGACTGCAGACATGTTCATGTTATCACATTATAACATGCACCGTTTGTACTTTTGAAGGTATTTTACAGAGCGACATGCTTGGAATCATTGAACAGGTATTTTGTAGGTTTAGAAACATGTAGCATATGTGACACGGAATTCTATTCAATTTCTGTTCTGTCCTCAACACTTGTGCTGTGCCCTGTATATTGACACATAGTTAAACAAGCACTTTCTTATTAATACTCTGGAGACAGTTTTGTCCTTTATGAAGGTTTGAATATAAGAGGCTTTTCTCCAGCAAAACTCTATGGAAAATACAGAAAGCAAATAAATGATTTGTCACTTTGACTCTACGGACACCAATGTGAATGAACAAGAAATTAAGGAGATCCACATGCATGAATTATATCACAATACATCTGTAGATAAATCAAATGCAGTACATCGATGATGTAAATGGTATGAGAGTCTGGGGTTCCAGTATGTAATTATGATTTGGGTAATCTGATTTTTAGGACTCGTGTGGATGACTTTTTTATTGATGATTCTGAAGAAGAGAGGTCAGATGATGACCTCATGGTAGTTGCTTATGAAAATGACAGTCCTCCATCAGTAAGTTAGAGCTCTTAAACATAACATATGCCAAAAATTTCAGGAGTTGTTTCTGACACTGCATTTTAAATATTCATAAGTGGAAAGAATTGTTTTGCCTCTCTCTGCCGTTGTTTTGCCATTCATTTCTAATGTACAGTACTGTTCTTTTAATATACATTAGGAAGAAGTGGATCTTGCCACTATTTTGAGGACTTTTTACGAGGATCACATTTCTGGCAATCCGGTATCCACCGTCTGTATCAGAAGGAGTAAGCTTCTGGAGAGTGCCATTAAAGCAATCTCCAGAGTGACTTTCTGTTGGACCCATTCACCACACATAGAGTTTGTAGGAGAAGAGGCAGATGATATGGGGACCACAGCGGGAGTTTTTCAGGTATGAATGGCGGTTTTAATTTTCCATTTTCAACACAGGGTGCTGGAGCTTATCCTGCTGTCTTCAGGCGGAATGCGCACAGCACTCTGAACCGGTTGCCAGCCAGTTGACTGCTCCAAATTGTCAGCAGGTTTGAATGGTTGTTCGTCTCAGTGTAGCTTGCGATTGGTTGACGACCAGTTCAGGTGTACATCACCTACCGCACAAAGACAGCTGGGATGGGCTCCAGCAAGCCTGCAAAGCAATTCATAAGATGAATGGATGGCTGAAAGAACCCCTTTCCTTTTGATTTTCATCCTAGACTCCTGATGATAGAGATACAGACCTCCTTGGAATCTTTGAGGGAAAGGCTGGCCAGGTCTTTCTTGGTTATGACCAAACGGCTCTAGACCAGCAGAAATATTTGAAAGCTGGCAAACTTATCGCTTGGTCAATTGCTCATGGTGGTCCGTGCATTAAGGCCCTGATCCTTGCCTCTTCCAGTTGATGTGCGCCAGGAGCCAACACTGGAGCAGTTTGACTGGCATGTGCTGCCTGACCCAGATGTGCAAAGCAAAATCAAAAGGGTACATCATGATTGTCATTTAAAGATGTATTTGTAAAGAGTTAAACTGCTACCAGTTGCTGTTTATTTCTATGAAAAGAAAGTTCAGTCTGAGACTCGGCTGCATTGTTCCCAATCTTGTCTCTCAGATTCAACAGTGCAAGACAATTGAGGACCTGATAGCACTACAACATGACTTGGGGGACTGGATTTCTGAGTGTGGCATCCCAGGAATATTTAGTGCCAAAGTTGAAGACATGCCAAAAATCTATGCGTATGTTGTCAAGCATTACATCTATCTCAGGTAAAAACATGCAAAGGAAAGAAACATTTCAACTTTTAACTGCTACTGAAATAGTGTCACTGAGGTGATGTAAATATGTAGATTTCAATCAGACTCCGCCTTGACTAACTTATATTTTGAAATCTTAAAAATTGCAACAAGTTTTGAATTGACAACAAATCGTGATGGACAAATAGGCTTCATGAAGTACTTATTTTTTTGACTTCTCTATATGGCACTCACGGTCTAAATGTAGCCCCAGATTGGTTTGTGTGCGCTTATTGGGTAGTTCCGTCCACCGATTAGGCGCACATAAACCAATCCGGGACTACATAAAGATGCACTAGTGTATATCTTCAAATCAAGAGTACCATCTAGAAGAGTAAAAATTATCACAAATGCTTAATTTCCCAACATTTCGGTTTGGCAGACTCGGCAATACTAGTGTTGCTAATTCTCAGGACAAAAATAATGTTGCTCTTACAAATTACAGAGGTCCCATCCGAATATCAGTTGGAAATGTGTTTCTCATTGATGAAACAAGAGACAGATGACATTAAATCATGAAAAGGTGTACGTATAGGGGTTTTTCCTTTCTGACCTGGTCATGACTGCTAAAAATGGAAAGCTATTGTAAAACATAATTATGACTACATACCCTACAGTCATATGACTTTGGGCCCAATTATGCATTTTATGAAAAACTCCAAATGAATATCAGGGATTCAAAACTGTTATAGACTAATATACTCTGCATATGTTCTTACTGTTGCATTATAGAACAGCCAAGATGATACATCAGTTCACAGAGGGGATTAATGCATTTGGAAAGTTGTGGACCTGGTCAAGAAAAACTGGATCGCTTTCTTGCCCCTGTTCACCAACATGCAAGAACCTCTGTCAAAGGCAGCCTTCAAAGCCATCCTCACTTATAATTACAGTGACAGAGGAACCAATAATCGGCAGACAGAGGAGGATACCATCTACAGCTGGGAAATGGTTTTGAATATGATTGAGGGTAACTTAATCAAGCCTTTGTTGCAGAAATTATTAAATACCTTGCACAAACAAAATGGCACACTTAAAATGTTCACTACTTTTACGGACTGATCAAAGTGCTATTGTCGGATGTTTTACCATTTGAGGACAATGTAAATGACACAAGAAAGGGTTGTTAGAAACTAATGAAATGCAATTTTTTTCTCCTTACATTATGTTCATATAACCCTAAATTTGTTACACGAGGAGATGGTGAAATACTGTCCAGATGTTATGTTTGATTTACCGGTACTTTTTTTTTTTTTGTCCAATGGCAGACAAAGTGTTTGAAATCAGATTTGAAGACCTTCTCGTCTTCATCACTGGGGCGGATGAAGTTCCTGTCCTGGGTTTCCGCGACAACATCTGCGTCGATTTTTATGACCAGGCTGAGGGCATGTGACGTTTACCCTACGCGTCTACCTGCATGTTGTGTTTGTACCTGCCGAGAGGAGTTACAGAGGAGAACGACCTGCAGCAGATGCTCTCCCAGGCCATAGGCGACTCCTTGGGCTTTGGAAAGGTGTAAAGGTGCGTTTATCTCCTTCAATAATATTTCTAATCGTTCTTGCACACACCAGGTATTTTTCCTCAAGTCTGTTGTTTCATTGATTGCATTTTGAACATATTGCATGTGCTCTGGACTCAGGTTAAGTTGCTGTGATATAGTCACTGGTTGTTCAAGACCCTCACTGTTTCCTTGCAACTGGTTGAGCTGTATGTCGTATCTTGCCAAGCCAGCTTCGAGATTTTCTTGGCTGTAAGGATCATCTCCAAAGACATTGTTGAGGGCTGTTGTTTCCTGCTCACTGTTGGCTAACATGCCCTCCATCCAAATTTGTGTTGGAGTGCGGTTGTTTGCTGTTCTCATTCTATGGTTGTTCCAACCACATTTGAATAAGCACAGTCGTTTTCCATTTCTGGCTTGTATACGATCTGTAGTGCCATTTTGTGAATGTTGTCTCCGGGTTCAGTATTTGTTCATCTTCAAACGAATAGAACAGCGTGTAAAAATAGTGCACAACCTGATGAAAACATCTCTCCAAAGGCGTTCGATACGTTGATTGTGCACTGACTGGCCTGTAATGTGCCTTGCGTGCTCTTGTCCCTGCAGTAGGTTCATTAAAAGAGCAACCAGAGTGTTTTCACCACCATGGTCGGATCTTACTCTGGAGGGTAACCCATACAGGCAGGTGGCTTGGACAAAATATTTCAACACTGTCAAAGCTGTGTTGTCTGTGCTGCAGTTGAGGTACGTTATTAGCCTGGAATTCCCATCAATGCCAGCATGTGTCACAAACCCCCACCTGTAAAACAAACATAAAAAGAATAATGGATTAAATACAAGAAAACAATAAAGTTTCACATCTTGTTTAAAATATTATCTCCGTAGAGATGATATTGCTGTGCACTTAAGACTACATGGAGGCAATTTGGAGTTTGTGTAACTTGGATATACAGATGATAAAATTCAGTTTAATCTGTGCTGTCCATACAATATGGCTTTCTAATGCTCCCACGAGTACAAATATAATATGATCCCTTATTACCGAATGAGACGCATATGTCCATCTATGTGCCATAAACTATTGGGAAATGGCACATAGTAAGTTCTTCTAGCCACAGTCTGGCTCCATCTCTGGGCTGCAGCAGCTGGGTCAATACGGTTGAGGATTTCTCGAACTCTTTTCCTTTGTACTACAATACCATCAGCACGAAGGTATGCCCTCATCATCTGCAACAGGTTCATAAAACAACACAATAAAGAAAGTACACTTTCACACTGAATATAATGACATATACATGAAGGGACAAGAGTATGTTGTCGAACACTTACTTCCGAGCCTGATCTGGGAAATTGGCTGTGCAATCTTCTGACATGCTCCTCCAGGTCAACATCATGAATGGGAGTAAATCTATTTCTGGCTGAAATCTGAAAAGACTTCAATTTTTTATGCAGGTATGAAGAGGAACAACCCAACATCCCTGCGATGGCTCTCACTGTAAAGCCCTGAGTGAGGAGCAGTTCAGTTTGATCCCTTGTAATGTCAAGTGCTGGTCTCCCTCGTCTACCTAAAGTATGGAAATAAAAGGATTAAGGAATTCAAGCAAATGAATCACTACGTGTTTTTATATACTGTATACAGTACAGCCATATACACACACAGATGTACATAAAAGTATATGCAGCTTCAAACCCAAAGCAGCTATTTTATCTAACCATTTTACTCAAGAAAAATAATTCAAAATTACAATTAAATAACTAAAAGTCCACTAGTTATTGCTTAAAAGTGTATAGCCATCGTGTTACTTAATAGTCGACTGAGCTGCAGGAAAACTACTGGTATAAAACGATGTTTGACGGCGATTGAAGGTAAGTCACCGCAGGTCGTCAGTAAAACCCGTGTGCAGTTCGAAGAAAATACATACAAAAAGTAATGTCAAAAATCGTAGCCATTTTACCTGTGTGCAAACGATGTGCCACATGGGAACAAACACGTCCACCATTAGGAGCGGGTCCCGCAATGATGACGGATCGGAGATCTGTTAGACTTTGAATCAAATTTTGAATAGCATTAGCGCTAAACTGGTCACTAACTCTTCTTAAATTAGCAATTGAAATGTTTATCACGCGTGCTTCACTTTCACCGGCAGACCCTTGGCGACAGGCACTCTCTATTGCCCTGCACCTTCGCCGAATACGTCTCAGGACGCTGTCCGCCATGGTTCAAAAATTAAGTGGGCACAGAATTTCTAAAATCATGAGCCCTGACTGGTTGGATTACTGTATACTATTCTGAAACGGACAGCCAATAGGATACCGTTGCATGTTTTCGTAATCATCCTTATTATGGCCTTACATGTTCACTAGTAAGCTTCAAAATGATCTTACTAGTGAACTAGTGGGCGTTTTGTAGCTTACATGTTCACTAGTAAGCTTCAAAATGATCTTACTAGTGAACTAGTTGGCGTTTTGTGAGCTTATATGTTCACTAGTAAGCTTCAAAATGATCTTACTAGTGAACTAGTTGGCGTTTTGTGGCTTACATGTTCACTAGTAAGCTTCAAAATGATCTTACTAGTGAACTAGTTGGCGTTTTGTGGCTTACATGTTCACTAGTAAGCTTCAAAATGATCTTACTAGTGAACTAGTTGGCGTTTTGTGAGCTTACATGTTCACTAGTAAGCTTCAAAATGATCTTACTAGTGAACTAGTGGGCGTTTTGTGGCTTACATGTTCACTAGTAAGCTTCAAAATGATCTTACTAGTGAACTAGTTGGCGTTTTGTGGCTTACATGTTCACTAGTAAGCTTCAAAATGATCTTACTAGTGAACTAGTTGGCGTTTTGTGGCTTACATGTTCACTAGTAAGCTTCAAAATGATCTTACTAGTGAACTAGTTGGCGTTTTGTGGCTTACATGTTCACTAGTAAGCTTCAAAATGATCTTACTAGTGAACTAGTTGGCGTTTTGTGGCTTACATGTTCACTAGTAAGCTTCAAAATGATCTTACTAGTGAACTAGTTGGCGTTTTGTGGCTTACATGTTCACTAGTAAGCTTCAAAATGATCTTACTAGTGAACTAGTTGGCGTTTGTGGCTTACATGTTCACTAGTAAGCTTCAAAATGATCTTACTAGTGAACTAGTTGGCGTTTTGTGGCTTACATGTTCACTAGTAAGCTTCAAAATGATCTTACTAGTGAACTAGTTGGCGTTTTGTGGCTTACATGTTCACTAGTAAGCTTCAAAATGATCTTACTAGTTAACTAGTTGGCATTATGGAATAAATACTCAAAGGGCTTGCAAGCCCTTTGAGTATTTATTCTTCCGACGTGCTCTCTTTCGTAATGTATTGTAGACCAATGAGAGCACGTCCGACAGACACGTGGACTTCGGGCAGCCAATCATGATGCATTTCGAGCCAAACTGCGACAGAAACGGAGGAGAAAACTTTCAGACGCATTGAAAGCTTTTGGGGTAAATATTACTCTTATTGTTACACAAAATGTTGTTTTACGATTATTTTACGCGGTAAAGTTATTGTGTAAATGTCAAATATGTGGTCGATTTATCAAGATGAAGCCTGCTTAAAAATTTCCTCCAACGATTTCGGAGATGTGTCCGACTTTGACAGCAATGGCGGCAGTTCAACGCTGACAGTCGTAGCCGGTGGCAGATTTATTTCGGCAAGACTTTCTAAAATCTGCCGTTTGCTCTGACAGTTCTCTGTCTGACAGTCACATTTCTCTTATTACTCACAAGCTAATTGACATTAAAAAAAAGAGTTAAAGATAATGTTTGGAACATGATTTTGCTATTACTGTTTGCTGCCTTAGTTCGTTTGAATTATTCGCTTGCCTGCATTACATAAAGTACATTTAAAAAAATATTAATATGACTGTAACTGTGTGTAACTGTTTTACTGGATCTACAACTAAACTAAACTAGGTCCTCATTTCTGGGAGAGTCCACAGCACCTCTGCATCACAACCATTCTGCCGGCACACCTTCAGCAGCACGATGATTCTAACGGGAGCTGGAGGGTGATCAGCTTCATTGAAGAACAGGAGGAGAGGCACAGCGTTTGTCATCTGTGATATGCTTTGAGACTTTTCTCCGAATAAAAAAACAGTGTATGTTTTGTTAAATTCTTGATATAGTTCTTGTATTTAAATATTTTAACAATCAAATATTTTTCAACTGTGTTTTGGATATGAATTGTATGAAATAAATCAGTGAAGCCCCAATAAAATTATACTCGATCTGACCTGCTCGAGCACACTGCTGTCAACCTGCTGTAAACAATGCCTTCATTTATGATTGTAGAAACCTCAGAACGGTAAACATGTGAATTATTTTATTTTAAAATATAAGAAACCTATGTTTTTCAATTGTGTTCATTTTCGTTGTATTGCACGACAAAGATAATAGATGAGCCGGTTTGGGGACATCATCAACCAAGCTGCTGCTCCAATTGCAATGCGATATATTGTCCTGCTCTCCTAAATTCGCATCTACACCACAAATTATAGCATCCTGAACTGATTTAGCAACACCTGAAAATTCACATCATCATTTAGGAGAATATGTTGCAGAACTGTTGCATTATATGGTGCCGTATTCATTTTATTTAGTATAGCATACATATATAAAAGTGGAAAGCTACTGTAGAGCTGTACCATTACCCTCATCTCCGTGTACATAATAAATAAACATCACCTACAGATACATTTACTGGTAAAATTGATAGATTCCTTCTGTATACTGTAGAAATTACGCAAATGGCAGTAAATAATTCAGAAAGCTCAGAATCAGGCTTTACAGGGTTAAGTTTTTGCTGGGTGGAGCACTTGTCAGGAGCCAATAGGATGTGTTCACTTCTGGCACTGTCCTGCCTCCTGATTAGCATTTAGCGTAACTAGTGTGACTAGTGAGCCATTAGTGTTTCACATGTTGTACTAGTGAACATTTTGCCGTCACTAGTTAACTAGTTCAATCAAAAGACCATTTAACTAGTTGACTAGTGAGTAGGGTGACATCCACTAGTTCCACTAGTGCGACATTTTGACTTCACTAGTTCGACTAGTGAAGTCAAAATGTCGCACTAGTGGAACAAGTGGATATTTGGGGCATCACTGGTGAGCAAGTAACGTTTTGGACTCACTAGTTAGATATCAAGGTTTTAACGGTCTTAAACTAGTGCACTAGTCAATGTTTTATCCTCCACTAGTTCACTAGTGGATATTTTAGCTCCCACTAGTGAACTAGTACAGGAAATCATATGCCACTTGTTAACATGTTAGAACAATCCACGTTTCACTAGTTAACATGTTAACACTTTTTAAATCTTACTAGTAAACTAGTAAGACTTTGAACCTCACTAGTTTGGTCCAGTGGGCCACTAGGGCATAAAAAGGCTGACTAGCTGGGAAGTTCCCTCTGCTTGTGTGCTTCCAGGTGTCACTAGTTGGAATTTTGTCAGCACTAGTTGGACAAAAGTGGCACTAGTTGCCAAAAATGAGTGGCTAGTGAGGATTTCCATGCAACTAGTTCGAAAAAGTGCGTCACTAGTGTGGCTGAGTGTCGAACTAGTGCTGAAAAAGATCGAACTAGTGTAACACACTCATGTCTGATATCAGGGATTTGGAATAAATGCTCAAATGGCTTGCCATAAGTTAGTCAAACATTGTACCACACACAGTCGCGCTGCTGCGGTCCTCTGCAATACATCTGTTAGTGCACGCAAAGAATACAACGGATAATTTTAAATAGCGATCGCGGTAATGCGCAGATTATAGTCCACAAATATAAAATGTATAACGTAAAAATCACTTTATAATTTATTATTTTATACAATTTGCCGAGGGTCCGGACAGAGGAGGTCGGCGGTCCGGTCGTGGATCGCGGTCCGCCAGTTGAGGAAGGCTGATGTAGAAGGTTTGAAAATAAAATGCCGACCGTAAAGTTTTTCTTCGAGGTAGAGATTCTCGGTCGGTCGGGTTACCGGAAACAAACTACTTTTTTTTCTACGCCTTACCCACTTACTCGTGTAGCAAATCAACTATATAGCTCCCGCGACACCTAGTGGACAGGTGGTATAACAACAGGTTAGAATGGCTGTGTAACAGGGACATTACCAAAACAATAATAAACAGATCTACATACCGTATATCAAAAATAATTAAACAATAGAAATATGAAATATTGCCACTCTGTTAATGCGTATATAGTCACCCTGTGGCAGTCGAAAGGAGCACACACGATTGACTGGAAAACACGTCTTTATTCCACGACTGCCAACAAGTGGATCTAACAATTACCAGTTTGCACCAAAGACATTCACCCGAACACGCCCCCTACCGTATGCCTGTTGGGTGAGAAGCATGGTCCTGGTGTCCGCCACAACCCAATTTTATTGATTTTAAAACTTCTATCACAGTGTATTCCTAACTCTGACACCAGTGGGCAGAAAAACACAAGATGGCTCATTGACGCCGCTGGTCGTCAAGGACAAGTGCATTTTCTGCTATTTATTGATCTCAGGTGGAACTGAACAGAAAATACAGGCTGCACGATATCCTGACCCAGAAGTCCGTGGCGACGTCAACCTACATCAACGCCCGCACGGTCTTCATGAGGTGCACGCTGCAGCAGGGCCGCTACGTCATCCTGCCCACCACCTTCAAGCCTCACACTCTGGGCGACTACATGATGCGACTCTTTACTGACGTGGACTCGGGCTGCAGGTAGCATCCGTGTTATAACTTAGGCGTGTTAAAAAAAAAAGTAAATTATGTTGACTTTCATTGCCATCGACTGCCTCACTCTTGTCCTAACACATACGTCCGATTGCATAAACTATCACTGACGCAAACAAATCTACTGAATTTCTGCTTGTACGTTTTCTGCATTTGGACTATTGGGTCATCCAGAAAGTCGTGTGTGCTTCCAGGGAGCTGAGCGAGGATAAGCCAAGGGTGAGATGTTGGAGCTCTTTCTTGGGATACCCACAAGTGGTGACCCACGTCTACGTCCATGCTGCCGAGGGGCTGCAGAACCAGGACAGCTCAGGGGGTCAGTCAGTCTCGGTTTGAACCCAAATTTAGGGAATCTCCTCTTGCATGCCGCCGAGTTTTGCCGTGTGAGTTGATCATCCCGCTCTTGCACGCAGGAGCCGACCCATATGTGATCATAAACAGTGAGGGCCACTCTGTGAAATCGATGGTCCAGAAGGACACTTTGACTCCAGCGTTTGAAACGAGTGGCGTTTTCTACAGAAAGAAACCCAGGAAGCCTGTAACTGTACAGGTAATACATTTGTTCACCTTCTCAATTCAATCGGCTAGTGCTGGTCACGTTTTTATAGACTTGATATTTTCACCAATCATAAGTAAATCGATACTTTTGGTTTCTTGTGAAGACCAGTATTAGGCTTTCTTCATTTGGAGCAAGCAGCAATTATTTAGTTCTTCATTTGGAGCAAGCAGCAATTATTTAGTAAATTGTGAATAATTATTGATGTTTGACGCCACTCCCTGTTGGTGTGCTGTCTGTCAAACTAAACATACAATCAAGTGAATTATGTCACGTTGCGTGGTGGTGGTGGACCCCAAAGAGCAGGCAGGAGAGAGGAGCAAGTTGTACTTGACGAATTGTATTTAATAAAACAGAAAACTAAGTCCAAAACAAAGTCCAAAGTATCAAACAAAACACATGACTGAAGATAAAAACTCAATAGCAGAAACATGACCGAAACAAACCTGACAGCAGCAGACCAACGGCAACAAACAAACATGACAGTAGCCAAACAGCAACAATGACCCGACACTGAATACTTGGGGTGGGAGTCCTTTTAAAGCACTAATTGCCAAATGACCAACAGGTGTGCAGCTCAGGGAGAGCCCTGCAGTGCCACCTGTTGGTCCCAAATCGAATCATGACAAATTACACACAAAACCACATCGGTTTGCCTCGGGAAAGTCCACTTAGCTATTACGATTAAATGGCAGCTTACCGAGGAGTCCTTCTCCATGCATCGTCTTTAAGTATTTTCCCATCTTTTTTTTATCTCGCAAAACCGCCTGCCTGACGCCAGATCTGGAATAGCAACGCAGTGCAGGACCAGTTCATGGGCCAAGTAGTGCTGTCTGGTTTGGCGAAGGACACCTCCGACCCTCAGAGGCTGCGGCTGAGGAAGCAAGGCCGCGACATGGCCGACGAGATGCCCGGCAGCGTCACTCTGAGAATAGTCACTTCCACTCAACTCACCGCCATTTAAAGCTCCGTGCGCAACTGTGAAAACAATGACATTAAGGTCATCACTTCCTATGATTTGCATTTTTGTAAAGCAAGGCAATGTTGGATAGCGTGAATGTCGGTTTTATAACCGTCTCTGTATCTTATGAGTAACTTATACATTTTGTACTGTACAACTCTTTACACTCATCTTAATATACATTCAATGATTTTTTTTTCTTTTTTAATTCACTTAACATGTTGTGTATCATATCGGGAGGTGTTTCTAATATTTTGGTTACATCCCAAAGGGCAAAATATTTCAAACAGGTCCAAGTATGATGCATTAAAACCAGATTAATATGTGACAATGTCAATCATGACTGAGTTTTTTTGGGGTGTTTATACAGCTCTTTGTATTGGACCACGTTGTGTCCTTAGTGTACAACCTGCAAGCAAAATATATTAAAAAACCACACTATATCACCTTCCAGAATGCAAATTCCACACCTTGAATGAAACTCACCAAATCATTACAGCAACTTGGTTTCTTTTTATTTCAGTCCAGTTCCCAAACTGCGATTTTTTTTTCATTTTACACTCAAGACACAGCCATGCACAATTCAAAGTTCAAAAAGTCTATTGCTTCAACCACAATTAAAAATAGTTCATAGTATCCAAAACCTCACTCCCCACCGTGCTTTTTTTTTTCTTTTCGGTATGCCCAGACGGATCAGCAGTTTTACAAAGCTTGACAAGAATAAGAGTAGTAATCATGATCATAATTTAAAAAGTAACATTTTTTTGTCTTTGTTCCATTCTCTTGATACACATTAATAGAGGAATTTTCACACCACGTGTACATATTGACACATTCAGAAGATAGGAATGTACAGGAGCAACCACAGAACGGGGGCGGGGGGGAGGCGGCACATACGAGGTGTCTCCACCTCTCGTGTTCACAGTTCGCGCCTGTACACGGGCGTCACCGGGGGGCCTTTTGCAACCAAGCGTCCTCACGGGGGGCCAGCCATACCCAGCGCGCGCACACGCACACAAACTAACTGGGGCACTCATCAGCAGTTCACCGTCCACGTGAAAGAGTGTCTCGTCTTATCGGGCCCAAAACGGGAGGCCCTGCGCTTGCCGAGGGTGTGTGTGTGTGTGTGTGTGTTCTTCAATTTATTCTGTTTGCAGAGTGCAAAACATTGATTGATACATATCATAAAAGCAACCTGAAATGTCTTATTTTGAAGTTACATCATTTGGGGAAAAAAAGGGGGGGGGGCATTGATGGGGGTAGAAGGGATGGTCCCCTCTTTCATATTTACATACATACATACATACATACTGTACATACAAAAAGTCTACACACCCCTGTTCAAATGACAGGTGGTATTAAAAATAAAAACAAGATGAGTGGAGCTAATAAGCCTCTTATAAATGCGGTTGTGTTATGTGAAATCATGTTACATGGGAGTCAGCGCACAACTGCCACCATTTAAAGTACCCCGATTAACACCAAAAACATCTAGTCGGCTTTTCCTAACGTTTTCTCAACTTTCGAGCAGAAGCCCGGAGGTTTTGTGTTACCGCTGACTGGTATTTTGAACAATTCACAATTCCCACTACTACCGAGGGTGATAGTCAAGGGGGAGGGAATTATTAATCAAGGTTAGCACAAAACCGTTAGATCATCTGCCAGAAAGCGCACACACAAAAATGTCCGGAAAACCCCGCTAAAATATCTCAGGTTCATTTGGGGTTTAAATCAGAGGCACTTTAAATGATGGTATACAATAGCGTGTGCAAACTTATGCAGCCACCCATTTCCCCTCCTGTTCTTAGAAATGTTTTTGTCAATTGTTTTCACGAGCGGAAAGGGTATTAAAATCTCATTTCATTTTGCATCACAAGAAACCTGGCATTGAGACAGGGGATGTGTAGACTTTTTGTACCCACTGCACATATCCGAACAATCTTAACCTAAGCGAGTGATGAGAAGCGAGTGTCGAGTTGGTTGGTTCATATGCAGGACTCGTGTGTCACAACACTCCATCTTGTGGACCTTTGCTGTACAACGGAGGTAACAAAATGTGACTGGGCAGCTTCCCCAACCCCCTGCAACTCGACGTCACAGCGGCGGATCGGGCTCGCGCAGACTGAAGGTAGCCCTCGGACACTCGCGTACACGCGATTTTAATTGGGTAAAAAGATGTCGCAGCATGATAGGAAGACAAAAGCGCGCACGCGCACACACACACACACACACACACACACACACACACACACACACACACACACACACACACACACACACACACACACACACACACACACACATCCATGTGCAGCAGACACAGTGGCGGGGCTACCTGGGGATGCACCAATACAAGCCAGTCTGTAGACAGTATTGTATTGAGCAAATGCTGCTCAATGTTGCTCATTTTACACAAATGGGGCAACCCTTGATTGCGGTGAGACAATAAGAGCGACATCAAAACTGATAAGCAGTGTGGTTATCCCGATTTATAGGCCCGGTACAAATGGGTCAATGAACTGACTGAAAAGTCTGCCAATGATGGGAAGGTCTTCTCATAGTCAGACACAGCAGGGGGGAAAAAGCAACAATTTAAATCCGAGATGGATGCTTTTTGTTGGTCTCAATAAAGTAGACTCTATTGTGATGCATCATAATGCAGGGAATGGCCGTATTTTTATTCTATATGTCCTTAGACACTTTAAAGGACCCTTTTATGTCACATCTAAAAATGAGCATGTGAAAAGTATCATGTAAGACACAAAAGTATAGATAAAAAAGCACCACCATTAAGCCCAAGAGGAGGGGAGCCGCGGTATAAATTTCAGTATTAACTCATTCACTCCCAAAGACGTTTTTATATGTCATTTCAGACTTGGTTTAGAATTGGCTGGTACTGAATGAGTTAATTACATTAACATTATGTATTCAAAATTTCTACAAGGAGAAAAGGGCCACTTTTTGGGTGTTTAGTCCAAATGACCCTCATACATATTCTGCAATGATAAAAATAAAAAATCGGTTATTTGTTTTGGAATTGCTCATATTCTAAGATTTTATATATATACACGCACGCACACACACACACACACACACACACAAATATATGCTTGTTCTACTTTTACCAATTATGTACACCATAAAATTGCATTGATAAAAAAAAGATGTTTTTTTTTTACATTTTATGCAGGTTTTAGTTGTAGTCTGGAAACTGACATGAAATATTCTGCAACAATGCATAAAATGCACGTCAGCAAAAGATGCCGTGCAGTATGTGTTTTTAAAATAATCAATCAAATATTGTCAATCTGAGGTTACAAATCGGCACTGCACATGCATGCAAATTTGCGACTACGCAGGGCTCGGTAACAACTATGAATGTTAAGAGTAGTCTAAAAGTGTATCGGATCATGGTTTTAAAAAAAAATTTGATTGATCTGTTGAAAATCGATTGACTGGTTAAATAAGAGCAATGCTTATGTAAAATAAAGCAGGGCCAATGAAGAATGCTCAAATCCAACTTTGGTCAGCTGAAATAGAAACCATGGCTTTCCCCTTGTCACTGCACATTTACACACACAGCACCCAACAGCTGCTCCGCAGTCATACGAGCACAGTTTGGGTCCAAGAGCGAATCTGATCGAACACTGCAGGCGTGGGCGTGATGTGTTCTCCAGATTGATGACACAAGAGGAATAAGAAACTCTACCAAAAGCTCTTCTTTAGGGTCTTGTCCCCCCCCACCCTTTTTTTTGGTTTGAAAGCAGTCATTCCTACCCCACAGAACCCATGTGCACACGCACTAGTGACACACAGCTCTACATGTACTGAAGAAGTAAACAAAAAGGTCTTTTTTAGCAGCACGGTGCCGAGAGGCTGCAAAGGCCGCCATTACTGTACGTATGGGTGGGCTGGGGGGGTGCTGGTGGCGAGGGGGTGGGTGGGGTGGGGTTGAAGGCGTTTGAGAAGGGGATTCACAGAGCTCCGCCCAATCCCCCCCATTCTGCACTTTGTGCTGTCACATCACTCAGCCCGCAAATCAGAAGCGCCCCTCCACCGACATGAACGCACCCCTGGACAGGGAGGGCTGTGGGCTCGGGTGAGGACAGAGGGCGTCCCCTAGCGGCTGCTGTTCTTTATGGCTTCCTTGGCAGCTACAATCAGAGGCGTCAGGCTGGACAGAGGCTTGGCCAGCTTGAGGAACGAATGCTGCACAGAGGGAAAAAAAAGGACATGAAGGTCATATAAAAAGGAGGGCAGCGGACGATTGGGTGTCAAGCATGAAGCCTTTCATTATGGAAACACATTTTATTTGACTTCTACATTCACAAGCCTCTTGGAAAGTCAAATGTAATTCTGTGTGAGGTCAAATTGTTTTTTTTCCCCAGAAATGTTCAATCAACCTACTTTTACAGACAAGGCTGTCTACACTAAGACAAAAAAAAAGTGTCAACTTCCCTCCCACGTTTGAAACGTTTGTTTTTTTTTTCAGTCCGCTTTTACCTGAAGCAGCTCCTTGGCAGAACCTCTGCGGTCGACATCCATCTCCAGGCAGCGGTTGAGGAAGTCTCTGAAGACAGACGACAGTCTCTCTGGGTTCTGGAGCTCGGGCGTCCCGTTGGTAGCTATCAGGTACAACGCCTGGAAAGACGGACACGGGTCGACATGGAGCCGATTGCCAGTAGGATGAATGACCGTCTTCGTTGGGCAATTCTTACCCTGAGAGGATTCTCATTCAGATATGGAGGTTCTCCCTCGACCATTTCAATGGCCATGATCCCCAGAGACCAGATGTCCACTTTTGGGCCGTAAGCCTTCCGAGTCACCACCTCCGGCGCCATCCAGTAGGGCGTTCCCACCATCGTGCTGCGCTTGTTCTGCTCTGGAGTGATCTGGGCGCAGAAGCCGAAGTCGGCTGTAGCGACGGGTAAAAGGAAATTCCCATCAGTGAACACGTTAAATCGACTTTCATTGGCAAGTGTCAGGCTGGAGTCAAGAACCTACTGAGTTTAACAGATCCATCCATTCCCAAAAGGATGTTGTCACTTTTGATGTCTCTGTGGATCACCTGGTTGGAGTGTAGGAAATCCAACGCTTGGAGACACTGGAGAGAAAACAATGATATTTGAAATATTAATTGAATAACTATCTAACATTTGTTGCTTGAAATTGTATTTATTCCTTCCCGACAGGCCATTCTCTTCATTCCGGATCATTTTGTCGATCCGATTTGAGCCTCTATGCGCGACCACGTCAATCTAATCCGCCCATGGCCCACAGAAAAAGTAGGCGTGTCTCTTACCTCTCTACAAACCGCTGCAATCTGGCCCTCGTCCATGCAGGTCTCTGTCACGACGTCCGTCAATGAGCCGCCGGCCAAATACTCCATCACTACCCAGAGCTCGTCTCCTACCAAGTAACTGAAAAAAAAAAGAATACCAAAAAAAAAACCCACATCAGCAGAATATAACCAGGAATGCATCTGGTGTGCTTGATGATGTCATCTAGACGGTGCCATTACTTTTGCTGTAATTCTAAAACAAAACAAGACTAAAATGAATCCTGACCTGTCCAGATAGTTGACGATATTTGAGTTTTTGTTTTCCCTCATCACCAAAATCTCATTGATGATCAACTCCTTCTTGGGTTGCTGCTGCAGGTTCATCTGCTTGATGGCCACCTGTCGTAGGAGGAAGAGGGGGGGGGGGGACACAACAAAAAAACCCTGCATCATTGGTTCAAAAGAATTACCTTATGACATTCAAAAGATTACGGCTACAATTGTCACTTTACCTCTTGGCCGGTTGCTATGTCGATGGCTGTATACACAGTGCCAGAAGCTCTGGAGACAAAGAAAGTAGATCAATAAACATTTATTAATGTTAAATATATATATCGCTATATATGAAAGTTGCCTACTATTTCCATCATCGTTGAAGTTTATTTGTTTAAGCTCTTTCAGTTGAACTCTCAGAGGCTCCAAGTTTCCGCTCACGCGCACTACTTACCCTTGTCCTATTTTCTCAAAGCGCGTGTACTTCTTTTTGGGATCCCCCACACTCACGATACTCCCTGAGTCAAAGACAAAACACGGGCATAATGATTGTGCGTGTCGTGTGTTTCTATGTGTGTATGCACGCATTTGTGTGTAGGGGGGTACGTAAATGTATACTGTACACGCAACATTTACTTTTCTGTCTATTATTAGCATATATCGTCCAGCAGTGGCCTCCTCTCACAAAGGCAGCTTGCTAAAATGGGGGAAAAAAAAAAGCACTCTCTTCATCTGAGTAAAACGCCGGGACGGTGTTGTTTGTTTAATGCTGTGATATTTAAAAGAAAAAAAAAACCTGAGATGCACAAAAAAAGTGATGTGGGCTCAGTTATATAGGCAGACAATAAGAAGAAGCGTATCAAGACACATACTGAGTCTTTCTAGAATCTCCTCATCGGTCATTTTGGACTTCTTCCTCTGGCGGTCAGTGTGGCGGTACATTGTGCTGGATGTGTTGTCGGGCTGGACCTGCGACTCGGGTGGCGTCACAACCTCTTTGATGGGAGTGGGAGGTTTGGGCGGGTCCATGACGGAGCGCGTATAGATCTGAGAGAGCGCGTGAAAGGATTTCAAGAGACGGGGCAAGGTTTGACTTTGCATGTTTTGAATGCAATAAATTAAAAAATAAAAATAAAAATAGACGCACAGATTTAGTGTGCTCGGGTCGAGGCGCGATGACGGGGGGCAGTTCATCGTCGTCGTCCTCCTCCTCCTCTTCCTCCTCTTCCTCCTCCTCCTCCTCCTCCTCATCCTCCTCTTCCGACACAGGTGGGGCGATGGGGGGTTCTGACGTTGATGTTTTGGCACCCTGCTGGATTTAAAAAAAAAAAAAAAAACGTATAACACCACAAATAGTTCCGAGCCGGTGGAACCCAAACCGGGAGATGCGCTACGTTTGTTAGAATTCATCTTATAAACCTAAAAAAAATATTTTAAAAAATCCTGGAAATGAGAGTTGTGTCGGCAAATGAGGCAGCACAATTGTCGGGAAGAAATTGCGCTAAAGGACAGGAAGGTGTTAGTAGTCGAGTGACAGCTAAAGGAAAGAAGTGCACTTTTTGTCAGAGCGAAAGGGTTTTCGGTTCTGTGTGCCAAGAAACACGGACGAGAATGCACTTTCTAGAAGGGACCCGCACGCTGACGTATTCGGCTCTGCTAAGTGGAGCAAACATGCGGCAACGTTGCTCGAAAGTGCAATGCGTACATGAGCTGCAGGCAACCTTGAAATGCACGATACCTTTCACCAGGTGTAAAAGTCGACGCTATTATGCTTCAGACATATTTATTATGCCTAACCCTGAGTATTTTGTCCACCCTCTCCGCCCCCTCCCATTTCAAAAGTCAGTTAGCCTTTTCCTCTTATGGAAACATCCTTTTCCCGTCTTGTCATGCATAAATGACGCAGTGCAGCTTTGTGCTGGTGGTTTAACAAGAAGGAAAGACCAAGTCCTTCGTTCAAGCTCGCTAGGCCTGTGACCTGCTCCGAGAAGGATTGGCTCAACCGTGCAATGCACAAATTTGAGTCTGGATGTTTGGAAGCGGTGGAATGTGTGTGGCTTTTTTTTCATCATTAGGAAAAACAAAACAAAACAAAAATAAAGGCCATGCGGTGTTATGATGTCAATGGTGATGAAGTTACAAGGGCGACTTCTCAATCAAGTTGGAAAGAAGATGAGCTGCGGGACATCATCGCAACCCTCCCGCAGCATGCGCCGCTGCCTTGCCACCACCAACAATAGGTGCTCTTACCCCTCCCCCCCGACACCATCGAGACAACCTTAACCGCACACGTCACTCGTCACGACGGTGAGTGATGACGCCTCAAACGGGGAAATTTCATTTCGTCCTCGCCGGAGGGCATAATTGAGATTAAATGATTGGACCTTAAAAGCCAATGCAGAGATGTGCAATAGTAATATGGAGGAGTTACCTTGTCAAATAATGCGCTGCAGGTTCTAAGGCTGACAGGAGGCCCAGATGACAGCAGTCGGTTCTGAATGTGAAGGTTGAAAATGGGAGGATTTACTCAAAACAAACCCACACAGTGTTGAAGAGTGAGTGGATTTTTTTTTTGGGGGGGGGGCAGGTGTGCCGACGCAATACAACAACTATTTGTTGTGAAGATCGTTGCCTACAATCAATAAATGTCTGCAGGTGACAACGCCGTTCAAAAAGAGAAAAGAGACAAATGATCGCGGTGTGATGCCAAGCCACCATGATGTCACATGTCATCATCATCATCATCATCATCATCATCATCATCACATTTGTAGCTCCGAAACTCAATAGTCGTTTCTAATCAAATAAACCTCAGTGGCCTAAGCCGCAATAAACATATCCAAGCTGACACTAACGCCAATTTGGTGCGCTTACGGGCAAATTGTGTTTCCTGTCAACAAATCTCAAGACGACTGCACTTTGATCGTGAGCTGGAGGTGCTTCCATTCTTTCAAACAGCAGCGCGCTCGTCATTTTGGTCGACTTTCCTCATCAATATGATCGTGATCGGACGATGCGCACGGCTGAGGTCAAGACGAGGCTCGGTCTAAAAATGGGAATTGACAAGTGAAATGATGCACGAGGACGCTAATCGATACACATTAGGTGCTCTGTCTACGCAAAAAACAATAACACCGCCACATTAGGTGCCCCCCACAAAACACCATGAGATCCAATCCAAGCTGTGAAATAAACACAGATTCAAGATTCGACACAGCGAGTGCACATCTATGTTGAAATTGCCCTAGAGGGCATGATGGGATAATTGCGTCCACTTTTTTGACAGTTAGGCCTGCTCGAGACACACGAACGTTCCATCTAAGGCCCGAGTTCAGAGTCCCGTCTGCAGGGCAGCGAAGCGACTAGACCGTCTGAGACGCCCTCAAGTACGCGCTCACACGCGACCCCTTTGGCCGAGCGCCACCCTCGCTGGCCCTTCACTGGCACAACCCAAACGGCGGCCGCGCGTGATCCCACTGTGTTTGGCCCGGGGCGGCGAATCCCCCCCCCCCCGCCAAACTCGGATTGCACTTCTTCACCCGGCTGAGCGTGTGTGCAGAGAAAGGCATTAAAAGCATAGATTACTCTGGTCAAAGCGAGGAATAAGGTCAGCCTAGTGGGAGTCCTCCTCAATGCAGCCGAGCCTTCACCGAAGCTCGGGCCACTGTTTGCATTTCGGAATCGAGTTAAGTCGATCGGAAAAATAAACTCGGAGCAGCGGTCCTTCTCACGGAGGCTCAGTTTTTTGAGTGCAAAACTGACTGTAATGGCTGCAAAGTTCAGGGAATTAGTGGGACGGCATCATGAGTGGGAATGTGCGCATTTTGCCCATGAAAGGGAAAAGCGTGAGCACTGATAGCAACTCCACCAGTCACGCCGATTAATCGAATGCACAAAAAGTTCAAACTTACCTGTGAGACTTTTGAGACAAGAAGAGAAATGACGACAAAATGCTCAATGTAATACTTGGGAGTGTGTGCATTGCGCAATTTCAACAAGTCCACAAAAATCACACTTTTTTTTTTTTTAAGAGTGGGGAAACCAACCTCTAAGGAAGGTCAGGCTAAATGCTAACATTCCGAATAAACAGGCCAAAGAAGCCGCCGGAAGCAAAAAGTAGCATGCGTGAATTGAAAAATCTGAACAAACTAATTAATAAACCCGAATCACGCCATTTACTCACCAGAGTGTTTGCTGCTATGTAACCGTGGGCAGACTTGTCTGAAATAGAAAGAAACGAGCGCATTCAAAGACTGTTTCAAAGCCCCTTTTACTTCCAATGGATGAGCATTCTTGGAGCTGCGTACCTCCTGAGGTGAAGCTCATGTACTTCTGGTTGTTGACCGTCTCTTTGGAGTCATAGAACTTGAGCACATCCAATACAGCCTGTGGGTTCTTCTTCTGCTCCAGCTTGGTGATGTTGGAGGTCTGCAGGAGGCGCGCCCATTGCTCCGGGATGCCCTGCAACCACGCGGGGGTTGTCAGACTTTTAAGATGAAAATACCACATTCAAAACACTCTGATGTCAACGGCTGGACTGACACTTGGTTGGTTTCCGATATAATACACCAGGAGAAATCTCGCCATGTGTTGTTCCCATGGTAACCGCAGAAGGCGCTTGCGTGGACTAAATGGATTAAATGGTTAAAAAAACAAGAGCTTGATGCTTTATCGTGTCTCCAGAAAGGGAAAAAAAAAAATAATTTTGATTGATACTGTCAGAGAAATGGAATGTGTTACAAATTACACACTGTAGAAAATTATTGCTAATAAGCATCGCTAACTTTGCTTGCAGGCAAATCTTTTCATCTGTGACTAGACTGGAACTAAATGATGTGACACGGTTTCGAATCAATGTCGACACTTTCCAGTTCTAGCGAAGCCAACGTAGCGGATGAAGTTACGACTTCAAAGTCCAAAACCCAACCGCACTAAGTCACCGTCGGCGCCCTGCGTGTGTCACAACGCCGCCGTTTGGCAAACAATCAAGTTCTTATTGGTTATTTTTAAAATGCATCGTGATGCTTTTCAAAGTCACGCGCAAGCCAAAAATTGGGAGAGCCTTTGTTCATTCTTTTGCAATTTGAGTGCACCGAAAATAATATTGAACTGTGAGGGATGCAAAAAATGACAGATTTTGTCATGCGGACACATCGATTGATTTAATTTGGATCAGGTCAGCGTCCTTATCAACGTGCAATGTTTCTGAATGAATGACGGGCGATCACTTGGGTGCCCCGTCGGGTGAAATCGACACTCACTGTGAATTCTCCTGTTACTGCGTCAAAGCCCACATGGATGGTGTGTTCAAAGTCAGAGGGAAGCGATATCTCAGGACGCTCCTTCTCCTTCTTCTTGTTTGCTAGGCAAAATCATCGACACAAACTCCATTTCTATTGGTTCGACATGGATTATTGTACTTGAAGAAGTGGCGGAAGGGGGTGGAGCGGGAAAGGTGAGATGGGTGTGACGGGTACTCACTCTTATCGCCTCCGGGAAGATGGAGCGCAGGCGCACTTTCTTGATTTTCTCTTCGGGGGCCATTGGAAGCGGTTTGGAGGCGGGATTCACTGATGAAGAGTCTCTGGAACTACTGTTCATTCTCAAGGGGGGGGCCGGTGGTTTCTCTTCAATATCGACACTATCAGACATCTTTAGTAGCACTCACAATGTCCTGGAAAAGAGAAAGAGTGACGGTTCGAGCAGAGTGACCATCGAGCCTTCAACGTAAAACATTTCGCACGCCAAAACATTTTAGACTAGGGGAGAGAAAGAGAAAGAGAGAGAGAGAGAGAGAGAGAGAGAGAGAGAGAGAGAGAGAGAGAGAGAGAGAGAGAGAGAGAGAGAGAGAGAGAGAGAGAGAGAGAGAGAGTGATAAGTGATAAACAGCACTTCCTGTTTTCTGATGTGACATCCACAAAATGGTGCAAAAGGTCCAGTCGGGGTCGTGATGTACACAGTTCCTTTTCTGGTCAGCTGCTTTCTGAGGCAGCGGAATTGGGGTAATGTGACTGTCACGTCAGACAGACCACAGCGCATTCGGAGGCACGTTAACGGTCCTTTGGTGCAAAGTGGTCTGAGCTTTGACCTAATTTAGCCTTCCAACAGCAGGAATCTGGTTAAAGCGCCATTGGCTTGAAGCTGCCACAAAGTGAATTGAAATGTCTCGCATGTGACAACCTGCGCTATATTAAGACGTTCAACACTCATGTATTCGTTTGCCACCTCCGCATCCCACTAGCATGTTAAGACTCCTTTCACCGCCTCAACCCCCGAGGCCAGGCCCATCATGTGATGTGCCGCACGATCGTCCCAGAAAAGCGGGCCGGCCGGGCCGCCCCCTTCATGGAGACCTACATTAACAAACAAAAGCCGACGCCGAGCTCTTACAAAATGCGTGCGCTCCGAATCTTGCGATTCACACGTGCCTTCACGGTGACCTAAAACGACTCACGTTATTGTGTTATACGATTATAAGTGGCCATCTCTTTGCAGAGGGCAACGTAGCTGGTTGGGCCAAATTCTTGACTCGATTACTATGACAAGGAACCAGTGCTCTCATTTCTGTTGGCATTCATGTCAAAATATCACTTGTCACAGAAAAAAAGGACAATTTGTCCCACTTTACAACATTCAGATTCATACTTTGTTATACAGCCGAACATTGAAGGCCCAACACAAACCGGGCCGCTGGTCGACCTCCGTATTGTTCCTATTCCAAAACTGAAATAGTTTTGCCACTTGAAAATGACATCACAGTTTGTCAGGACTCAGGTAATAAACAATCATGGCTCATCTTTGGCAAAAAAAAAACCTTACAGACTGAGGTTTTGCAGCTTCAGCGCTCAAGAAGAAAGACAGTTGAGGGAAAGGGACTTTTGGAGTCGGCTTTGAGTTGGGCTTTGAGGGAATGATGGACAGGACGAAGGTATTGCGATGACATTCTCACACCACCAAAACGTGTCAAATCTTCACTGGAAACTCGGCAGGGATATAGGACCTGCGAGCTCAGTCATCTGATCGGAGCCGCCAGGGCGAAGAAGAAACTTTGCCAATGTAGACAACTTCACTCACAGAGTCGACCTCGGTGTGAAATTTCAAGAAGTCCTGAAGGTCACTATGTTGATGTTGGACTGAGGAGATGTTGGAAGCGCAACCTGTGTTCCAGTCTTTTGCAAAAGGAGGCACGACACCGAACAGATTGTCCAAAAGGCTATGGCAAAATGGAGAATTAAGATTCTGGGGAAGCGCGGGGATTAGAGCAGCCCCTGATTGATTAATTGATGAGATGAGTGTCTGTCAGGAAGTTTGGAGCGCGAGCTGTGTCCGCTTCAAAGGACATCAGGGAAGTAGTCTCAACCTTTTACAATCCTTCATCTTACATGTGGCTGTTTACTCTAAGAAACACAAAGAGTGTAGACAAAGACTGCCTTTGGAGTTCGCATGACAGTAGCATTGTTGCACACAAGTGTGAGAAGGGCAAACTATAAATGAAATGTCGAGTTCATAATGTATTTTTAGAAAGATGTTTTCTTTTTTCTTTTTTCTTGAAAACACGAAAAACTGAACTACTGCCGGTATCATGGTTGCCGTAATATTTTCATTGCTGTGGTAGAATTGAATCATCTGTTGAACGAAAGCTGTCATTGATTGATCTTAGCAGAGCGACGTTTGAAGCTGAAGTCAAGTCAAATATTGACTTAACCATAACGTGTCGGGCCACTTGCCGTCGACTGAAAATGACATCACAGTGCCAAAGGGCTCAGGGAACGACTCTCCAGGCACACCTAATTTCTGGAATTGGTCATGTGAGATTTGTAAACTGAGCTCTGAGGCACTCGGATGCCATTTTCAGGTGCCAGTATTGGGTCAATACGACAGCAAAATGGCTGCCCCCGAGATGATTAAACACGGCTTGGTTTTACTGTGTGATACTGAATAGCGTGTTCAGACTGGGAGGGGGCGGACATAGAACATAATGAAAAGATCATTTTTGCCACGACTTATCCCTTTCAGGGAAAATATTGTCATATTTTTGTCAAAATATGACATTATTTTAAGAAGGTGATGATATGTGACTCACCATCGACGCAGGTCTGTAGTATCTTTAACACCATTGATGATGATATTGTGAGGACGGGTCATGCATCATGGATTATGAGAAGTGCAACTGAGATGCGATCGATGGGGGATCACTATCTGGTCACCAATTACAGAGGAAAAATGGATCAATACTAACAACGCCACATAATGAATTCAGCTGACATGCACACGACTCCCACAATATAGCTCATACTCAATCACAACGCCTCTTGTCCTCCTTTGTGACACATAGAAAAAAGAAAATGAGTAAACAACATAAAATAGAATTCCGCTTTTGGCACTACGGTAGACAACAATTCCACAAAAAGACTGCGGTCCTAACAAGTAATTGTGTTTACCAGACTTGACTGCGTTGAAGCATATACAAAACTAGAGCAAATAATCAATACTGTATTAAAATTAAACTACACAACATTAACCTACCCACAAGACACAAAGCACTTCAAACACGTTCTCTTTGAAGACTCAGCACTGCAAGCTCTGATTAAATACTTGTGGAAAAGGGGCGGGGGCACACTTGGATCACATTATTGGATGTTCTTATATAAGTTATATCCACTGCGACAAGCCACACTCTTAAAACTGCTGTTTTTAAAGTAACCCAAACTGTGAAATAGCTAACCCAGTGCTGGGTCCAAAGAGGGCTGAGCCAATGCTAGCTTACTGCGCACTGGGTTGAGAGGTAAAAATGTTTTATTCTCAGACATCCCTGATTTATCCCTTTCGTATTAAATTTTTTTTTTTAAAAGACCCAATCCACACTGCTAGGGAAGCTGCACTGTCTCTAGAATAAGCATGTCCTTGATTCAAAGTCTGCATTGCGCCTTCACACGTTTCTATATTTTTCTTTAGGGCAGTTAAAAGAATGCAAACAATGTCAATAATTGCATCATTGTCCTTTGCTAAATGTGGTGTTGGAATGTATTTAAAAAACAACCCTGACACTTCAACACTCAGGCAGATATTACAGAGGATGTTTTTCACATTTCCCTCCCATGAAATATTAATCTCACCACGACGAGCGGGCCTTTCAAACATTAATGCTGAATTTGAACGGCTAACACAGGAAGAGGCTCTAATCCTGAATCCAGTAATGGCCTCGCTGAAGAGGGTTTACTGGCCGCTTGAAGAGAAGGGCTCTGATGTAAGCTAGCCGTTGCTTTGTGCCCATGGTTGGGACGCATTCGCCTTTATGAATGACAAAATGGTAAAAGTCTCCTTGAATGTCTATATTTAGCGGGTGTTGTCCATGTCTTGGAAAATGCTAACATCTTGCGGTGACAAAAAAGGCCTCCATTCAGTCCATAATATGCCAACTGGAGCATGATTGCGGAATATCAAAGGCTAAGCTAATGGATTCTATGACCGCGCGCACTTCTACTGTAATTGCCCATTCAGCCTGACCCCATGACAACCCGCTGCATTCTGAAGACTTCTCTTTGTCGCATACTTCGTGAAGGGAGATTCCTTTTTACAAAGACAAACCTGTGGCAGGCTACCCCTTAGCTGCTAGTTAGCGTGCAGCACAGAGCACAACCATGTCTTAATCACTTAGCGTGGGGGTGTCGCTATTATTAGCCACTAGCCAGATGTCGCTGTCTGATCTTGTTCTACCTGATTGTGGCCTTTTCACGGATTGCCTCAAAATCAACCAAGCTTTACATCTTATTTTGTTGAGAAGCTAAAACACCACATCCACTTTGTTTTCTAATTCTTCCTTCAATGAAATGAAATAGATCGCCTATAGAGGAAGTAGGTCTTGTTGGTCCCCTTATTCCCTGACTTTTGAAGGATTCAGTTGATCAGCTCCAACGGCTGAGGGATAACGTTCCCCTTATTAAACAAACTGAGAAAACTGGTTAATCCACCCCGCAGGCTAATTTATTCACCACCAAAGTCTCATCCTTCCCCAAACCCCCCTGCTGGGGAGGTGTGAGAGGCCAGACTGTCTGCCATTTAATATTTAGCTGTGTGCCGCTATATCGTAGTCCCACTTGCACGACCATGTGTGCCCCACCGCCCTGAAAAAAAAAGGTAAAAATAACATTTTAACAGGATATGTTTAATGGCGTCATTCCCTTTTTTGAGGACGATGTGTCATCAGCACAAATAGAAAATGAAAAGTGTGAAAATAATCAAATGAACGGTCACAGCAGACAATTCTGTTCTTGCAAGCAATGGAATGAAAGTGGTTTACTTTGTCGGGTGTTAAGTGCACTACATCTGTAGCAACCTGAAAGCATTTTTAGCCGCATTAATGTGACAGGTTGTCTGTTTAGGCAAAATTACTGAAGAAGAGGCTCTCCTTCCATTTTCAATCACACCTATTTGGTGAGGTTTTTGTATGAATGTTATATTATCTTACACATGATGAATTTGAATTTAATTTCCTTTGATTCATAACCATGACGGATTAGAGGAGAAGCTGTTCTGGACCTGGCCAGATGTTTAACCGTCCACACACACAGGCATCGGTTTCCATTAGCCAGCAATGGCGACACATAACAAACGTACACGTTTTCTTGCACAAGCATGCTGCAATGCCTGTTTCATGAACAGCCAATCGATTGTCGAAATGGGTGCGCTTCAAAGGACACGCTGCTAGTCAAGTGTGTGCAGTCAAGGTGTGTTGTTGTTGGTTGCGTCATTGGCATGCGACCCAAAAAACATAACGAGAGCGCAGCGAGAAAACAAGAGCAGACAGTGATGAAATGCTGACTGATAAACTTGCATGTGCGCGCGTCTGCGTGTGGGCGTGCACGTGGTGCAGAGGAAAGCCAGGAGCATCAATATAACACACTTATTCTAACAAGCTTCCACTTTGGAATCGGAAATATATTTGTAACCTACATTTGGCTCATGTTAGCAATATCCCTCAAGCAGTGTTTTGTGTTTGTGTCTTTCCACTCACATTCAAGGAACAGATTTTTAAAAGTATTGACACTCAGCAGGCGCTTTAAAACGTACACCAGCAGTCGAATGGCAATAAATGCAAGAGGTGGCTTTATGCAGTTATAAGTATTTTTGTGACTTTATTCATTTTATTAGTCAATGTCAATATTTTTTGCTGACGGTATGATTCTGCTACCCTCCAGCGCACTTCCTTGTGAGCCTCATATTCGCTTTTGAGCCAGCAAGCGAGTAGAACACAAAGCGTACACAATAGTTGCACCTCGCTGCAGCTGAGAAAATAAACGGAGCTCTTTGGAGGCGAAGCAACACTGTGCGATCTTCCCTTTCACCTGCATTTGCGAAGCTTGAATCACACGCTCGCCAAAACAGCTTTTCGGGAATTAAGAGCAGTTAAATACCGCAGCTGGACCGTGCGGCGCGTGCAGCTCTTCCCCACTGTAAAGTCAAATCCGGCGCTGTCAAAATAAATAAATAAATAAACAAATAAAAGAGAGCCGAAATGTGAGTTTACAACATTCAGGAAACCCAAACGTGAATCGACGAGGGAGCGATCTGCAGTCTTCCTCTCAATTCCCTTAACATCGAACTTTGATTTTCGGGGCTCTCCGACGTAAGGCATTTGAGTTCAGCCAACCCCTCTGCAAACGCCTGACCCAGTGAAACTTGCTAATCTCTTAAACCTCTTCCAACTCTGCAACATTTCATCCTGATATTCAGCCCGTCTCTGTCCATCTTCATCCTCTGAGTCATCTTAACAGTAAAAGGGTGCAGCATCTCTGACTTTCTGGAAAGCCGAACCTTCCCAAGAAAATCGTTTTGCAACGTCCTCAACATCAAATTTCCAGCCGGAGTTGGACGCGTCCCAAATGCAGACGGGACTTCGGTGGAACTCAGACAAACAAAGACATTAATGCACGCGGACAAGTAAGGGTATTGTAAGATGCAACAGACATCAAGTAGGGAGATTACGACCGAAGCTGTGTCAATGTGTCAGTGTGTGAGTGTCTCCCTCCATCCATCTCTCGCACTTACTCCCCCTCCCCAACGAGAACAAAATGGCCAGATGGCTTCCAATCCTACATGCTAATCCACCACACATACATACGCACACACACACACATAGAGCAGCCCTGACACACCTACGGGAATACACTGCTGAAGTCAAGTTTGACCCTAAAACAAACACCCGCCCCGGCATAACATTGATAGAAGACACGGGAGACCTTAACGGTGACTTGACGGAACAATGCGCTATCCGGCAGCAAGTCTCACCCCGACTCCAACAGATGGAGGCCTCCTCGTACGTGTATCAGATTTCAGAGAAGTCCACTTTAAGTGGGCCGCGGGCCAAGATGACGTTCTGCTGCTTTTGTTAGTCGAGGCGAGGTAAGCGAGGCTGCGTGTGTTGGGTTACATCTGCCATAATGGAAAACATAAGGGGGGCCAAAGAAATGCAAACATGGGAGGGAAAATAGGCCGGTATAAAATCATACGGCTTTTTTATTTTTATTTTTTCATGGTATCACTCGGTGGAGAGCAAACCTATGCCAGGGTCAAACAATTACAATTTGGATCAGGATACATACCTCCTGCATTTTTATTTATATATTTTTTTGTCATAAAGATTAATATCACTCAGAAGTGAAATGTCAATTGCAACCAAAAGTGAAAACAAAAAGTGAGTTCATCCTAATCTGCAAGTTACGTCATACAGGAAGTTTTTATTTATTTATTTTTAATCATAGCCCTGATAATGACTGAAATGACATACCGGCATTATAACTTGTGCTCGTTCCCCCTCACCCGCACATTTGTTTACTCAACAAACAGCACAGCGGACGGTGCAGTTTTACCAACCTTTCCACGAACGCCGAATACAAACGTATGAGCGTCATGGGAATCAGCCATGTTACCTTTTGCCTACTTGTTTTTGGCGCTGAAATTTTCATGAGTTGCAACGTAACCTTCAGAGACAACTGAGACAGACTGGATACAGGGAATTCTGGGTTTGTGGGGCGGTCGGAGGGACGTTCCTGTGCTGGATATCTGCAGATGAAGATGTGGGGACTTTATGACCCCAACCACGAGGGAAGAGAATACAACAGTCGAAAATATTGTGGTGAATATATATGTGTCGACTTAGGCAGTGGATCGGTAGGTCTTGGGCAACCTGGCATGGCAACTAAATATTTCCTCTGCAATATGAGGGCAAGGAAATCATATGTGTCATCGAAGCATAAATAGAAGCATCGACTGACTATCAATAGACAGCAGACCAGTGTTAGCAGAGAGGAACACCTTCTGTAACCCATCCCCCAATTCTCCTTGCTATCATCTCACCCTCCCCTCCATCACTACGTTGACTCCCTAAAAATCTCCCTTACGCCTGACAGCTAGACAACAGGTTTCCCAGCAGGCCTTGCGCCTCACAAATCTCAGGGACGGATGCCGCCAGAGATGGATTTCTCCCCTTAGCTCACTTGCACACAGTGGAAACGCGCATTCATCTGGATCCCATCCGACCAATTGTCCTCCACCGATGGGCTGTGGAGGAATCTGAGGAATAGCGGCTCGGCTCTCACAGGACCAGCCCCCGCCCCCATTTCCATCCCCAAAGAAGTCAGGTGACCAGATGTTGTATATCTGCTTGTCAGTGGAGCCGCCATGAAACTGCTGCATACGTCCATGTCAAAGCCAGGAGACAGAGGCACGTCCCCGCTTCGCATGTATGGCTTATTGACACCCCCCTCCCCTAAAAAAAAGACATTTTTCCTCCTACATCATCCTTTCTAGAGAGGCCTCAAAAGGATGCAGCACAGAGGTAACAAAGAGCATCCGTGAGCATATGAAGCATCTGCACATACAGCTCCCAACCATCCATCAAATTCAGGACAAAACCCAAAATAGCGAGGCTTCTTTATATTTTGGGGTTCCTTGTGTTGGCAACTGCAGCTGCTGCGGGCCTACACAAACGCAACTATTGATTAGAAACACCTCCCCATCACTAATTTGCGAGGGGGTGCCTGCACTACGTGCAGAGTTGATGAAATGCAGAGGAGTGGAGGTGGGGGGGGGGGCGATATAGGATGGTTCAAAAAAAGGAACACGGCAAGCCCGTTTGAATTATGCAGTCACCCAGGCCCACTCGAACAGACTGCAGTTCGAACAGCTGCCTCCTTAGCTGGGCCCATTGCAGAGCGCAAGACAGGCAAAAGGGGCGACAAAGCACCCAGACATACATACACTGTCTCCCCTCCTCCCGTCCTCTTCTCGCCCCTCTTCAACATCCCCATATTCCATACACAGAGAGGAAATTACCTGAAATATGTCTTCACATTCTCTCGGTCCGTGGTTCGCCAATGAGCCATCACCTGTGCTGGAACCATCGTCTTCCGTCCTGGTCCTGGTGACAGTTTAGGGCAGGATTGCCATTCTCTTGTCAGACCAGTTCCTGACCCTAAAAGCAGGCTTGCTCGGCAGGCTGGCTGGCTGGATGCTTCACTGGCTGTTCGCTGTTCCCTAGCTCGTGACGTCATCCGCCCTGTTTCGACTATTGGTAGAGAGGATGAATATTAACGAGGGAAGCGGGTCCGGGGGAGGAGCCAGCAGACAGGAAGACCTTGTTGGTTTTCTGTTTGACAGACCAAAACTGCTGAGTGAGACGATCGGGAGGGCGCGACAGAATTAACACGTTCTGCATTTTTTTTCTTTTTTGTGCATACTTAAATCACATTACTCGGCTCGTAAAATAAATAAAGATATACTAAAAACCTTATAATGTCAATCGCTGATTTCTCATTTATTAATAGACTCATTGTCATTCACAAAATGACAACTCAATACCTGGGAGTCATCTTTATCTATCCAGCCTATAATGCCAATCGAGGATTCAGAGGCGGGCAGACATGGCAACTAAATCCCTGGCTAGATTTGACTTTAATTTGCCTATGATGTCATCTTTTTGCTCGAGCAAACCTGTGATTGGCTGAAGGGAGCAGCATCTGCTGAATCTCATGGCTAGCATCTAGCTCAAGGTGGAAAGTCTCTCTAAGGCCCTGTGGATCCTGGCTGGTTGTCCTGACAACGCCTGTAACGTCGACACCCCTTGTTGAGGAGCAACATAGCTGTTCAGTTGACAGCACTGACTCAAATGGGGAGTGATTTGAAAAGACAATAAGGGTGAAAAATGTTCCTATTTCTCACTGCAAATATTGCACAGTTAAAGGCCCGTCACTCATCCTCAAGATCTCAGCAAAGGCCCATGCATTTTGTCTTAAGAGGTCTTAGATATATGGCAGATGAAGTATAATCCCTCTTTTGACTATCTACTTTTTCTTGAACTCTCAGGAGCATTAAGCTTAAGCCGTGACATTGGAAATAATGACAAATGCCATTTTTGTTTGCTAGTGCAAATCCAACATTCTCAAGTAGACACAAGTCACTAAATCAGAATGAAAATTTCAAGAATCCGGGACAACATAGGGGACATTTGCACTGTTCAACAGAGCACTTTATTCGAAATGAGAAACTTTACTCAATCACTTATCATCTCACACGCATCCAATAGCCAATATTGCGCCACTATACTACACAAGCGCAAAGACTTTTACATTCAAAGTCATTTCAATTCACGCAAATGTCAAATAATTATTCAAACAAGAAGTAGCCACGGCAATGTCCAGTATTAGTGGAATGGATGGAACTACACTGAAGTCTGCTATGGACAGTCTATTAAATGTGCTTCATTTTACTACATCAGATTAATTTAAGCCTTTCACTGGTAAATTTGGCATGCAGAACATAATAGGTCACGCTCATCCATGCTACAGCTGCATCCACAAACACAACGACTACTTTTACTCTGACTGTGTGTGAGGCTGTGTATGTTAACACAACAGATTACCATCCAGCCCTCCCCACCCTGCACCCACCACAAAAAAAAGGAATTAAATTGAGGTTAGTGGGCCTCAATGCAGTTGATCACGGGTAAATATTGATGAGGGGGGGTTCCCCTGATGGTAGCAAGTTAAGCGTGGACAGCCGAGCACAGTAATGACAGATTACAGCTTGATTTTAAATGTCGTGCACTTAATACATTGGAAGGCCTTGCCAAGTTTTGAAATTTAGGTTTTATGGCACGTTTCAACCTGCTCCATCAAAGAGGATAATAAGGCTCAGTGGGAGCTAGCACGGAGCATACCTGATGGATGTGAAAATCAAAGCGGTTGAATGAACGCCATTTGTCTATGACATTCCAAAAAAAAAAATATCACCAAATGTGGCCGAAGATCAGAATCTTGTGATCTAAATTCATCTTCTTATACCTCAAAGGACATCAACGGTGATTCAGATGAGGCTGGAGTGACCTTTTGAATATAAAAGAGTTACGGAGAGACAAACGTGGAGCCTCTGTGGATTGGTAAGAGGCTTTTAATGTTCGTGAATGCATAGACACACTGGTGTTCATTATTATGCAGTTGGACGCATCATCAAAAGGATATGTGAGCTAAGAGGCCAGAAAGGGTCATCCTCAATGAGAAATAAAGACATTGATGTTTTTATTAAATTCTGTTGCTGAAATTTTAATGTTTGATCAAACCAGCTGGCCCAATTACGCCTTGCGTCAGTACTAATCAGCGCATGTCCAACTCGCATAGGATCACCTATCCTCTCTGTGAAGGCGACGCAACACCCTTGCCATGACAACCGCGGTCTGGGCAAGCCCCACCCTCTGACAGCTGGCTTATTGTGCTCCGAATCTCTGAAGCGGCCTTGTTTCCCTTTGCTTGACCAGTTCAATAACTAATCTCAATGCAGCCGGCAGCGTGGAGATCGGAAAATGAGGAGGGCAGCCGGGTCCAGCATACTGAGGTCACTTTATGATTCAATGACCAGTCCAAAAATGTACATGCAACTTTTGAGTAAGTCAATGGCAAGATTGACCATGTAACTATCTTCACATCCCATTATTGTTGTTTCCTATAATGCAGTGCATTGAGAGGCAGACGTAAGTGTTCCTTACTTATTTTGTAAATGCCACTTCAATGACAGACACACACGGCCTGAACACCTCAATTGAAACAGAAGCTTTGGGGGCGTTACGATATAAGATAAGTAATGTTAAGAAAGCATGTGAGTGATGTTTGCGACGCTTTAATAAGGGCTCCCAATTATGTTAAAAGAGCATCTCTGAATTATGCAGCTTCTCTTCAAGACTGCAGATCACATTTTAACATCCAACTTTGGCAAGCATCAGCTAAAATGAAAGCATGTCATGCATGACGTACGTGTTCAAAAGCGCAGTTGACCTGTCAAGTCAATGGTTACTTTGAATGACATCACATTTAAAAGCCTGACCACACCTCAAAGGACAAACATACTCCCTGATGTTATGGCGCACAGGCCACGCTTGAAGCCTCCCATCCCTCTTCTGTCACATGTACGCTAATGAACAACAGACCCGTGCTCTTGATCCAAAGCGCTTTTTTGGGCCACAAGGGCTGCATGTACTCACCACGTTCTGCTTGGACACACGCAAACAATAGAGCATGCCTGGACTGCTTGGGGCCCAAACCCTGAGGAAGGGCAGATGGTGCCCGGAATCGAGGCCCACACCCTTATTTCCATGAGAAAAGAGACTGACATAAGGGAGGGAACAGGTACCCTCTCCCTTATTTCTCCTTCATGGAGATTAGAGTGTGTGTGTGGGGTGCATTTACCCAACGGCGGCACTGATTTAGAACCCAATTAAGAACAAGCTGTCAGATCAAGGGCAGAGAGCATCAACGGCTGTTTTTTTACTACAGTTTCTTATTTTCCCTATCAAAAACTTTTAAAAAATAGAATAAAAATGTGTATTTCAAAACATCCTCCTTTAACTAAAACAAACACTTAAATAATAGGACAAAATGACAAAAATCATTTTTACAGCAAAACACAAGGAGGAGATTGCACAAGGGTGGACCAGCAGGTGGCCTTCAACTGTTGAATTGACGTGGTGTCTCCCTCTGGTGGCCTTTTTACGAAAAAAACCCGGTCTCCGTTTATTTTTGCTCTTCCCTACAAGGCTGAAATGCGCTTTAAAGTCCCTGTAAAGTGAAGAAAAAAAAGTATTTTGAATGTGACACACCACAGATGTTTATTTATTTGAATTTCTGTCAACTCAAAGTAGGCTCGTTGATTTGTCTAATTTTAATCTAAAAATTGCTAAATTTCTTGATTCCTGATGGTCCTACTCTGACCCAGTAGTAGAGGAGTAGCCTCGCTAAGCGTGAGAACAGTTGATTACTTACGGCTAGAACGCGTTGCTTTCGTGCTCTGTCTCGGAGTTGTTTGTGTAGTTTGTTCCTCTGTTCTGTGTTCACAACCCCCCTACTCCCCCATAGAATTTATTTTGTGATTTCCTCTCTGTATTTTCTGTTTGGCGCATTAAGTTTGTTTTTCTGAGTGTCCTTGAAGTTATCGTTGATTGACGTTTTCGGGAGCGGTCATTGAACGCCTCTCGAGTAGAAGGCACGGAGACCGAGAAGGACGTGCCTGTACTGTAGTAGTTGCTTGGGTTGTGTATGTTTTAAAAAGAACCAACAGACAGCTCTTTGTTTCTATCGTTTTTGCACCGCTACAGAAACTGCCGTGTGAACGCAAGTGGGGCTGCACCGGGGTTAACACGCTCAGCGGCTTTGTACTGTGAACGCTCCACAAAATTTGCTCCGGTGTAAAATATATCGCAACAAAATACACAGGCGCAACACCGGAGCAAATGTGTGCCGTTTGAACACCCCTAAAGAGGCTGCTGGTTGCCCCACATCAGGCCGGCCTCTCGCCATCAATCCTTGCCGAAGTCATCTCCGCCCCCCGCCGTTAGCTTGAAGCTACACCCCCTCGCCCGGATGCGCCGCCATGCCGACTGCAACGCCACAATCATTTATTCACCCACTTGCCTGACACGAGTATCGAGAGTTGGCTGAGGACGCAGCTAGGAGCATGTGGTACGCACTGAACCCCGCACCACGGCCAAGTTAGTGCAGACATACGCTGTGTTGATGTTATTATTCATAATAATATTTGTATTAGCCGCGTGTTAGCATCGATGTGGTTGCATGTGTATGCTAGTTAGCTGCTAGCTAACATTAGCTCAGCTAGTGACAGTCTGGACGGAGGCGGGGAGAACTGTGAGGTGAGTATTATTTTGATGGTGTCCACACTCTGGACTGCGCTCGAAAAGGTGACCGTTGCTGAAATATTTTCAATACCGTTCGAGTCACATGTTGTTTATTCATAGGCAGCGACAAGTCGAATTGGGTACTTTTTGTGGTCGTCGGGTGTCTTTTAAACGGAACGTTTACTCGACGTTGGCCCGGATGCTAGGAGCTAACATGCTAACTGGATAACTGTCCAGCATAGTGCCTCGAACTTTTTCACATCATTAACCCCTGCCTCGTCTTAATATGGCAACGTTCTACTTTGGTAGAGGTTCAGTTTAAATAAGCGTGAAAGACAAATTAGCCTCATAGATCTTGTAAGGGAGATTGATTGAAAAGTAAAAGTTTATTATTAGTTGTAAAATAAATGTATTTAAAGTTCTTGTTAGTAGTAATGTGACAAATCTTTTTTTTTTTTTTAAATGACAGACCTTCAAAATGCTTCTTCGGGATGGAATGGATACTTGAAATTGAGTACAGCGCGCCAAGAATATAGCAAATCGAATGTTGGGTTCACGAGAAATGTACTTTTTTTTGTGTGTTGAGGAAAACTGGATTGCAGGGGAATATTTGTGTGTCGTATCACCTATAGGAACTCTGGATTAGTTGAAAGCAAAACATTAATTCATAATTTCTCAAAATATCTTCTCGTTTAGTTCACTGACCAGATGGAGTTCAAAATATCCACCGATAAGGTTGTACTGGCTGAAATTTTAGAGGCTTTGAACTGCTCATTCCATGACCCCCCCCCATATAGATGGCAGACACATGTCACGTTGTTATTTACAGTGTTGTTGTTGTTGTCAGTATTCAATTTAAAATGCTGTTGCTTTTCTAACTTTTTCCATCTGATCTCTTCTCTTTACTTCCAGATCCAGTACAAGTTTCCATGTCCAAACCGGCTCTGGAAATCAAGCGCAATGTCCGTTGACGAAGAAACTGTAAAAACCGCTAGCCCACAGGCTAGCTCAACTTCATCGTTGCAGATTTCAGAATGTTCTGGAAGTTTTAGCGCCGCTTCAGTTTTAGCGGAAGGTGCAGCTGTGGCCGCCTCGGACTTGGCTGCTTCTTGCCCAGTCCCCGGCACCGCCGCCTCACCAAAGCACACCAGCACAGTTGACGCTCTGAGCCACTCTCATGGCACTGGGCCAAGATCCAAAGGGAATGAGACGAGCATCAATCGCAGGAATAGCTTCCACCACGGCAAACAGCATCAACAAATGAGAGTGGCGAAGCGTCGCAACACATCAAGCTTTAGTTTCAAGCATCCCAGCTCCGGTAAAAGGAGACGGCGGGTAAACTCAGAAAGTGACTCTGTCCTGCCAACTAACTTTCTCCTGGGAGGGAATATTTTTGACCCATTAAATCTCAACAGCCTGCAGGACGAGGAGGTCAACCGGGCGCTGAATGCAGAAACCCCAAAATCGTCCCCGTTGCCGGCAAAGAGTCGAGATCCCGTGGAGATCCTCATCCCCAGGGACATCACAGATCCTCTCAATCTGAACAGCTGCATCGGGGAGAGCAGCTTTTTGGTGTCCCCCCTAAAAAGCGGCGGAAGGCGAAGGCATCGCAACAGACATCACGGTGGCAGCTTTTCAACCCAGTTACACCTTTGCGAATCTGGAAAAAACGAGGTCAAAACTGGAGACTCTGTGTCATTTCCTGGTACGGTAACCCGTTCTAATCTGGAACTCTCGAAAGCGTCAGACAGCGTCTCCGGTGGCGAGGGGGATTCTCGTGTCCTCTCTGCAGACGATTCGTCCAGCTTGAAGGAAGAAGCCACCTCCATATCTGTGGAGGATTCCACTTCCTCCGCTCAAGGGGGGGTTAACCAGCACATAAGCAGGCGCAAGCGGAGGCGCAACTCCGGTAAAATGGACCCCCCCATGACTCACTCTACCCCTGTAGCGAAATCTGCATCAGGGGAGCAAAATCATAAACCTGGGGGATCCAAAAATTCCTTCTACACGCCCAGGAGTGGATCCAAATCTGCTCCGGGAGGTCGCCAGCACCAGCATCCGCACAACCAGGCCAGGGACCAACAGAAGAAGAAGTTCCAGTATGGCAACTACAACAAATACTACGGTTACCGCAACCCGAGTGCAAATGAAGACCCCCGGGTGCACGTCTTTCGCCCAGAGTGGTTTGAAGGTAAACGCGTGCTCGATTTAGGCTGCAACTCGGGCCACCTCACCCTCTACATTGCAAAAATGCTGCGGCCAGCCCGCATTTTGGGATTGGACATTGACAACGGGCTGGTGCACGCTGCCCGCAAGAACATCAGGCATTACCTCTCCGAGATGCAGACGCAAGAGGCCAGGCGGGCGACGCAGGAGGGGAACGCCGGCTGCGATGGCGAGGAGAGGCACACGGAGAGCAGGGAAAACGGCGACACACTCAAAGGGGAAAGCGGCCTCGCGGAGGAGGCGGACGGCAAGGATTCTTGTGGCACAGAACAGGTCAAGGCTAAGAGACAAGATGGCAAAATAGAAAAAATGGAGCGCGTGGGTAGCGATCAGCCCGGGAGCTGCTCTTTCCCTCTGTCCCTGCAGATCTCCCGGGGGCCCATTGCCGCACCTCCTCTTACTGACTCCTCCACCGCAAAGCCAGGGGAGTTCCCCGCCAATGTGTCCTTCATCAAGGTAAGATGGCGTCTTCTGGACACTGGCTGGTTGGCCTATTATTTTAGAAAATAAAAATGCAACAAAAGCAGCAATATTAATATATAAAGAATTCAGCATCGTTGATAAAAGCCAGCCACCTTTTGTTATTAAACATCACATGACAAGCTCCATTACCACAAAGCAACTGAGTTCGGTAGATTTACTGTTTCTATAGTAACAAGATGTCAAGGGTATCGCTTTGTGTCACCCTTGCGTTAGGCCGCGTTCTGCAGTGATGGTTTGCCACGTGGGTGGAGAGAAAAAAAACAGTCCACTGGTTGTTAGACCTAAAATTGTCACCGATAACAGCGAAAGGGAGGCAAAGAACACAAAATAAGCCTTCTAATGGCCCCATGCCAAGAACTCTGGAGGATGTCTTCCATTGTCCTCGTCCATGTCCAATTAATGGATACTGATACTGCTGTGAGATGTGTTATGTAACACAATGACAAGCGCAGGGTTTTCCGTACCGAATTTCCCTGTGCTCAGTTGAACTCAAAGGAACCCAAAAGACATTGCACTTGCAATCAGTCAATTCTGCCAGGCTGTGAGCCCCTTGAAGCAGTGTTTTATAACCTCAACTCACAACTTTGCCATTAGAAATAAAAATAAAAAAATACACACAAATCCAGATCAAGTCAACAAAGTGGCCCGTAAGCACTTGAATTTAGTGCTAAATAGCCTCTAATTACAGTATTTTTGATTTTCCTTTTTCCTCCCTTTCTCTGTCCAGGCCAATTATGTGCTGCAGAACGACAACTTGCTCATGACCCAGCGGCCCGAGTACGACGTGATCCTGTGCCTGAGCGTCACCAAATGGGTTCACCTGAACTGGGGGGACAGCGGCCTCAAGCGCCTCTTCAAGAGAGTCTACCGACATCTTCATCCCGGAGGCCTCTTCATCCTCGAGCCGCAGCCCTGGCAATCCTACATCAAGAGGAAGAAGCTGACGGTAAAAGCGCAAAGTCCTTTTATTTCAAGCATTTTTTTCCAGTAATAATGAATGGAATGTTTCCTGTCTTCCTCATTAGGATACCATCAACAGAAATTTTCACAGCATTCGCCTCAAGCCCGATCAGTTTTCCTCCTATCTCACCAATGAAGTGGGCTTCACGAGTTGCGAGTTCCTCGGGACGCCGAAAAGTTTAACCAGAGGTGGTGTATTGTTCACGGATGTAAAATCGGGGGGGTGTTGTTCTGCATTGTGTTTTGATGCCGTGATGAATTTCTTCCTTCAGGTTTTCAGAGGCCAATCTACTTGTTTCACAAATGACCGCTTCTGCCTTTGTGATTGGACTGAATGTGAGTAACCGCACAGCCAGCTGTTGGACGCTTCCATCGCCGCCTCAGACTTTTGACGAGGGACTTTGTTGAAGAAGGGGGACCAAAAGCAGGATGGTTTTTTTTTGTGTGTGGATGGACGGGGGCGGGGGTGAAAAGACTCTTCAGTCACAGAGGAACAGGCACTCTGCTTGGACATGACTACTTGCAAATGATACGTATGATGCATGGCGGTGTCGTGCGTTTATATACCTTGGGCTCTATCTTTTTTTTTTTCCTTCTATATGAATACTGTGTTGTGTGCCACCACAATGACACATGCAGCATATCTGGGTGCTCATGCAGAATGTTCTCCAATGACCATTTCAAAAGATATTTTCCTCACCTCCATGAGCTCAGTGTGGCCAGACTTGAGCTACTGACTCATTCCCGATCATACGACATACCTGTCAACTTGTATGTTTTCCACGTATTTTATACGTTTTTTAAAAAATCATTTCAAATCATGTACGGCGCATTACAACTTTTATACGGGGGAAAAAAATTTGTGACAGGTATGATACGAGCAGTTCGTGGCCTAAACACACCACTCGCATGTTGCTTCCATCAAATAAAATGGTTACCAGTAAGTTGAAATTCTGCTTTGACTGCATCAGCCTTAAATTTTGTTGATTGCTGCCAAGTCACAGCCTCGAATTTTTTATTTTTTTTATTTTTTCGTATTTCGCACACTTTATAACAAAATGAGGCCCAGGAGTTGACCAAACATCAAAGTACACGACAGACTGCATTGTAAAAAAAAATTGCACTCGCATCAGCTAAAGTCATGGTCAGTTTGCAACCACTAACCCAAAGTGTAGAGTTGACATCCTCTTTGAAATGTTTTTCGACAACGGGGCTTCTTTTTTTCCCCCGTGTGGCTTCAAATGTAACATCATATTTTCAAGTTTGGAAATTTCTGAGGAGGCGCCCATTTGATCTCATTGCTTCATTGGGCTGTTGTGATACAGTACTCCGTTCGAATAGGAGGGGGGGCCCCTTTGAGACCTGATGCCGGCTATTTGGCACAATGGTTGCATGTCCGCGATGCCATACCTCTCTCTACCTTTACGCCGTGTTTGTAATCGTATCCGTGTTGAGCTCATGAATGTAGAATCGAAGCACCGAAGGAACTACGACCGGGTTGCTGCAGCATCTTCAACCCGCGTGAAATCCACTATCTGCCAATTGCGCACAATTCAAACGCAAATTAATGCACTCTGGAGCGACGGCTAAACCACGAGACCGTACCATGCCTTGTTTTAAGAAACACATTTCTATACTAATGATCTGCAGTTTCAGGTGCTGCCAAATGTTTTCTGATTCTTTTGCACTTGAATTTTGATGACAATAGGTCAGAACAGTTTTCATTTACAGGCAGTCAGTGAACGATTGTACCTGCATTGGTGTGCACAAGCACTGCTGAATTTAAATTCACTGCAGCCGGACACAATGATTCAGCCGACATAAATGATGTGTCATGTTTCTGTTTCGGTAAGTGATCAATGTACATACGTTTTGAATTTTGTTTTTGCTCTTGTCAATGTTGAGTTCCTTACTGCTTATTTGTGAATAGTTGATTTACGTTGGCCTCCATTTCGTGAGGCAAAGGGTTTTGTTTTTTTGTTTGTAAAAAATGTTTTTGTCTTAAACAGGATCTACTAATCCATCTGATTAAATTGCAATTGTTTGCTTACTCTCCCCATAAGGCACATGGATGGAATATTTGGATTGGATGGGATTGGATACAACTTTATTGTCAAATGTGTTTTCAACAGCAATTTCATCAGCAAATTCAATGTTTTTTTCCCCCCTAATATAAACATATTGCAAGGAGCCAAACTGTCACTGCTCTATTTTTTTCTTTCATTCAAAATACTGTTTCAATCTGTTGCCTCCCCCAACTTCAAACACACATCCACCAGAACACAAAATCAAAATGAAATTTAATTGACCTCACTAAATAACATTTCAGCTAAGCTAAGACAATCGTATTCTCAGGCATCAATCAGCCCTCAGCTGTCATACCAAGGGCCAATTAATTTTCGTCATTTACTCCCCCACCCCCAAGTACAGCACACAAAATGACCATATATCTGCTAATCCATGTGATGTCATAGTCTTTGTCCGATTGCACCTTTGCTGTCTCAGCAGTGGTGTTTTAACTTTTCAAATGTCACAACTAGATATCCGTGGTAAAGTGTGTCTTTTCTGCACATAACATAGCATTACATTAAGTTAATGCACTGTAAAAAAAAAAAAATACTAAAATGGAAAAAAAGACTACTCCCCTGGAGGGCTTTCACTCATCTGTGTACTCTGCTGTCACTGTAACTTGTGTTTTTACATGAAGTAATAATACTGCTTCATGCCAATGGGAAAAATGGTTTCTTCCATTTTGCATCACTAGACAGGAAATAAATGGCGCACGTTTTGATACGGAACAGCCCTTTAGGCATAATTCTATTTTATAGGTAGCAATATGCCAATGTATGGAAATTTCAGCTGAGACACACACACACACACACAAATTCACTTCCTCCGGTTGCCCAACAGAGAGAAACATAAGGGGCGTATGATTTTTTTTAGCTGCTCTATATTTCATGTTGATTTTGCACTGATGACTTGAGGGAATAAAATACATTTCTGCAGGAGAGTTTGGTGTTTTTCATCAATTTGATTATTGTTTTCATTTTCGACGGAACAGTGGGTGAGGACATTTCCCCGCTGTGACGGAAACCTGATTCTCATGCCTCTGAGCGACAAATATGGTTCACATTTGAATTGATTAAGAATGTCTCACACTGTGCCGCCATCGAGAAACAATAAATCAAGAGCCAGCTGCAAATAGAAAATGGATGACATTATAGCCACTCAAGTAATTTCAACTATTCGCTTCTGTTGACTCTTTGACGTCAGCATAGTTTCATGAGTCAACCTTTGTGTAACCTGTTGCCGGAAAACCTGGAATGACATTTTGTTTTTGGTCAGCTGTCACATTAGCAGTGTGAAGACAGACAGCCTGGCGTAAACAAAGTCTGTGAGGGGTGTCTGCTGTTTGGGTCACGTTCGCATACAAACATTCATACCAGATGACAGCGTGTGACACAATGCAATGGCTTGTGTTGACAAATAGCATCCCTACTTTTTGAATGCCTGCTCTCCCCTCAGCCATATTAATTCACTCATCAACAAGTGGCCAATAATGACCGTCAAGGCCGATGTTTATCGATTGCAACTCGTGCTCTGAGTTTGTCAAAGTTCACCTTGCACAGACGTTTGACCTTTCTGTCTCACAGGCAGAATAACAAAGAATGTGCTTTGCAATCAAGACTGTTGAACTGTGATGTCTGATGTCCGGTTGACAATGTTGTCCTGCAGACAGACAGACAGACAGACACGATGGTTCGAACAAAAACAAGAGATATTTCATTCACAAAAGCGCCGGCCCACCCCAACTACTATTGGAGTCAGTCACTTGACTATTATAGTGTCCTGCCAGTGCAACATCGGCCCACATTGGACTCGTTTCCGCATTTTCTGTCCGTACAAACACAACGCAGATATTGTTGTTTTTTTTATGTGTAATTCACCTGCGATTGGCGAAACACAACCCAAAGTGAGCTGGGATGAGGTCCAGCTCACCTGCAATCCTAATAAGAACATGCACTGCAGTACAGAAAATGGATACACTCCAAAAACTAAACAAAAATAAATGTTGACAAATATTTATTTTTAAATATTTATATATATTTCCGATATCAATATAAAATGTTGTGTCTGTGTATGTTTTTGTTTTTAACAAAATATGATCGTGCAGAACTGGTTGATAAATTCAACGTCTGTCAAAGCTTCGCCCTGTCAAAGGTCACTTATAACAATTAAATACTGTACAGGAAAAAAAAAACACAAATAGTTTGTATTTTCACACCTTTATTCGTAACACTCCTTTTCAGACGGTATTTGAAATTGCCCTTTTTTTAAAAAATAGCAGATGCGGTATATGTCATACAATATTTCAAACAAAGAGATGGAGTTTCATGAGCTAATAGGTTCGAGATTCACAGCAAAAGTACTCATTTTCAAATCACGCTGACATTTTAAAGGGCTGCAAACAGGATTCAAGGCCTCGAAAGAGCACGCATCACTCTGTGACTGTTCTCGCCGGTCCCGGCTGAAGACTGGCAGGGGTTAAAAGCGTATGGCACAGCACCTGCAAGTGAACAGGGGACATATCGGGACCGTCACACATTTGCTTAGACAGATATGGAACGGTGCGATACTTCATCATGACATTTCCATACCATATCCAAACCGTCGACTTATGTGAGACTAAAGTATATATTTTATGATCTTTACATGCCCACCTGTATCGTCGAGGGCACCCGTGATGACCGATCATGTACTCCTGAGCATAGCAGAACCGTCTGCAGAGTCCTCTATGCCCGCATGTCCAGTATTGTGGTTCGGGATCATTGCCTGGAGACAACGACATTCATGATAATGCTCTCAAAGACACAATTTCAAGAAACCTGGCATATTGTTGGACTTCCATGTATGACTGAGCAAGTCGGGCCCTCATGAGATCAATGTATGTGGCTTTACATAATTATGTGTCGATTTGATGTCACAGAGTTGTGAAAATCGTTCGATCCGTTGCTTACCCTCCACGACGGCAAACAGCAGGAGAAGCACAAGGAGAACCAAGCCCAGTCCCTTCATCTTTGGGCACCAATAAGCTTTCAGATATGGCCGTGGGCACGCTGCTGCTGCATTTATACCTCATTGCAATCACGGGGGTGGAGTCAGCCGGGCTCGGTCCAAATCCCAATAACAAAGTATGTTTGAATGAAGGGAGTCTGAGAAGTGAAGCCCGCCCAGTTGAGTCAACCTGCTACAGTATGTGTGGCCTCTTCAGTACTGGACGGGACACATTATGCTGCAACTATTTTTTTATTTTAATCCAAAGAAGAAAGGGTGAGTGAGATAGTTAACTTACATATGCATCCCTATGGCAAGATAGAGAGGATGCCCTCGAATGAGCAAGGCCCCCAACAGGTAATATTTCAGGATTAAGTCTAATTTGAAAGACAGTGTGCCCTGCCTTGTGTTAGGGTTGCCCTCTGTCAGCCCACTGCTCTGCCCACATCTGAATGCAGCAGTGGTTAATGGGTTATTGCTGATGCTGAGAAACCACAATCAAACTATACAAAACCTGCTGCTGCCATGACGCAGGGCGAATTGTCATCCAGACAATAAGACTACAAGGCATAGACACGTGTAGCTGCGCAGGTGCTTGTGCAGCATGCCCCCTAGTGATTGTTTAAAATGTTTGAACCAGCTAGTTTCTTTTGTCATCTCTGATTCTATGATTAATCGATATTGAAAAAAATATGCATTTTTCAGGAGGGAAAAGCCAGCCATGGAGTGATTATAGAATCATTTGGCGGTGAATTAAAGTCAATACATTTAATTTATGTACCACTTGTCCTTATTAGGGTGACTGGCTGACCTTTGGGCAAGAGGCAGACTTGTCTTGTCACCAGTCATGCGGCCATCGTGAAAAATTGAAAATTTGCTTTCCATTTAAGATTGACAATTGTAGTGAATTGAATGTTCTGTCAAAATCGGCATACTTCTTAATCTTAAAGAAATCAGCATCTTAAACGGTCTCATTTTGCAACATTAGAAATGGTTTAATTACCTATCAAATGTACTATTAATTTATAAAAGAAAAAGTCAAGAAAAGGTTCACCAATCAAAATAATGCAGTAATGTACTGTGTATGGTATCTGTATTATGGAATTTGCACACCTAGAGGCGCCAAGGTTTTTACTTTACCGATTTGAGAAGCGCCGAAGAAGACTGTACTAGACGCGCATGCGTAGTCGTTGTTGTCGCTGTCGAGTCAAGATGGCGGATCTGCTCGGTTCAATATTAAGCTCGATGGAAAAACCTCCAACAGTCGGCGACCAGGAAAGTCGGCGAAAGGCTAGAGGTATAACAATATTTTAGCCGTTGTAGCGATTAGCAACTTAGTTTGCGTTCTTCATTTAAAACGGCATCGAGTGATACGATACATGACTGGGAAAAATATGGAAAGGGCAAACGAGGTTATTTCTGGTGCTCCTATAAGCCGGTTTGGCTATCCAGCTCACATTTGGGAAATAGTTCCGCCTTAGCCAAAGACACCGCCCACGATCTCGTGTTTATTATCAGTTCCACAAGTCTGTCTACACGCCGGATAGACAACGCAAACCCGCTAACACTTTCATGTGTATGCTTCATGTTGGCTGTTGACGCTTTCGTAGAGTGGTGATTGGTCCCTACGTTGAAAATGTGTGACGTCTGCGCCATCGCTTGATACTCTGAGCTTTCGTTTACTGTACTGTCTTTTTGCAACATTTGCATCCTGCAGAATGACCTCACCAGCATTAAAAAAAACAGACAAACGGTGAATTTACAGTATACGCAAATATACTGTATGTCATAATTTTATCAATTTGCTACAATGAAGTTTAGTCTTGCCTGGTAATCACCAACACTATGGTGATTTACAAAAAGCGCATGTCAGGGAAACAAAGGAGCTGCGGGACTGTGTGAGGAAATCTGGCGTAGCTGAGTTTTATTCACTTTTACCACATTTGCAGAGCAAGCAGCGCGGTTCAAGAAGATGGAAGAAGAAGAGAAAAGAAAGAAAGCAGCGTTCAGGAAAAAGGTGAGCGCTTGAGCCGAGTGGTCTTGCTTCTTGACATGTGAACTTGCATGCAAAGTGGCGCTAAACTGCTTCTTTCAATATTTAGATGGAGAAAGAAGTATCAGATTTCATCCAAGACAGTACACAACAGAAGCGAAAGTATAACCCAATGGGGAAGATAGAGCGAAGTATATTGTAAGGTTTATGAAATATTGCATTTACACAAAAATCAGTTTGTGAAGAGATGTAATTACCCAACAATAATTGTTCCGTTTGCAGGCACGATGTCGCTGAAGTGGCTGGTCTGACATCTTTTTCTTTCGGGGAGGATGAAGAGAGCCGTTATGTCATGTTGTTCAAGAAGGTTGGAAAAGATGCTTTTTAATCCACTAAATATTGACATGAATGAGAGGCAGCATTTTGACCTTCTACTTTTATGATCCTGTAGGAATTTGCTCCGTCCGACGAGGAGCTGGAGGCTTATCGCAAAGGAGAGGAGTGGGATCCTCAATTAGCAGAGCAGCGGCGCAGACTAAAAGTAAGACAAGAGGCCCTGTTACCAGACATATCATTAGGCACTCCTGCTTCACTCTAATATCGTAGCTGTATTAAAAAAAAAATCATTTGTAGTGTTATTCTTGTAGTGTCTTTTATGTGTTATTTTCTGTCATTTGCAACTGCCCATTTATTTCATTTTAGCACGCCGTTTTGTCATGTTATCACTGTGCTCTTATGATGGAACTTTTCTTTATTTTTTTTCTCGACTACTGTAGGAGCAGGCGGCTCTGGAAGAAGAAGCATCCCGGCAAAGCGACAAGTCGGAAGTGTGTCCCAATTCCAACTACAGAGACAAGTACAGCCACCTGATTGGCACCTCCGCAGCCAAAGATGCAGCACACACACTGGAAGCCAACCAAGCATACGGATGCGGTGAGTGTCGTTAATTGCATCCGGTAGAGCACACAAGAGCTCCCCTAGCAATCATTTCCCTGTCGTTGACTTCTGTTACGCAGTGCCGGTAGCCAACAAGAGGGACACTCGCTCCATAGAAGAAGCCATGAATGCAATCCGAGCCAAGAAGCGGCAGAAGTTAGAAGACGACACGAGTGCACACAGCAGCACTTTCTGAGTCGCTCCATGTGACCACGTGGAGGTGCATTTGGGTTCTTGGCTAGAAATGCAATATTCTGTACTCCAGAGACTTTATATATGGCAGGGTGAAGCTCTATTCAGATCCTGATCGCACAGAAGAGACTCAAGATTTCTGAGATCTTAATTGTGTGTTCACTATTAACTTCGCAGTCATAATTGAGAGTGTAAGGAACATTCTTGTGTTAAAATTGGGCGCCCCAAGTGTTATCAACAATACTGTCTTGGACATTTTAATGTAGCTTGTTAGTATTAGTTTTTAAAGTGTTGAGATCACAATTTCCGGGGGGGGGGCGGGGTCCCCGTGTCAGCCTACCAAGGTTTTTAAAGGACAGAGTATGTCATTGATTCCCCTTTCTCCATTTTCCATTTTTACAAGTCAACATCTTTCAAGACATGTCAAAGATCTTTTAAGAAATACAGATGTGTGTGTTTTAAGCATCAGGGATTTTTTTTCCCCTTATCTGTGATCACTCCGCCACTCCATGATGTCATGTCAATGGGTACAGTGATTAGAGATGGAGCAGAGGCATCCGAAATCGTTTTATTTCATGTCCTTTTTTTTTGTTTATTCTTATAAGACAGATGTTTGGTTTGTTTCTAAAATGCTGTTTTCTCACCCCATATGGAAGATGTAAAAACAGTAAGAAAAAAAAATACGTCATGAATTTGTCATTTTTACAAAGCTAAAGTATCATTTTTAAAATACAATATAATTTTTAAAATTTTATATTTTAACTAAACAACAAAATAAATATAATATTCAAAAATAAGCGTAGCATGTGTAGGCTAAAGCGAGAGCATTTCGACAACTACCACTTATTGATTAGAAAGAAAATTATCCACCAGGTTTTATATAAAAGTGCACTACTTTATACTTTACTATATTGCAGCTAATTATGGTAATCTAGTATTTAACCGAAACTCGCAAAGTGTGCTTCTCAGCATAATTAGATGATTTTAATATGGAGTTCAGATTTTGTCATTTCTATTCAGAATTTTTGTTTTCATTTTATTCAAAACAAACCGAATATAATAGTCCTGGATGCGAGTTTAGGTTTAGTAGTAATTCAACAAAAATTCATTTACCGAGAGAGAACAACGAACCAATTTTTTGATGGCATGTCATGATGTTCTTTATCCCGCAGGTGGCGCTACCGCTCAACCAAGCAAAACCGATTCGTGCACTTTGATTCGTGCAGAAAGATACAATGTATTTTACTGTCTTACTTCTCGCCCGGTTCGTATCACGTACGAGTTGGGGTTGATAAAATGAAGTCCTTGTTGGTGTCTTTGATGCTCGTTTGGTGCGCGGACAGCCAGCTGAGAGGCCGCAAAGGTAAGACTTAACTTCTCGGCCACGCGTATCGCCTTTCAAGAAGGACATTCGTTTACAAGGGTAGAAAAAGCTCTTCTTCAAGGTTGCATCCAGTTTAGGGTTTTGTGTAGAAGCATTGAAGATCTATTTATTTATTCCACATAAAATCTGTACTGGCGTCTGAGTGAATTGAATGTTGTTCTTTGCGACCCCTTTGTAATATTTTTACAATTAGGTCACATGCATACGTCTTTGTTTCGTTCCCTGGAGCTCATGTTCGTATTTGTAACCACCAATGCAGGCTCGGGGGTGCTGTGCACCTTTAAAGACAAGACATTCAAACCAGGAGATAGTTGGCATCCTTTTTTGGAGCCCTTTGGACTCGTCTTGTGCATGCGCTGCTCGTGCACTGAGGTACCCCGACTTGTAACATTTCAGTCTAAACGAGGATTATGGTAACGTGTGATGTGACAAACATGGCGTTGTTTTGTTTCAGAAAGGCCATGTAAAATGTAGTAAAATTAAGTGTCCTCCTCTGCCGTGTGGCAAGCCAGTAGCAGACCCGCAGCAGTGTTGTCCACGATGCACAGGTAAAGCGTTTGCCTCATGACAAGACTTTCGGTCTTGCCTTGTCAGTTGACTCAAAAATGCACTTGGCTCGACGCCTGTTTCACGGAACATCAAGCAGTTGTATGGATGAATGAATGAATGAATCCACAGGTTAATTGTCCCTTCTGCCATCTAGTGGAAGAGCATTTACTTGTTGAATGGTGGCACTGAGTTCACCTAAACTCACTTCACAATGAACAGCAGTTTGAGAAATGTTGAACAATACATCAAAAAAGGGGCTTCAAGCTATTTAGCGTCACTACAAGTTGACATTTATTGTCAAATTAAACATAAAACAGAGACTTACATATCGTGTACCACATAAATAATAATAATACATTTTATTCAAAAGCGCCTTTCATGCCACCCAAGGACACTGTACAGACAATAAAAAAATACAATGTGAAAATAACAGCCTTAGGAAAGTCGCGTAATACTAGCAAACTGTCAAAGTCCACTAACATGCTAATGGATAACATTGACAGTTGTGGTTTTAGAAGATATTTCAGCACAAACGGTGGAGCAACAAATGTAGACAAACAGTATGGTATCACAATACTCAGAGGCATATATTCTTTATCCTCTGCAAAGAAGGTCTAGTAATACAGCATACTTAAAGTGCATCACGGCAGCCATGCAAAGCCATGCTTGTCGTGACCCGATACAATATGGTATTCTTGTTTTCTTAGACGAGCCCATGATCCCGGCAGGTCTGAGAGCTCCTGCGAAGTTGTGCAGATATAATGGAACCATCTATCAACCTGGCGAGACCTTCACCAAGCATAACCTGCCAGCCAAGCCAAGCAACCAGTGTGCCATGTGCTCGTGCTCTGTGAGTCACACCATTTTCATTTACAATTATGGCACAGTAGATGATGAGCATATGGTTTATCGGGCAATCATAAATTGTGGAGGGGATATTATCATGATCTTGTCTCAATATCTCCGGAATCTTAGTATGCGCTTATGTCTTTGTATTTGGCTATTCAGTGCTAGATTTTGTATTACTCTCGACTCTAACACACGGAAAATGTATCATAAAAACTCTCTTCTCTTAGCTTCTGGAACTAAAAAGACCTCTGATATTTGTTTTCCTCCCTCAGAATGGAAACATCTTCTGTGCAGTTAAAACTTGCCAACCAATCAGTTGCTCCTCTCCGGTCACGCTTGCCGACACCTGCTGTTTGGTGTGTAAAGGTAGTCCAACTTCTTCCAGCTGTCAAAGAAACGTGTCTCTTTTCAACTTGGACTAGAGTATTTTGTTCCTGGCTTGAGTGAGCGCATGGCAGATATATTCCCAATTTTGAAATCGACCCAAATACAATCATTGTGTTCAATTGTAGTTTCATGTCGTTGTGCAATTACGTTCACACATTGTTTCCTTTAGACTCCAGCGCCAGTGGCTCGTCATCAGCAGAGGAAGGAAACCAGCAGCTGAACAGAGGCGTTGTGTGTTATTTGACAAATCCATTCCAAATGCTCATATTTCATGAATTACATATGATTGACACTTAAAAAGCAATATTTTTGCTACAAAATATTTGCATTTCTCAAGTAGGTGTCCTGTATGTTGTGTTTCTTATAGAGACATTCAGTGGACCAGTGTTTGGGAGAGCTGGCGAGTGCACGGTCCCCTCGGGTCAGGACTTCTCCCAGACACCTGAGCCTCAATAAACTAAACCTCAGAGGGGCTGCAGAAACCACTGTGAAGATTTTGTTGCAGAGGAAGCATCAAAAAGGTTTGCCTCCGGTTTGTTTTGCTCAGTGCTGTGCACATGCACTTTAAGAAGACGGAATCGTCCTTTGCATGTGAAGGGAGGGGGGACAGATTAAGCAAAACTACACGTCATATCTCTTAAGTTACTTAAAAGACAACTAGAAGCAACATGTTTATTTTATCCCGGCATGTATGACTCTGTATGACATATAAAATGAAATTTCGAAGGAGAGAGTAGCAGCGCCATCTGGTGGGGAACTGCCTCCCTACCACTAATGCGGTTACCTTTTTTTTCCCCCTCTAGTCACACACCAACCATGACCATTGTTTTTTTCCACTGTCTCCCTCATCAGCATGTTTATATAATGGCAAGACATACTCGCATGGAGACATGTGGCACCCGGTATTGGGGAAGGTACTGGAATGCATCGTGTGCTCGTGTCGCGATGGCCTGCAGGAGTGTAAACGCATCGCGTGCCCCAGCCACTATGCGTGCCAACATCCGGTCAAGTCTCCAGGAAAGTGCTGCAAGACGTGCCCAGGTAGCCAAACACGGAGCGCTAGCAGTTCCACTAGCCGTTGAAACGAATCCACACTCTCCATTTGTATTTCTGCCTAGAACATAAAGCTGCACATAACCAGACTCAGTGTTACTCGGGCCACAAAAACAAACTTTCGGTATACAAAGTGGAATCAGCTTTGAAGGTCGACTCCCCCAGCACAGTTCGGGTAATGGCAATTGAAAGAGCAAATACTGCTCAAGTGGAGGTCCAAGTGTGGAAGATAGTAGATGGTACTGTACATCTCATATTTTTCAATGTTTTTCCCCGCCCAAAAATATTCCTGATATGTACAGTAAATGACTTGACTACATTCCTACAGGTATTTTACAACTGATGGAAATTGGAGATGTTCAAAGGAAAGATATTCAGCATCATCCGGAAAATTACACATTACTGACGACAGTTGATGAAGGTGCCTTCCACGGCGTTTCTGTACATTTCCGTGCAGTTTTCTAAATTATAACAGCTGACTACTGTCGGGATTGTTTTCCAGAGATGTGGGGGAAGTTCAAAGAGGGAGGAGGCAAACTGGATCAAGCCGCGACCGTTTGTGAAGATGGCATTCGGGAGATGGTGACGTTTCTCAATCCCAAGAAGGTCGAAGGCCTGTGCTCGCCTTAACTCGCTTTCGGACTGGAAACTTTTGGGAGCAGTTTTAATGCATACTTTAACTGCATGGAAAGCATTTGTTATTCCAGGATATGAAGCCACAAACTACTTGGTATGTACAATTTTTAATATACATATTTATTGTAAATATGACATTTTCTCACAGGATGTAAAGTTGTTGTTGTGAGACGACTGCTTTCACTGGCCGGCATGGGGAAACTGGTGAATTTTAAAAAAAAGTGTTAAAAGGTCTCCAAAGGGGCCCATTAACTCGGTATCTGGGAAATACGAGAATATGTTGTGATATACAGTATTAGCCAGAGACCCATGAGAAAAGGAAAATAGTGCAATCAAACATTTTCTTAACTACAATGGAGCCTTCGAAAGTAAGTCTGCTTGTATCACGGAGCTGGATGTTTGATTTCAAAGGTTCCATTTGTTTTCTGTCATATACATCATGATGTTCATTTTGTGTTGTACAATTCTCTCCCAGTACATAATATGACAATGTGACAACAAAGCCAAACATGTAAATAAAAGGACACGTGTTTCTCAGCTTAAAGATGGCGGCGTCTTATTTGGATATGTTGTCCTTCACAATCCACCAAAATAGAACTATTATATGCACATTGCATAATCCAACAACAAAGTGTTTGAAACAAACAAAAAAAAATAACCGCGTATTGTATTTATTTTTTTTTGCCAGTGCAAAAGTCTCTCTTGTATACAAAAAAAAAATAGCATTCAAGGACGGCACAAAACTGTTGAACGAAAAACCAACGATAAGTGCAAAGACTCTTTTTGTACATTTTTCACACAAATCAACCCACTCCAAATTTTAACATTATTGAGTAACTCAGTCCTGCTTATCAGTCCGAATCCGTAAAAAATAATATAGATTTATTAGGCCTGCTGATGTTGTAGTACAGGGCAGTATAACACTGTGTTAAGCGTAATCTATACATGTCTGCCATCTGGTGGTGATAAGTGATGTTACAACTCAAAGGCAGATTTGTTTCCTTTTTTTTAACATTTGCCCATCCCCGGTCCAAATTCTCAATCAGTGTAAACGTTTTTTTTTCTCCAGCTGTACATTGTAAACCGAACCGTAATCAATCTGACCTCGAAACACCAAGACACAGTTCACCTCAAGCCTGTTTGATCAACAGGTGTCAAGTTATCTGCGTGTTTCCCATGATTCACTGAGAGCTGCCAGAAGGCTCCAGAATAATATTGCTCCTTCGATGAACTCCTCGTGTGCCCCCTCCCCTTCCAACAATGACTCATTGTACTCCTTTCACACTTTTAGCGCCAGATCGCTCGCTCGCTCTCCCACACTGCAGGAGATATTTCCAATTTGCATGCCTTCATTACTCACACAAAAATGTTTGTGTAAGCCTCTGAACCCAACAGCTTGAACAAGACTCTCTCAGTTCACATTGATACGCTTCTGTCTGGCCATTGAGTGGGGAAAAAGCCCATCGTTTATTTTACTCAAGGTTTGAATTTGTCACACGCGCTAGGTGAGCCCAGCATGCTTACTCTCTTGACTCTGCAGGTTGTGGCGGCTGGGGGCAGTCATTGGGTAAAAATCACACACTTGCTCAGGCCCCCGTTTAGGTTCACCGCACCCTGCTGCCTTGCAGGACAGAGTGAGTGAGAAGTGAAAACACGTTCGCGAATCAGGGGGTCGCCAACTTAATTGGATTTTGACCAACGTCCGTCTTTTAATACGATCACAAATTAGTACGATAATGAGTCACGGTTTGGGCTAGCGGCGGTAATGGCTTTATTTCATTTTCATGAAGGCATGCAAGTAGCAAAACAACTTCTTGTCAGTTATTGCTTCTTGTCAAGTGTGATGGACCGGTGTCCCAATATTTTTGTCAATCATCTCCTCCACAAGGAAGGCAGAATGTACATAGTGAAACATGAATCCAAGGACCTCTGACTTAAGTGACTTGATGATTTCATTTCAAATGTCATTCTTGGAGGGAGGCAGAGTGGATTCTGAAACAAATAAAAGGGAAAAGATCTTTTAATAGTGTAAGAGTGAGATATAGATACAGTTCCTTCAAAAAAATTGCCACGTATACAAAGTCAGGCTTAAAAAAAAATCAAGTGTTTGTCTACAGTCTCAAACGCTGCTGCTACCCTGGTGTGGTATTTTTCTTCTGAAACATCTCTGCGTGTTTGAGCTGTGAAAATGTATCCTTTTAAAGTCCCCCGCTTGCTAGAATCGAGTAAATTCTATCGGCTTGCGCAGTGCTTTCCGTGCAACGTTGAGCCTAGCTAGCTAGCGGGCTAACTTCACTTTACAGTATTCAAGAGGAAGTTTCCATGTGACGTTGAGCCTAGCTAGCCAGCTAGCGGGCTAAATTCACTCTACAGTATTCAAAAGGAAGTGAAGGGCCAAAGGAATCGCAGCAAATCATGTTAAAAGGTAATTAAGCCTCACAGCCGTGTTTGCTTTCATAGCTGATTCATGCACTCTGCCGTGTTTATACTTCATGACAAATACTTCAGAGATATGCTGAGGGCCTTGTTATTTTTTTCAATCTCGAGTGTGAGTCATAAGAGAAAAACACTGTCATGAAATGCGAACTTTGTTAAACACGCGCTTGCAAAGAGATAAAAGGAAGCTCAGCACATTTCAAAGGTTGGGATGTGTCACGGCCTCTTGTTCGGATCTGAACCCTCCACATGAGTTTGTTTCATCAAAGGAAAAGCATGAACGGCGCCAGTCTGAAGCGAGCTCATTTGGCACTTGATTAATGAGCAGTGTTGATGAGGTCCCTTTTTGTCACAGCCTGATTGGGTGTCGGCTGCCTCGTTAGCCGAGCTCGAGTGGCTGACCTTCACTTGGACAGCCAGGTAAACAGTTTGGACAATGCATGCTATTCCAAAGCGTTTGGACTTTTTGAGACGTTTGATATGTTTGATTTTGGATAATGAGGGTGTTGTGTGATTCTGTGTGGGCAAACATCAGGGTGTTTATCTTTATTCACTAACGTGTTCCTGCTGAGAGCCGGTGTTAAGTCTCCCCCCAAAAAAGAAAAAAATGTTGTTGTCAAACCCTTGTTTTCACCAAAATCGTTAAGTATTGACATTCATTCTTTTGAGTTGGCAAACTACAATGTGAATGCTGACAGTCAACCATGCCCACAAACACATATTGGAAAAGACATCAGTAGACGACCAAAGCGCATTCTCAGCATCCCATCGGTTTGATCAGATGCCAATGCTATCCTTGTTACAACCGCTAGAGGGCACTTTTCATGAAAGTACTGTACAACATTCATTTGAATAGCCAACAATCTGCAGCTAGGACAGTTTTTTCTTTTCTCTCTTTGTCACAGTGGTAGATCATTTTCCTGTCGAGACAGTTGAGGTTGCTGTGCACCAGATGTCCCTTTGTGCTGTTGTTGTCACTTGTCACTAATAATCACAAACAGGAGTTTGGACATCCGAAAATGCAGCCTTGCACTGTGGAGCTTTAAACATTGCATACCGTCTCAAGGAGCAGAAAATGGTCGCGATAATGTCATCAAAAAGTCCTCATCTTACGTTGGTTTTTGTTTGTTGGGAACATGATTCGAGCCAGCAGGCCAGTATTACAGGTTTACAGGATATCATGTCCGGTTTAAATTTCAACTACGTTTGGGAAGCGCATTCACGCCGCATTGGCTCAGGCCCTCCTGCGCGGATGTTCTCCTTGGCGCTTGTGTGGGATGAGGACAAGGACAAGTTTTATAGAAGGAGATCGACAGATGGAAAAATTATTGTTGGAGTTGACCAACCGATTCAATCTGACTCATGTAGAATCTAAAGCGGCAGAGAAAACAAATTCATGGATTAACAGCGTCACTGAGCTGTTGTGCGGTAGTTGTTCATTAGTCCAAATGATATGTCATTTTCATCATCCTGTCTGATCACTGCAACCACGCTAAATGAATGTCGGTCCTTTTGTTTTGGTGTCCTTGCACATTTCCTCTATAATTATAAACACACACACACACACACACACACACACACGAGGCATGAAAGGTTTTCAGTTATTTTCTCCTTGGATGCAACTCAAGCAACTGCTCTCAGCTCACTCCGGCTTCTCGGTTTTGACTCCCATGTTTCATTGTTCCCCTTCAGAAGGCGCCTGTATTTTATCTCCAAATCCCTTCGGGGCATAAGCGCCTCCTTGTGTTCTGTCTTCTTCACACATGCAGAAAAAAAGACAACTGAAACACGTAAAAAGGTGTTGTGAGTGTGAATTGTGCGCACTTAAAGGTGCTTCATTTTAGTGTTGCACTCTCACTCGCTCTCATTTCCTTGATTAACTTGAGTCCCATTTCACTAGTCCATTGTCTTGTCTCAACAGTGGTAGATCCTTAATTTGTAACCCCCCCAAAAAAAAAGTTTTGTTCGCATCATAATTCTTCGGATTGTACTATAAAGCATACATGCAAAGAGTTTGTGTGTAGCGTGGCCAAACCCGTTCAGTCCGTGTCTGTACGCCGTCTGGATGCTATCAAGTCTTGCTTTGGAGCCTCTGTAAATATTAAGATTCTTCAGTGTGTTCAGCATCCGAGCAGCTGTGTGAATTCCTGTTAAAAAAAATATGGGCATTCCTCTTCACCATGGGGCCATTGTGCAGCCAAAGCGTTTTTAGGCCTGGAAGAAATTCTGCCGAATAAAAATAGCCACGAGTCCTCACATTCGGACTGCGCCACATCAGGATTTGATTTAGCCTGCATCTTCATGTAGGGAGTAGAATCTCTCAGGCGCAGCGCCATCCTCGTGTCTCTTGGAACTTTTGCCGTTGTCTTTAGGAATGTCACTTCCCTGAGCAACAAAGACTCATTTGTATCGTTAAGGCCACGTATCGGTCCTGAAATGTCACCTTTCATTTTTCCTTTGCCCCCCCACCAGCTCACTAATGCGCTTGCACAGCTTGCACGCTGAGGCAGCTACATTGCTAATGTGACCCCGTTCGTTCATGAGGGAGTATTGCCAAAAAAATGAAATGTTACCGGTTTGCGGTTGTATTGTTTTGGAACGTGCAATCAATTCAATATAAGAGAGGTGATCAACTTACTCGATGATCTGATGGAAAGGGACACACCGGGGCTTGCAGCCGGTTATGCAGCTCTCTGTGCCTCAAGCAATACTTTCCTAGCCCATAGGATGAAGTCGAGTCCTTTCCAATTCCTTCTTTTTAACTTGTTAACCGGAGTTAGATAAGCAGCCAAGAAACTATAATGGTCTCCTTTTGCGACAGCTTCTTCTTGAGTACATGATTGACGCATCCCTCGGTCACACCTTCTGGCTCTACAGTCTCTGATTGGCTATAGGTTTAATCAGGCCATGATAAGTTAAGAAATAATCATTTAAAAAATGAAATAGAGGATGATTTTTCCGAGGATCATTTCGGTCATATTCTACTGAGACATGTGCAGAGTATATACTCAAACTGTGTGTCCTCTGAATTACGAATTGATGATTTTCTTTGATTTTGTCATGTTGAAACACCATGCAAGTAGTAGGATTACAAAGCAAACACATCATCACCTCTTAAATATTCAGAGGCTTCAGAGTGCAGTTTGTTTTCATCAAGTATCAAGACCTGCATGGCGTTAAACTCAGTGCTGTCTCCACAACGGTGTACAAAAGAATGCCATCAAAATAATCGACAAATATATTTAATAACTGTGGAGCAGGTCATTTTCATTTTGATAGTTTTGCACCACCTGCTGGTCAATATTTAAAAATCCGTGTTTCAGATATTTTACCATTTTAAAATGTTTTTTCAATTATTACTCAACACTACGGCAAGTAAAACATAATGATATCGAAAACAGTACTACTCCAGACTCTGTAGATTTTTATTTGCTCTTGGGCGCCCGACGGAGTGTCTCTCGGGAGATTATTCTCTTTCTTCCGAGACCAATACTTTCCTCCTCTTCTTTATTTTTAAATGTCCGTGCTGGAAAACATTTTGGGGAATTACTGAGTCCACGGTACAGTAACTGAAAGACATTTTTTTTCTCTTTGGAGAGTGCCGTCGCCTAGCAACAACATGTCAGCGCTATACCTCCTGTCCAATGGGTGGCGATAAATAGTTTATTGCCAAACGCGGAAGTGAGACTCCAGCATTTTTGTTCATTCATATATTTATTAAGAACCTGTAATATTGTCTTAAATATCTACTGTAAAAACATTTTTTTAATATATATTATATATATATATTATATAATATATATTTCTATCAACTCAGGCTCGAAAATATTTTCGTTCCGAATGATTTTGTCGAGGCTGATTCACGGCGCATGCGGTGCAATGGCTTCTCGACTTGATGCGGAGGGATATTATTTCATTTGATTTGATTTTGCGAATGGGTTCGGTTGTCTCGATGGATAGTATCTCAAAGTAAGATCACAACGATGAGTAAATAACAATTATGGCGCCTTGTGAGGCAAACCTCGCTTTAGGTTTGGAAAAGCGGCGACCAAGCGAACGCGGAAGTGAGTAGGAAGTAATTCTCCCTTCCGCGTCTTCTTCTCTTGCGTTCGTCCCTCGGCGTCAGTGTCATGATCGGCGGAGCTCTTGGCTCCACTTAATGAAACGAGACAGTGTGTTGATCAGCTCAAGGTGACAGATGTGAAGCGTGACAAGTGAAGGTAAGGACTTTTTTTTACGTGCCGTGTTGCACCACGCCGTGATGCGTATGATTGTGAACTCTTCTTCCCAGTGAGTCAGCTTTGGAACGTGTGCAACCAAGGTGTTGTGACTTGATAATAAACGTGCTGCATGCACTTCACAGGAGCTGGTGCATCATGGGGAACACGCCATCGAAGAGCGACGGCGTAGAGGCGCCACCAAAAACAACTTTATTTGAGAGGGAGCCAAGTGGCATCACGTACAGAATTCCTGCTCTCATCTACCTGAGGCACAGTGGCACCTTTCTCGCCTTTGCAGAGAAGAGGACCTCTTCACGTGACTGTGATGCCAAACTTCTGGTTATGCGAAGAGGGGTGCAGAGTGATGACGGATCTGTTCAGGTAGGAAATAAAAATGACTGCAGCTATCTCCAAATTTTCTTTTATCACATCTCAAAATACTCCTCTCTGTCTTGTCTGCTATTAGTATATAATACTGAGAAACAAACATTTCAGCGATCGCACTTTTTATGGTTTTATTTCCTTTGACGTCATTCCACTGCGTGTGGACATAGGTCAAAACTGCAAAGGTTTAGTAAACATTATTAGAGTGTACCGGTGTACCTCATGAAGAGTCCAGTGAGTATATTTAACCACAGTCTTATACTTCCAGTGGCTGTCGAGCGAGGAGTTGTCAACGGCATGCCTGCCGGACCACCGCACTATGAACCCCTGCCCCGTGTTTGAGAAAAACACCAGCACCTTGTTTTTATTCTTCGTCTGCATCCTGGGCAACACCTCGGAGCAGAGGCAGATCATCACAGGTAAGAACAAGACGCGCCTTTGCTACGTCAGCAGCGGTGACGACGGCCACACCTGGAGCGAGGTCACGGATGTAACGGAGAGCGTGATCGGACAAACTATCCGCAAGTGGGCCACGTTCGCCGTGGGTCCGGGGCACGGGGTTCAACTGGAGAACGGGAGGTTGATTATCCCAGCCTACGCCTACTACATCCCATACAGGTGCTTCTCCTTTCCTGTTCCTCACACGGTTTACCCTCGTGCGCTGACGGTCTACAGCGCGGACTTGGGCAAGACGTGGCACATGGGCAAGATGCTCCTCAAGAAGTCGTGCGAGTGCGAGATGGCCGAGATCATAGATCACGAGGGTCGGAGTCACCTGTACTGCAACGCTCGCAACTTCGGCGGCCACAGATGCGAGGCGCTGAGCGAAAACAGCGGCTTCTGCTTCGACAAACCTCGCACGGCCCGAGAGCTGGTGGAACAGCCCAAAGGCTGCCAGGGAAGCGTCATCGGCTTCCCCGTGCCCGAGTTCATCCCCAGTGAGGTCGCCGAGAACAAAACGTGCGACACGTCCCCTCTGTCTCCCGACACGCAAACCTGGCTCCTCTTCATGCACCCGACCAACAAGCACAGCCGGCGGGACATGGGCGTATACTTGAACCGGTCCCCCCTGCACTCGCGAGGATGGGACCGGCCCAGGATCCTCCACAGCGGGCCCAGCGGCTACTCAGACCTGGCTTACAACCGGGACAATGATCAGTTCTCGTGCCTGATGGAGTGCGGCAAAGAAAGCGAACTGGAGCAGATTGCGTTCATGTCGTTCACACTCAAAGAGGTCATGCAGACAAACAGGAAGACTTGCTAAATAACGACCATCGCTTCCGCCAGCTTAACATCTAAGGATGAACGATGCTAATGCTAACATCGCTCTGTGTCTTCTCGTGTTCCCTTTTGTGGAAGTGCGCATGCATGCCGGAGCCGTGTGGTCTGATGTTTACTTATTTACATGACGATGTACTTAAGTCCAATGTGCTACCGTATTTCCTCAAATAGTGGCTGGGGTACAAATGTATGCAACTGCAGTATCGAGCACGTATTTGTAGTCGCCGTGTATTTAAGTGGAGGCCTTTATTTGTACAATCGCCTGTGTAAAGTTAGAGCGGTAGACACCGTTGTCTTGTCTGGGGAGAATTCTTACTTCTGTTTTTAAAGTGGGAGTCAATTGTGTAACTTCCTTGCCTTAGCACTTTCTTTTTGTGTGTCCCTTTTATTGTTAGTGCCTATCAATAATGCAGTGCAGTAGAGGTGGATTTAGCGTCCCCAAGTAGTAAACAGAGTCGGTGATTTGAGTCATTGCAACTTTTACGGTGACTGCATGTGAATTAACTTTAAAAAAAAAAAAAGGAAAAAAAAAAGCCTTGAAACGGAACATTGACTTGCAATCAAGTTCCAGTCCACCATGGAGAACATTTGGAAGGCTATGATTACCGTGGATGCCTGGCTCGATTTTGAAACTGTTAAAAAAATAAAAAATAAAAATAGCCATTGCGTTCATGGTACAGAAGAGAAACCTCGTCGTAACAAAACTTGCAGGCGGTCCGTTGTAGGGCGGGAAGCATACAGTGGATTTAAAAAGTCTACACACCTCTGTTCAAAAGTATGATTGGGAAAGAGGGGAATGGGGCCAAGATGAATCGTTCCAAAACTTCTTCCGCCATCTCATTTGACTTGAAAAGAACTCAACTGAAAGAATAAATGAAATATTTTCAAGAGGGAAATTCTTCTGTACAGCAATTGCGGAATCAAATCAAACAGCTCAGTGAAAGACTCAGAAATGGACCAATCAGGAAAAATAAATCAATGTCAACATGATCATTTTGAAGTTACCACAATTTTAAATTAACCTCTGCTTTCAAATGTCTCTAACTAACCCCAAATACACTGAAGTGAACATCAGCTGTTCTAGTGGGCTTATCCTGCCACGTCAATTGAGTTTGACAGGTCATAGGTCACATGAATGATCGAAGAAGTTTCAGAATGAATCTCGGTCTCGTGTTTTTATATCACAAACACCTCGCAGGATTTGAATGGGTGTGTGTAGACTTGTGTGTAGACTTAATATCCGTTGTACTTGAGACTTGTGTAATAAGCAAGCCAGGAGGTACATTTGAGGTACTTTTACAAGCTAAAAGCATGACTTCGACTGAGCTGTGCTTGGATGTCGTTTTATTTGTTACATTTTTTATTGCTGCACAGTTTGTAAAGCCACGCCGCCACGCATTTTGTGTATTTTTAAAATCCCCGATCTCATGAGTTGTTCAAGAGCCGGATGTACTCGGCGACGAGATCAAGGCAAGCTATTGGCGCCAAGGCCACTATTTGAGGACGTAAGCTATTTAAGGAATGATAGTGTTTTGTCGGCTGATTTTAAGCATGCCGCTCTGCCATGAACAGGCTTTGTGTGCGTGCGTGCGAGCGAATGTGCGTGTGTTGCGTAGCATGCTTGACAACTGTTCCTGACCGCTTCCCACGTCTTATAATTTTTTTTCCTACCTCAATTCATTTTCCTTCAATCAAGGAGTGTAGCATCCCCCCATGATCCGGCTTTCCTCTCATTTTATTTCACTCTACTGTGATTCACATATGCCTTCTCGGGTCATACAGCCTTCATAGGTTTGCCACCTTCCAAGCTGTGCCAAATATAATTGACGGGGAGAGGTTTTTTCTTTTTTTTCCTTTTTAACGCTCGTTCGTTTGGAGCAAAAGTAATTCATATTTTTACAATTTGCCAGTCCGTGTGTGTTTTCCAGGGTACGTATTGCAACTTCCCCTCGAGCGTTTTTGAAGACGACAACTGTGAATAGTAACGTGATTGGACAAGAATTGAGTAGGAAATCACATAAAAAATTTGACTGTATACCTATGGACATTATACTATGTAACCGTTTCACTTTCCAGCGACATCAGTGTCACTCCACTGCATATGCAAAAGCGCCCCCCCAAACCCCCCAAAAATAGTTCAAAAATCTTGATCCAACACAGCCAATTTTTCTACTGAATCCCACAAAAATCCTGTGAAGCGCCCGATGGTTGTCGAGTGATGACTTTTGTAAAATTTCCAAAAAAGAAATTGCACGCACAAAGGACCCGGTCATTTTAGGCTCCTTCTTTGCCAAATGTTGACTGATTCTCCAAATGATTCTTCACTCGTGTCAGTGTGTTGGTGTTGTGGAAAGTGACAAAAGCTGCATGGCATTTTTTGTTTTGTTTTTGGTATTAAATGAAAATGATCACGGCAACAGCTGTCTCGTTGTTATGTTATACGTTTCTGCATTCAGAGGTCAACAACTGAATGTATAAAATACTGCAGTGCGATTACTACACCATACATCTCATGACCTTATGCATTCACAAAGTACCGTAATAATTAGGGAGGTTCACACGTTGAATGTAAAAGTAGAAGCCGTATATTTGAGTATGTGAACCAGTCCGGTTGCGCAACATTGGCCCTACCTTTTTAATCTCTTCGTCATACCGGCTGGCATAAAACTTCTAAACTGGAAATATCTCCCTTTGGGTGTGTCTCTGTGCCCCCCCCCAAAAAAAAGTGCCAAATCATGCAATGCATTTTCATGATAGCGTGCCTTGTGCCTCGTCCAATTTCATTCTGCAGGTAAATTGAAGATGGTGAAAATCATTTTGGGGGGAAATTCACAAAATGTCTACACATGCCTTGGGTCAAATGAATGGTCTAATTGCCCCAAAAAATTCAGAGGACACATTTTAATTGCGCCACGATTACTCAGAGCAAATGAAGATGGAGAGAATTGACACACGGTGCACTTTCGAACAGATGGGTCTGTTTACTCCCCATTTGTTATCTTTTTTTTCTCCCATCACTTTTGCCGACCTGCACTTTCACAGATTGGATGAATCACATGATGACTCGCCTTTGTTTATTTATTCATTTACATTTGCGGAGTGTTTTTGGTCACAATTTTTCAGCACATATGGTAATCTGTATCACAGAGTGACTATAAAACACCCACACGCACACACACTTGTCATCTTTGCTCTGATGATATTCAGTGAGGCTCACCACTTTTGGGCGGAACAGATGTTTGCCGTTGCTGTGACAAATGTCTCTGCGCTCGTTGCTCTTTCTTGGCCGTTGTTGGACACGCCACTGTTCCAACCGGCTAAAAATGAAGCGCTTCGGTTCAATTACAGGATAGCCAATCCAAAAACTGTATCAAATATTTTACCTTTACGAAGGGTTAGCACTGAGTTTTGATTGACACTGTCAGTGAGGAATTTATGAATAACCGTGTGTTTACTTGTTGTTGTTTGCATCTCTTGTATTTTGTAGTTGAATGAGGCGACCAATGCCTTTCAGTGCAGTTCTACACCATGGCAAACTTATGTTTCAATGTTTTCTTTTGAGTAGCAGCAGTACCTAATGTTGTGGCCGGTGAGTGTGTGCTGTGTAACTTTCACTCGTAGGTTACTTCACTAAAATGCAATTGTAGGCAGTCCACATCTACTTGCTCTCTGAAATACAACTTTTATTTTTTGGGGGCTAAAACAGGAATTTAAGCTTGGAACATTTTTCAAATATACCGTAAACGATTGGCATCGATGGCAACAGCGTTAGCGCAACAACGCTAGCAAGTTGTTTGCTGCTGAACAAATTGCTGAGTTGTTTTTACGCCTATCTTGAACATGGGGGACAATACATGTAAATTTCTTGACAAGAATATGTTTAAGAGTGCATTTGCGGAATGAGTTTAATCAGCAAACTCTGCCGTTTTTTCGCCATCTTCGGGGGCGGCCATTTTGCCACTCTCTGTCGACTGAAAATGACATCACAGTTGCTCAGAGCACAGCTAACGACCAATCCTGACTCAGCTTCAGAGAAGAGGTGAGCCGTGGTTGGCCGCTACCTGAGCAACTGTGATGTCATTTTCAGTCGACAGAAAGTGGCAAAATGTCCGCCCCCGAGATGGCGAAAAATGGGCGGATTTTGCTGATTAAACTCATATTCAGCAAACGCAATATGAATCAGAATGCCGCGCATGGAACATATTGTGAATAAAACATGACAAAAAAACTCATGTTTTGAAACGACTCACACACACACACACACACACACACACACACACACACACAAATTAAAACAACAGAGAGAAGGACCCTTTTAATCATGTAATGTGCTTTACCTTTAGACGCAGCAAAAGACACGTTACATTCAGCATGTATTGTTGCCCCTCTTTGCACTTCCTCTTTGTTGCAAGACAGTAAAATAGAAGTTATGCAGGCAAAGTTAACATTTCCATAGGTTGGATTGAGTAGTTCATGTACGCTGGACGCAACACTCAGTCGGACTGTACATGGTCACGGAGTAACAGAGGGCGCTTCCTTCGGGATTCTTTAAACGAGCACCTTTACCTGGCTGCCACATAGAATCATTCTACATACACTTGAATTGTGTGCCGCTTTCAGCACGTCGTCATAACACTCCCCACCCAAAAGTCCCAATTGTGGGTCACTATGACAAAAGGGACACAACCCTCACTCTCCGTAGAAGCCGTAGAAAACGAAAGGGAAATGCATGGAAACCAGAGTATTAAATGCTCAGAACGTAGAAACAAAAACACAGAATTTCCCAGAGAGATGATTGAAGAAGCTGTAAAAGGCTTCTATTAAAAAAACAAAAAAAAACAAAACATATATTTACTCAATCTCACCCCGTGTGACTCATAGCGCGACTTTTCCAAATGAGACCTCTGCGTGCACTCGACGTGTCTTCAATGTCACACTTGGAGCTTTCGATCTTTGACCCTTTTGCCGTCAAGTGCGGCTCTCGAGGGTGCTGCAAATCTACATCACGCCGATAAAAGCCATGCCATATTTGATAACCTGTTGGAGCTTTTCTCTCTTAAAGGGACATGCGCACAGTTGAGGAATAGATGAGGCCAAAAAAAAGACACTGCCAAGAGATCCGACAGGGTTGGAAAAATGTACTTTGATGGTAATCACCTTGCTTTGACCCCATGAAAGAAACGCATGAAAATACACAAGATAATCCAAAAATTTGAATCTTACCGCTACTTTTTGAAATGCATTCACTTTCATCCAGAGCAGTCATTCTTCGCCAAACTTTGTAAACTATAATCTCACGTCCTTAGTGCATTTTTCATACCTCCGAGTAATCTGCCTATTTCTAAAAAGCGTGTGATGTATTTTTTTTTCTTTATTTTTTTTAACTGCACAAGTGAGCCAACTTGGTAAAGCAGTGAATCCTTGCCAGACCAGTCGCATGCACGCTATGGGAAATGTTGGTCATGACACATTTGAACCAACTTCTGTCCCTCTTGATGCTTGTTGCGTTTGCTGGGGGCACAGTTCAGACTGTCAAAATGTAGCCGCGAGCAGGCCGGACACTCCCAGCTAACGCATTGACTCAGCCCGTTTATTTGTACAATTTAGCACAGAGGCGGTGTCGTCATCATCCCCTTTTCTGAGTCAAAGTCCCTTTTTTTTTTTTGCAACCTCTCACTTCTAACCTTTGACCTCCTCTACTGTCGACATCATTTTCCAATCAGTGAGTATTAATATGACCTGTTTCTGTTCTGATGAACAACTGCAAGTTTTTCTTTTTTTTTTTTCCATACATGATACAATGTACTGCGCGGAATGGTTTAATGCGCTCATTCTGGTAGCATAATGTTGCTGAGAACATGCAAGTTGTTGAGTATACGGCAGAGAAAAAGCAAAGTCTTTTTGTCTTCTTCGTCGTTCTTCTTGCTTTTGCTCGGACAGGTGTGAGGTTCACGCGCGAGACTCCTTCTTTGAGTGCGGCTTGTTTCCCAGCACGGCGTCCATCTCCGTGACTGTTTGGGGGTTCATTTGGGATAAAATCTGCAAAGGAGGAAAAGTGCAATGAAATGCTGGCCCCATAGGAACTTCACTACAATGGAGTCAATTCAGAAGATGACCAAAACTTGAAAATTACTTTCACTGTTTATCTAAAGATTGTATGAGCAAAGTATGGTCCGTGGGCCACATACGGCCCGCGTCGTTCTTTAATCTGGCCCGCTTTAATAGTCCAGATATTGAATGTAGCCAGGGTTTTATTAGATTTTTTCCTAGAATTGAATCATCTATTTGTTCATTTATTATATTATTTTCATTTAATTGACCACAAAAATACATTTTGTCACACTTATTATCATCATATAATCCATTTTTGGACAATGAAGCACATTCATCAATATCAAGTGAGCTGAACTGTAATCAAGCTACAAAAACTGTAAACATCACTGGAGTGAACCGCTATCGATCTGATGGACCGAGAGAAAAGAATGTTTACCCGCAGTGCGCCCAGGTTCTCCAGTAGCTGGTCTGTGTTTGAAACCCCCAGAAGTACTGAGCTGACGCCTTCACTGCGAAGGCACCATGCTGAGGGGGGTTTAAAAAAAGAAAGTTTATCTGCAAGATATGCGTTCACAGGAACGCATGCTTGCAGGATATTATTGAACGCTCTAAAATATCTTAAAGCAGAAACAGAACCAAACCTCTTGACTGTGAGGCAGGCATGCTAACATGAAGCCGCCATGCTACGGCAAGGCCTTTTTTTTTTAACAACCGATATCTGCAGTGCTTTTTGGGGCTGTACCAATGGCCAACTGTGCGGCGGTGCATCCCAGCCTGTCTGCCAGTAGGTGGAGCTCTTTGATTTTAGCAAGCTGCCTTCGCCCCTCCTCACTGTTCACTCGCTCCCTCAGCCACTGGTAGCCCTTCAGCCGCAGTCAATTGGAGAAACGGAGGGAGGGAGAGAAAAAAATAGTGAGGTAAAATGCTTCTCTGCTGATTTGTCACCCAAAAAAAAAAAAACCACTGATTGGGTGGGGAATTACACTGAGAAGAATCCCACAGGAGTGCCGGTGAAGTCAAACTGACCTTCATTGCTGCTCTGGAGCACTCTGGTACGCCGTCGCTGTACTTTCCGGTGATTAATCCACACGCCAGTGGTGACCAGGTCATGGCTCCGACACCTGAAAGAGACCGGTGGATTTGTCTTTGCCTATTCGACAATGAAGCGGAGATGATCAAGTGGGATGTAAACGTTGGATGAATTGATACCGATCTTGTGGTAGAGCTCCGGTAGCTGCACCTCGACTTTATCCCTCTGGAAGTAGTGGTACTCGGCCTGCTCGCACACGGGTGGGATCAAGTTGAACTGGCGGGCTACCGAGTAAGCTTCCTAACATGCAGGAAAGATTTGGAACGAGATGGTTACCCCCTCTGCATTCACAAAGTGAAAGCAGGACAATGAATTGAAGGTCACCATGATTTCCATGGCGCTCCAGCGGGAGGTGCCCCAGTACATGGCCATGCCCTGGTTTATGACAAAGGTCATGGCCCGCACGATCTCTGTGGGATGGCAGTTTAGAATGTCAGATTAAAAACCTGATTCCACTTGAATAGCACACCTGATCTGAAGCATGTTCACGCTTACCTTCCATCGGACTGTTGACGTCATTTCTGTTGGCAAAAACAATGTCCACGTAATCGAGCTGGAGCCTTGATAAAGATCCTCTTAAACCTGGTGATGATATGATGCGACATGATAAGAAATAATATGACGAAGAAACAGTCCTAAAATATGTTGTCAAGTCGATGCGGATATTGTTGCACATCTCAGAAGGACACAAGTGTCTTACGGCAATTTTAAAACAAATAAATAACTAAATGAAATGACAAATGTCAGACTTGATGACGCTCGAGGAAAAAGTCTTATTTGACATTTCAATGCAGTTGTGCAACTCGTGAAAGAAACATGAACGTATCATAAAATCCTGAGCCAGAAACAATTTGAACGATGCCGTGCCGCTGGATCGGAAACAAATCTGTTTTTAGAAGGCTGATGTGGACTTAAAGCCCATCTGTTACGTATTCTTATCAAATGTCATGCCCCCCCCCGATCCCCCCGTGTATGTCACCATTTTGGTCCACATTTTAGTGACGGGCCCGAAGCCGACTTTAAAGCCCAAGTATGAGCGCTGTCCCAGCGTGCCGTGCAAACGTTAAAAGCTGCACAAACTTGACCTGTTACGTAACGGCCACAAATCAAAAGGCTCGTGACAATGACGCCCGGTCAAATCCTTATTTAATTGGACAGCCCAAAGCCATGCCACACAGTGCGCGCTAAACAAACAAAAGTAGCCTTCTATGGGATTATGTTGTGCGGGAAGAGCAGATCAGGCGGCTGGAAAAACCAATGATCCCGAGTTGGATTTTCCAATGGGAGCTAAACCGTATTGTTTTGTCCCCTCGGCTGACCTTGAGTCACTAATTCACACCAGATCGTTTCATCCCAAAAAGCAAATGGCATCATGCTTTACCTTCAATAATGTGCTTTCTGGAGAGACCTCTCTCTGTTTCTGCTCTGTGAAATGACAAAAGTAGACTCTGATGATATGAATTTTCGAAATAATATTCATACTGCACTGAAAAAAACCCATCCCGTAAATACTTACTGGCCTCCCCAGTAGATCTTTGTTGTAATGACAAAACTTGAGCGTCTATTAGGAAAGAGGAATTATTGATTATTGGTTGAAAGAAAATATTTGCCCAACTTACATGATAATACTATGCCAAATTGAACAGCAGCAGACATAGACGAATAATATAACCAATACATTGGCATATATTCTTTATCCTCTGCCTAAAATGACGAATATTCCTGCAGCTTACGGAATCATTTGTGATTGGTTTCTATCTCTGTGTCTGTATTATGCTTCCCCAGGTGGCCGAGACGAGCGTGGCCACGGAACAAATGAAACTTGCATAAGCCGAGGCACCGCTGCAATGTGTTGCTTCGTAGCAAATCACGAGGACGCAAAGAAATGTATTTGACATGTATTTGTCTGATCAAGTGGTCGCCGATCGTAAGTCACCTCCATCCTTTCTTCTTGATTATGTTTCCCAGCGTGACCTCTGCCCTGTGGAGAGACACATTAAGGCGACTTAATTTCATGAAGCGCGTACATCTTTACAGCATGATATATGGCTAATGCTCAAAGGAAGGTGGAATGTATGTATCTCTATATATCGATATATAGATATGTATATGCAGGCATATACATATACAGAGACGAGACGAGATCACAACCGAAGTCTGACCTTCCAGAAGCGTAAACCTCTGCGGTGTCAAACAGGTTGACGCCATTCTCATACGCTAAGGTCATCAGGTTCTCTGCCATCTGAGGGAAGAAAATAGCGGTCGAGACTAAGAGAGGAACATGATGGATGTGTGGCAACGACTCCACACGTGACCATGTGACAAAGGCAGACAGAGTCTTTGGCTATTGATTTGGTAATAACGGTGGCCGTAAAACAAACAAACAAGTACATAAATAAATAAATACATAAAAGATGGTTGTGAGTATAAGGTCTCACCTCATCAGATATTTGTGATCCAAACGTCACCCATGTGCCTGGATGTGAGGAGATTGATGGATGTGTGTGTTACATTTGAGGCCATGGGAGAGAAAGATGACAATTGACTTCACACTTGGGAACTCACCTAAGCCGAGGCAGGAAACACGTAGGCCGGATTTCCCGAGGTTCCTGTGAGGAGACAGAGGAGACGCAACCTCTGAAATAAAATTGAATTTTGACAAATCGTATTTACATTTTGAACAGGGATTATGTTCGCCAAATGTGTCCTCTGCATTTAACATTTCGCAGTCGGCGCACCGAAGCAGGGAGCTCAGCTTTATTGCTGCCTCTTAGTTTCACAGTTGACGTTGCACAAACGACTTGAGGGATATATATATTGATTCATTGATCAATCGTAAAAGGGTGAATGTTAATGAGACGGGGGGAAAAAAAGTGCCACATGAAGATGTATGACACTGCGCTGCTCGGTGCCAATGCGCCTGTAGTTAAAATGTGTCTAATTGTTGCGAGAACAATTGACCTTCTGCCGTTCATATGTTAACAGCTCGCAGTCGTGGTCCGCTTAAGCGGAATAGCTGCGGGGAAGCGGGCTCAGGCGGAGTCCGAGCCAAAAGCCCCTGAGCCTCGGGTCTGAGCGCAAAATGGCCCAAAATGTACCAGCAGGAGCTGAGGAGAGATTTATTACCCAACATGCCACATTAGATTTCCCAGACGGCTGAGTTTTGAAGGGCAAAAAAAAAAAAAAAAGCTGCATTTGTGACCACGGGAGCAGATCAAATGTCTTGATGCCGGCTCTCCTCCTGCATGTGTGCTCTCCTAAATCCTAATTAGAGGCAAGTAAAAGGGTGGGAGAGGAGCACATCAGAACCGCAGAGCTATCATAGCTGCTCGCTGTCTTTTCATTGCCAATGCCCCCCCTCTACTTGCCCCCCACCCATTACACTGCCTGTCTGCCTGCATGTGTCCGCCACAAATAACCAAATGCAGGAAGACAGTCTGTCAGAGCATTTAGACTCAGCCCAGCGAGCCCTGCTTTTATTTTCTCTGCTCTATTTTTAATGCCTGACCCATGAGCTATTTTTAGATTTCTGTACATGTAAGCGTTTGTGTCCTGCCGCGTGGGCGTGTGTGCCAGCGTGCACACACGCGCTGCTGCGTATGCGGCATGTGGGTGTGAAATGCTCATTGTTTAGACCCTGTCAAAATAGCACACTCCAGCAGGGTCAGGATTGCTTAGCTGCAGGGTGGAGGATGCAAGGAAAAGGCGAGTGGTGCTCGACTGAAACCGATTCCTGGGATGCAAGGCCGACTTTCCAACACGGCTTCCCACCAATGACAGCAGGACTCCTCTGAGAATGGCAACACACTCACTTTTGAACACTGGCTATATCGTATACGAGGCACAGGGGACTTCTTGTAAAGCCATCTGAATTGTTTTCATTTGCTTTGTGCGTTAATGACTGTGAATGATAAGGCAGACAGAGAGACCAATAGTTAGCGACTTAGCCAGCTAGCTAGCTAGTTCGCTGCTGGCCTAAATACTTTTAGAAGGACTGACTTTGAGTAATTGTTCCATGAAGGTGTGCTGATGAATTCCCAGCGGTCAATTGTCATAATGTTCTTGGCTGCAGTACTTCCACCACCTGTGTACAGCATGTGGATGTCAGATTTTTTTTCCGTCCCATCAAGATTTCAGCCTCTCTGTTTATTTCACCAATCAGATGTATGATTCAACCTCACATGGTGTCACAGTGCTGGCCCTCGATTTGGGGAAATATTGATTCTAAACTGTGTTTTGTGTAGTATTGATGGTTTGTTTGATTGCAAAGTCATAGTGGTGAGATATAAGCCAACTCAAAAACTCATAACGGGAACACTTAAACAGCAAGTCAAAGTCCATTCGAGAGACAAGGCCAATAACTGAGTATACCATGTACCTGTATGATACATAAAAGGATATATTCATACATGAAATAGGTTCAAGGAGGCAACATCCTGGTATTAAATGCATGGTCCACATAAACAGTGTACCCAATATCTGCAGTAAAAAAAAAAAAAAATCAATTGAGTATGTCAGTGTTTCTCTTCCATCTGCACCCTTCCCGCACTGAGCCCAACTCCACAGCTCTCTGCAGTGCTGCAGTCTGCTTTATGACTATCAGTGAGTGCGGAAGGGCACACGTCACTCTTGACTTTGGCTGACAAACCTGCCCCTCACTTTCCCTCTGACATACGCACGCACTCCAAGACCAAAGTCTGCAGACATGCCATTTCATATGAGTGAGGCTCTTCTGCAAAAAAAAAAAAACACATCGCCAATGTCCTGCGCAAGCACGGGGGCGGCCGCCCGATGCGTCACCGGGCCCGTTCACGCTTGATGGCGACGAAGCTGCAACGCGGGCGCGCATCTGTTTACGGCACCTGCATGAGTGCGTTCATGAGCAGTGCACACAGATGCTGCTCTGGCCTTCATAAGGAGCGCTGCATGGTTTCTCCTGTATTATCGTTTCTATCGCACAATAAATCACAAAGCCCAGACAAGGTGGTTGGACGGGACTTGGTTGTTGTGATACATTATTAATGGCGCAGGGCAGGGAAGGCACACAGGTGCTCTGTCATGATGTGGTCAGCATTTTAACCTGTGCTGACACCTCCAGTTAGCACGCACCCGCGGCGGCGGCGAGACAACATGTGCAGATGGTCGCGAGCACTTGATGGGATATTTTGTCTTCAGAAGGCACCCTCATGCTGAGCAGGCTTTTCTCCACAGGCAAGCACACCTTAGATCAGCCCACTGGCCGTAAAATAAAATGTACAGTACTTTCAAAATTTTGGATAATGCTGTTGGGCCGCAGCCAGGCTCTAACTGGCCTGTGAAAAATTGCTTGGAATTAAGAAAATAAAGCCTACTTTCAAATTTTTGCACTGTGCGTGGACTAAACCAGCAGGACTTTTACTTTGAAACCTGTTCACGGTGTGCGTGCGTAGTTCACGTACAGGTACTCTGTACGAATCCGCAGAATTAGCAACAAACCACGGTAAAGCTAACCCTTCAAAATGGCCGGCTTTCCGCCCCCCCCCCCAAAAAAAAAAAAAACTAAAGGTGGACGCTGAAGGCCGTGGTTTTAAGAAAATATAGCCTGTTCAATATTTATTTACAGAAGTCTGTGTGTTTATTTATGGTGAGCCGGTCGCCGTCTTGAAGGACGATAACGTGAGTCGGCATGACGAGACGAACCAAGCGGAAAAAATATAGACATTTGACTGAGGCTGGGAAAGGGAAGCTTTCCAAATATTTGCTAGCTTAGCTCGAAAAATAACAAGGCTATTTTACCAAGCTTCGCGCAGCCCGAGAAGCTGCAACGAGTACCAGCTCTGGGATAACCCACGACATCGCTACAAACACTAAGCCATTTTTGGATTGGATTGGATTTTCGGACGGGGGATTCGTTCAAGAGTGCTAATATGTCCGGAGCAACAAAAGAAGTTCATCCAATCCAGGTACAGACCCTCTCTTACTGATGAGCATCTGTCATGTGTGTATCACATCTTCACCTCATTCACCCTGCTTTGATGCACTTGTCGAAGCTCAACAGAGGCTAGATTTCTCTCACTGAACAAGTAAAAACAAAACACTAAAACGTACTTACTGAGATTTTTTTCCCTGCATTGTTTGGACAAAAAATGCTGTGAGCTATGTTACATGATAACTGCCATACAAAAACATTGTGGTATCTTCATCGAAAACTAAAATCAGAAAGCATTGTAGTGTTCATGTTCTTGAAAAAGTGACTAACGTTGCACAGTTGCAATTGTTTTGCGTAATTTCACAGAATAAATACTGTACTCTCATCATCTAACAATAACGTCTACTCATCAGCTTCTGTAAACAATGTCATGTACTTATTTCAACGTAGAAATACAATCGATGACCAGAGTAGATTTAAAACCTTTGGTCACAATATTTTATGCTTCTCATTCGGCCCCCCAGGGAAAAATAATTAATTGCCCACCCCTGACTTGGATGTTAACACTCACGTAGATAGTTGTTTGTGTGTGCACGCTCACGCACGCTTGCATGAATCTGCAATTTTTCTGAAGCAAATTGGTGGCAAGATAGTGGACCTTCCGCATGTTTATAATGATGCCCCGTGGCTGCTGGGTTTGAAAGGAATCTACAGGATGTCTTTTAAGCCTGGACACACTGTTGGCCAAAAAAAAAAGGGCGCTATGAAGAAATGACATTTTCAACAGAATTTTGTTCAATATTAAGAAATAACAGCTGCAGTATGTTTCCAGGATTTTGCTAGTTTCATGTGAATTTGATGCAAGAACTCCACATTGTGTCAATACTTATTGGGGACACCTTGTACTCAACACCAGAATACATTTTTGGGGTGTAAATGTACCAGGAATATCTGTCTCTTTTTTTAATCAACCTCCCTCTTATCAAATTCTTTGGAAAAAAAATGCCACCGTATAATATTGAAATGTATAAAAAGATACAGTAATGGCATCATTAGATACAATGTTAAATCGATTTTGGAGAGGATAAAGAATATATGCCAATGAGTGCTGTTTCAGTATACCATATTCTCTGTCTACATGCATTTGTAAGGATTTAGTTCGTCACGCTCAAGTCTTGTATGTTATGATGAAAATGCAATCTGTAACTGCCTCACATTTGCCATTTCTATTTATGTCTTTTATTCTTGGCTCCTCTAAATAATGCAGCGCAGTTTGAGGCAGAACTAATTTTTCCTGATACACAAGTTTCCGCACCGTCACGAGGGTATAAACAGTTCTGCCCAAGATTCCCAAATGCTCTGGCAAAGCGATGCCAATTTAATGTGCGATTAATTTATTCTACTTTTTTTTTGTATCTCCTCTACGCTGCTCACAGACCATTGTACAGTCTTCCCTTTTTCATATTTTCATTCATTTGTTGTGTTTCTCACTTCGACTGCAGCGTGTGACAGAAGCCGTTCTTGTCACTGTTCTAATTTTCACCTCAGCTATTATTAACGAAACGTGCTAAACAATCAAATGATTGTGTAACGTGACGTCTTTTGTACAGTTCTGTCCATTCAAACCGCCGAGAAAGTGGCTCTGTCCTAATTGTAGGCATGATGCAAGAGAATTGAATGGAGGGGAAAATTACTACTCTGTCTCCCTCATACAGCTATATTGGTGGTCATGACCCACCTATTAAAATGCACGTAATGAAGTGGAGCAGCTCCAGTTGATATTAAAGTAGTGAACCACTTTATGACGGTTGGAAAGGTCCCAGGAGACACGGTCATGGACAAAGACACACATATAATTCCAAAGGCAGAAAAATAATGATGGTTTTCAAGGGTTTTTATTTCACTAGAATACGATTAAAAGTTGTTTAAACGACCCGGTAATGTGAATTCAGAGATGTGTTTTGCAAAGATTGAGGACTGAAGTGTGTAGATGTAGCATTAAATTGTTTGTCATCTTTTCAGTTTTCCTGATGTTTTTAGGCTTGGTTAAAATGGGGGGCCAGTGGCACAACTCGGCCCTGGCATGAGTCACCCCTGCCACGCTAGATAAGTGCTTTCAATTATCTGACGCAATGGCACAATGTGCAGTTAGAGCGCTTGCTCTGCCTAGACCCCGAAAATACCTTCATAATCCGCTGCCGTGGCTGCTTTAGAGTGCCTTGTTGTCTGCTGTGAGCTCACGCATGTCACGCAGAGGGGTGAGGAGGGGAGAAATCCATATGAAAAAGTCAGAGTGGTGTGGCTGATTTTGAAGTCTTGTTTTCTATGCCTGGCTTTTTTTTTTTTTTTAAGAATTCACAAACGGCAGCGTTGTTCATTATTCTCTGGGGTGTATCAAATTTCAAAGGAACATTTATTTTAGACTTCACAGGGATTTTGAAGCGTGTGTTTTGGTTTAGCTTTAGCCTAGTAATGAGATTAGGTAAATTGGCCAACTTGCTGTACTGTATGTCTGGACAAAGAGCGATGAAGCGGAAGATTTGAATGGCGGCTCACTTTTCCCTGGCTGGCTGCCTCATAAATACTATACCTCATAGGCTTGGACGGCTCAAGGAATTTAACATGATTGAATGCAGTTGTCCACATGTATGGGCCCATTTGGATGTCAGCTGATGCATATTTGCGTGATGGAAAGCATATGAGCTTAGCTACTCACTGTCACAGTTACGAGATGAAAAAAAAAAACCAACACGACAATACAAAAAAAAATTATATTCATATTTTATATTTTAGCCATGCATCTTTTTTCTATATCCGCTGGGTGGAAAGTGAGTTTCGCCGACGCCAACTAACTATGGGCATGAGGTGGGGTGCTTCCAGTGTAGGCTGCAGTCTGTTTCGCTTGATATCAGCTGGGATAGACTCCAGCTCCCGGCGGCCCCCAATAGGGTAAGTGGTTACAGAAAGTGGATGGATAGTGAATGTTTTTTTTGTTGTTGTTGTAATCATTTCCTTGAATGACTCAGTCCCTGTCACCGTTAGCTCTTTGTCCAGAGGCAAAGAGGCATCAGCCCCCATTTTATCGTTCACTCATCCAGTGGCTGTGTTTGGCATATGCAAATAGTTTCCTGGCCCTATGGGGCAGCTGTGATTAATGTCCTAAACTTGAACTCTGCCTGCCAACTGATGTGATGTAAACAGACACAAAATGGAACATTTTCTAGTATGTCTGTCAGTCAGCTAAAAATCAATTGCAAAGTTAGATATTCATATGGAATTTGTAGCATTTTGTGCTTGCCTTTTCATAGTTTGCAGTATATGTGGAGAGCAAGCATTGAGTCTTTTTCTACAGTTTCTACTGTTGAGTTTTGGTGGAATATGGAACGGATTACAAGCATTTTCATTCATTTTGATGGGGAAAGAGAATTTGACAATGACAAATTAAGCTTGTAAATCTAAAGCAAGGTTATTATGGACAAACAAAAAGGAACAAAATAATATCACCTAAATGTATGTTATGATGAAAATGCAATCTGTAACTGCCTCACATTTGCCATTTCTATTTATGTCTTTTATTCTTGGCTCCTCTAAATAATGCAGCGCAGTTTGAGGCAGAACTAATTTTTCCTGATACACAAGTTTCCGCACCGTCACGAGGGTATAAACAGTTCTGCCCAAGATTCCCAAATGCTCTGGCAAAGCGATGCCAATTTAATGTGCGATTAATTTATTCTACTTTTTTTTTGTATCTCCTCTACGCTGCTCACAGACCATTGTACAGTCTTCCCTTTTTCATATTTTCATTCATTTGTTGTGTTTCTCACTTCGACTGCAGCGTGTGACAGAAGCCGTTCTTGTCACTGTTCTAATTTTCACCTCAGCTATTATTAACGAAACGTGCTAAACAATCAAATGATTGTGTAACGTGACGTCTTTTGTACAGTTCTGTCCATTCAAACCGCCGAGAAAGTGGCTCTGTCCTAATTGTAGGCATGATGCAAGAGAATTGAATGGAGGGGAAAATTACTACTCTGTCTCCCTCATACAGCTATATTGGTGGTCATGACCCACCTATTAAAATGCACGTAATGAAGTGGAGCAGCTCCAGTTGATATTAAAGTAGTGAACCACTTTATGACGGTTGGAAAGGTCCCAGGAGACACGGTCATGGACAAAGACACACATATAATTCCAAAGGCAGAAAAATAATGATGGTTTTCAAGGGTTTTTATTTCACTAGAATACGATTAAAAGTTGTTTAAACGACCCGGTAATGTGAATTCAGAGATGTGTTTTGCAAAGATTGAGGACTGAAGTGTGTAGATGTAGCATTAAATTGTTTGTCATCTTTTCAGTTTTCCTGATGTTTTTAGGCTTGGTTAAAATGGGGGGCCAGTGGCGCAACTCTGCCCTGGCATGAGTCACCCCTGCCATGCTAGATAAGTGCTTTCAATTAGGCGTAGAAAAAAAAGTAGTGTGTTTCCGGTAACCCGACCGACCGAGAATTTCTACCTCGAACAAAACGTTCGGTCGGCATTTTTTCAAACCTTCTACATTTTTGTGTAATAATAATAATAATAGTACTGTAATGCCCTTCAATAACGGGGAGAAGGATGCACGCAGTCGCTGATGCAATTCGTCGCTTTTTAATAAACAAAACAAGCAATAAACACACGCATTCAAAGGAGTTGCTGTTAGCCACAACTCACGCTCATGCGCTCCACACTCAGACTAACTACCGGAGCCAATATTCCCCAACCTCGCCCTCCTTTCTATGACGTCACACGAATACAAGAAACAGATATTACAGTACATTTCATTTATACGCGCCTTTCAAAACACTCAAGGACGCTTTACAATCGAAACAAGAACATGATGGGGGCGTGGCAAAAATATAAAAAACAAAAGCCAGAACGAAATAAAAACTAACTGTTAGGCGTAGAAAAAATAGTAGTGTGTTTCCGGTAACATGAAATTTCGGCATAGGGTCGGTCGGTCGGACAAATGTTTTTATTTTTTAAATATTTTTGCCACGCCCCATCATAAATGTAAACAAAATAACCATAAAACATAAAACAAGGAGACATTGAAACCCCCGCTCGCCGCCGAAGGAAAACAAACAAACACAAAAAACTACGGCACCCTGAGGATTTCACGTAACAATAGTTACCGGTAGCGTGTCGTTTCCGTGGCGTCATTTTACGGTACCGAAACATAGTTTAACCATTAAAGTCACCGCACACGACTTGACTGTGTGATCAACGCGATTTCACTGTGCCTCTGTGTGTTTGTGGTGTGTGGGTGTGTTTCTTCGAATTTACTTTCGTTTTGAGTGTTGGGGGGGACGCAACAGATAGGTGCGTATGCGGGTTGCTATTTTAGTCCGCAAATTGAGGAATCGCGGATGAAAGTTTGAGATGGCGCGAAAAACTCACAAAGGTCTACTAATTACGTCATTTAAGAAATGGCAATGCCAGTCTGATTTTTCGTATGAATCGTCCGAAGGCGTATCACAAAACTGACCTGAGACGTATGCACAAAACACGAGAGCGAGACGGACGACGCGAGGCACGATTACATGGCAAATTGGTCATTAGATTTGTAAGCTAATCGCTGTGAAAAATGTTATGAAAAAGTATTGGTTATTCTATAATTTACTGGTTGTAGCATGGTAACTTTATGAATAAAATATTCGTCACAAGGTGTAGTAATGCTACACTGCAACACACAAAACGCGGTCTAAACTATTTTCGAGATCGCGTCGCCGCCATGATTCAATGTTGTTGACACACGACGGCAAATGACGTGCATGCTCAACGTGAATATCGCGAGTTTGCACCGATGTAAACATCTTTCCTTTTATTATTTATAATTTTGTCTGTGGTTTTATTGTTCTTGTTTTGATTGTAAAGCGTCCTTGAGTGTTTTGAAAGGCGCGTATAAATGAAATGTACTGTAATATCTGTTTCTTGTATTCGTGTGACGTCATAGAAAGGGGAGGGGCGAGGTTGGGGGAATATTGGCTCCGGTAGTTAGTCTGAGTGTGGAGCGCATAAGCGTGAGTTGTGGCTAACAGCAACTCCTTTGAATGCGTGTGTTTATTGCTTGTTTTGTTTATTAAAAGCGATTTAATTGCATCAGCGACTGCGTGCATCCTTCTCCCGTTATTGAAGGGCATTACAGTACTATTATTATTATTATTACACAAAAATGTAGAAGGTTTGAAAAAAATGCCGACCGGAACGTTTTTGTTCGAGGTAGAAATTCTCGGTCGGTCGGGTTACCGGAAACACACTACTTTTTTTTCTACGCCTTATGACAAACTCCCAAACCACGGTATTTGCCTTGGCTCAATAAAGTCTGGCAAACACCGGTGGAGATCAACAATCTGAAGCGGTCTACAGGAGCGCAATGAATGTCATTCAGTATTTCCGGCCACCAGATGAGGGGAATATATGAGCAAAACTTGACAAGGCTGTTGAGGTTGGCTGATTTGTTCATGTGCTGGCTGAGGGTTGAGGCGTTTAAAAATGCACAGTTGAAGTGCACACCGAGAGAGCAGCGGACTCAATGTCAGCGCACTCACGTCACAATGCTAATTGACGGTAATGCACTGCCCGGTCGAACCACAGCGAGCGTATCGAGTGCTCGAGATCACGTCGGAGCTCGGAAAACATGTTAATTCGAACGCAATGTTGACTTTGAGAAGTTGCGTTGGAGCGCCCATGCGCACTGTGGAGCGGAGTTGCTGAAAAATCAAGGCCGACGATAACGTGACATGTCCAAATCTGTGGAAAGCTTTAGGAACCTTTCTGTTTTACATATTCCAAGCCCTGGCAACAAAAGTAGAATACACAGCGGAGCATTTTGGGCAATCAAATGCTGCCGTGGTTACCAAAAGAATTGTTTTGTATTGTTTTGTGTTTTTTGTTATTGTAAAGTGTCCTTGGGTGTCTTGAAAGGCGCTTATAAATAAAATGTATTATTATTATTAAAAGAGATGAAGACGCATTCCGCTGGTCCTGCAGCTCAGTGGACTTTTCATTTCTAATCGTGAAGCTGTGCTGGAAATAATTCTGATCTCCTTCCCTGCTTGTTGTTTCTTCTCCATTCAAAAATAAATAAATATGAGGGCCTTTAATTTTGGCGTCATCCTGCTTAGGTGGCGCTCGGCTGCAGTCGCGCCACAACACCGCTGGTGCTCTTTGCCAGAACGGTGGCCCGCTCCGAGCGTTTGCTGCACATTTCCTGCTCAAGTGGACTGACCCAGTCACGTCACAACCATTAATTTTTCCATCATAACAATAATTCATTCATATTACATGTGCATATACATTAGCTATATATGGACTTCTTAGCCTGCTGCATTTCTTCATGTGACAGAGCGAGAGCTATTTTAAGCAATCATTCCCAAGGTCTTAATGGGATGTGTGTGTGACTGGCTATTTGATTGCTAATTTGTGGCTCATATTAGCCGGCTTACACCTTTTACAAGTCTAAAGATCCTTGTTGCTGTGAGATTTTGGAGTGAACCAGTAATAGATATTGTGCTCATAAATGACTAAACAGTGTATAACTTATTGGTCTTATACTGACTGTATTGGGCAATAACTGAAGTGTATTCTTTAACTCACGTTTATGATGCAATTAAACAGGTTTTTAAGAATCTCGTCTCAAGGTAATTTGGGAAAGAGTGTGCTACACCGTAATCAGAAAACTAGCTATGTGTAGATTTCACATCTCGGTTGACGAGCATCCCTTTATTAGCGAAATACGGTTCTTATAGAGGAGAGTCTGTTTTGCCGTACGGGAATTTCTCATTTGTTTGTCATGAAACCGCTGTGAATATTAAGAACAACGTTGTACAGAAAGCTGTCAGATTTCAGCAAAACTTTGTGGTTTTGTGGTCTTGACATTTTGTATTTAACACAGGGCAGAGCTTCAATTGCAATTATGTGTACAGTATAAATTGACCAAAAGAGCCTAGCTGGCATGGCTTTCAAACCCAATGATTTCATTTGCCTGTGGAGCATGAATGATTGTGACTCGCTAAATCTGCCTAGCAACAAATGACGAGAACAAACGTTTCTTTCATTGTTTTGGCACAATTGATTTGAGTTTAGTTTTCGAATGAATCACTCATGATTTGACTCGTCTAAAATCTTTCGAATGACCGCCCTGATCTCTCTAAACCAGTCGGGTCACTCGTCTCTTAAGGCACCACTTCCTACCCAGGCAGCTAACTAGCTAACTAGCATGGCTAGCATCAGTTCCTTTATGCTAATATGTTAGGCACAGAAAAAAAAAGTAGTGTGTTTCCGGTAACCCGACCGACCGAGAATTTCTACCTCGAAAAAAAAAACTTTACGGTCGGCATTTTTTCCAAACCTACATTTTTGTGTAATAATAATAATAATAGTACATTTCATTTATAAGTGCCTTTCAAAACACTCAAGGACGCTTTACAATCAAAACAAGAACAATAAAACCACAGACAAAATTATAAATAATAAAAGGAAAGATGAATTTAGAGCGTTTACGTTGGTGCAAACTCTCGCAATATTCACGTTGCGTCGTTTGCCTTGTCGTGTCATCTGTCAACAACATTGAATCATGGCGGCGGCCACGATCTCCGACAACAGTTTAAACTGTGTTTTGCATGTTGCAGTCGCATGCTCGCACCATAATATTAAGAAAATAGCATCCACTGCCGTATCGAAAAGATTCAACGAACTATTTGACGACCACCACGGGCCGTCTAGGACGCGGGACGCAGAGGTACCGAGATAGCTGTAACACCCAGCCGCTGGGTACCCAACTCTCTCGCCGCTGAGCGGGGGTTTCAATCAGCGGCGATTGCTCTCGGACTGCAAGGGAAGCTCGGCTTCCCCTAAAATGTCAAAGAATAAGTGATCAAATATATGAATGTAAATTTCATTGTGTGTACATGTCATTGACTAAATATGCGCTACAACGTGCTCAACTTTTGTTCCGAATCAGCTTCTTCTTACTGGTTACCACGCGACTCCCTTCTCATTCATGCCGCAGCTTCGCTGTGCTTTAAACGGTAGTGAGTTCCGGGTAGGTTGTTCCAATGCGTTGAACGGAGACGAGTCATTGGATACAAGCTGGTTTTTGTCCCGCCCACGGATGCTCGTCGTGGGACTGGATGGCAGTGGGAGGGTACCGGACGCCAGGCTTTTCTGCATCAGATTGGATGATCTGTCTGAGCCTGCGTGCCAGTTTGATTGACATTGAAATGAGCCAATCACCGAGCTTTTAGTGTAGACGTCCGTCGCGAGCAATTTTTCAACTCGCATTCTGTTCCGAGTTGAGCTGGAGACTTCTCCTAATCATTTTAGCGACACTCTTTGTTGTAAACAAACAACTAGCGACAAATTAATCTTTTATTTCTGGTGGGTTTTATTGTAGTTCCTATAGTTGTAGGACACTAATTAAATACCGGGAAAAGACGCCTTGTTGGTATGACAGGGTCACAGATCATTTTCTTGAAAAGGAACGGAGCTAGAGTAGAATTAGCGTATAAATAAACGGACACATTTTATGATGTCGACCAAAATTGAGCTTCCCCTCTTTGACAGACGAGCATCCGGCACTGGTTTCAATGTCTCCTTGTTTTATATTTTATGGTTATTTTGTTTACGTTTTTGATGGGGGAGGGAGGGAGAAAAAAGATTTTTAAAAACGTCCGACCTACCGACCCTATGCTGAAATTTCATGTTACCGGAAACACACTACTTATTTTTCTACGCCTTACTTTACTAAATAGAGAGGATCACAGGAGGAGTGACTCATTTTCTGAGAAATAAATACTTTTACTGTTGTACAAACTTTACTGTTTTTATTTCATTTACAAAAAAAACAATAGTTTATTTTCTTTTTACATTTACTTATGTATAAAATAATACATTTCGAGCTTTCATAGCAATGCGTGATCTTTTCAGTCACCACTATCATGCCGTCAGACTGCCCAGACATGATTAATCAACAAACTCAACAAAGTTCCAGCAGGGGCATAGCATGCAGTAGCTGTTATTGTCACCGAGTGTGTTACTCAGGTTAATGATGTGTCCCGTCGGGATTAGCAAACATGAGCAAACAGCAGGAACGACAGGTGCCATCTGCAAGGTGTGACTTGTGCCACATCTGTCTCGCCGAGTCCTCACGTCTGCCGCACAAAAGTCGCCAGCACAAAAGCTAAAGTGCTTGAGCTTTGATTTTTGTCGCTACGCAATAAAAATGCACAGCACGGACTGTGGCCAGCGTAGGACTGATAAGCAGCGGCAATGCTCGGGGTGTTAGTGATAAACGAAAGGCTATGCCGATGGTGTTGCCATGGGCAACTGGAGGTGGCCATATGCCGGATCGACGACTGCACTGGCGACTAGTGACACTTTCTTGGGAATAGCGGAGTGGCAAGACTCATCCAAGAAGTGTGTGTGTTGCATGACTGCGTTTCGTTGTGTGCCTCGCTCCTCTCTGAAAAGCTCATAGATTAAAAGCAAATGAACTGAAAAAAAGGACAGAAGCGGTTCAATCAACCCGATTAGCAGGGGAAAAACGATGATGAGATCCCCCTCCTACTTATTGGATTCTACAGTGACGCAGCGAACGGATGAAGCATCGTACGCTAGTATGTGCACACAAATGGGATTATTATTTTTTGTACACCCGTTTTCTGTGTCTAAACCTCAACAAGCGCAGCTACAAAAATAAGATGATGTTGCTCTGTTTTCATACATCATGACTCAGACCTGATGTTGTGTGCTGCAATGATTTTTTTTTTCTCTCCGCGGCCACACAAAAAGCTTTTTAAAGCCTCCAAGATAGACGCGGGACATTTTGGGAAAAACAATTTCTTTGAAGAAGACAGTAACAGTAATCTGTGGCAAAAAAATAAAATGTTTGATTGGGGATTAAAAAAAAACCATGCTCATGTCCAGCTGAAATCTAATTTGGGTTTCTGTCTCTGTCTCTCTCAATCTCTCTCTCTCTCTCTCTCTCTCTCTCTCTCTCTCTCTCTCTCTCTATTATTATTATTTTTCTTAACACGTACTGTACAACGCAAATGCTGCGGGGGCTGAGCTAAACGCACATGTAGACAACCTGAACAATATGTTCTGAAATGTTTGCTGGCGACCTCAATGTCACCTTCCAGCATAGCTCTTGCATAAAGATGAGGGAAACGACCATTTTCCACCCAATCTGTCCACATTAAAATGCACTCCCAGTTTGCCAAGGGTTTTCCAAAGTAACAGGTGGTGCTGCCTGTAACCTTTCACCCTTCAGGCTTTTATAATCATAGTCACTCAGAGGGAAAACATGATACAACGGCTCAATCAAAGGTAAAAGGAACAACGTGGCTCCTGGAGACGAGTCAAAAAAATTTTGCATTGGACAGGCTTCTTCTAAGTTGATCATGTAGTGCATATGAGGTGTGTGAAGACTTATTTTCTTTTTCTCCCTGGGTTCCTGACAGTCGTAAATGTTCAATATTTACTGAAGGTTCCTGCCGAGCCTCGGACGTCACGTGCGATGGCAAGATGCCAATTTACGCCAGCCATGTTGCCAGATTTCAGCAATTGAGGAGCAACTCATTGAGTTGGCTGTTTGTGTAACGCATCCTCCAAGTCATTCAGCACAACGGAAATGACGAGGGGAAATGTCCAGAAATTGGCATTTGGGCTTCAGCTATTGAATGTTTTGGTGTTCCTTCTGAAAATTGGATTAAATAATCAAGTATTCAGCTAAAAATCAAAACAATTCATTGAATAATGAACGACCAACTGGTTATCATTTTTAGAAAATCAACATATTTATTTTTTACTTTAAACTAAATGAGTATCTGACGAACTGACGTCGGAAGCCTCGTAACAATTTTACAGCACGTGTGAGGAAGCCTGGTTTGTTAAAACATTGATCGGCTTACCAAATTTTGGATCTGTGGTGTCAATATCCCACAGCTCCGGGCAATACGAAGACGAGTGATGAGATGGAAGCAGAGAGAGAGGGACAAGGAAGAAAAAGCCATCTTGGCCACCGGGGGCAGTATAAGACAGAAATAGGGTTATGCCGTACTGTAGGCTCACTTCCTCTCTCAGCTTCTCAGTCCAAAAGTAACCTTCATAGAGGATCAAGAATCCTCTATGAAGGTTACTTTCCTTCATAGAGGAAAGTAACCTTTCCTCTATGAAGCCTACATACATACAATAAGCCTTTTTAGGATTATTGTATGTTTGAAATTGTATCTACATGTGTTGTTGAAAGGGTAACAACAACGCCCTCTAGTTTGTAAATGTTTAGCTCACGGGCTTGTGGAATTTCCCATTGTATGTTAGCATTCAGGTGGTAATAGCACCCCAAAAAAACGTGAAGCCATTTTTTTAAAGAACATTTGCACAACTTATATCGGCCAAGTTGAGTCACCTGCCACCATACAGAGCTTGCAACAAGTCAAAGCAAAATAAATCAATTTGACAACTCAGATCTCTGGTCATTCGAATGTGAACGACCACTGTATTGTAAATGTTTGTTGGCGTGACTCAATCTGTTGGATTATCTGGAGGTCAAAAGGACACGGCGATCCAATCAAAAGAGCGTTTCACACGTATGTGTTATCCTGTCCCTCCACCTGTAGCACACTCACCTGTACTTCATACTAGTGTGGCGCCCGATGGCCTCCTTCATGTGCGCGTGGCCCTGAGAGGTCTGGCGCGACCCGGGGCCCTCCCTGGTCTTGACCGACCCTTGGGAGGTGTAGTTGCCATTGCGCTCTTGTCCGCTGCCTCCGCCCCCGCCTCCGCCGCCCGCTCCTCCACCACTACCGCCGCCGCCACCTCCTCCTCCACCACCGCCACCTCCTCCTACTCCTCCGCTGCTGCCTCCCGGGGGCGGAGCGGTGCGAAGGCCACAAAGTCGGTCCTCGCTGCGACTCTTGAGGTTGTGCTCAGTGCAGGCGAAGGACACCTGCATCCTGACCCTGGTTTCCGGGGGCTGACGTCGGGAGTCGAACCTTTCACTTCACAAATGTTCACTTGGAATCAGTGCGCGCTCGGTGCCGCTCCACCTGAAAGGGTCTCTCTCCCGTGGGCCCAGGTTAAAGATTTTGTCTGAGAGTTCCAGGGGGAGGGGGTGCAGGCAAGAGTCCACCCTCTAACATGACACATGCAGAGCTGCCGTCTGCTCCGTCTCCTGTCTGCTGATGCAAACCTGACAGAAAGCTCTCTGACTTTTCACAAGATGCATCAGGACTGCAGTCTACTTTAGAAAAAAAAAAATCACTCGGATGCTTGCTTGCAGATTTGGGGCGGTGGGTGTTCTTTAGGGAGACCTCAGCAGAGGGGCCCACAAACATGAACACAGGCTCGCTCGCGGGGCTTGTGTCTCCTCTTCAGCTGAGGTGACTTGTTCCCGCCTTGGGCCGGAGAGCTCGCCGGCGTGCCGCAACAATGACACACACATCCTCACACTTGGCGTCGAAGTAGAGCATTTTTCCTCCCGTCTTCTTTTTTTTTTGTCGCAAGGTGGGAAAACACGGGCTTACATCAAAAATTCAGTGCATCATCGTCATGCGTGCAGCAGCTCCGCGCAGTTTGATGCAAGGAGGGGGGGAAAAAAACAGAGGAGGCGATAGCGGCATCAAATCCCACAAAGGTATTTTGTTCGAATTACCTTTTTCAGTGTGCGGAGTGGCGAACATGCCGGCAGCAGCTGTACAAGCCGTGCGCGGCTCTCCCGCTTCTTCGTCTCGCGCAGAACGGAACGGAGCGATACGCACTGAGCATTGTGGAGCCGCAAATCAGCTGCAAAAGCTCACAGTGAGCGTCATCCCTTTATCATAATTTAGACTTTTTTATTTTTATTTTTTGCTCTTCCTGCATTTTCCAGAAGCTCCCCAAAATGTTCTTGACACACGGCGCAACCTCCCCCTCTACTCGCCGCCCCCCTCCTCATTCTCTCTCTCTCTCTCTCTCTCTCTCTCTCTCTCTCTCTCTCTCTCTCTCTCTCTCTCTCTCTCTCTCTCTCTCTCTGACTCTCTCTCTGACTCTCCCATTCATCACACGGATGAACAAATTTCCTCACATCATGTGTGTGCTGCTTATGCAATCTTGCCTCGTGGCTGAATTGGAACTAATTTACAACCGCGTATCGCAGAACGCACATACCCCCCCACCCCCCATCGCACAAGCCGCTCTCATGTGAAGGCATGTCTGCAGCTCTGCATCTCATCCACCACACCCATTAATCTGAATGAGCAACCGTCACAATTCTACTGCAACATCTGGACCGTCATCTCTGGGTGGGAGCCAGATGCCTATTCGACTCCATTATGCTACATCATATGTATGTTACACATACAGTACATTTGACAATAAAGTTTATCCAATCCAATCCAATCCAATCATCACAACACACATTACATTAAAACTGATGAGTCACGTCACAGCAACAACAAAAAGCATCCCTGGCGACAAATAAAATTGCACACATTCATCATTTTCTGCCAGTTTGCTTAAAATGTCAAATGGGAGCTCGCTTTGGAACCTTCTGCAGTCCCAGAGCAGATTGCATGGCAGCAGAGTGGAACTTTTGTTAAGATGGTAACTTTCCACAAGGATGAAAACCGTGCGTTTTCTTCGAACAAAAGAAGAGGAGTGGCTATAAAAAAAATATTAAGTGAAAATGCAGGAAGCTTAAATCTCAGAATCTTCCCTGCAGTCCACATTAAATTGAACCCTGAGGTCATTTATCCTTCGTGAAACTCACTCACTTTGAAAAGGAGGAAAGTATCTATCCAAAACGATAGTCAAGCTGATCCCAGCTATAACTACTGTATTTCTTTTACGCAACCATATCGATGCTGTCCGCTATGTCGATTATTTTGCATGTGGTTCACGGTGCACATCTGTGCAGCGGGGACGGGCCGAGATAATGCTGCCACCTAGCGGTCGTCTTCTCATAAAAAATACTGTGCTGCCGATTAGATGGAAAACGTCAGACATGCAGGGGACATTTTGAACAGTCTTAAATGATCAAATACGGTTCCTCGAGTCAAAGTGAGTTTTGCTATCTTTTTATCAAGCCGAATTTTTGATACATAGTCAGATGTTATGTTGACCAGGAGTTCGTAATGGGGATGGGTGACAAACAACACATTCCAGATGTGCAAAGTAAACTAGAAATCTGGGGCAGTGGTCCATAAACCTTTGATACCAAGTACCGCCTTAAGGAAAAAAAAACATTTGACTCTCCAAATTCCACCAGAATGACCCATATTGAAATACAGTCGCGTGGTAGGCCAAGGTGTTCAAAATAACAATACAGAGGTTTTATTCCTAAAAACAAATGTCAATATTTTTGTTAGCCAGTTTAACATTATGCTCACACAACATTAACATATAAGCAAAGGGAAAATTGACTCAAATAATGATTCTAAGAGCACGGTCTTGGATAAAGGGGCGTGGCGCAAGTTAAATATAAATTGAATGCAAATATATCCTACAGTTACAATTAATTTAAAAAAAAGATCCCAGAATAGCTTCACTCAGCACTTCAAAGCGAGATATAAGCGAGCCAGTGAGGCAAACAAGCGCCTGTCAAACCATGTGTCACTGATCCCCCCCCACTACGACAAAACCCAAATATCAAGCCCCACCCCCTCCCGTGGTGATGCTGACCCTGTCAAGCTGGAGACCATCTCTGGGGTGTGGGGTGGGGGCGGGGCGCTGAGGGGGGTGGGGGAGCAAGCCTCGATCCTCAAAAAACGTCAAGACACTTCTATTCAGCTTTGAAATATCATCAAACGCTTGACGGATCTTTCTGGGTCAGTGCCTGCATGTTGGATGTCTCCAACCTTACATTCCGTCACCACTGAATCATGCGGCATCCATGCATTAGTCATATAAACTTGAGCAATAATAGAAAAAACGTTATCTAATTGCTCATCGTCCATCAATCTTTCAGTATTTCAAACCAACATGTATGTTATAGGATTCATTTAGTATGTTCAAAGCTCATCCGTTTCGTTAGGTATACACGCAAGAAGTGAAAATAACTGCACTGCATCAGACTGCGAGGCGTTTTCAAATGTTTGCTGTTGCGGTAGCTTTCAAAGATCACATTTGACATATGGATATTTAAACTGTTTACACGCCTGCAAACCACGGCTTTTGATATTGCATAATTGCCCAAGTCAGTTTTATTTGTTTTGTTTTGTTTTATTTGACAAAAAGCAAAATCACATATAGAATGTGGCTTAAAGATATTGTTGAATAAATATTGTGAAATGAATACCTCCATGAGGGTGTCAATAAAAAAAAACAAGTGACTAAAAAAAAAACAGAAAAATGCATAAAATAGAAGGTCACTATTGTCTTTGTCGATGCTTCTACCGTGAAACTGGAAGTCCCTCATTTGTGTTGTCAAGAAGACAAAGAGAAGAGATGAACAAATAACACAAAAACAAGACGAAAGTATGGAGTACAAATAGCATTGAGGTGCTGTGGAATAATCTTTTTGGGGAATACATTTTGCTCACGTTTTAATCGAAAAAAAAAAAAGAAGTTTTGGCTCAAAACCCGATATCTGTTCTTCTCACCTGTACGACATGGCCGAGCACTCAGCCTCGCAGTCGGCCAGCGAGAGGCCGCATTCTCTGAGGTAAAGCTCCAGTCGCCGACGCTCCACCAGCCTGTGCGCCGCCGCCAGGATCTGAGACGCCAGGGCCTCGGACTCGGTCTTCTGGTCCGGGCTGGTCTTGCTGCTCCGGGCTCCGCCGGCCTTGGTCACGATACTCCCCGAGGAGGAGGAAGCTTTGGGCTTCTTGCTGATGCCGTAGAGGTCCTCCACCGAGTACTTCCCTCCCTTACCTCCTCCGGTGCCCCCGCGGCTCGCGAACATCGTTATCCCGAGTCAAAATGCTGGAACAAATCAGTCTTTAGCTCATTTGCGTCAGCGACTTTCAGCAAAAAAGCAGCTTGTGAGTTTGAAACAAAACAACAAGGCGGTGCCGTCTTTGATGGAGATTCGCAAAGATTGGAGGATGTCGGGCGTCGAAATGTCTGCAAAGGAGCACTCGCAGGCCACGCAAAACATCAAAAAGTGCCGGATTGCTCCTTTGCGGCGTCGACGACTAAAATAAAACAAAGAGCACACCTGTCAGTCGCAAACAATGCCTCGCTCGCGCTGATGTGAGGTGGCTCTTTGAATTAAAAAACAACAAAAACGGATGGAAATAAAAGCACTCCGCATCTTTCTCTCTTGATCTCCCAAAGGAGGGACACTGGGGGATTTGTGCTCAAACCCCACCGGCTTACATTTGTTCAGATTACCAGGCAGATGAAGTAAGTCTGCTCTTGCAACCGTCGCGTAATCTGGAAGAGGCCCGGCCGATGCAGCTCAACGCTTTGACCTTCACCTTAGGAGACAATTTTGTGCGAGTGGGACAGTTAATGAGCTGATACGCGTGTCCGCCAAAATTCATCAACACCAGGTACCTCACGAGAAGACGGTTTGCTTTAAAAAGTATGATCGAGGTCTTCAGAATCACTCGTGCTGGTGATTTAATTTATACGCGTGTTTACTACATTCGGAAACGGGACCGTTTCTTGAACCACTTTGATTTGGTGGCTTTCATTGATGTCAGCAATTTTCTGGCATCTGACTCGCGTGGTGAGAGCTAAAGTTGTTCACGTCTACGAGCAAGTCACATTGTAAAGCGCTCCAGATGTAAATGCACGTGGCAAATTGCATTTTTTTTTTTTGGTATCGTCTTGATGGGATCTATAATTGCAACATGAGAGTGGTGGTATTAAGAGGTGGATTAAGTTGGTTAAGTCGCCACTCAAGGCCCTGATGCCACTGCTTTCCTGACATGGACCCCTCTGGCATGCGCTTATCTGTCACTCACTCATCTACTGTAGCACGGACTCATCTCGCATATGTTGTCACAGTGGTATCTCTTCATGTGAAAGTAACACAAAAGGCATCAGAGTGAATTCTGTGGGATGAATTGACTGTATGTCGACTTCATACTGACCATAGGAAGGAAAAATCAACATCTTTCATGCACCCTGTAATCTGACAACATGGTAAACTGTCCACTGTAGTCACCGCTGTCCCTGAAAGGGTTCATAGCAGAATTTGCCCACTATGCTGATGAATCAATTTTTTAAGAAGAAGAAAAAATATTTATATATATTATAGTAAGATAGTGTCGTGAGCAATGCTTTATTAGGAATGGCTTCAGAATCTAATGACAGCTATTACTTTGCCGTCATGACATTCCATTTATCATAATGGGACTGGGTGAATGAGTTAGAACCTTGACAGTGGAAAATCACTGTACTTATAAATTCCAGAGAAATGACAAAAAAGCTTGCCCCTTCTCTAAACTGTACTAGGTGTGAATGTCAAGTCAAGTCAACTGTATTTATAGAGCACTTTCAAACAGCCATCGCTGCATACAAAGTGCTGTACATGGAGCAATTTAATGGTTTATTTATATGTGTGCTGTGATTGTCTAGTAATCAGTCCATGGGGTAGCGGGGTGGTAACAAGTTTGGTTTTGTCATCTAACATACTTTGTATTTTATTTGACTTTTGTTAGTTTTTATCAATTTGTAGTTTTTAAATTGCTTTAAGTTTAATGAGTTTTAGTATTAGGTTTAGTTTTTTTTAAAACACATGGCATATTTGTCAAGTTCAAGATTTAAAAAAAACCCCAGAAGATCACTAAGTGCTGTGTAATAAAGTAAATGACAATTTCCAAACATCTGTTCGACCTCTGACCTCCGAGCGGCGATAACTGAATGAATCATGTATATGATGTCAGAAAAGTCACATTGACAATGTCAGCATCCATGTCTTCTCATGGGAGTGTGTTCCCTCAGCATCCCACTTGCGCCTGAGTCACATCTGCGTCTGCCTCTTTGCTGCAGTGTCTTTTGAAAGTGCAGATCATCTGGGATTAAGCCGCTATAAGCGCTCTTGAGGTTGACTGCAGCCGCACAAGCAGATGAGGGGTCGGCTGGGTGGTTGGGGCCGTGGGCGAGGGGGGGGGTATTCTTGATCTCCCTCCGTGACGGCATCCTCCTGCTTAAATGTGCTGGGATTTGTATGCTGCATGGATGAAGTGAATGCTGCATTGCTCAAATATACAGTAGATGTTTGGTATTGTGTAACAATGCATGGAGCGCTTTCTTGGAATGCTTGGCTTTAGTTTTTAGTCATCTGTTGCATAACTTGAACAAAAAGACGCACAGTCTGAATAAAAAAATCAATCAAACCTATTTTTTCTTTCACCTTGCACCCACTGTACAGTAGAATATTTTGTAACATTGCGCCTATAGTCGTCAACTTATAGGAATGGATGATGGATAAATGCAGTTTTTACCTTCCTCCAGTTCACACTGCCTGCTATTATCACAATTTTAAAAAAAATTATGATGACTAATTTCAAAACATCTATGTCGACGTATGTTTTTAGAGGAAATCCAACCCGCTTTAATAATTCAAAGCAGGGGTGGGGAACCTATGGCCCACAAGAGCATTTTATCTGCTCCATTTCACAGTTGATAGCGCCTCAGAGGGACCGTTGAATGCTATAACCCCCAAAACATTAGACCCACAAAAGCTCATGATATACTGAGTCATATTTTTTTTTCATAAATTTTGTATGGCGCTCAAAGGCCCATTATAAAAACTGAAATAGAAAATAGGAAAATGATTCCCCAGCCAATGCTGCTCAAAACGCTACTAGAAATGGTTGCCAAAATTTTGCACCTCAGTTCAAGCCACAAATACGAACACTGTATACAAACATGGTCACGTTTGCGAATGACTAATTTAAATGCATACACTCTGAAAAGAAATGGGTGTGTTGAATTTTATACCGTATCGTCATGTGGTAGACATTAAAATCATCTGGATCCAGATACATATTTTAAGTAGATGTTTAGGATACTTCAAAAATGTATCTGGATCCAGATGATTATATTTCGTGCAATCACTTGACAAAATAAAATTGAAAAGTGTTACAAAGTGACATTCGAGTACATTTGTGAGGGTATTTCCGAAGAAGGGGGGCGCCTTTAAAATCTCGCCTTGGGTGCTCCGTTCCTGTGTCATGTTATAATTTGGCCGCTAGAGGGAAGCAGTGTAGCGCTGCTGCTCAAGATGGAGCTGAGCTCACAAAGATGCTGGTCAGTGGGGAGTCCTGAAATGTAAAATGTGGAGGCAGATTTTCTGGACAATATGTTCTCCATTAAGTTAATATATATACACTATATGTCAATGTATTAAACTGAGATGAAGATGATATGTGTCCAAGACGGATGCGGTCTTTTACAATTACAATGATCTTGTTTAAATGTGATCTATTAGAACAGTGTTTCCCAGCCCTTATTGAGCCAAGGCACATATTTGACATTAAAAACCAAAATGTCTCAAAATGTGGATGCTCTGGTCGACCTTCTGCCATCTTGTGTTTTGCTGGCATAGGCAGACGAACAATGATACATCATCACGTGACACAAATCGACCCTGGTTGGGATTCACTGTTTTAGCCCTTATGCAATAGGAATACTATAAACTGATTAAATGGCATTATAATAATCACATTACCTCAATATGATTACGCTATTTCACTGCAATTCAAATTCAAACGTACTCTGAAGGCTGTATTGAGATTACTTATCATAAATTCCGATATCTTAGTCACCCAATTTTTTCATGTTATTGTGCCTAATGTAATCAGATTGCTGCTTTGTATAATCTTTGCCATTTTCAACCCTAGCTAGCAAATGTCTTGTAATCAGACGCCTGAACATAATCAAATTGCCGTCATTAATGAATACGCTTCCCTCAATGCCTACTTCTGTGCGGGTTGTTATCAGATTATTGCAGCCGGTTTAATTTTCCTATCGGATTACTTTAACCACCTGCAATTTGATCACTTTTTCCAGATTACAGTTTCACTTTCTGCAAACATGCAGTGCTGCCCCCTGTCCCCCTTTGTCTCATATTGCATCCAGATGTTGCTCAAATTACAACCATGTGCTCTGGACTTTAAATGGGGCACGCACGCACGCACACATACACACACACACACTTGGTCTCGCCCCCGCGTGCCCCGCAGATTGACACAATATGCGGCAAACGCACACGGTCAGGAATAGACGTGAGTGGCCATGTTTTTAGAGTATAATTCAACAGTTATGATAGGCTGTCATTCATCCAAAACGGGCTGACACAGTACGGGGGCATTGGGGGTCTAAGTGGGGGGCGCCATATTTATTATTCAGCCTAAAGGCAGACTTGATGGGAAAGAAACGTCTCGTGTGGCAACTTTTGCTTGTCTTTGTGGTCATCGAGGATTAAAAGAGGGCCTTTAAGAGCCATTTTAGGTGCACTCTGATGGGGGTTGTGCAAACTGACTGAGGAGGAGGATGATGATGATGATGATGATGATCAGTGTGAACGTGCTTGGGGTTGCAGCTTTTAGCGAAGATTTATCTTTGAGGGACGGCGAGGTGAGAGGGTGAGTTCGGGTGACCTCGCACGTGCAGGCGAGGCCTCCGCGAAAGGTTAAGAGTGTAAAGCCGGCAATCCCACTTTTGGACGGCAGAGTTCAAGATGGAAATCCATCATGGCGATCAGGAACATGTCGAACATGCTGCTGGACACGGTCACGCGATTTCACGCACAAAGACGACCTCACATGGACGGAGGAATTCGATAGCCGCCCCGCTCTCCTCCGCCTGGCACGCAGATCGAGTTTCAGAATCCGGCCTGACGATTCACACTGAGAGCGATCGGGGGGCTCACACTTCTTTCATTTCCTCACAAGAAGCTATCTTGGCGCTCAACAAAAAAAGGCGCCACAGGGGAGCCGGGGAGGCCCAGACGCTTGTTGTGAAGGTGTTAGTGTTCATGTTCACATTCTTCACCCCAGCGACACCTCCAGTGAAAATATGATCTGTGCTTTGAAGTTGGCTGAATTATGGCCATTTTGGAGCACTGCCATGTGGGGGGGGGGCATTTAACCTTTGAATAATCCAACCAAAATATTGTGTTTGCTCGACATGTGCCATGAATTGCTTTTGGGCAAACAAAAGTCTTCCTTCACACAAACTGAATGTTTTTTTTCCACTGCAAAGGGCTCTCTTGTAAGAAAATTGCGATTCAAGGACAGCATAAAACTGTTGAACAAGAAGCCAACGTTAAGCACAAGAACACATTTTTTTCCCACAAAAATCTGCACTCAGATTTTTTGAAAAATTAAAATTTTTTTCGCTGGTCTTTGGTGGAAAATGAAAAATGGAGAACCTTTGTATGCATCACGGCACAATAAAGAGCATGATTATCTCCTCCTGGAGATGACCCAGAAGAAAAGGCCGCATTACAGATTATTTGCATGTGCAATTAAAAAAAAAAATCATCGATCCATTTACAGTTAGTTTATTTTCGTATTATTAAACAAAAAAAATACCCCCCCCACCCCAAAAAACCCCAGATAAATAAATACATAGATGGCATTTCCAGGTTGGGTTAGCCTTCCTGTGTGAAGTTTTATGTTCTCCTGGTACTTGGGTGGGTTTGCTCTATATACTTCCTCCCATGACAGAAATGGAAGACTTTGGCTTGCTTATAGGTAATCTTATTTCTTTAGTACTAATTCATGGATAATAGTAGCAACAACAACAACAAAAAGAATAAAAACAAAGAAGGAGCAGCAGGCTGTGTACGCACCTTTCGGCACATTTTTAATTTGGAAATCAAACAATACAATTTGCACAAATGCATTCTCAGAGCGACAGCTCGGAAGTAATCTCCCCGAGAAATGAAGTGCGACAATCATAACGTTGAGGAGACAGCAGGGGGGTCTGTCGTCTGCAGATGAGCCGGGCGGTGGAAAGTCCAAACTTAATTCCACATTGACTTCCCCGCAGCCTGAGGACGTAATGACAGTCTTAGCCCGCTCTATTTGAGCAGGTGGGCCTGCCGCCGCCTGGCTCCAAACTAAGTCAACAGACAGGACGGCGAGCAGCAGGGAGTGACATGACAACCCCAAAGATTACTTGAGGGCCGGTTGTTGTGCAAGCGCTTCATCGGTAGTGTCAAACTTGTTTTCATCGCGGGTCAAATTGTAATTACAGTCGCCGACGGGGGGGCTGGTGTAAATGCTGGAAGTAACGGTAACGCAAAAAATTCACAGCCACATATACACACATATATATACATATCTTTTTTTTTTTTTTACACATGGGTAGCCACGATGTCTGCAAGCCAGAAGCTGTTCTGCACTGTGTTTCCGATGGACAAGGTTACTTTTCTTGTTCCTGTCTTCGTATGCTCTATGTGGGAGCCCTAATGAGCACAGCATCATATTACATAATTGCCCCCGTATTTGGTTATGATTAGTTCTCAGGTAGAAGTCAAGGAAATTTTGCGGCAAGCTTCCAACAGGCCACATAAAATGATGTGCCGGGGCCAGATGTGGCCCGGTGACCTTGAGTTTGACACCAGTGATCTAAGGTAAAGCGTCATCTGCTTTGGCTGCTTGACCGACAAACATCAAGACTTTTGGAGCAAGCTGCCTGCCAAAGGAAATCTGGCTCCAAGGAGATCTGGCAGCTCAAGTTTGCATTTGATTTAGTTTGAAATCAAAAATGTCCTCCTTTCTGCTTCCAAGGATGAAAAAGGAGGAGGAGAAGCCAAATTAGTCCAGTCAAGTCTGATTATAAAGGGTGTATCATGTAAATACAGTGGAGCCTCCCCAGAGTCGGACGGCCCAATGTGAGATCCAACTCATACAAAATGTCAAGAGCTCTAACCGCTGCGCAGTTTTGACTTTTCACTCCGAACAGTCATGATCTTTTTCCCACTTGGATGACAATTAAACTGTCAAAATCAAAAAGCGAGATGCATTATGCGACTCTCTCTTGCCTTGTTGCGCACTCTACTATTAGACTTAACTGTAGGATCAGTAATATACAGGTACTAACGATTGCGAATTAGGATTCCTATACTCATTATGAATAATTAGCAATATCCAGTCACTTCATGGCTGACCAGTACTTTCTGCGCTGACGCATTAAAGAAATCGGTGCTTAACCAAATCGGCTTACTCAAATTTATCTGAACTATTTTCAACCGTTATCGTCTTTCAAAAAAAATAGCATCCATATTTTCAATCTTGATGGCACACACCGCCATTCCCCGTTACAAAATCATGCATGTTGGAGACTAAATTGCGCAATGGTGTGAACGTGAGTGAATGTTTGTCCATCTATTTATGCTTGGAGAATGACTGGCAACCATTGCTTGCCTCTCATCATATTTTTTGCACACACACATGCAACATGTATTATGAGTGAACCTACCTTCTCTCCCTCCGCGGTCACATGCTGCTTCAAGCCTCTTCCCAAGGCGTTCCCCACACATACTTTCAAGTCCACACCGCACATAAAGAAGGATGAGAAACCAAAATGGAGCTTCTTACCGTTTGAACAGCCACACACAAATTGCTACGCTTATTTCCAGTGATTACTTTACACACGGGCAGTGTGTGATATGCATTTGGAGCAGTAATTTTTTCCCCCACTATACAGGATCACATGCTGCTTCCCCACCCCCTCAGGGCCCCCCCACTCCCTTTTTCCTTTCGAATACACACACATGTACCTGTCCCACTGACACACACACACACACACACACACACACACACACACACACACACACACACGCAGCCCCACACTTGAATGCACACAGGAATGCGAGTGGAATGACACAATCCGCCGAATGCAAAAAGCTGGTCGGCCTGCTCGCTAATGAATAGCCATTCAGACGGCGGGACAAAGCTGCAGCTGGATTTGCCCTATACGGCGAGGTCAAGGGTCACTCCCAGCACTGACAGAAGTAGAAGCCAGAGATGAATGCAAGGGCTGTCTTTTGATTTAAAAAAAAAACAAAAAAAAAAAAAAACAAAACAAAACAAAACAAAAAAAAATATATATATATATATATATATATATATATATATATATATATATATATATATATATATATATATATATATATATATATATATATATATATATATATATATGTGTGTGTGTGTGTGTGTGTGTGTGTGTGTGTGTGGCTTTTATTTACCGCCACCGCTGCAGGGATCTCGTGCGAACGAGAGCATCGCAAGTAGAGCAACGAGTCAGGAACCAGATCATCAAAGCGCATTAATCAGGCAGACTTTCGAAAAAGTCCCGGCAGGTTCGCCGGCTACAGTACGAAGCGGAGCGCCGGAGTTTAAGCCTCGTCGTCTTCGCTGTGAGCCCGTCTGAGCCCGGGGCGGAAGGGAAGAAAAGAACATCTCCTCCTGATTAAAAAGGGCTGAGGACCAGGAAGGGAAACAGAGGAGAGGACAAGCTCCCAGCCTTTGGGGCAAACGCTCTCTGGAGAAACACAAGCCGGGAGTCAGCCTCAATATTGCACTCTTGTTAATAAAAGTGAGGCGGCGGGAGAGATGAGAGACCCCACCCCACTCCAAAAGCCCTTTAGCTCTTTTTGATATGAACAAGAAAGACAAGGAGCTGCAACTTCACATCTGTTAGCAATGAAAAGAACTTTAAAAACGGGGAGGTTGAAACCTATCTGGAAATGTCTTTGGTCAAAAGGTGGATCTGCTTTATTGTACCGTTTAGACTTTAAGACAGGCGTCGCAGCTGGGTCACACGGGCCTGTCAGAAGAGACCCAAGACGGGCTAATGACGTGGATGTTCACTTGAAGGCCACATGGGGACTTTGTGATGTCATCTCAAGAGGACTGTACTCGTGGGTGGGGGGACGCTGAAAGGGCCAGCGCAATCTTTCCAAGCACGTTGTTCAAATTATGAAACATAAAAGGGAAGGGAATAAAAGGAAGAAGAATATACTCTGTTCCACATTCAAAGTGTTGCCAACATCAAACCTTTCGCAACAGTAAAAAGCACGTTTTCAGTCATATTTGAACTTTGGATACAAACAGGCTCCTGACTGAATAATAGAACATGAACTGTTGACCCCGACCGACCCTTGACATTGGCGCGGAGGTATCACTGAAGCTACAAAAGTGAACCACTTTACGGACTCGGCGATGTGGCCTGAAAATCTTTTGTTTCTCCACAAATTTTAATCATACGGCGGTCCAGTGGTTAGCGCATCGACCTCACAGCGCAGAGGTCGTTGGTTTGATCCTGGGTCCGCCCCTTGTGAGGATCAAGCGGATCTGAAAATGGATAATTGGATGATTAAATCCTGTTCATCGGCCAGTCCTAACAGCTAAGTATCAAAGCGAATAAAAACTGGAATTTGTTCGCTCACTTAATAGTTCTGACTTTCCAGTGAACACCATACGAGCCTGTTCCTTTATTTTGGACGTCCACTCATTTTATCCACGTTTTGGCTCCATGGTGTTCTTTTTAGTTCTGACTGATCGTCTTCTGTCATAGCATCTCACACACACACAAAAAAAACCCAAACCAAACAAAAAAACATGGTAGCTGCTTTTTAAGTTGCTTGGATTCCTTCTCGTACCTACTGACAAATAAAACGTCTTCGACAATGAATAGTTATGAGCATCTTTATTTGTGAATGCTGAATACAAAGTAGCCTACACACAGGACAATACTCAAACATACCTTTAGTTTTTTTTTTTGTACTCTATTATTTCAAAGTGGAGTAGACCGAGATCTTCAATATGAAGACCCCATTTCCCACGATCCTTCAGAAGGACCATCTGTCATACTTGCGTCACATCCCCAGCGCTTTGGATGAAGGCTTGTCGTGGTTTAGATGAGCATTAGAAAAGACGGCACCCTAAGCGCCAATTTGATCTACACTGATTGCAGTCTTGAGTCCACTCTGTATTGATTATAAAAGTGCGGCCGTAAAATGGCCGCACATTTCCTGCACCTCATTTCGCCGGCTTCTTGTTAATCACCCCGGGTTAATTGTGCCTCAATCTTCTTAAAGCCACTGAAAATGATCCCAGATGATAGAAAAGCCATGTTTAAGCTCCTGTGCGCTACAATCTGCTCCATCAGGTACAGCAAGGGGAAAAAAAAAAGAGGTGGGGGGGCTGCATTGTGTATTACAGGGGTGGCCAACCAGTCAGAGATCAAGAGGCAATTTTTTTGCTGTGTTACTGCAAAGAGCCACGTCATACCCTTCCTTGCGCACTCACATGCAAGCAGAAACACACACACACTCGCACGCACGCACTCACGCGGGTGCCCACTAGTGCACTCGCGCACATATGCACGCACACAACAATGAGCAACAGTCGGAACGGGCCGAAAATGAATGAAAGCTAAAGATACAAACAAATCTTTTTTTCCCCCACCCATTTCCTCCTCCTCCCCCTTGCGGTCGACTTGGGACCAGTTCCCGGTCGATTCGGATCGACGTATTGGGCACCCCTGCCTTCTAATCAGAGGTAATTCGCTGACTAGCTTAGCGGTGATGCAGTCATCTGATTGGTTGCCCTCTATGTCAGTCAAGTAACGGGATTGATGATAGGCTGACATAATACGTTCTGTGAAGTTAGCGCCTTGTTTGAATGGCATCGCCACTGCCGAGGCGTTTTCGACGCTTGTCGCGTGAAAGCCCGGGAGCCGCATTGAACCAGCCAAAGAGCCGCATGCGGCTCGCGAGCCGCGGGTTGGCCACCTCTGGTGTATAACATCACTTATCTTCAGTGGTGTAAATAAAAATCGGGAAAAAAACAGGATTCTGTGTCTTATGGCCCAGAGAATAGAGCATTTGGAAAGAAGGCGCGCTTTTTGGTATCAGACATGGTCGTTGCGTGGATGGGTTTCCCCATTCGCTGCAAGAGCTGTCAGCCTCCTAGGGGGCGTTATGCAAACTAATTTGCCGTAAATGCCAGAAAGACTTTACCCTTTCAAAAGATGCAAAATCTTGGGAGTTAAAAAAAAAAAAGGAATTACAGTCTCTTCTTGACCAAGCGCCTGTAGTCAGTAAGATGAGGAGAGGGCCAGTGGCGCTAATCAAACAGCAGCTCTGCGCAGTTATCAGCATTCCATTCTGAAACCGGGCGTTCGGCACACTGGGGGCATTATTTGTAATCCGAGTTCCTTAAGAAGACTTTTTGTACAGCTTGAGGCTAAAAGAGAAACAATGTATGACGTTGAAAAGAAAAATAATGTCATAAAAAATACTGTTGCTGTACATTTAAATGTAGCAAAATATTCTAACGCTCCCAAAAAAAGTCACTTTTTCTCACACGCACAAAAAAAAAATGGCACTGGAAGATAATGAATGTGACATAAGCACTGACATTTGAGGCCAGAGAGGTTTCTGGTCATGTTTGGTCCATGTTCAAGTTTCCATATAAGCATGCTGTAGAAAATGTTCCGCTCCTGGAGAAAAAAAAAAGAAAAACAGCGCCGCAATGGACATTCGAATTGCCTCTGTTGCGACAAGTGCCGTCTTTCGTTTTTCGCCTCCGCGCCAGAGCCAGACGGAGGAGGATGAAAGGAGTTATGATGACAAGCGAGCACGGCAAAGCCCGCTTTACACGCCACACCTGAGTAAAAGAGAGTTCACGTTGAAATCAAATGAATGAATGAATGAATGGGGTGGTGGGGGGGGGGGGGAAGAAAACCCAAACACTGTTCAAGTGTTCAGTTGGTGATATGAAAGCTGTGATCCAGAGGGCAGCAGACGTGTGTGAGTCGTTCTTGTGTGAATTAGTGTGAGACCTTTTCATTGGCCTTTAGCTTCTTTGCCGCATTTGACAAGCAGCTGTTTTTCATCACTGTGTTCTTTCTCCGCTTGGCACTTGAAATGGGGGGGGGGGTCCTTCGACACATAAGCAAGGGCCCACTTCGCGAGGAGTCCTCCCGCATGTGTCGGCGTCGTCTGTGATGATTGAAATCCAGGCAACTCTCATTGATTCTCGTTTTTTTTCCCCGGGTGATTAATAATAAATTTGGCCGACGTGTCGCTTCGGGTCCAAAGTAAGTCACGAGAGAGGATCCAGAGCGCTCCGGGCTGACTTTCTGACATCCGTGTTTGGGCGAGCTAGAAGGTCACAGGCGCCGCGCTCTTGTTCTGGAAGCTCATGGTCTGGATGCTGGAGAGGATCTTCCGCTGATGGCCAGCCAAAGTCACACCCATGTGTAGCAAGTCTCTGGCGGGTGGGGGAGAAATTGCAATTCAGCATCAGTTCAACAACTGAAAAAAAATGTTAAGAAGCCGACTGTTGCCGTGACAGAAACAAACGTAAGTCAGGACTGACTGTGTCGTGATCTGGCCCAGCTGCTCCACAGTCGCGAGTCCGGCTTGCAAGAAGCTGTCCTCGTAGCGTTCCATCTTAATGGCCCTCAGCCATTCGCCCACCGAGGCACAGGATGAGAGGGCCATCGGCGACCGCTGGCCGAGCAGGGGGTAGGAAGGCCTGGGGGAGGAAGCGGGAGAAGAAACAAAGGAAGTCACACACACAACAGCAGCAAAACAAAAACCAGAGAAGCTTACATAGTTGGCGCTGCAGCCGCATTCCTGTGGACATGCCGACATATCATGTGAACCACGTGATTGACAGGGGCAAACAATTGGATTTGTCAGGGGTGGGGTGTCCTCTACTGTATGCGAGCTGGGGGACAGCTCCAATGTGGACGGGGGGAAACGTGCACAGCAAGCTGCCGACAGGTCACAGCGGGACTTGGGTGGGCGCTACCTAAGATAAACAGCGGGAGGCGGATGGATGCCCGTCACGTGACTGACACGACAGCGCAATCGGCACGAAAAGGACACGCGCGCAAACTCGTCGTGGTCGTCGCCACTCCTAATCTGACCGACGACCCGTCAGTCAACCGAGCGCACGTGCGTCCACTCACCCGGCTCCCTCCTGGGCGACTATTTTCAGCGACGCGGGGTTCCGGATCAGTTTGTCCAAAGCGCTGACGAGTTCGGCGAAGCGAGGCCGCGCCGAGCGATCCTTCTGCCAGCAGTCCAGCATCAGCTGGTGGAGGTGGGTGGGGCAGTCGGGCGGTGGGGGCAGCCGATAGTCCTGCTCTATCGCGTTGATTACCTGGACCAAAGGAAAAAATGCAATTATTATGGCGGGGTTATTCTATGGGACAGTCTCCTTATCTGAGATTTGACTGTTTCTTGAAATAGCTAATTACCCATTTAGCTTGACTGTTGTAATAGCCGCTCATCAGAGCAAAGCCCAAACACATGTGATGGAGACTCTCTGTAACTTCCGCTAACAACCCGGGTTAAACTTACCTCTTCCTCAACAAAGATCTAACATCTTAGCGCATTACCGAAAATACACACAGAGCCCGCGAATAGGTGAGTTTTCAACAAATAGGGACCATTTGTGAACAGCAAACTAAGAATAGGTGGCCGTTCAAGCGTTAAGATTCCCGATCCGATTCCGATAATTCAAAAAAATCTGTTTTGAGAATATGAATGCCAGCTGTCGAGTAAAACCAACCATAAGGTATTCATCTAACCTTGTGCGTTAATGTGGCACATTTTGATACAGCTCCTTCGATTGTGCCGGTGTACATGACATCTGGTTAAATGATATTCTGACGTGGATTTTGTGGCCAACCTACATCTTGGTTGCTCATGTCCCAGTAGGGCCTCTCTCCAAAAGACATGACCTCCCACATGACGATACCGTAGCTCCACACATCTGAGGCTGACGTGAACTTTCTGAAAGCGATCGCCTCCGGCGCTGTCCAGCGGATTGGGATCTTCCCTCCCTGCACAAGTAAGGGGGGGGGTGAGACGCCCACGTATCCGCCTTATATACAGCAGAATGAGTTCCGGCTTCTCGCGAGCTTTGTGACTGGGTTTGAGGCTAGCGAGCTTACCAAAGAACTGGTGTACGTTGGGTCAGAGGAGTTCTCCTGCAGGAAGCGCGACAAACCAAAATCGGACACCTTGCACACCAGGTTGCTGTTGATCAGGATGTTGCGGGCTGCCAGGTCTCGGTGGACGTAGCTCATCTCCGCAAGGTATTTCATGCCCGAGGCGATGCCGCGGAGCATCCCCACCAGCTGGATGGGCGTGAACTGGCTGTCGTTAAGCTACGCGGTGGAACGGGGGAAAAAAGTTTCAGTCCGAGAACGCGATAACGACGCGCGACGGGTTGCGATTTTGCCACCAAACTGACCCGCAGAAAAGAATCCAGAGCGCCGTTCTCCATAAACTCGGTGAGGATCATGACCGGGCAGCTAGCTGTGATGATGCCCTCCAGGTGGATAATGTTGGGGTGCTGGAACTGGCCCATGATGGACGCCTCAGACAGGAAGTCGCGCCGCTGCTTCTCGGTGTAGCCGCCTTTGAGCGTCTTTATGGCGACGTAGTTTTCTTTTTTCCCGGGCACCCTCAGTCGGCCTCGGCACACCTCGCCAAACTCTCCTGTCGCGACACATCCACACATTTAGCCACTTGACATGATTTGGGGGGGGGGGGGGGGGAGTGAATGCAAAGCTTGCTTGCAGCGAGGCCTGGCCTTTGCTTTGAACGGGAGCTGTTAATGCAGCTAACACATTTATCAGTTAATAGCTTTGTGCCGGCATTGAATTCAGCCTGATAAAGAAGAATAACAGAAATTGCTTTTAAATGTCACTGAATCCATTTCGCTTAGTAAATTAGATAAACTTCACATAATGGCATTTCAAAAGAAGACCATCTGTAGCTAAACAAAACACAAAACATTGGCCAAACCAAGTTTCTGTCCAATGATGAGCGCATGCGACTGGCGGCTTACCGGCTCCGATAACCTCCTCAATCTTGACAAAGGAAACATCGATTTCCTTGGCAAATTCGCGCACTGCCTCATTGGGGTCCTCATAGGTGAAGGGGTCGATATAAACCTTGACCCCTATGGGAGTAATGCAAACAAAGTCGTGGGAAAGGAAGAGAAAACAAAGGTTAGAGAAGTCTGAGCGCTGACGAGCGGCGTCAAGATTAAAGGGAGGATTTTTCACGATGTGAGCACGTTGGAACGAGCGCGTTACCTTGGCCTACTAAGTACTGGCTGTTTTTGTCGCTCATTTCTGGGTCCTTAATGCGGCTGTGTCTGCTGCAGGTAGACGGGGACAAAATACGATTAGAGAAGATAAGGGATGCACGTTTAGCTTTGTTGTTGTTGTTTTTTTCCTGACAAAGACTGTCATGCTCCATCGGTTGAACGCGAGGCGAATCAAATGAATGCAAATGATCAGATGTAGAAGATGGAAAAACAATAACAAAATCACACAATGGCTGATTTTTTTTTTTAATGAGAAAATGCGCAGGAAAAATAAAAACACTGTAGGATGACAATATTATTTAGAGTTCAAAAGAAATTTTTGCTGTAGAAGGATTTTTTTTCCCTTTCAACAACACTCGTGGAGTGAAGCAACAACTTTTTGGTGAATAATATTTGGTGGCGATGATCATGTTTTGTTTTTGTTTTTTTTTAAAAACAAAAATGTCATTCATTCGACACGTTATTAATTAACGATACTGTAAAACTCTGTCGGCCATGTAGCTGCTGGAAGTCTGCCGTCCTCCATTTCTAGTCCCTCATCCACCTCATACGCCTAAAATAGCAATCATGCACCACCCTTAGAAGCAGATCTGGGCCTCCGCCACCCGTTTGTGTGCGTGTGCGTGCGTGTGTGTGTGTGTGTGTGTGTGTGTGTGTGTGTGTGTGTGTGTGTGTGTGTGTGTGTGTGTGTGTGTGTGTGTGTGTGTGTGTCACAAGGTCACTGCTATTGTTCTCCTGTCCTGTGGAAACAGGGTTGGGACGCCTGCATCCTGTCTCCCCTTGCCCGCTACCTCCACCATCATTGCGCCCTCTCTCACCCACATCAACGTATACAAACACACACACACACACACACACACACACACACACACACACACACACACACACACACACACACACACACTTTCTCTACTTGAGACGGCATCGCACGCGGCTCGCTCAAACAATGAAGCCCAACCGAGGTGGCCCCTAAGAACAGGAATAAGTTTTAGCAGCGCAAGCAAAACGAGCGCGCCACTCGACGACACAAAAGGGAGCAAAGCAGAGTGCACGGCGACAACTGATTTTTGCGTCAACAACAGAACAAAGCGGCGCGAGACAGTCAAACGCCATATTCCCCTCCACCATTTTTCCATTTCCTGTTATTCTTGCGTGTGTCTCCTCCCTGCCCTGACTCTCACCGTATGCAGTAAGCGGCCACAAAGATGAAAGTGACGAGCAGCAGCATCCCAATGGCGATAAGGATGCCCGGCACCAAGAACTGGGAGGAAGAGTCAATTCCTGGCAGAGTAGAACAGAGCAAAAAAAAAAATTAAAGCAGCCACAGAAGTCAAAGGAGGAGATTTACATCAATGGCCGACAAAAGTATGAGAAGAGGAGGAAATGAAGGAAAGTAGAAAAAAAAGAACTTGAATAAGATTGTCAGCGCAAAGACGATAACCCGGTACAAGGAGGACATTAATTTCATTTCAAGAGATTACGCAGGCACGCGTTAGGAAGATTGCTGAACCAAGTGAAAAAAAGTCTTTGGTTTTAACCTCCCTCGAAGAGGTTATGGTTTCATCACATTTAGCGTTTCGTGAGTGAGATGACACACAAAGTAAACTCTGGAGGGTTGGGGCATAAAAAAACAAAAAACTGTCAAATCTTGGTGTAGACTCGGGAATGTTTGGCACTTTAGTCAACATTGCAAGATGTTCGGTTTTCACGATGAATAATGTCTGCAGGAGGTGAACAGGGTCGTTTTGGCACAGGCAGTCTTTTCTACATCCCACACGAGTGCCTTCGTGGTTTCGCGATATTCCCGTTTGTTTTTGTATTACCGTCGGGCAGGGTGCGGAAGACTGCCGCGGGACTGAAGCTGCCGTAGCCGGCCATGGTGCGCGCCCGGACCTGCACTTCGTACTGAGTGGCTCTGCGGAGGTCCGTCAGCACGGCCTGGTTTCTGTTACTCTCCGCGAAGTGGCACGGATCCTCGCTGCGCCGCTCCTACAGACAGAATGAAAACAGCGTTTGGCAGGGATGGAGGTGCGAGTGAAACGGCAACGAGTGAGGAGACGACAGACACGTCAAACAAGGGCGCCGGACAGCTACAATGCAACGTTTGTGCTTGTAACGCCACTCGTAACTCTGGCGGGTTTTCGGCCAAAACCAATCAGGACTTGTTGAAATTGGTTACAGAAACAAATGAGATCATTATCTGGCGATGACAAAACAATTAAGATTGCTCGTAAAAAATACTAGGGCTGAACAATTTTGAAAAGTAATGTCATTGTGATCCCCCCCCCTCAATATTACGATGGCGATTTAACATGCGATTATTTGTTTCAAACAAACACAAGAAAAAGATTATCCCGTATTACAATAAACAATGTTATTTATTCTATATACCGATACATATTTTAGTACAATAGGCTAGTCTTCAATTATCAGTTTGACAACTTCACAAAATTATTCCAAAAGCCAATAAATCCGAAATCTATTCGCTTTCTTCAAATTAGTTGGATGACATTAAAACTCCAGCCGACATAAAACATAAATTATCGCCCGGACCGCGTGGATCAAAACTCAGCAGAAGCAGAATTTTTGACGCTGTTTTGTGTATCGGACGCGTGTGCCTAATCTTGTGGCCGGCAAGCAAAAAGACATAAAGCTTACGGACGCGCGTACCTTCTCACAGTAGCGTAGTTGATACTGCAGGATGGTGTAGTGGGGCTGCACAGGGACGGACCAGTGAAGGGTTAAGCTGCTCTCTGTGGAGTCACTCTTGCGAATGACAGACACCAGCGACGGCACTGTGCGGATACCCCAAGAGGATTAAAAACCGTCCGCGTTACTCTGTCACCTTTCTCGCAATTTCTTACCATCGTAGCTTGTGGTGATGTTGACGCCCTCGCTAGAGGGGTCCTTGCCGCTGAGCTGGGACACCCCGTTAAGAGCCTGGATGGCGAAGGTGTACGTGGTGTGAGGCAGCAGGCCCCACACCTCCACCCGCCGACTGGTCAGGCCGTGCTGAGCGGGCCGGTAGCTGACGCTGTCGCCGCAGGACACGCACGAGCCCCTCGGCGTTCTGCACATGAGGCACCTGATGCTGTAGCTCAGGTCGGCTCTGCCGCCATTGTCCAGAGGCTCGTTCCACTCCAATCGTAGCGACGTGCCGTTAATCTGGGAGGCGATGCTGCGCGGCGCTGAGGGAGGTCCTGCGGACAAAGTTTCAAACCATCAACCATCTACTGGAACATTGGAATTGGGGTTATTTTGCAAGGTGGAACTTTTGAGAGACTTTCAAGATTCATTTTCATGCTCCTTTGCACGCTACAACTTACACGTTAAGCTAACGGTGCTTTCGAACACATTAGTATGCTACAAACGAACCAAATTATATTTCGTAATAGCAAAGGGAGACAAACGTAAACTGAACAAGGAATTTTTCTTCTTCCATCTAACAGCTCATTTGTCAGAGAAATGTCAAAATCTAAATCAAGAAACCTTGAAATTAACATGAACCCTTTCAGGGACAGCGGCTACTACGGGGGACAGCTTATCATGTTATCAGGTTACAGGGTGCATGAAAGCGTTAAAATGTAAACATTTCAAAGATTATAAACACATTTTTTTAATTATCAAGAGCAATGAGGCCTCGACTGTTCCAAAGATGGAGCATGGAGGTGGGCATTTTTTCAAACCTTCTACATTTTTGTGTAATAATAATCGGACATTTCATTTATACGCACCTTTCAAAACACTCAAGGACGCTTTACAATCAAAACAAGAACAATAAAACCACAGACAAAATTATAAATAATAAAAGGAAAGATGAATTTAGAGCGTTTACATTGGTGCAAACTCTCGCGATATTCACGTTGCGTGGTTTGCCCTGTCGTCTGTCAACAACATTGAATCATGGCGGCGGCCACGATCTCCGACAACAGTTTAAACCGCGTTTTGTGTGTTGCAGTCGCATGCTCGCACCATAATATTAAGAAAATAGCATCCACTGCTGTATCGAAAAGATTCAACGAACTATTTGACGAACACCACGGGCCGTCTAGGACGCGGGACGCAGAGGTAACGAGATGGCTGTAACACCCAGCCGCTGGGTACCCAAATCTCTCGCCGCCTTTGCCGGCGAGCGGTTGTTTCAATCAGCGGCGATTGCTCTCGGACTGCAAGGGAAGCTCGGCTTCCCCTAAAATGTCAAAGAATAAGTGATCAAATATATGAATGTAAATTTCATTGTGTGTACATGTCATTGACTAAATATGCGCTACAACGTGCTCAACTTTTGCTCCGAATCAGCTTCTTCTTACTGGTTACAAGACTCCCTTCTCATTCATGCCGCAGCTTCGCTGTGCTTTAAACGGTAGTGAGTTCAGGGTAGGTTGTCCCAAAGCGTTGAACGGAGACGAGTCATTGGATACAAGCTGGTTTTTGTCCCGCCCACGGAGTTCGGCGTCTCTGGGACTGGATGGCAGTGGGAGGGTACCGGACGCCAGGCTTTTCTGCATCTGATTGGATGCCTGTGTGCCAGTTCGATTGATATTGAAATGAGCCAATCACAGAGCTTTTAGTGTAGACGTCCGTCGCAAGCAATTTTTCAACTCGCATTGAGTTAAGCTGGAGACTTCTCCTAATCATTTTAGCGACACTCTTTGTTGTAAACAAACAACTAGCAACAAATTAATCTTTTATTTCTGGTGGGTTTTATTGCAGTTCCTGTAGTTGTAGGACACTAATTAAGTACCGGGAAAAGACGCCTTGTTGGTATGACAGGGTCACAGATCATTTTGTTGAAAAGGAACGGAGCTAGAGTAGAATTTGCGTATAAATAAACAGACACATTTTATGATGTCGACCAAAATTGAGCTTTCCCTCATTGACAGACGAGCATCCGGCACTGGTTTAAATGTCTCCTTGTTTTATGTTTTATGGTTATTTTGTTTACGTTTTTGATGGAGGAGGCAGGGAGAAAAAAAAAGAGTTAAAAAAAAAACTTTGTCCGACCTACCGACCCTATCCTGAAAATTCATGTTACTGGAAACACACTACTTATTTTTCTATGCCTAATAAAAACAGCACTCCCAAAGCCACCATAAGAAATGTGTTTACTAATATTTTTAGTTTTAGTTTAGTTTTCGCTATAAATAATAAAAAATGAAGAACTGGTGAAAAAAAAACTGCAAAGTGTACGTCTGCTAAGGTAGTATAGAACGGCAGTGACAGGCATGCCAGCATAACACCTCCACCAAGATTGTGTCATCCTTATTACATAGTGAAAATGTAATCATAATTTCATTTGCGGCTTTTTTTTTTAAACCTGATGCAATCAAGGCATAGCAAATTTTTCCCATCAAATCCAATTACAACCCCTGCAGTTGTGTTTTTACGCCGTTTCACCTTCCCGTGACCTACAACGGTCTTATTTGTTTTTCACATAGGCACAGACATAAGAATCAGTCTCGACGTGTAGCCAGGAAGCAGAACAGTGAATCTCCGTAGCCTTTGCGTCACAACGGGGAGCGAATGTGTGGCAGAATTTCACTGGTGCAATTACGCCGCGGCGAAACGTGGCCGATAATGAGCGCTGTGTGAAAATGGTGAGAAGATAACTGTTGCCTCGGGCTGAGTAGAAGACGGGGGGAGCTTCTGCCGCTGCCAAGGAGACGCAGCTTTGTCACGGAGCCTCCAGCTGTCTTGCGCGCAAATACTTTTCTCACTGGAAGCCCAAGTGGGGCAACATCACAGACCGTGGCTGACGTACGAATTCGGCACTCAACACCTGGGGGAAGGTAGTTTAGAGGGCATTCGTTTTCCTACTTAACAATCAGATGACATTTTATTAGAATCATCGCGCCGGCGTATGTCTGGTAAAAGATTTCATCCTGAGTGGAAAAAGCAAAACTCTTGGGCAGGTTGAATCCAATGTAAGAGCAGACTGATTTGCTAAGATCCCAAATAAAGCAGACGTCAAAACGTGGTTTTTGAAGCTCGCAGCTGCATAAAAGTTGGTTATCGAACTCGCCCCGAGTGCCCGTTCTGTATAATGTCGCATTTAAATCTTAGCACACCACACACACACACACACACACACACACACACACACACACACACACACACACACACACACACACACACACACACACACACACACACACACACACAAAAATTGTGGTGGGAAAGATCAGCGCCAGACAACTCTCACAATTGGCTGAAATGATGCAGGCGCAAATTACAAAATTTGAAGCAGTTTCGTGAAAGGCGACCAAATCATCCCTCCGATCATTCAAAAGCGTGATTTTGCCACCAATTTTAGTCTGGCTTCTTCTCAAATGCATCCACGGTCAACATGAAGGGTAGGTGTTTTTTGTTATTGTAAAGTGTCCTTGGGTGTCTTGAAAGGCGCTTATAAATAAAATGTATTATTATTATTATTATTATTATTATTATTATTATTATTATTATTATAAGTTAACCCAAGACCGAATTGTCCATAGGCGCTAAGCGCACATCTGTCAACGACTGCTGGTGGGCCCCAGCTCATGCGTGCCGCCGAATGACAACAACCGCAAAAGAAAATGGAAGGACGAAGGCGTTGCGATGAAAGTGATCAGGAACAAATACGTGCGGTGTGAAATGAAGTTAAATCCCAACTGTGGCGAGTGAGAAATGTTTCACATCCTCTTGATTGCTAATCCGGGGGAAGTCAATTCCTTTCACACGTGATCTTGAATCCCGGAATCTGCGCTGAGGTGTCACTTAAGACCGTCAATGGCTGCTTCCCCTTTTTGAGTGGAAGCCCCCCCCCACCACCCCTCCCCACAACAATCTGTCACTAATGACATACATCTCAATGGCCAGCTGTGGCACAAAAGAATCAAAGCAGATTTAAAGGAGGAGAGGGGGGGGGAGATTAGCACCAGAGGTGGCAGAATCAGAAGCCGGCAAGAGCCGTGGCGAGCGTGAAGCTTTGCACCTTCGTATTTGCCAGCACGGATGAATTCAGAAGCCATTTTCGGCGACTACTCACTGGTGCACGGAGCGTCGGGGGTGTCGGATTGTGCTCGGAAGTATCCGGGGCGACACACGCATACAGACTCCCCTCTGATGGAGGCGTGGCTCGCTCCCGGACAGACCGTGCACTGTCCCTCCGCGCTGGACTTGAAGTGACCCACGGGACAAGCTGCGGAGGACAAATGAAGGAAAAGCATTATGAGCCTCTTACATTGGAGATGACCTGTGGCTCCTACGCGCATGTTAACTCTGCTCAGGTGCCAGATGGCCGCAGATGGGATAAGGGAAGAATGTAATGAGAGCTAAGTCATAAATCAGACAGTCTAGTCTTTTATATGGGGGAGGTTGAACCAAAACATGATAGTCCTTAGAGAGATAAGGAAAAAAAAACAACAGCAGATTTCCTGTTCCTTGAAAAAAAAAAAAAAGAAACAGAGAAATCATCTTTGAGTGGAGCAATTTCAAGTCAAGGCGTCTTCGGCGGTAAAATGTCACTTGAGATCACTTGGCGACAGGAAGCTCTTGCATAGCATTGTTTGTTTCAAAGATGAACTTGAGTTCACCAAGAAGCTACAAATCAGGGTTGTCTTGAGTGGAAATAACACCTACGTGGACCTCGGGGAAATAAACGAGTGGACACGCTGGCCAGCAGGCGCTTTGTTTCAGTGGCGCCGCCCAAATGAATCAAGCACATCCGTCAAACCCAATCAACGTGACACAAGTGTGCATGCATTGTACATTTCGGCGTTTGGGCCAGGAAACGTACGTACTGTTGATATGCAAGCGAATGGAATTAGAGCCGACTCCATTTTCGTTTTTTAGAAACTATCAGCCTACGTAGCCAATCAACTGTTCAATCGTCTTATGGAGGCAATTTCCCTTAATGCTCCTGCGGTTATTTTTTTTTTCCCCCTTCCTTCCGAGCCTTTGATTGAATGTGCTCAAAGTGATACGGTCTTCACAAGGCGCCCCCCCCCCCACCTCCACTCCACCATCCTTCTATCGCACTCAACCAAACGTCGTCCCAGCAGTCGGCCTTTGACCCCGCTCTTCCCCTCAGAGATAAGTGCTGCTCGGCCTGACCTCTCCCCCGTCCTCTCTCTGTCACCGCTTCCCCTCCTCATTATATGCGCCGCTCTCCCACGTCCTCTGCAAATGCGTCTACCCTCGCAGCGCACCCCACCCACAGCGCGCCATTGTTTTCTCCTTTTTGTAGGCGTCGCCAGGCGCGGAGGCGCTGACTCACAGCGCGCGAGCTAACCTCCTCTCAATCCTACCTGTGCATCTCGTGTGTCCCTCGGCGGCCTCGTATCCGGGCACGCAGGCGCAGGAGGTGGTCGGCTGGCCCACCCACTGGCCGTCTTCGCCGCAGAAAAGCTTGGGGGAGCGGGCTCGGGGGCCCTGTTGCGCGGCGTGCTCCACGCACACGCCCTGCGCCTCCTGAACCAGAGTGCGAGGAATGGTCTCGGGGAAAGAGGAAAGAGCGCTGACGAGGGGGGGGCACTTTTTGAAGAAAACTCTGACGGAGAGCAAGGCCATGCAGGAGCCCTGAGCCTGAAAGGCCAAGTAGAAGCCTCTCTTGGATAAAGGGCCGAGTCGTATGGTCTTCATGTTGGATTTCCGCTCGCCGCCCTTCCTGAGGAGAAAGTCCGCTGCCACTGTATCCACCTTGGGACGGGAAGAAACATGCTTTAAGTCTCACCCAGCGCACGGGATCGACAAGCTTTCGACACATTTGAAATCCTGAACGGCACCTCACATATGCTTCACATTATTGAAACCTTTCCAAGCGTGCTATTTAGGGGTTCTCGTTGATTTACTACCTTCCTGGCAAACGTTGTTTCCCACTGCTGATAAAACCTCATACGCACAGACGTGAAACATGCCCCGGTGCGTTGTGGCTGTTTATCATGATCAGCATTTCATAACTAAAAAAACAAAACAATTTGTAGTGACTGTAAATTTGAATCAGCGTGTGTTTCGCAACATCCCTTGGTGCGTTCGAGAACACCATAAAAAAAGCGGACTACTTCATACATGCTTGGGGAAAAATTGGAGGAAAAACGGCGTCACTGCATCGATTACAAGGCCCAAAATGATTGCGAAACCTGCTCACTCAACCCAAAAGGAGTGAAAATACAAAAATAGAAGCGGTTCCCTCTCCCTTTTGAATTGTCCTGGTAGCCTTTTTTCTTTTTTTTCTCAACACTGTGTCTCAATACTATATTCCGATTCTGCTTCCGCACCTGCAATCCGAGCACAGGCGCATACCTTTGTGTAAGGATTCTCCATCCACGGCGGGTACGTGTCTGTGGCCTCGTTGGAGTCCGCCTGGTAGTAGTAGAGGTTAAAGGTCTCCTTGCAGCTGCGGTGGTGGCCGTTCCCGGAGGAGCACTCCATCATAGTGAAGCGCAGCTCCACGTAAACCTGCGAGGCTCCCCGTCGCGGGATGAAGCCGCTGCGCAGCCAGTGGCTGAATGAGCTGTCAGTCTGACAGATCTGGTAGGTCCTCACGCTGTTGTTCTCCTCGTCCAAACCGCTCACTTCCTCCCACTGAGAGCAGAGACAAGTTTTGTTTTTTTTGGGAACGGCACTTGAAAGGGAATCCGAGCTCAAAAGACAAACGGTAGAACATTTCCATTAGCCCGGCTGTTTGTAATTGTCCAATAAAAACACAAGTCTTTTCGAAGGCCAATGCATTAAAAAGTCTTTCATTCTCTTCTTTATCAGTTATGGCCGGAGTCCGTCTCTGAGACTTCAATTCGGGCTCCGTCACGACTCGGATTCTGGCTTTTTTTTTTAAAGAAATCATTCCGCACACCAAGGTGCGGTGCAGCTTGTGGGATTTTTTTTTTTTTTGAAGTTCCACTTGTCAAGCAGAGCACATTGCAGCAACCCAGACTGTCTTTCTTAAAAAACACAGCAATGCAGAAGTTATAGAACACGTTTGTGAAATTCCAAATGCGGCACAGAATATCTGATTGCACGGCAAGCGGCCTTGCTGGTCGTCAAACGTGTTGAAGTGCAGGAAACACCCTCGACATGAACATAATCAAGGCTGAATCCAGCAGATGTGCTGGAGAATGTCACTTATGTAAATATGTAAATGTTTACCCCCCCACCCCCCAAAAAAAAGATGATGTGTTGAATAAGGCTGAGAGCCAGCAGCCGAACACCGACGCGGGTTCATCGCCTTTTGGAGAGAGATTTTCCCCGTTAAGCTGAAGTGAAACAATGTGAAGTGCGGCAACTCCTATTTTTCATAAACAAATGCCGCGTCGACGCCGTTTTGACACACTCGGCGAAGAGTGACGGTGAGCTTGACTCCAATCCGGTCAAATCATGCCAACATTTAAACAAAATTTTAAATGTTGGGTTGTCTCAAGGGCTGGTCGAGTTATCCGATCGATGGGGACAGTGCAGAGGCTGGCAAAATATTTGATCAGCATCTACGTTGGCGATTAAATATGCCTGACTCTTGATCACAGATGGGAACATTTACATGACTTATCAAAGCGCCGTGGGTCCCCCCCCCTCTTTCCCGTTTATTGACGTCCTTACAACATTTTCCCATCCGAGACACGAATAGAGGAGAAAATATGGTAGCCTCCGGCAAAAATAACCCAGAAACCACTCATTGGTTGATCAAATTACAAATCTGCCTGTTTTTGGGGTTGCTGGAATCCCAAATTGTGGGCTGCCAGCGGATTCCACGCCACGGTCGATGGGACGCATCAAAGCATCTGCTTCCAATCTGCTCTCGAATCGCGTATTCGCTCCCCTTCCGAGATTACCTGCCATATAAGGAGCTCTTTCGGAGCCACGAGAACAACGAGATGCCCCCGCCAAAATCTCTCTCCCATCGGCATGAGGTCTGGGCTCGCAAATACAGATAAGAGGGTGGCGCCGTGCTGACATACCTCCGGCTTGGCCCGTGAGAAGATGGTCCATCTCAGATCCGATGTCTCTACCTTGGTATTCATCAGCACTTCTGCCAAAGACAATTTCAACGCATTAGACACGCAAAGCAAAAAACAATCGGCCGGTACATGAGTTGCACCTGCACAATTTCAAAATGGCTGACTCAGTGGATCCTGTAAGAGGGTGGAGAAGTACCCGAATATATTATGCTTTGTGTCACGCAAAGTCTTTGCGACATTAATTGAGTGCGAAGGAGTCTCGCCAGTCGATTAGAGACAGGAAGATGGCCACCGCTCCCCCCAAAAACCCATTCTTCCTCATATTTGTTTTCCTTCTTCCGCGTCTCGCCGGCTTCCTGCGACAGCGGCTTAACGATCGCATTTACACTCAGAAACACGCATGGATATTCAGATTGTATATCAGGACTTCAACACTTTCGGTCCCGATCTGCACTTGCAATCACCCCCCCCCCCCCCCACCCCAACCCCCTGGTTATCTTTGCAAGCTGACAAGCAACCCATAAGTTCATGACGCGATTCAACATCTCAGTAAAACCTGAACGGCATGTGAAGCATTTGGTTTAAAATGACTTCCTTTTACAAGAGGACACCCCCCCACCCCCTTCCCCATCTCTCAGCTGGCTTTGCAGTTCTTCTCCAAGAATTGTGGCTCGGATGAGATTTTAGAGGCCACTACATTCCCTCCCGAAATCTCATCTCCAGGGTCCGGCAGTTTGGTTTTCGAGCAATAAACAGGATTTAATACAACTCTCTCACGTGCCGCCATCAAGTGCATGAAAATGGATGCCGGAGTAAAATGGAGTTTTCAGGCTGTATTTATCATTGCGGTCATGAAATTGCTTGGTTGAATCAGTCAGAAGTGCCATAATCGACTGCCGTTCGCCGCGTATCTTTTCCCATTGCAATTTACCTGTATTGTCGATAAAACTAGTTAAATGGGGTTTCTGGCAATGAGGTAGATTCAGAAGAGGGGAAAAAACAGCTTGAAAGTGACAAAACAATCTTTGGACTGCTCACATTTATGGTACACAGGAAAGCGGACTCTTGTTTGATGGTCAAAATCAACAAGCGGGGATCAAACAGCGAGCTGAGGCATCACCTTGGCGGAGACTTCCTTTCCTCTCACTCTTGTTGTTGCCGGGATTTATGACACCATTGTTGTCGTACACGTCACCGCGTTCGCCCCTTGTCTGGCTTAAATAAGACCAGTGAAAACGTTTCACTATCGGGACAAAGTCAAACAGTGGCGTCGCTCGTTTTTACCCCGGACTCGCCCCGACATGTTGCTCGGTTGTCCGACACGTGCTCACGTTACACGTGGGGGGGCTGTCTCCGATTTACTGATTGTGGCAGACACATCATTAGGCACATGTGTACAATCTGATCGGATCCAGTGCGAGTCCTTATCGAAAGAAATCCGCATCGACTAAGATAATAATGCTCAGCTTTGATTGGCACCGTCAGAGAGTTACAGTAGCTTGCTTGGCGCCGCCAGTTCTAGATTCGCTTCAGAATGATATTCACATTCACAATTGTATTTGTGACGCGGTGGGCCATAGACAAACTTTCTTAAGACCGCGCGGCATCTTCAGACATATTTAGCGCATCATAAAGCACCGAGGAGAAAACCCAAATTGGGAATACGCCACTTCAGTGCACGGTATATTTCTCAACTTCTATCTCTGGTCATGTCGGTGATGAAATCTTTCCCCACAGCTACAACCTGTGTTCATATTCCAACTTGTCCAAACTATGAAAGGCAATATGGGTTGGAAATCTCGGTGGCTGCATGCGCAGTCTAAAATTCCTTCCCCGACTCCCATCAGTTGAAAGACGACAAGCAGCTGTGAGCCAGTCAGCCCCCCCTCCCTCCCAACGAGGCCCCCCCCCATCTCCCGGTCTTCAACACCACCGGCTGTATTTGATTTAATTACACTAAGAACTGCAGCGCCTACACTTCTTCATCTCTGTGATCCCGCGTAAAGTGAGACACTTAACACACCCCGAAGAGCAACACGGAGAGGCACCCCTTTTATGAAAACACACCAAATAAAATGCACGTTATTGGACATCCTCCTCCGTACAGCTGCTTTTCCTTCCTAAGATAACATTTGAACACAGAATAAATAATATCAGGTGTCAGGTGACTCCCGGTGTCCTTGTTTTGCTGCTCACGCCCACAGCAGCTCACATCTTGCCTCCAGCTAATTCAAGACATTTCTCAGGCAACACACACACACACACACACACACACACACACACGCGCGGCCACACAGACAAATGCAGAACGCATTGCAATTCCGACCCGACTCTCGCTGTCACAAAACCAAATTGCTTAAATCTCTCTTACCACATCCAAATGTGCATCGCACAAAAACACTGATCATATATATATATATATATATATATATATATATATATATATATATATATATATATATATATATATATATATATATATATATATATATATATATATGATAAAATGATAAAATATATAAAATGATATAATATATAAATATAAAATATATATATATATATATATATATATATATATATATATATATATATATATATATATATATATATATATCTTTCATTTTTACCTTGCCCAAGGATGTTTCGTTCATATAATTATGCGATGTCAATAATGGCCACGAAACATCGGGTTACAGCAAGGTATACTACTCATTTTTTAATTTTTAAGTAAATAAAACGATTTATTACATAATAAAGAGGTTTATGCTTATTTGCATTAGCACCAAAACTTGACATCCTTTAAAATCAAAATTTGGTTTGTTTGTTTGGATTTCCCCAAAAATTGATTACTAGTTCCATTTACGATGACTTTCTTATTTATGTATTTATTTTCGGTGGATGTAGATGAAGATCCAAATCCAGTAGTTATTTTCAGTTTGCAATTCCCGGTAGATGATGCGAGGACCCAAATGATAAAATATAAGCAGGAGAGCTGGGTCGGGTATCAATGAAGGCGCACAATTTGGAGGCAACCCAAATTAGGATTGTTTGTCTTGGGCCGAGTCTGCGCTCTCCTGAGTGCCGCGCTTGATTTTTATCAACATTTTCACTTCTTGTGAAAATAACAACATGCTTGACATCGATTTTCACTTCAAAAGCAGAGAAGCCCCAGCAGCTTCAGTCGGATGTTTACGTGAGGATGTTTTAACTACTAACCGATAAAAAGGAGAAAAAAAACCCTGTATTGTTTAGGTTGTTGGTTTACATGATGTCTGCAATTTTGGAGCCACAAAATGCAAACATTCAGCTCTTAGGACTCCAACAGGACATGTTGTATAATAATACCACAGTGCTATAGGAGTAGTATTTCTGCTTTTTCAGCCAAATGTACATTTACTGCGTCTGCCCAACAGTTACGTTCAAGTCTCCATTGACATTTTGTCATTGTCGGGCTAAAACCTCCTATGTTGGCCAATGTAATGCTTTGTTCTGTTTTTAAATCGATACTTCATGGTCAGTCATCCCATGCATGGGTCTGTTAATATTTAGTTGTTTGTTGTTGGATTTTCTTTTTCTTTTAATCAGGCGTAGAAAAATAAGTAGTGTGTTTCCGGTAACATGAAATTTCAGCATAGGGTCGGTAGGTCGGACAAAGTTTTTTTTTTTTAATCTTTTTTTCTCCCTCCCTCCTCCATCAAAAACGTAAACAAAATAACCATAAAACAGAAAACAAGGAGACATTGAAACCAGTACCGGATGCTCGTCTGTCAAAGAGGGGAAGCTCAATTTTGGTCGACATCATAAAATGTGTCCGTTTATTTATACGCAAATTCTACTCTAGCTCCGTTCCTTTTCAAGAAAATGATCTGTGACCCTGTCATACCAACAAGGCGTCTTTTCCCGGTACTTAATTAGTGTCCTACAACTATAGGAACTACAATAAAACCCACCAGAAATAAAAGATTAATTTGTCGCTAGTTGTTTGTTTACAACAAAGAGTGTCGCTAAAATGATTAGGAGAAGTTTCCAGCTCAACTCGGAACAGAATGCGAGTTGAAAAAAATGCTCGCACGGATGCCTACACTAAAAGCTCGGTGACTGGCTCATTTCAATGTCAATCGAACTGGCACACGGGCATCCAATCGGATGCAGAAAAGCCTGGCGTCCGGTACCCTCCCACTGCCATCCAGTCCCAGAGACGACGAGCCTCCGTGGGCGGGACAAAAAACAGTTTGTATCCAATGACTCGTCTCCGTTCAACGCATTGGGACAACCTACCCTGAACTCACTACAGTTTAAAGCACAGCGAAGCTGCGGCATGAATGAGAAGGGAGTCTTGTAACCAGTAAGAAGAAGCTGATTTGGAGCAAAAGTTGAGCACGTTGTAGTGCATATTTAGTCAATGACATGTACACACAATGAAATTTACATTCATATATTTCATCACTTATTCTTTGACATTTTAGGGGAAGCCGAGCTTCCCTTGCAGTCCGAGAGCAATCGCCACTGATTGAAACACCTGCTCGGCGGCGAGAGAGTTGGGTACCCAGCGGCTGGGTGTTAGAGCCATCTCGTTACCTCTGCGTCCCGCGTCCTAGACGGCCCGTGGTGGTCGTGGCCCGGCCTGGACTAGGGTGCCGTAAGACTAAGGCGGACGGGGGGTCGACGTCGACGAGCGCGCGGACGCACGGTTCGGCGGGGGTGGGCGGCCGGGGGAACGCCGACGGGCGCCTCACTGGGGATAGTGACGGGGGACGGGCGGGACGCGGAGGGGTGCGCCGCCGCCGCCGGCCTCGCGGGCGCTGGGTGTTCGTGGCGGGGGGTAGAGTAGACGACCGGCCAACGACCGGCACGCCGTACCACCACCCCCGCTCGTCCCACCGTCACGCCCGCCCCCCGCCTCTCCCCGCGGCCGACTTCGAACGTCGCCGCCGCCGTCGCCTCGTTGAATCTTTTCGGTACAGCAGTGGATGCTATTTTCTTAATATTATGGTGCGAGCATGCGACCGCAACACACAAAACGCGGTTTAAACTGTTGTCGGAGATCGTGGCCGCCGCCATGATTCAATGTTGTTGACAGACGACAGGGCAAACGACGCAACGTGAATATCGCGAGAGTTTGCACCAATGTAAACGCTCTAAATTCATCTTCCTTTTATTATTGATAATTTCGTCTGTGGTTTTATTGTTCTTGTTTTGATTGTAAAGCGTCCTTGAGTGTTTTGAAAGGCGCTTATAAATGAAATGTACTATTATTATTATTATTACACAAAAATGTAGAAGGTTTGAAAGAAAATGCCGACCGTAAAGTTTTTCTTCCAGGTAGAAATTCTCGGTTGGTCGGGTTACCGGAAACACACTACTTTTTTTTCTACGCCTTACAAATTATTGACCAATCTAAAGTGTTGAAATGGCTTGCTGTTTGACAATCCAATGGTAATGGCTCAACAAATGATGATTTTTTTTTTTTTTTTTTTTTACAGGCCTCGCAAGTATATTACAACCGGTCGATGTAATCACAGATCATTCTCAGAAATGGAAAAAAAAATCCCATCATTACTTGGTCCTTTTCGTATCCTGCGAGGTGGTGCGCCACTGCCATAAATTGACCTTCGTAAGTTTGGAATCGCACCGTGGCTCGATTCATCACATCCGACTGGCCGCTATTTTCTTTCAAGTGCGCACCTGCCACACTTTCATATGTTGATTAGAAAGACTAAAAAAAAAAAAAAAAAAAAAAAAAAGCAGCACCAAACAACCACTCCCCCCTTCCCCAACCCAAGGATAGTAATCAGTGTTTATCACAGCTCTATCATTAAAGTTTATGAGACAGGATGCGTGAGCGCGAGTGTTTTCGATGAGATGGTGAGTGTTTCTATTATGCGCATGCATGGCCATGCCTTTCACTGAAGTCGACTCGGAATTAAGTCTCATTAGAGGAAGCCCCCCCACCCCCACATCCCACCCCACATTCTTTCAGCAGCAGCGGTAGGGTTGGCCACCCACCCGCCGGAAAATTGCCCCCCCCCCCCTATTTCACAATACCAGAAAACAGTGGAAACAATAAAGGCTCGTCATCTGGCCAGATTTAACCGCAAAAACAAACACGTGTACAGTAATTGCGGTACAATTGTCCTTATTGGAGTCAGATTAGAGCGGCGGACACTAAGCTTGAGCGGTCAACAAGAATGGCCGTGTACATGATCTATTGACAAAACCAGATTGGCTTGCCCGTGCTTCGAAGTGAAGAAAATGAGAGGCGGGTGACGTCATCCAAACTCATCCAACCGTTTCGGTGGAACAAACAGGGAGCGAGAAGGTTTTAAGTTTTCGGTAAGAAAGGGAGACAACAATGGAGGGTGTTGCATGGATCCCTTTTGAAATGTAAAACCTGACCCTGTATTTTTTTTTCTAACAAAAGGGGGAGGGTAAAACCAATACTGCACCCTCAATTTGTCTTCAGGCTTGACATTAATGAAGTAATATTAAATTTCGGGACATTTTTCAGCTGATGCTTTGACATCATTCACAGGGCTTTCATCATTTTTTTTTTCTGTTACCGTTTCTCCTTCGCCGTTTTACTTTCGCTGCGGCGGCGGGAAGCGAAGAGGGAAATAACGGGCACACTTTTGCTACGATTGCACCTCGTTTCATTCAAGCAAAAAAAAAAAAATCTCGTTCATCCTCACGCACCTTCGGGACAAAAATAAGTGGCCTTGACACACACGCACACAAAATAAAATAAATAAATGTAAAAAAGAAGATAAGGAGGAGAAAAGATGCAAAAGAGCAATTAATGCTCCCAAAAAAATTATGCAGCATAACAAAGGCACTTTGTGCATATCTTGTTTGCTCTTTCAAAAATTGGCTCCCATACGTTGTTGTTTTCGGTCTGCTGTGAGGCAGAAAGTAATTGCTTTCATGAGTAATTGCACGCGCCCGGGCGTCACTTGATCCTAATGTGCATTTTGAAGACTATCGTTAGAAAAAAAATACTAGTCAATAAACTGAAAGGGAATTAAAATAAATGACCTGCTTCGTGCGCCTTTCTTTGTATTCTACAAGACCAAAAAAAAAGGCTTTGAATAAGACCAAAATGACGGTGAAATCTGAGAAGAAAGCTGAAGGTTTTCAAGTAACTCAATATGAGCAAGAAGCAGAAAAGGTCAGCCAGTATGTGAAGTCACCCCCCCGCCCCAAAAAAACTTTGAGATCTAGCGCCACCTAGACCTAATGTCAAATTCCTTACTCCTGTTTCTTTATCATTCGGGCCTCGCTGAAAAGAAAACAGAGGCTGTTACAACAATAAAGTTATAGAGTTACAAGAAAAAGGCATTCATATGAGGGGGGGAGAGATTAAAAAAATTTTTAATTGTAATTTTTGTTCCCAAAAGGACCTAATTTTGCAATCCCCAAAGCAATGAATTAAGTTTTTTTTTTTTTTAAACGCTTGGATGAATGGCCAACTGGACTGTTGCATATGTTTTCGATTTTGTCAACGGTCTGACTGGTGCCGTGAGAAATTAGGCACACGTTTGAAAATGACAAATGAAGTCTTCGGAAGAGATTTATTGGCCCACAATTAGATTAAGAGATCGATTTGCAATGGTGCTGAACAATTAGCTTAGCATAAAGACGGCGAACTAAAAGACAGCTGGCCTGCTTTTTTCCCCCTTTTTTTCCAAAATAATACAATATCTGGGCAGTCGGTTTAATTGGAGCTTTATTATCTTTGGACAGAACCAGGTTGGCTGTTTCCGCCTCATTTACTCCCATGACAAACAGACAACCTCGTATTTTTAGAAGCCTTGTTAGGAAAGCAAATATGCATCTTTTCCAAAAAGCCAGTTGAGTTCTCTGAACCCCAAACCCATTTAGATTCATTCCTCCTGCCTGCTAGCATAACAACGAAGTAAATTAATGGCTCTCGTGTTTCTTTTTGGTACATTGCTTTTGAGTATGAATGTCTGGGATTAATTAGGGGCGGTATTGTCAGATGAGAATTTCAATAATTGCAATAGGATTATCATGCTCGTATGATGGGAATGCTGTTCCCGTCGGTAGTGGGGATATATAACAAACATTATTGTTAGCGGCGAGCCCAAAATATCGGCCATTTTTCACTCCGTGTCAGCTTTCCAATTGTCGGTTGAACTATTTAGATACAACCTTGAGTGCGCGCGAGGGGGCCGTGTTTGTATGTTTTATGGCAGAGTTGTGTCTAGTCGGATTAAACCTCAGTTTCCTGTAATTCCTGTCCCCTTCCTGTGTCCGGGGTCTGGTGGGAGGAGGGGGCCTCACCGACGTGCAAACCATTCACATTAAGCGAGCCAGACACTGTTGAACTGCTCAACTGCGAATAACAAAAGCCTCCTATGGCCCCGCGTGGATGCGCTCAGCTAGTTTGGAGTACGTGCGAGCTCATGAAATGGCTTTGCGAGAGCTGCGAGATTGAGATGAAAGAAAGGTGTTAATGTTTGACGCCTCTCCCCACCCCCCCACCCCTTTTTTTCTTTTCTGTAGGGATGCATATCAATAAGAGCGAGAGGCTGCTTTCTGTCCCGGGACAGGATGTGACCTAGTTTGGGAGTCTTCTCGAAACCGGACAGAAACCATAGACAGGATCCACACTGCTGTCAATCAGGTTGACGAGGAGTTTGAAGTCCACTTCTTGGAAAAGAGCCTGTGGATTTTTTGGCCGAGCGCCACACATTCATCAGAGTGGACAAACATATTACTTTAATAGGCGGTTTCGCAGCGCAGGAACTCACCAGGTGGCAAGAACATTGACAGGAAAATCCCCCTAATTGTCCATGTCTGGCTTTCCGCTTCAATGGTATCGCAAGCCGAGGAGTTGACAAGCCTTTCTTTTTCGCAACCCAAACAATTTCTCGCGTCCTATTTTACATTTGAGCAAAACCTCTGGGAAACCAAACAAACCGACAGTGTAGAAATCAGACGCTCTCTCCATGCCTATATCGAGCCGTCGCTTGGGAGACTTGAGCGACATCCGCACGACGACCGAGTTGAAAATATGGAGAAACGGTAGATAGCGAGAAGAGATTTTTGAAAAGATCCAACATCCGTTCCCCTCGCATATCAACTTCATCAAGTCATACCCTCTGTTGATGTAGGCAACCAGTTTTCAGCTTTTGGACAGAAACTGTAACGCTATCAATTTATTAGCGGCCCTTTAAATTGCCCGTTCAAGCCAGGATAGGCTCCCTTTTTTTCTGAGTGACTTATAAAGCGCTTGGAATGTTGTTTTGATGAATCTGCACATGAAAGAAAATCTAACCTTCCGAATTTTTGGCATGTACACAAAAAGTCAGGATGGCAACAACCAGCGTCTTGTTGTCGCACCAGTCCGGTCTGCAGCAATTAGCATCAAACGCTACCTTGCAGAATTCTTGTAGTATGTACCGCTGGGTCCAACCATGTTGACCCCCCAAAGCGTCCCGGGACTGGTAGGTGACGTTCAAGGTCCACAATATGCACACTGGTGCGGGCTTGCAGCAGAAACCACCCAATTGATCCTTTCTTCTTAGTCAGAGGTGAGTCTTTCCCAAATCATAGCCATGTCAGACTTTGCGCGGGTCAACTTTTTAAGTGGTAAAAGGTTGAGTATTCCGTTTTTCGCAGTACAAGCCAGAAATTGCTTCCATTTCTGCCCCCCATACCCTGTCTCCCCCACCCACCCAACCTAACTTTGTTCTCACCGCCAAGGCAACAGTCTTTGTTTGCTATGTGCGAAATGAAATAGTTCTGAGTGGTGTGATAACAACAGAAAGCATTCAATAAAAGATTTGGGGGGAGCTGCGGGGGGGGGGACGTTTGAGCACAAAACAAACGCTCCCTGCAATTCCACCTGAATGAATAGTCATTCGGGAGCAAACACAACATGACATTCTTCAAAGTCGCCCATGTTCAAATGGCTCCATCCGTCAGGGTGGTAGAAAAGTTGTGACCCCCGGCGTGGAATGGGAGGTTACCAGAAGGTAAAAAGGATATGAGACATCAACTTGGTTCTGCGCCATTTACATCACCGCCCACAAGTAATGAGTTCTGACCCGGGGTGTCAAATGCTGTACGGCGGTTGTGCGTCTTGGACTCAAACAATCTCTCCCTTTGTATAAACAACATTCACGCTCAGCTCTCTGGACCCAAAATATTCCCAAGGAGACCATTGCGCGCAATGAAAAATTAACGTCAACGACTCTGCGACTGTTGGGGAAACAGTTTGTAGCCTCTGTGCGCTTTCTTGTTTAATTACAAGTATGAGACAAGGACAAAATCGAAGCTTAAATTTGACTCCGCTGGTGTACATGCCCGTCGTCATTTAGCATACTTTGATTTCATCGACACGTTGGAGCCCGTCATCAGAATCAGAATCAGAATCATCTTTATTGGCCAAGTATGTAGAACACACAAGGAATTTGTCTCCGGTATACACGCTGCATTAGTATCATCATAAACAAGAACATGACAAATTGGTATGGAAGGACATTTCATAATGTAGGTGAACCATAGTTTCAAGCAGAGCTAAAGTGATCAGTGGTAGAATACAATACTATTACAGTTTGTACAGTTGGTGCAGAAAATCATTGAACCATTTTAGAGAGATACAATATTTGTTGTACAAGAAGAGTGACTAAGTCAGTGACTGTTTAGGGAGTTAATGGCTAGAGGGAAGAAGCTGTTCAAGTGTCTGCTGGATTTGGTGCGCATGGATCTGTAGCGCCTGCCTGAGGGGAGTAACTGGAAAAGGTGGTGGGCAGGATGCGGGGATCCAGGAGGATTTTCCGTGCCCTTGTCTTGATTCTTGCGGTGTGCAAGTCCTCAAGAGTGGGTAGGGCGGTGCCAATGATTTTTCCGCCGTCCTAATTGTCCGTTGAAGTCGGATTTTGTCCTTCTTTGTGGCGGCCCCGAACCAAACCGTGATGGAAGAACACAGGATTGATTCGATGACTGCCGTGTAGAACTGACGTAGCACCTCCTGTGGCAGGCCGTGCTTCCTCAGCAGCCTCAGGAAGTACATCCTCTGCTGGGCCCTTTTCAGGATGGAGATGGTGTTGACTTCCACTTCATGTCCTGGGAGACTGTGATTCCCAGGAACTTGAAGGTCTCGACGGTTGACACAGGGCAGTTGGATAGTGTGAGGGGCAACTCTGGAGAAGGATGTTTCCTGAAGTCCACGATCATCTCTACCGTCTTGAGCGTGTTCAGCCCGAGGTTGTGTCGGCTGCACCAAAGCTCCAGCTGCTCCACTTGTTGTCGGTACGCAGACTCGTCGCCGTCTTTGATGAGACCGATGACTGTGGTGTCGTCTGCGAACTTTATGAGTTTGACAGCTGGACTTGTTGAGGTGCAGTCGTTTGTGTAGAGGGAGAAGAGCAGTGGAGAGAGGACACATCCCTGTGGGGCTCCAGTGCTAGTGGTGCGTGTTGATGATGTTGTCGCTCCCAGTCTCACCTGTTGTGTCCGTCCCGTCAGGAAGCTGAGGATCCACTGGCAGATCGTAGGGGACACACCGAGGTGGAGGAGTTTGGGGGTGAGGAGTTCCGGGATGATGGTGTTGAACGCAGAGCTGAAATCCACAAACAGGATCCTTGCGTAGGACCCTGTGCTGTCGAGGTGCTCGAGGATGTAGTGCAGACCTATGTTGACTGCGTCCTCCACAGACCTGTTTGCCCGGTAGGCAAACTGAAGAGGGTCCAGCAGGGGTCCGGTGACGTTCTTTAGGTGGTTCAGCACAAGGCGTTCAAAGGACTTCATGACCACAGACGTCAGAGCGACAGGCCTGTAGTCGTTCAGTTCCGATGTTGCCGATTTCTTGGGAACTGGGATGATGTGATGCACTTTCCCTCTTCTGATTGATGCAATCGCCTCGCTCCGCGGGACATTTCAGCATCTCTGGAATATTGATCCGCCATTAAGTGAGTTCACCTCCCCTCGTCTTCCAATTATGGGCAGCACTCTCTCAAGCGCTCTTCAAAAATAAACCGGCCACGTGAAAAACTCAAGAGCTTCTTGAAAGCACTGTTGCAGCTCCCTGGTGGATCACTAATATGCAATCCTTGGTAAGGGGGAATGAATTACCAAAGAAAAGTTTGAAAGAGAAACTTTTTTGTTTTTTCACACAAGTTTGCTCTGCGTTTTTAGATGAGCCACAATGGAAATCATGTGACTTTTTGACTTTTAGAGTCATGATAAAATGTTCTACTTGTTTGTAGATGTCCTCTAATCGTCCATATTTTTCTTCTTCAGTCTTCACTCAAAAATCTCAACTACCGGTACCTCCCCTTATTCTGACAAATTCCAAACAGAATAGGAAAAAAAACTGGACTCCAAATGAATTTGCACATCCCTAAATCTTCAATCCTCCTTGCTGTTGGATGTAAAAAACGGGCCCAAAAAATGTAGGTCACTTGTATTGATTAACGCAGCCAAGAACATTTTTATTCATAATGTAAACTGTCACACAGCAGGAAGCCTGGAGCTGAACTGATGAAATAGACCCCCAAATATCACGCCGTACGATTTATAAGCCAAAAAAGCGTGCAGCTGCTCATAGAACGGAAGCTTGCTGGTCTCTGATGGCATCGTTTCACAGACTTTGATGTCACAGGATTTTTATCCAGTTGTGTGACACAGAATATGAAAGCACATTTGTAAAAAAAGAAAAAGAAAGTCACAACTGTTATATGATTTGGGATGACTCTATAGTCTAACAAGAACTTCAGACCTCAACAAAAGTTATTGCCGAAAAGTGCTAAAACCTACCATTCCACAGCGCATTAGCCGCTACTGTTAGCTGCTATCGCTAGCCAGAAAATAGCTAGCCGCATACGGGTTCACTGTCACTTGTTTAGCAAAGGTTTTAGTGATGAAACATTTGACATTTTTGGCAAACTTCTTTTCACGCCTGGGACACACAGTAACAATGAAGTTTGTTTTTGTTTTGTTTTTTTTGTGGTGGAAAAATTGCATGCACGAATCGCATCTGTGGCGTAACTTATCACCACTCCGTATTTGTCATTGAACTTAACCGCGTTGAAAGCTGTAATATTAACATATATTCAATATGTTAATATTACAGGGGCTAATATATTTTTACACTTCAATGGATGTTGAGCACTCAGCAATATTAGTCAGCCTGTCGATAAATGTTTTAGGACGGTGGCATTTTGAATCGCAGGACAAATGCATGTTGGACCTTGGAGCTTCCGCTGTATTTAAAAGTTAGACACTGATATCGGCCTGGGGATCTTTCCCGAATCATCAAGCTACGCTCCACAAAGCATTCTTGAAGCAGCAATCATCTTCATTAATGCACACGGGCAGCAGATTGTGTGTGCCATCCTAACAAAGGCACCATGGGAAAGAATTGCTTATCTGCTTTCTTTCTCGGGAGGAGCATTTTCCATCCCCTTGTGCCCTGTCCACAAAGAGGCCCGGGGTTCAGGGGTCAGTGACCTCCTGCGGTTTGGACAATTTGAAGCCATGCAGGGATAAAATCTGGGATGATCTCCTCAACCAGCAGGAGACTGCCACCCCGGTTTAGATGGTTCTAATAACCTGAGTTGATCATTTGTCAGTCTTCTACAACAAAGTGTCGCATTGTTAATTTTTTTTCCATCCCAACTCATTTTTCCCCCCACTGAAAAATCCACCTTAAAACTTTTTTGCTTCTCTATATAAGCCCCAGAAATGTTTGCTGATGTACTTTTTTTTTGTAATCAAAGATTTTGCTAAAGCTAAATATAAACTGCATTTGGGGTGGAGAAAAAAATACCGCAGTGACTAATCTGCTGTGGAGGTGGGCCGCTCCAAGCAGTCCTGTCTCTGGTGAAATAAACCATCTAAGAACTACAACAAGACTCCCTACGAACCAAGAAAAGTCTTTTCGTTCGGCACATCCTGATTTTAGTCCTGCAAAATGACAATAGAAATGCTGTAATTGGACTCTTTTGATCAGTCTGTGCATTATTCCAGCCAGCGTTCAAGTTTGTGGCTAAAGTTAGACGCATGTTTGGATGTGAAGCCATCAGAGTACCAAGAGCATTGATTTTGTTCTTCGGCGCACCAAATTACATCCCCCAAACCTTTTTTTGAAACACAAAACCACGACTCTGTCCAATCTCAGGGCCTTATCGTCGTAATAATTCAGTCTCCCCCTTACTCCACTGCCAACCGCAGCCATAAAACTCTGCAAGTGTCACTTACAAATCCCAACAGACTGTAAGGGTACAGTGCAGCGTAAATGACAATGAGCCAAGACAAAATGCGAAGGAAGCTGTTAGGTGCAGCACTCCTTAAAAAGAGGAGTCAGCCAGCTGCCAAAAATGGCGCTCGCATGCATCGTAAAGTGAACTCGCCGACTCGGGTTGAAAAACGCGACTCCCTGCTTAAGCTCTTAACTGCGTGCAGCTGTAGGAGGGCAAACCGCTCACAGGAATGTCTCTGTTACGCCGTATAAAGCAGAACCCACACAGCGCAGTGCCTGCGAGCCGGCCCCTCTGAGACATGCTGAGCCGGTGTGCATATATGCTGAGGGTGCGTGCAAACATTGCATGGGGTCTCAGAGTTGCATTTTGAATGACATTTTTTAAAAAAATAATACATGCGCATGCGACATATGATCTAGGTCAGGGAGGGAAATATCATGGCCTCCTGAGTTTGCTTCTCGACGTTATTGTGCATCCAGCTTGCAGATACCGCGGCTCTCTGTCAGCTGTCGTCTTAACGCCCCGTTTCTTGAAGGAGGAGGGGAAAAAAACCCCAATGGCAACAAAAGTGGCTTTCCAGTTGAAGCGCAAGTCGTGGTGATGATAGATCAACGAGAATGACAAACAAGAGGTAATCAGCGGTTTTGCCGCTAATTAAAAGGCCCTTTAATCACTTCATTATGATCACAAATGTGGCCCTAGGTGTGTATCATCATAAAATGCAAATTGCTCAATATGCAGATTCCGGTTAGTATTCTCATCTCTTCTTGACTGGCGTAAAAGAGAGACACCCCCCTCCCCACCCCAACCCCCCATCCCCAATGCCCACGAAAAAGTGCCATTCTTTGGTGCTTACAGGCTGATAGGCAGTAGCCTCATTCACACTCTGCTGCTGCCCGTCCTCATTGTGTCCCGCTCTCAAGGAGCGGAGTAGGGGTGGAGGACAGACGGGCTCTCCAGAAGTGGATGCCTGATGTGGATGTATGGGCTGGGTTGGACGGGGGTGTTGGGGGGGAAGGGCGGGGGGGGCATCCTCTAAACTATCATCCACCTGCATTTGCACGAGGGACTACGCATCCCCCGCGACGAGGGCACTTGTGGCACTCGGATGCCTGTTTAACTCTCGAGGAAGCTAATCACGGGATTGAGGTGCCGAGGATGATGGGCGAGCAGCTTTTGGAGAGAGGGAGCAAATGAGGCGGAGGGGGGCGGCGGTTGGGGGCAACTTGCTTTAAATGCAAATCCCTTTCTTATAAAAATCGGTTCCGTTTAAAAGGATTTCTGGGAAAAGATCCACATTTCTGTGGCAGTGGGAGAGAGTGAGCAAGCGGAATAAATAGCATCACTGCAGTCAGGCATCAAGGAGACAAGAGGATGTGCAAAAAGAGCGGCAAAAGAAAATCCTACATGTGCTTTAAAGGAAAGGATTGTGGCTCGTGTGAGGACTTGTGGATAGTGGATACCCCCCAAAAAAAAATCAGCCTTTGTGCGATTCATGGTTTTGAAGACGATGAGCGTTTCAGCTTAGCAACATTGCGCTATTCTTTTTGCTTGCCATGCCCGGGAGGAGGTGAAAAAAAACTGCAAAGGTAAGGGCTTGGCAGCACATCATACACTGCCCGGATAAGGAATTTTATGCGTTGAGGCTCGGCTTTCCAGAGCTCAGCCCAGGTCACTTTCCTCTCAACCGCATTCTCCCATCTCGTCCAAGCTCCCTGTTGCTTCATTCCCACTGCCTTGCAGGTTCTCGTCTCCTCCACTGCTGCTCTCACCTCCTCCTGAACAAGATGTCGCCCTTCCTTCCCTTGGTGTCCATTTGGGGGTTGGAAAAGATCCTAGCCCAGCTCGACCTTGTGTGACCACTCCCACCAGGCTCCTGTGACGCAGCCTTGCATCTGCCTCTTGAACTGCTTCCTCTGCCTTCCAATTCCTGCCAGTCCTCACTTGGATCCCTGCTTTAGCCACCATCGGATCACTTGAGTCCCTGTACTGAACCACTTCTCTGGCTCTCGATACCTTAAATTCCTCCTCCAAGGACTTGAAGGGCAGTTGCAGTTTGTTGGTGTTCCCGTGAGAGTGCAATGCTGCTCAGGCTCCTTGGTAGCCCCAGCCATCTCCGGAGGTGGTTGCTGACTCTCCTCTCTAAGGTCTCAACTGTAGAGATAGGGACCGTGAGACAAGGAGGGGCCACAGAATCCTGGGGAGAATGCCATGTTGGTATACCCATGCTTTAAACTTCCCAGGTAGGCCGGACTTGTCCACGGATTTCAGCCAGCCATCCAACTCAGTACATGCTGACTGGATAGATGTTGTGTCTCTCAGAGAGCAGTCAAAGACCTTTCCCAGGCTCTTGACTGGCTTTTCTGTGATAGTTGGAATGGCTGTGCCTGAGATGTTAAACCGAACTTGTCTTCTACCTTCCCTTTCCTCAGCACCATTGATCTGGATTTGGCGGGTTTGAAACGCATCCGGCCCACTCCACCAGCTTTTCGAGTCCCTTCAGAATCCACCGGCAGCCTGGGACTGATTCTGTCGTGACTGTGAGGTCATCCATGAACGCCCTGATGGGTGGTTGCCGTTGTCCGGATTTCGCACGGGCCCTCTACACTCTGGTTCAGCAGACTTAGTGAGCATGTTCATGGCTAGGGAGAACAATGTCACAGAGATAGTACACCCTGTGATGATACCGATCTCCACCTTGTGCCAGTTGGATGTTATTGCTCCTGATGAGACCCTCATCCTGAAGTTGGTGTAATAATCAGCGATGAGGTCTCTACACCTGCTGGGTACATGATGTTTCGTCAAAGTGAGCTCGACCAGCTTGTGTGGAATGGAACCGAATGCGTTAGCCAGGTCAAGCCACAGCACTGACAGGTTGCCCTTGTTCTCTCTGGCCTCCCGAATAAGCTGTGTCACCACACCGGTATGTTCCAGGCATCCTGACATTCCTGAAATGCCGCCTTTCTGGACAGATGTATCGATGTAGGTGTTCTTTTCCAGGTAGGTGCACAACCTCTTGAAATAGCACTGAAGAACACTTTAGCCTCAACACAAAGCAGGGAGATGATGCGAACTGGTCTAGCTGAGTGGAGTTTTCCTCCTTTGGGATCCATACCCTTCAGCCACTCTCCATTGTTCGGGATCTTCCCCTTCTCCAGAAGACTCGCAGGATTTTGTGCAGACGCAGCAGGAGTTTAGGACAGTTCTTATACACTTTGTATGAAGTGCCACTCGGTCCTGGAGCAGAGCTTGCCCTTGCTTTGCGGACAACCTCCCTGACTTCCGTTAGCTGCAGCTCAGACATGTCGAACTGCACTTCTGGTTCTGGGGGGTCTATGAGGTTGTTACACTCTCCCAACTCCTGCTCTCTTGCGGGGTCGCTGTACGTCTGCTTCAGATGTTGGTCTATGTCTTCCTGCGAGGAGGCCAGTTTGCCGCTGGCGCTTCTGCCCCAGCAAGTCCTTAGTGAACTTAAAGGGGTTAGCAATGAAAGCAGCACGCTTATGCGTGCCCTCTCACGTCGCCGCCTCCGTGCCACTCAGCCCGGCGGAGAACTCTGATGTTTTTCCGGAGGATGCACATTAGATGGGCAAGCCCAGTGCGTTCCTCCTGTCCTGCCGCCTTGTACTGGGACTTCAGCGCTTTCATCTCCTGCCTGATGTTGTGGATCCTTACAGCTCTTTGATTCATTGAGTAAGATGTTCCGGAGCTTTTCTTCTCCTCCTCGCCGAACCGTTCAGCTGCGATGCTGACAATGATTGTTGACATAGCTTGTAGCCTCCTGTCGGCCTCCCCCTTCGCCGTTGCCTCCAGAATTTGATCGACATCGTCATCGAACTGCTTCCAGAGTGAGGTCATGCTAGCTGCAGGCCATTTAATCCGCCTTCTGTCAGACTTGATGCTCGGGGGATTCATTTGCAACACTTGGAGGTTCTGGGCACTATGGGGTGACTCCGGGCCTGGCACCTCCTGCGTCTCACCAGGTGTAACAGTAACACCTGTGCGTTGTGTTGCTACATCTCACATGCCGATTTATATAAACAGATATTTTGCCGCCAGGCCTCCACCCAACAAGCCGGCTATGATGAATAACTAATAACATCGTAATTCACAATAAATACAGCAATCAAGACCTCTTCTGTTACCCTACCGGAAAAAACAGACAATAAAATATCTGCAACCGTATCGAAGCTGTCGTTTTACACTTTGCAAGCGGAGCGCCACAGTAAAATTTGCAACAGTCAGGGTGGAGCCTCTCGTGTCCCCCGCGATTAGATACCAGCTGAAAGAGCGCTGTCAACGTTTTTCGCCCGCCAATGAGCCCCCCACCCCCCCACCCCACCTAAACAAACTCGACTGGCGACTTCACTCTCTGGCAAAACCAAACTTGACTTGAAGTTTCAGCTGCTGAGACATACCATCCAGCGGCTTAAAGGCGAGTCCACGGGAGGAGGGGGGGGAATGACGTGACGGTATGAAACATTCAACAATTTTTCTCAACAAATACCCATGCTTTAAACTTCCCAGGTAGGCCGGACTTGTCCACGGATTTCAGCCAGCCATCCAACTCAGTACATGCTGACTGGATAGATGTTGTGTCTCTCAGAGAGCAGTCAAAGACCTTTCCCAGGCTCTTGACTGGCTTTTCTGTGATAGTTGGAATGGCTGTGCCTGAGATGTTAAACCGAACTTGTCTTCTACCTTCCCTTTCCTCAGCACCATTGATCTGGATTTGGCGGGTTTGAAACGCATCCGGCCCACTCCACCAGCTTTTCGAGTCCCTTCAGAATCCACCGGCAGCCTGGGACTGATTCTGTCGTGACTGTGAGGTCATCCATGAACGCCCTGATGGGTGGTTGCCGTTGTCCGGATTTCGCACGGGGCCCTCTACACTCTGGTTCAGCAGACTTAGTGAGCATGTTCATGGCTAGGGAGAACAATGTCACAGAGATAGTACACCCTGTGATGATACCGATCTCCACCTTGTGCCAGTTGGATGTTATTGCTCCTGATGAGACCCTCATCCTGAAGTTGGTGTAATAATCAGCGATGAGGTCTCTACACCTGCTGGGTACATGATGTTTCGTCAAAGTGAGCTCGACCAGCTTGTGTGGAATGGAACCGAATGCGTTAGCCAGGTCAAGCCACAGCACTGACAGGTTGCCCTTGTTCTCTCTGGCCTCCCGAATAAGCTGTGTCACCACACCGGTATGTTCCAGGCATCCTGACATTCCTGAAATGCCGCCTTTCTGGACAGATGTATCGATGTAGGTGTTCTTTTCCAGGTAGGTGCACAACCTCTTCGAAATAGCACTGAAGAACACTTTAGCCTCAACACAAAGCAGGGAGATGATGCGAACTGGTCTAGCTGAGTGGAGTTTTCCTCCTTTGGGATCCATACCCTTCAGCCACTCTCCATTGTTCCGGGATCTTCCCCTTCTCCAGAAGACTCGCAGGATTTTGTGCAGACGCAGCAGGAGTTTAGGACAGTTCTTATACACTTACATGCCGATTTATATAAACAGATATTTTGCCGCCAGGCCTCCACCCAACAAGCCGGCTATGATGAATAACTAATAACATCGTAATTCACAATAAATACAGCAATCAAGACCTCTTCTGTTACCCTACCGGAAAAACAGACAATAAAATATCTGCAACCGTATCGAAGCTGTCGTTTTACACTTTGCAAGCGGAGCGCCACAGTAAAATTTGCAACAGTCAGGGTGGAGCCTCTCGTGTCCCCCACGATTAGATACCAGCTGAAAGAGCGCTGTCAACGTTTTTCGCCCGCCACAATGAGCCCCCCCCCCCCACCCCACCTAAACAAACTCGACTGGCGACTTCACTCTCTGGCAAAACCAAACTTGACTTGAAGTTTCAGCTGCTGAGACATACCATCCAGCGGCTTAAAGGCGAGTCCACGGGAGGAGGGGGGGGAATGACGTGACGGTATGAAACATTCAACAATTTTTCTCAACAATGATCACGCCTCCACCTCGCTTCTCGAACATCGGCGGACAATTACGGAATCGCAAGCGTTACTGTCGTGCGCAAACACCTGAATGGAGCAGACTCGCGTTTACCATGACAACTGCAAATAGTCCCATTTGGTGAATCGAGCACCGTTAGTGAAGGAGAAAGCGGGCGCAGTCGACATGAGCGCCGCCACATCACAGGGTACGGCATTCGCCTCTAAATAATGCTCTGTTTACAGTAGTGTGGTGGATTTTTTTTCTTTTCTTCCAAATGCGGTAATGAACGAAAGCCACCATCTTCTAAGTGGTTTTTGACGCTGCCACAGAAGCTTAAACTCATATAATTTAATCTCCGGGCACAGAGTGTCGTTTTATAAGAACTGAAAGCTTCTGTCTTTGTCAATTTGTGGGCCTGACTTTGTACTTTTTGTGTACGAGGAGTAATTCCTACACAGGAGGGGGGCAAAAAAGCCTTTTTGTTTATTTTTATAAAAATATTTGAAACCACTTTCCCACTTGTAACCCCAACCCGCAAAGTTTGTTATAATTTTCCAGCCAAAGTAATTATCAGATCAAGAGTTCTAGGTTTTAATCTTCACGGGGGACAGAACAACAAGGCCCCGGAACGATCTAGTAAGTCATTTATGGCCTTGCTGAAATAAAAAAAAAAAGGGGGGAGATGCTTGGCAGCTGCTGTGAGCATCATCTGCTCTTACTTCAGTGCAGAATCAACATCTTGGTCGATGACGATGGGGAGGAGCCTCCAAATTCGAAGGCCCTCAAGGTCAAAGGATTTTGAACTTAAAAATTATTCATTTAGTCCGAGCCATTTTCAGACCCTTTTTTTTTCAGTCTTGGGGGGTGGGGGGGGTACATATGTATATATATATATTTTATACAAGTACCTCGGGTTGAATATATAAATATGTCTTTGGAAGCGAATGAGTTTTAAACATCATACATTATATTATACATGTCAGTCACAAGCTACAGCTTCTAAATGGGTTCACAAAAATGAGTATTACTTTTTCTTTGGCTTTTTTTGCAATACCAACACAAGGGCTTACTCAGATGACCAGAACACGTTTCTTCATAGTGACATCGGAAAGTTGCACACTGCGCGGCGAAAGGTTTGCCAAATTGACATTGATAGGGATGAAATGTTGACAGATTAGCATTTCAAATGGTAATTCATTATTGTTGCTACCGTATTTACAGTTTCGGAGAATTGTACTGTAACTGTGTGTTGACTTATTGGTGTGTTATGCTAGCAAACAAATGGACACGTAAACAACAAAAAATGTAGAACGATTTGAAAAGTTACTTAAACCATCGCTTGTACTTTTTCTAAAAAGATTAGGCGGTGCCTGAAATGACTTGAGCAGATTAGTTAAATCCATTTTTTTTCCCCATGGGAACTGTTTTTTTTTCTCTTCCCTTTTATAAACAAGTAAAGGATCATTGAACTTGAAGATACCACTGCTGTCGAAAGAGATCCAGACCTTTATCCACAACACAGGAAATTGTGTGACCACAAAACAATTATCGTCTATAAAAAGCCACATTAAAAAATAAAATTAAATCTGCTTGATATTAACATCGATTGGTACATCTGGAAAGCATCAATAACAGCACAACTTCCCTGATCATCGAGACTTTTATCATGTTGATTGCCACATTTTCATGTGTGACTGCACACAACAAAAAGCACGGCTGAGCTTCAATAGATGCGCTTCTAAAGTCGGACAGACACCCTCAAGACCCCCCCCCCCCCTTCTAAGAAAGGCCCAACCAGAGCCAGCTGACAGATTGGGAGTTCCTCCCACAGAATAAGTGAAGTCAAGCATGTTCCGCGTGTTCCTGTTGACAACCGGCATTGATTGAAACTTGGCACGAGATGCATTGTTTCACGTTCAAAAAGTGATGAGCAGCACCGGAATGGTTTGGGGAAGTTCGCCAAAGAATTGCTGGAGCACCACGTGACCTCTTCTATTAGAGCTTCGGCAAACTTTGAACAGCATTGGGGCATCAAAGGGAGACGCATAACTGCTGGCGGTTGTGCCTATACTCGATGGGTAAATGTCATTAACCAGAAAAACCTGATGGTGGATCAAAAGCCCCACGCGGGGTTATTGTTTAGAATACAAACCTAATAAGCTCGTATACTGATCCTCCAAACACACAAGCCTTTATGACAAAATACAAAATCGGTCAAAGCAACTCAATAATGACGTTTGAAGATCCTTACCAAGACAAAACGGACCTTTAAGACTCTTCTTTATACACTTGGACCACCCACAAGGCTTTTAAACATTTGTTTTCTCAACTACTGTTTTCATATCCTGTATTTTCATTTTGATTCCGATCTAAGGGAATGCAATAAGAGCTTTAGTACACAGGAAAACACCCCAAAACAAACTAAGATAATTGTCCGAACATGTCCAATTGCCATTGCTGCCCAACGCACTGAATAATTTCATCTGGATCGTGTTCAGAATAAACAACAGACAAGTTTTGCCCATGACACGATGTATGTTGTATATTATTAACACAACTTAAATTAGGTTCTACACAACTGAACGAAACGTCAAACTGCGGGTACCTATTAAAAGAGATGCATGACAAAATAAACGATACAAATATTGACACACACACACACACACACACACACACACACACACACACACACACACACACACACACACACACACACTCCTTTTGGGATTCGGGGCATGACTGTTCCAATGTAGCCATGGTTACTGGCATGAAATGTCACTTAAAGTGATGTTTGCTGTAGCCTCATTTGAGAATTCCTTGCGGTTTGGTTTCCATGCCCTTTGTTAAGGACGATTCCAAACTGGAATTCCTCCCACCGCAATAAAACAAACAAAGTACTTGGGACTCACCTTCCTCAGCCCAAGTCCGAGGAGCCCAGTCCAGGAAGACGCATCCCAGCAGGCCAAAGATCCTGTATGTCAGCTCCATTGTGATGGCGAATGGCGCACAATGCACTTGTGTCCTCTCTTGAGCCTTGAATGAACAATCAGATGGCACCGGCGTCTCGGCTGTGTTCTCGTCGACCACAGACCCGTCTGCATTTAAAGTGGACTACCGAGAGGCAAAATACTGGAGCTGGAGTGCGCTTTTAAAAAGGATAAGCACCATATGTGTGATGATGAAAAACAAACCAAAAAAAACAAAAACATTTGGGGGTGCGTCACATCAAGTCCAACTTGAGAAAGTCCAGATGGCAAAATCACAAGTTATCTGTCACGGTGACAACTTGTTGTTTAAAAAGCTCTTAGTGTGTAGCACGAGACTTCCCCCAAAGTCTCCGGTTTTCAGAGGGAGCCACCCAAACAGTCCAAATCCCCAACAAGACCACTTCACATTTTTACAAGTCCTTTCATGCTCATTTTTGTCAAGCGCAGCACAAGAAAAGGAGGCAACGTGCTCTGTCGTTGAGACGCAAATGCAGCACACTCATTGGCTCACCGGGGAAATATGTGGGAATGGACGAAAAATAGAGCAACGACAGGTCTTACCTAGCAAAAATGGACGAAAATTCTCAACTGCGTTTAAAAAGACTTTAAACCGAGACGATGCAGTGGATGAAAGTTGTGCGGATTGCAGCCGTCTGCTGGGAAGCTGCGCACCCACAACAGACTGCCGCTCATCCTCCCCGCAGCGTTCGGAGTCCAGCGGCAGGCAGCACCAGCAAGCTCCGCCCACTCCAGCCTCATGGTCAGAGGACCTGCTTTGCGCGTGTGATATCGCGGACTACTTCCAACACGTACCGTCAAAATAAAAGCGCACCACCCACGTTATTTTATTGAACGAACTGCATTCCATCTAAAACATCTGGTGCCAAAAGGGGAATTACTGTACTTTCAACATATTTCATAATTCAAGGCACTTATTTGTCCTGTCAGATTTCAGCCGTTATGTGCTGCCATGTCAAGTTAATCATTCCAGGGCATTCAGAATCAATGATGCTGTCCGATGAAACGTAAATGATATTAGCAATGGGACTGTTGCTTTTAACAATCATATTGGCCATGTATATCTACTTGTAGTTTCAAGTCATTCATGTAACTTCTTCTCTGCAACAAAATTCCACAGAAATGACATCAAATGTTTAATAACAACTGCAAGAAAAGGTGTGTACCCGCTTACTGTTAAAATATTTTACGTTCAAGACATGAAAGAAGAACACAGACAACCCAAAATGATGAAAATGTCTATGCCAGTCACATGAGACAACTATCCTCAGTATTTTCACACTTTTACTTTTCATACTTTCCAGCGAAACTGGGCCTAAATCTGACAAAAGTGGGAACTTATCATACCGAGGTGTTACTCCTAAACTGCTCTATACATTCTGTCATGGGTGTGTCCTCTTTGTGTCGTTTGTGTATTCCCACACAGAGGACTGCGCTTTGATTGAAACACTTTGACACTTTAGTTTGACACCTCAATTTTATTTTGAAGTAAAATTGGCATCGTTTCCGTTTTCAATTTCTCCTGACAACGGAAAGAGCAACCCAGAGCCATGCTGTAAAATTGTGCCAGATGAAACCTGGTGGTCGACGCGGGTACTATCACTCCATCCCGATTTAGTTGGCCCGATTCTGTCCTGAATTTGGCCCTCATCTTGGGTTCTGCTGGCGGTGGGGGGGGAGTGATCTGATTTTCTAGGCCACAATACATGTTCAGGCCTGAAGAATATGAGCTTTCAAGGACAATCCCTTAGGCCAGATACCCTTTCACCTGGGATTTAAATGGCGGAAGCCTGTGAAATGTAGATACTGGACTTAGCGTCTTTCCATTCTGCCAAATATAGGCATTGCGGCTTCTGCAATATTCACAAGCTGGAGTCTGCGGAAAGAGTCTGTTGAGATAATATTGAAGTTGCATAATTAAACCCAGTCAGCATTGAAAATGAGCTTTCATGCATTTGCACTAACTCGGCGGTTGCTTTGATACATGTATGTCTAATGACATCTCTTGTGCAATGTTTTTCTAACAAGCCAAGTGAACACAGAATTCTTTTTAATGAGAGTCATAACATTACGCATTCATTACATCAGTGATGCAGCATAGACAGTTTTTTGAAATCTAATTAATGAGTCCTTTTCTCAAGAGGGAATGGATTGAATAACTTCTTGAAAAAGAGCCGTAAAAGACAGCTTCATTAATAATTATCGAAAAATGCAAATTTGGAGGCAAAATGACAAAATATAAACAAGACATTAAAAATTCAGCTGTCTAACAAGGCCAGGCAGGGTTTAATCTTGGCAAGGCGGGACCAGTTTTTCTTGTTTTCGGGGTTCAGCTTGCGTATGTTTTTGGCAGAAGTTGAATAAGCGAGAAACCGAATACATTTCAATGGCTCTGTCGCGTTGCCATCACCTCAAGCTCGTTTCTGTGAAAGAGTTCAAGCTACTGTCGATTAAAGCTGTCATATGTGGGCCAAGCAGGCCTTGTGGGGACACCGCAAACAACAAACGCAAGAAAAGGAGCACCGACTTATCTCCCGCCGTGCTTTGAAAAGACTCTGCAGCTAGGAGAACATATCATCCAACTTGAAGATATTTTTCATTCCGCTTCAAGTTCTGTCAAGGAGGAATCTAAATACTGATCTTTTCGCCTCTTCTAAAAAAAAAAGAAAAAAAAGAAGGCAGGTCAAGAGCAGACTTTGTCTCCCCAAATCGGGGGCGGTTTAAATGTGTTTCCACTTCACTGAAGCCAATCAATACGGGTGCTTGTGGGAAGACGGCATGCAGGGAGGCTTTTACTTGAGAGAGAAGACAGGTAGCTTGCTGGACAGATGTCTTTTGTCTCAGTCAAAAATGAATAGGATTAGATTGCTGCATTTAGGGGGGCGGCGGCTGGCTAATTCCAGCCACTTTAATATGGGGCCAGAGGGGCCGCAGCTAACGCCACACTCAAAGCTGTATTCTTAACACAATTCCTGCCTTTTACAACAAGTCCAATCCTATTATAGAAAGAGGAGCTCAAACTGGAACCGCTGCTGAGATAGATAGAGAGATAGAGAGAGAGAGAGCGAAACGAGAGCTAAAATGAGAGCTAGCTAAAAGTATTTGTTGAGCGTTAAACTTCACGCATCTTTCTCGGCCTTCTGCAATTGTCTTTCACGCAGTCGCCGCTCCACCTCCGATACAATCACTGATACTATTCATGCGTTCCCTTTATCTTCCTATTCTGGGCTGGTCACTTTCACAGGACGAGTTAAACGTGGTGGGGTGTGGTTGTGTGTGTGTGTGGGGGGGGGGATTAAAATGGGGAAAAAGCTGGTTTCTATGGGCACTAGGAAAATGTCTGAATGGTATTGACTTTGGCGGCTAGGTGGTTCAGTGGTTAGCGCGTCGACCTCACAGTGCAGAGGTACCGGGTTCGATTTCAGCTGCGGCCTTCCTGTGTGGAGTTTGTATGCTCTCACCGGGCCTGCGTGGGTTTTCTCCGGGTACTCCGGTTTCCTCCCACATCCCAAAAACATGAATGGCAGGCTGATTGAACACTCTAAATTGTCCCTAGATGTGAGTGTGAGCGTGGATCGTTCATCTCTGTGTGCCTTGCTATTGTCCGGCAACCGGTTCAGGGTGTCCCCCACCTACTGCTCAAAGACAGCAGGGATAGGCTCCAGCATGCCCCGTGACCTTTGTGAGGATAAAGTGGATCAGAAAATGAATGAATGAATATTGACTTCCGCTGTGAAATGCTGGTTTTTTTCCCTTTTACTTACCATGAAAAGCTTCATAGCACCACCCAATTTTCAATGAAAAAATTCGAACCCCATTCATCACCAGTCATTTTCAACCCTTTTCAGTGTCACCTTCATTGGGAAGAACACACCTCGCAAATGTTTCGTGGTGAAAGACTCAACTGATTGTTAATATGAGTGTGGTAGCTTCAGGCTGCAGGTGTGTGTACGTCTTCCACTCACCCCAAAAAATTCAGTATGAGCATAACTCAACTCTGTTAGCTCCCCACGGTACACAGATAAAGCTGCACACGACATGAACCCGATTGACCAACACGTGACAAATGAGCGCACAGTTCGAAGTAGCCAGCTGGGACGTGACGGGCCAAATAGCCCCGAAAAATGGTTGGGGGGGCAACGACGCAAAGAGCGAATGAGTAAGAGCCGCTCAGCACGCTGAAATAAATAATAGAATATGACAATCGAAGGCAGCTGTTGGAGCCTCGACTCCCGACTGGAGCTGTCACGTTTGCAACGGAGGTAACAAATGACGCCGATAGCCGCCATGTTCCGGAGACTGATGACTCGCAGCTGAATTTTTCCGAAATTTAAAAGATAACCATGCAATCACCCTGGTTTTGAAATCTGCTCGGTATTAAAAACGCCCGCGTCAAACCTCTCGTGCAATGGAAACCTTCATGCAACGTGTCATTAATTAAGCGCTCTTTTTGGACTGAATGCTTTGCGGCACTCGAGGAAGGAGACTGCAAATGCTCCAAATGACAAGTGTTGTGCCTTTTGCTCCGATGATGATGATGACACCGTCCTTGATCGTTTGTGTAAGGCTGCACTGCTTCAATGGTTTCAGACAGAAGTCAACCACTTTTAAGTCGCCTCGGAAATCCCTTTTTTTCCCCCCAGTTCTTCAGCTCGGGTTTCCACTCCACTGCTTATATATCAGCTGCTATTTTTTATTTTTTTATTTTTCAATGACGCATCGCAGACTTACAAAGAGGAAATTAGCTTCTTTCGGGAAAAAAAGTCAATAATTTCTCCTGGTAATTTAATAGGATGACATGAAAAGAATTTTACCTTGATGCTGCATTGTGAAGCAAATGATCACGCTAATTTCGCTCTGCAAGCTTCACTTACGTAGGAACTGAAATGGTACCCTAATCACCGGCTTGATTTAATGACGCAATTTGAAAGCATTCCTTCAGCTTCTTCTGTAAGATTTATTTGGCCTGCTGGCAGCAATAACAGGATGCTTGCAGAAAATTAGTGGCGCATTTCTGACTTGGAACATCTTGAAATTTTCCAAATTAAAGAGAAAACACATGAGGCTCTGACCACACGACCGCTGGTATCTTGAAAGACATACATTATATTAAAAACAGTCGCAGCATTTTGTTCGTATGGGAACTGGGATTGGGCTAATAAAAAAAAATGAATTTTTGAAAGCGGTGGTTAGGATTAAGTTTCTGAACATTTTTATGGTGAAATAAATGTTTTTATGACTTTTTTTTTTTAATGACGCTTCCGTGTCGTTTTATCACACTGGGAATATATGAGTGGGCCTACTGATGAGAATATAAAACAAAACAAAAAGAGGAAATTTGCTGCTGACAGGTTTAACTGCTTCTGTCAAGACTTATAATGACTCAAAGAATTATATATTGTGTTTAAAGCAACCACAAAAACATTGAACTCTGCTAGCTTAATGCTAGCACAGAATGGGAAAAGGCATAGATGGGCCAATGAATAACATCTACAACGTGGGTCTTCAAGCAACAGATAGTTCAACACAAACGGTGCATGTCGCTAGACAACATGACGATACACACAGGCATATATTCTTTATCCTCTGCTGTAGTATGACTGCGGGTAATGAGTCGCTTACAGTAATTGCGGAAGTCTTCTTCGTTTTGTGTCTGCCTGGCGTAACAGGGCTATGGCGTGCACACCGGAAGGAGCCACCATTACATAATTATCACGTGCAAACTGTTTGATTCTGTCAATAATGATGTCATCATATAGGTTTGGAGAATCTTATCATCATTATTTCTGTGCTTGTTTGAAGAAACAGACAGGGTAGAAAAAAAGCCCAGTATATTCTTCTTAGGTCTTTTGCATGAAATGGCACTTTTCATGTTTTGCATTCATTTGCATGCGCACACGCGCAGACTATTGTTTGCCATATTCACAAAGGTCGTCCGTCCCCTGTGTGCTTTCGTCGGGAGGAAATGGTTGCAGAGACGAGGAAGTTCGGAGGCAGCATGAGAGTTTATAAACGGAGAAGGAGTGCCCTCCCCTGGTGGCACCGCAAACCATCAACCCAGACTGCGCAACACATTTATGTCCAACGTAAATTCCAATAAACAAGCCTTCGGAGTCCATTCTCAAAAGCATTTTAAATCCATTTTATTATGTCATAGCTAATTTACAACAAGCGCTTCACTGAACTGGAACATTTTAATTTGCTTGATATTGTCATTTGTTAAATGTAATTTTCTGCATCAGTCGACTTTGTTGTAATTAGTCTCTTCTGTAAAAATTAAGATACTTTCTTTTAATGAAGAATATCACACTATGATATGGATGGCTGAGAGAGATATTAAGAAATTAAGAAATACACGCAACCCTCAAATGAACAAACTGAAAACATTCGATTCATGGATGTGGTTGAATACTTGCTTAATATATATGCGTGTGTGTGTGTGTGTGTGTTAAATTGGGCCATAGGATTCAGTAGTTTGCATCAATTGCATCAATTCTGCAGTGTCCACAGCTAACTCAAAAGCCAGACGGCGTCTTATGTACAGCAACACCGCAAATTAAAAAAAAACTCTCTCGTATATGGAAAATAATATAAAAATATACAGACAATTCCAAATAAATAAACAAAACATAAATTGATATTTGTCATCAGCGAGCTTCGGCTCTCCCGTCGGGATCTGAAGGAAGTCAGTGAGCAAAAGAAAAAAAAATCAACAATAAATATGACTGAGCAATCAAAACTTTACCTGCACTCTGAAGAATTCAGTAAAATGAAAAGAACTCAACACAAACACATGCTTCATAAAACCTTGGAAAAATCCTTTTGCTTTTTCGCCTTTTTTCCTTTTTTTAACCTGTGGAGTAAAATGCTATCAGTGCAATTAATAATTAAAAATCTGGACACATACTGTCTAACCATCTTTGCATAACATCATCACCGTATTGCACTACACCGCGTGCGCGTCTCACCCATTACACATCGTAACCGATCGTGGGTGTTACAAAGGAGAGATTTTCTCATATAGTATCATCTACATTTCATATTTTAAGTACCCTCGCACCTGCGCACACTCACACACATCTGCATTGTATCGACGTCACATTTCCATTGGTTTCCAAGTGACGACTCACAGGTCACATGTACTCGTGAGGTCTCCTTCACATTCAACATTGTGTCTGTGTAGCTTTTCGCTGAGTGATTAAATTCCACAAATCAAAACTCCAAATTCAAACAAAGGAACCAATGGAACGTGTTTGGAGATATATATATATATATATATATATATATATATATATATATATATATATATATATATATATATATATATATATATATATATATATATATATATATATATATATATATATATATATATATATATATATATATATATATATATATATATATATATATATATATATACAGTCCTGATAGAAATCGTCATAAAAAGATATATGTGTATATATTTATATTTGTATATATATATATATATATATATAGACCATTTATTTGTGACTTAGCTTTAATATGTACGGTCACAAGAGGGGAGAAAGCAGAGTAGAATCGGAAGCAAGAGAGTAAAAGAAGACCTGTGCCTCCCACACGCAAACACCGTGACGTCATGGCTTTTAGGACAGCCACTGGGAAACAGTGTGGATGTCTGTGGCTGAAAGGGCTTCGGTTCGGAAGAGTGATGGGTGCGTTCAAGCTCTGCTGTTTGTGCCCAGAGAGTGATAACATTCATCCAGGTTTGTGACCACACAAAGGTCAGAACAGACAACGCCTCTTGCCGAGGGCTCTGCTAGCTTACAGCTGAGGTTACAATTCGTGTTAGCGGACGTGCGTGGGCGTGTGTGCGCAGAAGGAGGCTAACGTGTGTGTCGATACTTTTTGCTCTGCTCACAAGTGACCGTGTCTCTCTTCTTTCATCACGAGACATGCTTCAAAACTCACTCACACTCTCCTTAACTTGCCTTTTTAAAGGATTTTTTCCCCGCCCCCGTACAGCTTTCTTTGTTATCCTGTCATTCTATTATCTTTGAGGATGCATGCACAACGCATATTATTATTTTTTTTTTCCTTCTCTCATTATAATCGTTTCCACAGCCTTAAAATAATAGTGCCTTGTGATATTTGACGAGTGATCAGTCTTGGTCACTGGGGTTGTATTTTTCGAGTTCACTTCAGAACCAAGAAAGAAAAAACAAACAAACACTGATTAGCCCATAGAATACTTTTTTGGCCATGGGGGGGGGGGGGGGGGGTCTCAGCAGCACCCACTACTCATTTTCTGTCCTGAAACAAGGCAGAGTTGACTGGTGGACAGATAGTCAGCGGATGGTATACAAAAAAATGGGGTAACCAAAGTCTTTTAGGGCACCTTCATGTCAGTTGTAGGCTTCAAACTACCTTGGGGTCCACCCATGTCACCCTGTACTACCTTTTTTACATCTCTGCTCAAACCGGATGTCTTGTTTACCTCCAGACTGTTTTTGCGACAGATGAGATATGCATCAGTTCACACGTGACACCAAAACGCGTCCGGAATACGCCGGAACTCCTCCCATTGATTCGACTCCTTTGGATGTGAGGACATTTTCGCTCTGCTAGATGCCGAGGAACAAAAGCTGAGGTGTGTTCCTCGTCATCGCTACACATTCATTCTGACACCAACTCTCTCCCAGACATCTTGTGTACCCGGTTTGGGGGGTGAAATGACTTTTTAGTGCCAGGTGTGAACGTGGCCTCAGTCTCTGCCTCATGGAAGTGGAATACTAATGAAGTCTGTTTCAGTCTAATTACACATCAGTGTGTGTCCGTCTCGTTTTTTTTTTTTCTCACGTCGTCACTTCCTGTTTTTGTTATCTGTCTCCTTCAGTGAAACTTCTCTGGAGGACGGCCCAGGAGGCGCGGCCGGCTCGGCGGTGAAGGGTGGCGTGAATCGGTCGATGATATGCGGGGCAGGGAGGGCATCACAGCCTCTCCCGGGTGGGAATCCAAATATAAGGCCCTGATTGCTCCTCGATCACTGTCTTTACTTTGTGATAGACCTCTTCAAAGCTATCTCCTTCGACAACAGCTGCAGGACAAGGAAAGAGAAGGCAAACCAAAAGATGTTCAAGACCCGAAACCAAGTGCGCACGCGATTGGATTCCGGTAGGTGTGCGGCCTCATTTATATTCCTCCGACTGCTGGTATTTGCCCCAAAAATGTCTGCGAAATGTCAAAACATGCTGAGGCCTCTCAAAAGTCAAGCGCCAAAAATGTAAATGTGACGCTCGTTCTTGCAAAAGGTGCATGTCTTAACATTGGTTTGTAGAGTTAAAAAAAAACAACAACAACAACAAATTACCGCCATCTGGAGTGATCAAATACGCGTGTGCAATGAACTGGAAATATGTACTCAAATCTGTATCGAAAGTCTCTCTTGCATTAAATGGAGCAATTTTACAACTAAAAGTGCAGTGGGGTGCAAATGCAGATGCTTGCGCTGACGTTCACCATCTGGTGTTGCCAGAACCCAAATTCACTGGTTAGCATGAAAGTCACGTGCAGGCATACCACTCTGCACCTTCCTTTTTTGTTTTGACAGGTGCACACGTTCGAGTGCAGTTTTTCGTGAGCATTCGTTTACTTTGAGCAAATTCCTGTCTTTATTTTTATTTTTGACTGTTAGCCATTTTGTCACAAATGTTTCCTTTTTTACATTTTTTTAAATTTAATGTCCATACCTTTTATAGTGGACTCGGTTATTATTGTGATTGTGAAAAACGCAACGTTACCACTCCATGCTATATGTGGGTACTGTATAATTAGCCGGCAAAACTGTTAGCGCTCTATATGTTGTCGTCAGCTATGATTCAAGCGTGCAACCACCTGTTCCTGTTGGCAGCCACTATAAGCTGTGTATTTTAGTCATCCGCAGTATTCTGCTCTTACCGGAGAAACACTCGAGGAAATCTTGTTCTAGTTTGAGGGCTCTGTCCATTCCTTTCCTGGCCTGCTCCTCGGTCAGGCGAGTGTTAATCTCTCTGTCCGCACAAGCAAAAAAAAAATTAAATAAATAAAAAAGGGATCTGTTGCAGTACTTCATTTCAACACGCATGTCATCGAATTTGAAGTTGAAGTGTACGTACAGAACATTCTCCAGTGACTTAGGCCGGACGAAGATGGCAATAGGATGAAGCTGAGCAGCTTGTAGTCGTCGGACAGCGTTGGCCGACACGTCCAGAATGCAGTGTTTCCCTTGCTGCGTGCACAAATGAGCCGCGTTGTAACTTCAACCCCGTTTCCAACTGCATGTGAGTTTTTTTAAAGCTAAAAAATATCAACCATTGCTCAAGATGAGGCGTTTCAAACTCATTTTTGTCGCGAGCTACATTTCTGTTTACATTTACGTTTCCTTTGGAGACCGTTATGACTGCAAGCATTTAAAGAACGGTTGATCCAACTACTGTATTGTTTAAGTTATTGTCATGAGGGGTTTGGTAACAAGAAAATGCTTACACCACAATATCTCTGTTATTTATTACATATAAGAATTTGACATTTTGATAGCGATTTTAGCTAGCATCATGGAAGTTGACAAGTTTGATTTGCTTCCGCAGGCCACATGAAATGATGTGGCGGGCCAGATCTGGCCCCGGGGCCTTGAGTTTAACACCTTCGCTCTAGACATTATATTTCCCGGACAATTAAAAGCACATTTTTCACATTTCCCGGACGACCAAACGTCAAGATTTTTGTAGGAGTGTATGAAAATGAAGTTTCAGTATCCTGGTCAATATTCTTGCGTTTTTTTGCACGCACCTGTTCAGCCACCTCGCGGACACTCTGGACACTGGTGCCGTACAGGTGACTGTTATACTGGCCCGCTTCGATGAAGCGATGGCTCTGGATGTCCTTCTCCATCTGTTCCCTTGACGACACAAAGTGGTAGTCCCGCCCATCCACTTCGTACTCCCGTTTGGGACGCGTGGTGTCTGTTCATACGGCAAAAACGTTCTTCAACCTGGTGCATCGGCCCAATGGCGAAAGGAGAGCAAATACGTCTCCCGGAGGAAAGACTCTCCTCGAAAAAAAGGCTGCGAGTGGCGTTGCAGCCGTGTGTCGGTGATTGACTGCGCCATTACTTACGTGGGACACACGAGCCAAACTTGTCAGGGAACTCGGACAATAGGTCATCGTTTATCCTGTCCTTCACAGGTCCCAGGATGATGATGGGCCTCGCATAGTGAACTAATGAAGTGAGAAGAGAGCGTGGACATTCAGCGTGCATAGGAAATGACAAGGATTCAAAAAGTCCACTCTGACGTCACGGATTTGACCGCCTTACCTTCGACTTGGGTGACGGTCTCATAACTGTGTGATGTTTTATCTCTCCCTGGTGACAGATCAGGGAAGCAATCAGCCAGATTTCCTTTCGCCTTGGTCATACGACATTCAGGTTTGTGTTGGCATTTGTGAGCTCATTGGGTGTCAAAAGTGTGTGACGGACGAGAAAAGAATCGGATTTCTTTATGATGAACCAACGAAAGACGGAGGAGGCGAATATGATCGCGCAGTCGAAGGTTTTCTTACGAGAATTAAATAGTACGTGAACAGAGGTTGCTTCAGAGCTATTATATTAGCGAGCAGTACAGCATTTTGTGTCTCGGCAATATATGACGTCCCAAATCCCGCTCTCGTCTTGCAAATGTATCAACGAGGAAGCCTGCTCATTACCTTGCGTTCCCATCGTGTCCCGACCGTGATCCTATGAGGACAACAATAAAGATTGACACGCTAAAATGAAAAACAATCCAAGCGGGCCAGTCTGGAAGAATGAGCTTTCTGAACCTACCCTCTCTTTGGTGTTGACACGTGACCACTCTTTTCTTTCCACCCTGGGCACGGAAGCATAAGAAAAGCAAAATGAAAAGCAGGAATTGAGGAAGGGGCTGTGCATTCTGAAAGACAGCGTGTGTGTCTGACCTGTGTTTGCTGGGAATGAAGCCAACCTCCTCAGCCTCGTTCTGTGGGCTGACCTTGCGCGCCTGCCACCATTCCTCGTCCCCGCAGTCCAACACATGGAGAACGTCCCCAAACCTGAAGCCAAGCGCCTGGCTGAGGAAGCCGCAGTCCGCCGTCTTGTCGTAGTCAAACAGAGCCCTTGGAAAATAACAATCGTCGTATCGATTCCACATCTCGACATTGGCCATCGCAATTGCATTACTGGACACTATTAAACCTTTTATGAGGCACTTCCATCCATTTTTTGATCTGCTTATCCTCACATGGGTCACGGGCGTTTACTGCCCGGCGAGGGACACCCAAGCCGATAGAAGGGCACACATAGACGAACGACCACTCACGCTCATCATCACACCGGGACAATTTAGAGTGTGTTCCATTAATCTGCCACGCATGTTTTCGGAATGTGGGAGGAAACCGTAGCACCCGAAGAAAACCCATGCAGGCACGGGGAGAACATGCAAACTTTTTACGGGAAGGCCGGAGGCGGTTGACCACCGTGCCGCACTTATGAGTCACTTAGAAGTCGAAATTGAACATTTTCACTGAAGCAACAGCCTTCTTTTTTTTTTCATGCCCTGACCGCTGTTCCCCCCCGCACATTGTAGCCCTTAATCACAATCCCATCCTGGGGTTTTTAAGGCTTACGTTAATGACCTGCACTCCATTGATAAAACGGTTCTTCCCAAAGGTAATCAAATGATGAGAATCAGTATATGATTATACTGCCCACACACTTTTGTAAATCTATATTTAGTCTGGATTTAGTCTCAAAACTGAAGATATTTGGACGAGGGTGCTTCTGATGACCGAAGGGGCCATTTTCTTCTCGGCCACGACGGATTCGCACACGTACCTGATATAGAAGCCCCTCTTCGGATTGCTTCGTAGCGTGGTCGTCCCGGAGCCCATGCTGCTGTTCATCAACTGCTCCCTCAAGTCGTGGATCTTAGCCTCAAAACGACTGTACTCTGATTGAGGAGCGCAAACCCTATTTTAGATTCTTGAAAGAAACCTCGACGTGCTGCGGTTCGGGCTTTACCGTCTGGTCTATACTGGGCGATGATGGTCACCGTCTGGCCGGCGTTCTTCAGAGCCGCAGCCGCCTGCTCATGCGTGGCCATTCGCAGGTCCACGCCGTTCACCTGACAAACGTCAACACGGATGGAATGTTAGCAGCTACGCGCTTAAAAAAAGGCCGAGGGAGTATTTGTCGGCGAGCCGCTGAGCGCGTCTTTACACTGAGGATCTGATCGCCCTTGTGAAGCTCTCCGCTGAGGTCGGCTGGCCCTCCTGCCAGGATGAAAGAGATAAAAATCCCCTCTCCATCTTCTCCCCCAACGATATTGAATCCGAGACCCGTGGAGCCTCGGTGAATGAGAACCCGGCGAGGTTCTCTGGAAAAGGAGAGGAAAACCCGAGGGGAGTGCTACAAACCTGTCATTGGGGCTCAAGTGACATTTCTCACCTGGGGATGTCGTCGTCTCCCATCAGGCCGTGTAGAACAGGTGAAAAGCGACTCGGTGAGGTGGGAGTGAGGGCTTGTGGGTAATCGGAGCCAAGGTAGTTGGGGTGGCTGAGTTCAGTATCCATGTGGGAATATGCTAAGAAATAGACATTAGAAAAGGTTTATAGTTGATAACTAACTGCGCCTTTACTCGGATAGTCGTGGCAACTGGAGAACTGTCACGCAAAACGCTCTTTATCAAATAATCACCTCCCCCTCACTTAAAAAACAAAAAACAAAATAACAGTACAGAAGAAGAAGTAAGCGATGGTGTGATGCATCACTTCAGTTGTCCTGCCAGTCTTATGCTCAAGCTAAGATCCTCAAGTGTTACAGGCGACATTGAAGTGAAATGTTTGGCAAGACTGTCCCCAAAAAACATGTGGTCCGATGTTAAAATGTCAGTCACAACAAGCTGTCACTCTCAAAAGTGTTACGATTGTGTGAAACTTTGGCCACCCAAGCATTTTAACTTATGCTCTGTCGGGGAGGGGTTGGGTGGAGTGGCATTGGTGCATTCCCAATACAAAGCCTGGAGCCTTTCGACCTCATCTTCTCGCACGGCGCCCATATTCATCTGCAGTCATTTCAGAAAAATGCTCTGTCCCTGCGCCTCTATTTTTAACTGTTCTTCTAAATTTGGTTCTCTCCGTGGGTGTATAGTATTGGAGGCACATTCGCCAAAAGCTTGGACATTATGGCAAACAGCTCTTAGCCGCCTTATATCAACCACGCTGACCTCCTATCCCGTCTTCTTTGCATTCCCTGCATTCCTTTTTGAGACAGACTTACTGTTGGTGAGATCGGGAGGGTTATAGGAGTTGGTCAGAAACAGGTTGTTGGGCTTGGCCACCCTGAGGTACACCACCTCGGCTGTGTTCTTCAGTGCCCCCACCGCATCTTCATGCATGACGTCTTCCAGACAGACGTTATTTACCTATTAACGTTTGACCATAAAGAAACAGGAGAGCGCAATTAATCACGCCGCGAGAGATTGCGTGAACGAGACGAGGCCTCTGAGCACAAAATAATAAAAGCAACACATTGGCACAATCGGATCCTCCCGGAAAGCAGAGGGAACAATACGAAGTTCATTTTTCATTGCTAAAACAACATCATTACACACACTCAACAAACCTTCCAAGTCAGAAGTCAGCTGCTATTGTGTCTACTGTCCAGCAGGTGGCGGTAACGTTCTAACATTACATCCCACTCATTTATTGACAGTTATGAATATACTGTATGTGTGTGGCTATGTGGCGCTAGGTTAAATGGGAGACACAGGGTCTTTGTGGGGGGGTCTTGAGGGAGGGGTGAAGGTGATTCAAGGGCCCATCCGTGCCTGACAGGAGCCCTGGAAAATACTATTTTGCTATTGTGGAATCATGGTAGGTGGCAATATCATAAAAGAGCGACTCACCGCCAAGATCTTATCCCCGATCTGCAGGCGTCCATCTTTGTGTGCTGCTCCACCTTCGATGATTTTGGTGACATAGATGCTGTTATCTCCTGGTATGTGCTGGTTTCCAACTCCTCCGGCAATACTGAAACCTAGCCCTTAAAAGGGCACATCCAGCCAAAGAGGAACGGGTCAATACCTCCAAAAATGTTCTCAAGCCAGAGAGTACATTGTAGCCGTGATGACATCATCATTCAAGCCAGGAAAATTTGTCTTGGATCCACAGTTTTGACGTACCTTTTGGCCCTTTGATAAGTTTGAGCTCAGTGATCTTCTCCGCCGCAGGTTTCCGACGGAGAACATAGAGGCGGACGATAGCACCTGCTTCCTTCAGAGCCTCCACAGCCTGGCTGTGTGTCACCTCTCTTACGTCAACGTCATTCACAAAGAGGATGCAGTCGTTCACACTACCAAAGGGAAGCGAGAAGGGAACAAAAACATTGCGGTGGTCCAAAAATGTATCCATTCATGCATGTACAATACTTCTCCCATCTTTCAAAAACAATGTAGAAAAATGAATGGCAGATAAAAACTTTTGGGAATGATGAGCGTTATCGTGGGTCTTCCTATCTGCACTAGGCACGTCGTGTTTTTAATTCATTCTCTATTTTAGAATGTTCACAGTACTTTTCCCAAGAGACTAAATACTTGGCTTATCGCTATTTCCATTTGCATGTGCTTGAAATTGATTTCATGGCCATTTCAATTATAGCAGGCTCAATTTTGTAAGATTCTGTGCTGAGGGCTGCGGAACGTTTCGGGCATGGCTCTCGAGGGAAACGGGGGGGGGGTTGTTAAACGCCGCATTCCAGAAAACTCGGAACTTTTTCGTCTTTGACTGAGAAAAGTGCTTTGGAACTCCAGTTGTGGCAAATCGAGGTAACCTGAGTCCTTTTTTGATTTAACGATTTGAATTTATTGCAATTTGAAAGCTAATTGCTAACTTATCTTTCTATTGCGCCGTGTCCCTGGATGCATTCATGCCCCAGTAATTTGTGTTTTATTTTGTAAAGCTCCCAAGTGTGTTACCTTAGGCGTCCGTCCTGAGCCGCTGCTCCCCCAGGTATGATTTTTGTGATGAAGATGCTCGGGTCGTCACCCACGTGAGGATTGTCGGTTCCCCCTGCTATGCTGAAGCCCAGGCCTGAGTTCCCCTACAGCAGCAATTACAAGTAAGGGAAAAAAACCCCAACACAGTGAATAATTCTTCATTATGTGCATTGTCCATCAATGAAAATCCATTTAATTGATCTATTGACTATCCAGTACTAACTGTGCTTCTAATACTTTTAGTTTCGTCTATTTTAATCTTGTATTTTGTTTTGCACTTTGTGACTTCTAACTACTGATAAGGACACGACAAAGGCTTCAGTTTTTAGATTCCAACCGAATCGTGCACAACGATCAAAGCAATCATGCCGAGTCAAGATCCGTCCGGACGAGATGATGAATTTGTTGTTGGCACTTACTCTCTCCAGTGTGATTTCCTCGTATTCGATTTCCCCTTCTGTGCCATTCACCTGCCAGAATATAAATGAGTTAATTGACTGTCGAAAGAGAATAAGATCCAAAATCATTTCTAAAACTAGTCATCTTAATTTTAAAAAAAAATTAAAAAACAGTTATGATTTCAAGGACATGGACACACTTCTATTTGCTAAATTTAACCCCCTTACCCCCTTTTTTTTGGAAGCATTATTATGATTATGCCAGTAAGGCACCCGATTGATGAATAGCCACATTGTTCTTTTGCTCTAATTTACCTTCTGGCTGAAGAGCATAAAAACTCATCAGTAGTACCTTGGCAATTAAGGGCGTCCCCTGTGGAAAACAAAATTGAAGGAACTGATGTCTGACCTAGAAACAACTTTTTTTTTTCTTGTTTTTTAACCAGCAGTCAAATTGCAACAAAAAATAGTTGATGCCTCATTTTGTTGATCCTCAAAATGCTTTTCATTACATCCAACCGTCGGCTAAAAACACGTGGCCGGTGGCCTATGTCAATAACAGGGCACAAAACATACAATCAATCACACTGGCAATGATATCAGGACCTGAAGCGAAGCCGTCCCGCACTGTTATCATTCTACCGAATTAATCGTCAATGTGGCGACCATCGGTCAAGACCCACGCAAAGGAATTTGAACAGCATTTTGTCAAGTCGCGTTCGAGACTAGACGTCGGCCCTTACATATGGCGATCCATCGAGTGTGTCCGTGTTCACCACCACAGGAGGACTATTTCCCTGGAGCGACAGAGAAGGAGACAAGACATGTGCATTATATAATAGAAACATGCCAGAGAGTCAAAGACATGGCAGCTCTCGTCAGAATAACCGTGAAACCTTCCCGTCGCCGCAATACAAATGGCCATTTTGGCTCTCCACGTACGGCTTTCCCCACTTTGCCGTGGTTGTTACGTTCAAGGATACGGGATAATGAGTCAAGAGCTCGTGCCGGTTGCTATTATGTTTTCATGAGGGTCAGATCAATAATTCATGCTAGCCACTATTACCTCAACTGGAAGCCGTTGCCTTATCTTGGTATGGCTGTTTTAAAGGACTGTCTCGCATGTGTTATCGATGCTATATGGGGCCAACTTGTTATAATTGTCCGGTACGCTAAACAGACTGAATGTGTGGCCGGATTGCTTTTAATCACCTTCCTTGAGTTCCTTATTTTTTTCATTCATCTTCCGAACCGCTTGATCCTCACTAGGGTCGCGGGGGGTGAGTTCCTTATTTCACACTTTGATATGTTAAGGATAGAAAGCACTCACTGTTGAGCACCATCGATCGGACACGGCTCTGCACAAGATTGTGACGCAAGTCACTACATTATCCTGCACTTCTAGGCATACGGGAATTGTTTCGGAAAATAACGACACGGTCCTATTTTTATACAAGTGCTGTAAGTTGAGTTTGTAACGTGGTGGTGTGAGCCGATGAGGTAACCAGCCCTGGACAGAATGTTGTTGGACAGTTGAAGGAGCAAAAACTCGTTTATTCTAAACAAAATAACAGTCACTCCGATTTACCACGCGCGATTTAAGAGCCGATTCCATGACCAAAAAAGTACTAATATACGGAAAAGGAGATGAACTCACACACTAAAGTTGACGAAAGTAAGTGAACAAGGCGCCACCGTGTGGTGCGATACCGTACTGCAGTAACGGACTGCGACAAGTTGAATTCTGATTCGACTGCCCTTACAAATACATCCAATCGCACGTTAATTTCTTAGCAGGCCCCTTCGGCCTTCCTCATAGACATTCATTTGGATTTTGTGAAGGCTTTGCGTGTTCCCTGCACCATATCTGCCATTGATTGATGATCGTGATGCTGGTAAATGTTCACGTGAAAGAGCTGAACTATTTGTACAATGAGCACGCTGGAGCCGAGCGCGAGTTCTAATTAAGGTGATTTTTCACCGCTGCGTATTTGCAGCATTTACATGTCGGGGGAAGAGCCGTAAAAAGCCGATGAAACGCAATCGGAAATCGTTACCGCGAGGGTTGCCGTTTCCCTCGCGTTAATGATAACGGTTCTAATCTAGCAGCCTCGAAACGATAAATACGAGTCTCCTGCCGCCTCCTCATAATGCTCACTCTACCATTAAAACCGTGCCTGTGCAATGCATCAACGTGTAGCTGTGGCCAGCGGGCCGTGCCGTTGAACATGACGTCAAATTCATCCTCATCTATTCCCCGGACAGAAATAATGAAGATAGCTAGCAGAGATGTTAGATAAGGTAGAGCCAGCTGTCCTGCACAAATTTCGACCGTGCGGGATGTTGGGAATTTTCGGATTGGCATCTGTATTTGGTTGCTTTGTCTGATTATCCTCATCAGAGTGAAGCAGCATATTTAAATTAACCTGTTAGTTTTTTGGGTCTAAAATATATAATTATTTAACATCAATCAATCACCTAACGGGCATTGAACCTCCCCGCCTCAATTTGTAAAATGCAAATGATGCATCAGAGAGGTTGCACGCCCCGCAGTTGGAAGGCCCATTAAACAGTCGACAAGTTTAATGTTTTCCTCTCAAATACCCAATAAATTATTGCAACAATTAAGCAATACAAGCATCGTGGGAAGCACCAAATGTTTGTACGTAGTACAGTAAGATACAATGTTTTTCCTATCGAGCCAGAACAAGTTAGATAATCGTACCGTAGAGTGAGTCTTGCATTACGACGGCATAATGAGAAGCTCTGTGTATTTGGTGAGCCGTTTTATTAATGTTGGCAATATGATAAAGCGAAGGGTGCTGATTTTAATGCTGGTTGAGGTCGTGGCGGCACAGAAGTTAATTTGGATGTCGGATTAAGCAGATTTCCTGTTTGTTGGCTGACTATTAAGTCCTGCGCGTGGGGTGTTAGAAAAGGTGGCATTGTGCATTAACGTGTACGCAGATGGCCACCACCTCCACGTTTGCGGGAATATGACGAACACAGAGCCGAATGTTTCACATCAATCGAAGGTTGAGTCACAAACATGCAGTAAATGTGATTTAACACTGGGGGTCGCCAACGCGGGGCCCGTGTGGGCCAAGTAAGCCACCAAGGACCACCTGAGGAGCCCGAGGGCCTGTTCCAAAAATAGGTTATATTGTAATACCTGTATATTATTTTCATGTTATTATATCATTGTACAGTTTGTCGAATATGTTGTTGATATATTTGTGTTTGCTTTGTTTGCCAGGTTGGAATTCCAAACAAGAATCCGTTCACAATTACCTTACTTGGGTAAATATCAATATCAATATACAATATTATTTGAGGTTACACTGAAAATGCAAAAATAAAATTTTGCACTCCTATAGACATCTGGCACCTTCTGTTACTGGGTCAACTGTGTGAATGCCCTCAACCACGATACGTACGAAGAAGTATGGGGCTTTTATTTAGTACAAATTTATGAGCCTGAAAAATGTACCATCCAATCCACGATTCTCACTACCATCAATGGACAAATAATACGACCGCAACAGGAAATGCAAACCTACCCTTGTATGACGCGGTCGTTTCTTGGGGTTCCGTACATTGTTGAGGAGCTGGCAGCCCATGTTTTTCGCATGCCCCGTGGTCATAAACATTTTTACCTCAGTGCGGAGGTCTAAATGATGGTTTAGTTAGAGCGTAAACCCTGCACACATCTCCAAAAAAAGACACATCCACTCAGTAACGTGTGTCGGGAAGAGTTCCGGTTGCACGCTAGAAGCGCCTGCTGCCCAAAACACTGCGTTCATGCAAAGCGATTTCATAACATTGGTTCAAAAGTCCACGTAGCTTCCACGTCACTTTGATGAAACTGAATCATCCGCAGTATTCCCACTTAACACCTGCTTGTCCACAGCATAGACGAACCACCGATTGTACTGGGCTTTGGGCAGAACGCGCATGACCCAATTAGTGTCCTCCTCCTTGCTGTCTCAGAACGGTTTAGACCTCATTTGCATCCCTGAAAACAACAGCTTGAGCTTTGCAAATTCCTCATCCCTGATATGACTCACGGCTATTATCCGAGTCCTTGTCGTCCTGTCTTAAGAAGTCACCCATTCCCCCAAAAAACCCAGGACTAATCCCTGACGTCCTCCATCATCCATATCAGCGGGCAGCGATAGCGACGTCGCTCGGCTGCCGGTCTGCGCTCGGTCGAAAAATGCAGTTCATGTTTTCTGCTGCTATACTGTACTTTACTCCTCCCCTCCCGTGGCGCTGAGGCAAAGAGGAGCGAGCGGGGAATTTTGTTGGCAATTACTCGGCTGTCTTTCAATATAATGGCCGCGCTGGTGATGCGAGAGGGGAATTATGCTGTGGTGGAACTTTGAAGGACGAGCAGCTCAAACCGGCCTCACATCACAAGCAGGTTTAGAAGTCGGATAGATAGCGAGTCAGCTATAATAGTGGAAACTCCACGGGAATTATATTTATTTATGATTTTTTTTAATTAATCATGGGGCCACTCAGTGTGGTCGCGGGCCGCATCGCCGCCAGTTGCCCATGCATCCGCGCAGGAGACGTACGAGTACCCATTGATCAGACTGATGTAAGGAGATGCGGAAGGACAAGCTGTCAACTTAACATTCTCATTTTGTTAGCGAAAACGCCTCTACCTTACCTTTCCAATTATGTCACCTTTCTAAGTGTGGGCTCTCTCTCGCTGTCGTCTGTCATTCATACAGCGTGCGCGCAGCTCTCACCCCCCCCCCCCCCTCCCCTCCTCTTTCATGCATAGTTATGCCCTTCCCTTCCCAGCGGACCTGGACTGCTGGCGCACGGTAATTACACTGAAGCTGCAGGGACATCTTCAAACATTTATTAAAGAAAAGTAAGGAGGGCGAAGAAAATGAAGATAGACAGCAGATACAGGATGACAAAAGTGCAGAGCAGAGAGGGGATGGTATAATCGAGATCTCTTGGGGGAATGCTATAGAAGCCTGCGATTAAAGATGGATGTCAGACACATCAGCAAGGGGGTGACAGTCTTTGAGGATGATTTGTGTGAAAAACAAGAGTTGTTTTTTTCTTGTTTTTTTTTGCATGACAGTGAAGTGGAACGATAAGAAGAGCTGCCTGCTGGTTCTCTCCAGCCTTGTAGGTGTGGGAATCATGGAATGTTGTGTGGACTGTCGTCTTTATTTGTGATCTCAAACACACACTCATCCCCCCCCCCCACCCCCCCCCATTAGGTTTACCTTCACAACCTAATCGGATACAAGATCTGTGTACACATTGTTTGAAAATGTTTTGACTGGCGATGTCAGAAAGATATTCGTACTTTGGACCCCCACATATTTGGAAATTAACCTATTTTGGGGACTCTCTCTTCTGTTACTTGCAGGGGGGCATAAAAATCTTACTTATTCTGTTAATGGCAACCAAAAAAAGCAGATATTTTTTGTTTTTTTTGGAATGGCAAAATACTTTCTGCACTAGGCGTGATATTTATTGTGTTGTTGCTTTGCTAATTTTAACAATGAATGTTTACGGTTGGCTGTAAATTTGCCCCCCAACCGACGCGCTCGTCCAATCACGAACTTAATAGTGACGGTGCTGGATTTGTGATTGACAGTCAGCAGAAGTGGAAAATGGCGGCGCCCTTATCTGCATTGGCTCAGGATTGTTTCTTGCGGTACCATAATGCGCATTGATCGTTACCGAAGCGAAAGCAGATGTTTGCTGGATCCTGTTTATCACCCAGAATTCTCCTCTTACCTACTTTGCCCAAGTATCGCCGTGTTCGCTGAGAGCCTCCTACCTGTAAATCAGTGAGGCCTGGAGTGCTGGTGGCGAGCCCTGCGCCATTAATGCAATAAAAGCGACAGACTGACGACACCGCCTACACACGAACACGACCACGCGAGTACTACACCGGCTGCGACGGTGCCCACGCACATACTGCAATGCATCACAGAGGCAGCGCCTTCTCCGCCAAACCATTGTGAGAAAAATAGAAGGACAAGCCTGTGGGAGATTCAAAATAATCATTTGATATGTGTCGTGCTCGCTGTTGTGTGTTGCGGGCTCCCGGCAGCTGTCTTTTTGGTTTTCAGTGACGTGAGCAATTCACGCGGCATGAGATCAACGCCGCCTGACTGATTATGACAAGTTTATTCAGAAATCGTAATAATGATCTGTTCGAGGTCAGGAACGCCACGTTGCACGGTCAAATACTGACACCTATAGGCTGATGAGTGATCTGTAATCAGGATTATTGATGTTTTTTTCTTTCAACCGCGGGCCACGGACGTTTTGAAGGTTGACCCCGCGCGGATTTATTCCGTCGTTGCTCTTACCACTGACGTGCCCATCCACATGTTTTAGGATGTCTCTGTATGTGCTAAATTACAAGGAGAAAACTTGAAGGCAGCATAGTATGCACGTTATTGTAACAATCGTGTAATCCACATTGTGTCACACACATTTATTTCCAATGCAGAGAAGATATTCACATGCACAGAGACACTTGAGTTAGGACACCGTGACATACACATCAAAAAGATGACCTCATCCTAGCTACAGATGAATATCTTGGAATGGTGGATCATTATGTCATTTTAATCTGTAAAATACCTGGACCAAAACCAGATTGAGGAAAATGACAGGAAGCAAGCACACATGCAAGTCTGGCCAGTGATGACAGATCATGACAACGTTCGGGCTTTCCCTACAGGCGCAGGTTAGTGCTCTTACCAGTGTGGAAACAGCAGAAGTGTACATTGGAGTGTGTCCTGTAGACATCAATACAGGCTGCAAAACAACAAAAGGGAGAGGGTAATTGTGCTGGACATGCGGGTGGGCTCAAGGGAGGGTAGAACAAAGGCTTATTTTATGTTTTAATTTATCAGAGCGGATGCTGACAGCTTCATGTCGCAGTGAGCTCTCGGCAGAAAACGTTAGAAAGCAGGTCACCAGAGCTGATAGAAGAACCGGCATCAGCTACTATAAATATTGATGAAGGCTATAATTAAAATCCATGAAATATTATATTGCTCCCGAGTGACTAGTTTGGACCACGCCCACTTCAATCTGAGCGCATTCCCGACTATATGTGCACGTTCATTTTCATAACACGCTGTGTTTCAATCAAGCCCTTGAACTGATTGCCATCGGCGTCATTAGGCCTATTTTAGGGAGGCTTCAGGGAGGCTTATTTTATTAGTATAACAATTTTTAACTGTGAAGAATGGCACATTGTTATATTTTTTTAAATTATTTTTGTGGGTTATAAATGTGTGAATCTTCCATTTGTTGTTGGACAGTATTAAAGCATTCCATTTTCCTGAAAGTGGAAAGGCAATTTATTTATTCTAGATAGCTGTAAGTTAATTATTTTATTGCCCACTACATTCAACTGTACTGTGTTGACACAATAATGATACTTTATTTATGTAACACCAAAATCACGGCAGACATCTCAAAATACATAGTCTTCTGGGGGCTAAGCATATATTAATACATTTTGGTAGAGAGGAATATAGGCCTACTGTCATATAGGTTATGTTATCGGGCATCCTTCTAATTCTCTTGAACAACCAAGATTGAATTTTTGAACTCTTTATAATTTCTATTATCTAGTCCAGTTAAAGTCCAGGGGAGGAAGCCCCATCATAGTAAAGAGGATACTAATGTGATGTGTGTAGTTCTTCATAGCCTCTTCATTTTGCTCTCAAAGTGCACAGAATTTATGGATTTTTAATAGAATGTAGAAAACATTTCTCACGGGGGGGGGCATGCCCCCGGACCCCCCTAAAGGGGCTGTGTACCCCTTGGGGCTAAGCCCCCCTTGTTCTTGAAACCTAGTGACGCCCCTGCTGATTGCCATGAATTACTTATTGGTAGGCTGAAAACCGGAACCTTTATAGTTAGTGTACTAATTGTACAAATTCGACCAACATTTTTGGTAAAATAGGGCTCTGAACCGCACGGTTATTTTAATTAGCGGAAGATGAAGAAATCACCTTCACTAAAATTGAAAACACGATATAAAATTTAAAAAAGTGTTTTAACTACATTTCACGTTTCCAAAACTAACTATAATTATAGCGAATGTGTCCCGTTAGCAAGTTTGGCAATTATTTTAATACATGAGCCTTTGAGGTTGATTTTAAATTAATTAATTCAGTTCCTGTACTGCAGTCCGGTTCGACGGAGAGAGAAGCGCAAAATGTTTACCTGGGAGTTGTAGTCCTTTTAGTATATCGCAGCCCTCATTTAGCATCAGCCAATAAAAAGCCACCGGATGACGTCGCCCTGGTTTGCGTGTTTGAATTTTGGTTCGAATGGCTTCAGTGCTCTTGTCATTGAAACGCGACGAAACGCGACGTTAGGTGAGAAATGCTTTCCTTTTTGGTTCACGTATGGAAAAAAAATATACGCAGTACCCTTAACCTCTGCATTGTGAGGTGCAAAACAGTCTATCAAGTTTAATACTTCTCAACAGGAATTCAAGCCACAAATCCACTTTAAAAGTTGGCAACTTGGCAAAGAAGGCGTCGTAGGTGTATTTAATCAGTGTGCATCTAACTTTAAAAGCTGGTTTATGCACTACACGTACTGTAATCTGAACTCTGTCGACTGTTGCACTGGATCTGCACAAGGATCAACTTTGTGCAAATGTTTTACTTTTTTTCTATGGGCTTTCTAGCCAACACATACAGTAACGAATCCATCATCTGGACCGCCAAGATGTCGCGCAAGACCACATCACACCTGAGGGACATCCGGAAAGTGAGTAACATTTGCATTATGCCTTTGACATTCAAGTCAAGACTTGAGTGTTTTTATTGGTTTTACGTGTAAATAGTCGCAGATTAACTTGTTTTGACAGTCATGTACAGTGATACCTCTGCTCACGAACTTAATTGGTTCCCAGAAAGTGTGTGTGAGCCGAAAAGTTCGTCTTCCGAACATTTATTTCCAATAAGAAACCATTAAAATGAGAATAATCTGTTCCCAGGCCCCCATAAAGCATAATTTTCTACTAAATAAACCTTAAAACTACACAAAAATATACCTTAATTTATGTATGATAAATGTGCTATTGTATTGTAATTAAAGAAATAAACTGTACTGTATAATAAAGTCTTTTTATTTACCTATGTGATGGTAGTTGATGGCTTGATGGAATGGAGTGGGAGGGGGAGGGAGGGAGGGAGGGAATTACGGTTTGGAAGGAGAGTCACCTTCCATAAGGACTGTAGGTAACTCAACCTCCGGTGTGGCTTCTCTTCTTTGCTTCTTAGAAGGAGACTCTTTATCCTTTTTGCTGACTAAAAACCTCTTAATTGACACCTGTTGCGTGTTAGCGTACTGGTACTGGGACGCTAAGTCACACAAACGCACACCTCGTTCGTGTTTTTCAATTATCTCCTTATTCTGGTCTATCGTAATTTTCTTTAGTGTTTTCTTCGGCTTAACACTAGCCTGTGGTGGGGTCTTTTTCGGTCCCATAATAGCAAAAGTGCCTATCAACTCAAACCACGTCCGCATTCAAAGAAAGGGGGTGACGAAGTGGGACGCCGTGAGCGTGCGTCAGCTTCTCGCGGCTGCCACAGGGGCGCTGTTCGACCGCTTGGTTTGGTTCGTCCCGCCGAAAACTAGTTCGTCAGCTGAGACTAAATGCTTGCGAAATTAATGTTCGTGAGGCGAAAAGTTCGTGAGCTAAAGCGTTCGTGAGCCGAGGTATCACTGTATCACATTGATGTTAAAATGTTGCTTTGAACGAGCCTGCAAAATCATTTTCTACGTGGGAATTTGTTTTAAAATACAAACAAACAACATTGCCCCCCCCTCGTCCCTTCACAGATTGAACTCAACCTTTTGTTCCGTTGCATTTGGAATCCTAATGACAACAAAATATAGTTTGGTTGGGATGGTACGCTATACAATACACTGACTTTCCAATCTGTCGACAACTCCTTTTTGTCACACGAACACAGCCCGCTAAATAACGGTCCCTCCGAATATCAATCTGCCTTGCTCAGGTGCACATAACCCTAGTTGTTAAAATAGCAGAGAGTTGAAGCATTTAATTTAACGCCCAGAGCCCGAAGCCTCCTTTTCCCCTGGCCTTCGATTTTCTCATTTGGCTTCTCACTATGACCTCTCTTCTGCCAAATGTGAAGAACACCATTTTTCCCAGGCCTCGCGTATTTATGTCGTTGCCCTTACTGTTTCCAAGTTGTCATCAACACCTACCAGTAATTAAACTCCACTCCACTTTTCAATATGAAAGCCTAATAATCTGGACAGGCTCGACGAAATTGATTTATTGAGTTTTAATGGCATCTATGATGTTTTATTACACATGTTAACAAGGTCTTTAATTTTTAGGGTTAGAACTGAATTGTAATTAGCATTTTTATTGGGGGTTTTTGGGTTTCGTTTTTTTTTTTTTAAACTTTGCTGCTAACAACAAGAGAGGGATGAAGGCAACCTATGATCTCACGAATTTAACAGGAAGTCATCCCTTAGACAAAGATATGCAGCGTTTACCATCATAGCCGCGCATCGCTTTTGATATGAAAGAAGAAGCTTACAAATCAATAGGTTGTGTGAAACTACAATACAAGGGAATAGGCCACATGCAGGGGAGGGAAAACTGGTCACAAACATCTCACCGCAACGCAGCAATAAAAAAGCACACGCGACATGCAAACAAATGCCTCTTTGTTGTTGTTTTTGTTTGTTTTTAACCCTTTCAGGGACAGCGGTTACTCCAGTGGACAGCTTATCATGTTGCCAGATCACATGATGCATGAAAGGGTTAATGATCATTCTTTTTGTGATTCATTCAAACTTAAAAAAGGAGAAAAGCTCGCACACAAGCAATCGACGCTATATTAACCAAAATCAGCCGTTAAGGCTACTGAGATAAACGGTCAGCAGGTGGCCGCATATTATATGCATCCGCAGCCTAGAGTTAATCACTTTTGCGTCAACGCATTGTTTTGCGCCGTAAAATGCCTCATTATTACGTTGCAGCGAAGACACTTTTAATGGAGCATTAATTTAAGCATCGGAGGATGCATGTTGCGGGGGAATAATAATGTTTTGGCCTGTTTGACTGTCCCATTACGATAACGGAGCGAATGAATTGGCGCGAGCCTGCAGATGGATAATTTCGTTGTATGCGTCGAATGTCTGCTCATCCACGCATTTAGAGTCAAAACAGTCAAACGAAATCGTCTTCTTCTGAATTTTATCGTCAAAGCTGAGTGCAGGAGACATGTCGGGTTTAGCTTGCAGTAATGATAGGACAGACTGCGATATTATTTATTTATGGTTTCCATTAAAACACCAAAATCAACTTTTTAATTTTATTTATTTTTTGCTGGCCTCTCAAAATGGGCCACTTCCTTCTTTTTTTTTTTTCCTTCGGCCCTTCGCCATGCAGTTATTGCTTCCTGCTGACCGCGCACAAATACCTCAATTATGAACGGAACTTTCGTTCTACTTCAGTTGACTGTTTTGTCATGTTTTGTCCTCTTTCCACATCCGATGTGGCACCGCTGCCACGGTGTTGGAGAAGGAACCGCAAAGTTGCTCTCGCTCACATCTAGCGTGAAAACAATGCTGCTTTTCCCAAGCGGACCCAGCACACGCACAGAGAAAAAAATCAATTTTTGGGTACCACCCGCCCCTGGGAGGTATGAATGTAATGGATTCAAAATACTCTGCGACACACACCACAGAGTGAAAAAAAGATTACATGAAATAGACTTTGATTATCTGGTAATGGTAGATTTTAGGGAGAGAAACACGCCTCTGCACCTCCCACCCCTCCCCTCCCTACGTTTCCACTATAAATGGTGCACCGCTCGTCTCTGAATAATTACTGATTCCACAGCTCGGTGCCGGATGACAACCTCCCCTAAGATTAAGGGAATTAATCAAGCCTCCAAGAAACATTGGGATGGGACATTGTATTTGCCACCTTTTTTAAAGCGAGTGAAATCGGGTAGAAAGATCTTTTGGTTTGATTCCTTTCTTCTATTTACATTTTTTCTTTTTTTTGCCACTGCGCCATCTCAGCTTAGTGTAGTTGTAAGCAGAGGTGTGTAGAGTACCAAAAAAAAAGAGTCCTGCTAATGTTGAATGATATGATTCCAGTAAAAATAAAAAGTAGTCCTCCAAATAATTACTTTACGTTAACCCTTTCATGCAACCTGTAACCTGAATACATGATGAGCTCCTCCACTGTAGTGACCGCCGTCTCTGAAAGGGTTAAAACAACTGCTTTAAAAAAAAAAACCCACAAAAAACGGAGCAAATGAAGCCACATAAAAGGCTGAAATATTTCAAACAATTCTACAGTGGCACGATTTTTACTGTCTGCTGCTAATCTATGCGAGCACGCAGATGCGCTGCTCATTAAAATAACATTAAAAAGAGACGGTAGCCCGATGCCCCGTGTCCACTAATGAGCCGCTCCGTGCTGCTTGCGGTCGCTCACTTCCCAATGCCCGTTGATTCACCTCGCTGCCCGTTTTGGCAGCTTTTTCCCCCAAATACCCCCCCAGCACACCGCGGGACAAAGCTCCACAAGCAACCGCAGCTCAACCTGAGCGGGACCTGATTTAAATTTGCCGGGGCAGAGCTCAGTTTCTCGGTCTCTTTTCTCTCCTCGATAAAAAACAAAAACCTATAATAAAGGACACTTGTGCTCCTTTGTGATAGGGCAGGCTCATGTGACTCACTTCCTGTACACCGAGTAACGCATCAAAGCCGCTCAAGGTGTTCCAACACAAAACGGCCTTGTGAGGCGGATCGTTATTAAGCGGGCATCGCAGCGTACGCTCGCTACCGTTTGCACGTGCTGCATCCCCGCCATGCTGTTCCAAAGTGACAGCCGTCGCGTTTCTTTGATGCCACTTTGCTTTGGCGTCTCGCCGCGTTTGCGTTGCAAGACGTGTCGCTGCGTCGACTTAGTACCGCGCAGCAGTTTGGTGTCTGTAGGGGGAGCCGAAGGGACTCGTCTCCAAATTGTGCCTGTCGTCTGTGCGATGGAAAATTCTAGAATTATTTAGTATGGTTTAAAAAAAATGTGATTTAACCACCACTGAGGCCTAACCAACCTTATCCCGGCTGCGTTTTGAAATTTGATCAGGTAAACTTCTGCGCGAGTCCTTTTATTTTCGGTTTCCTCACAAAAGGGGTCCTAGTAATCACTCGGCAACCTTTTCACAGGCTCAAAACGAGCAGTGATGAAAGCCTTTGTTGTGACCAGCCTTCCCGGCCTTCCGCCATACAAACCGATTCGGCGAAATGAATCTTTGGCTAATATTTCCTGACCGCTTCTCATGTTGCACTTCGATTATCGCGCTGCCATATCAAGTCGCCTCAAGTGCTCCTTCCGCCCGGTGCAAAATTTATCGATGCACCGGGTTGGGATTTCACAATACGAAACATTCAGAAGAATTTAAAGTGCAGCGGTGTTGACTTACAGCAGTATGCGTTTGAATCGTCCGCGCTGATGTCATCGCTAGATTTGCCGACCTCACAAAACAAAGTCTCTTAAGGATATTGATAGTCTGCGACGCCGGCGATAAGCAGCAGAACATCAACTCACGCTTACGGCAGTACGACGTCATTCGGCGAATGGACAACATTTGAATTGGAATCGATGCCGATGACTGAGGTGCGCCGCGAAACATTCGCCGTTTTGTCCGCGCTGCCGTCACCGCGCCCCCGCAAGTGCCGACCGGCAAGTTGCAATGAGGGGGTCCTCATGGCGTTCGATATTGATCAACAACAGCCATCAGCTGGGGCGAGTTGTCCTCACCTTGACAGGAGAGATATGCGTGTGCGGCGTGTAGCCGTGGATGGCCTCCATGGCGGCGAGGTTCTTGTCGCTCATGTGCAGCATTTCGGCACTTTTCCCCGGAGCCAGATGTGCCGGGCTGTGCTCCAAGGGGGGCGTCTCCTCATCCTGGTACCTGTACTTCTGCAGAAACGAGGACAGAAATGGCACTGCGTTAAAAAATGGACAACCTGACAGGACCGATTTAATTGGCCTTAACATATCGTAACAAAAGACTTTTGAACGCGTCAGCACTCGCAGAGATTTCTAGAAACAATGCGATGTCTCCAAGTATCAAACAAAGTCATTTCGATCCGGCAAGGTGGCGGCGTCCTCTGCAACCTCACGGTTGCATGAGTCAGGCGGCGCCATGACTCATGTGGCACTTCGGCGGAGATCACGCGTGTTCGCCGTAACCTTACCACCCCCCGCCACTCCCCAGCTGGTAGCCCGCAAATGGGCAGGCGGCCCAGCGGCCCGCCGCGTTCGCCGCACGCGCGGCAGGTTTTGTTGGAGGTGTGATGACAGAAAATTTCCATCACATGCGCTGTCCAAAGGTGGGCGGTGCCACAGTGGAGAGCGGCCATACTTGTCCTTTGGGTTGCCGCTTGTGTTTGGATACACGCATGCGCCTCACCCTCTGCGCACAATCTGCAAACGAGTGCCCGTAACAAAAAAAGAAGAAGAATTGGCAGGCGTCATCCGAATATTGTCTGATGCTGAGCCTACTCGGTCTCTCTTCTTTTTTTTGGGGGGGGGGGGGGGCAGTGGCAGACGTAGAGGGAGCTACATGGCCGAGTCCCGTCTCAGACCGGCTGCCTAGCAACCAGAGCAGAACCGAGATTGCATTGCCACAGTTGGGGGGTGCCAGCAGCGGGGCTTGGATCGCATTTCACTGAGACAGCAAGTCAGAGACGGAGGGGAAAAAGAAGGGAGGGGGGCTGGGGTGGTTGTAAATGACAATTGACAAAGTGAAGCAGAAAACAACAGCACAGCAACCGGGAGGAAAATAATTTGTGGTTGGCGCTGCCGTAATTCAACGTTGATTTTTTGGTTCTTATTTAATACAAATATAGTTTTTGTATCCTTCCCTGTGTCTCCTAATTGAAAACAAGCCTGCCCAGCATCCCTACATTGATTATTTTGATTCAAAACGTAAACAAAGCTTTTCAATTACACGTGTGGCCACAACACACAATCGCCTGAAGCGCTTTCCCCCTGCATGAGCAACCATCACATTGTTCTGTTGCCTTCTGTCCCACTCGTGGGGGGAGGTGGCTGCCGACGCTTACGTTCTCCGTATCATGCATCTTGGGCGGGGGCTTGAGGTGCGTTTCAGAGCGACCGCTCCATTCTTTGCCTTGCGCACCATTGACAAACGCATAACATCTCAAGCGCTTGAAAAAAACTGCGCTAAATTATTACCACAGCGACATTTCGAAAGTAAATCGGCAAAATTTCTCAACGGCAAACTGGATTGCGAATGCGAAACGTCTTTCAACGGCTTCTTAGGTATTTCATCTCTTGTGATGTCATAATATGCCGGACACTCACTCACTCACTCACTCACTCACTCACTCACTCACTCACTCACTCACTCACTCACTCACTCACTCACTCACTCACTCACTCACTCACTCACTCACTCACTCACTCACTCACTCCCGTGAATCGAGCGTGACCAATATTAGCAGTCAAAAAGGTCTAATCAGATTTAATGACCATATATGGACTTCCTATGCAGAAATGGTTTGTCAGTTACAGTTTGCACAAACAAAAAAAATCTCTACCAAACCCCCAAAGTACCAAAGCAAAAAAAAAAAATGGGGTCTGCTCAGCTTCGTTGAATCCGTATATCACCAGAGTGGGCGTTGTAAAAGAATAATAAGGGCACCGTAACAAAGCCCGCAGCTCGCGTTTGCATGGCTTGCGATAATCGTCCTCGGTGGAGTGGCTGGATATAAGCCGCTCCCTTAACGGTTCGATGCCTTAACTTAATGTAGAGCAAATGTCAAATGCTATCTTCCATCATCTCCCGTTTGTAATTTCAAGGAGCGAGCTTGAGCTTTTAGATGACGGCGCGTCAGGTTGAAGAAGGAAAGCCAACCTTGCCCTGCTCTGGCGAGTCATTCGCCCCCGAGAACATTCAGACGGCAAATGTTAAAAAGACTTGTGAGAAGCTCCTCCTGGATGCGTGACTTTGGAACAAATCCGCACCGATGCTTCTCAAAATAGCCGTCATTAATTGAAACGGCTGCCGTCAAGAGGCCGTTTGATGGCGTGTGTTCAATTTCCGTGCCGCGACAGCTATATTAACATGACGCGGACGGCGCGGTGAGATAATAGAGCTTGACAGCAAAAAAAAAAGGGAATGAAACTCCACCGTGTAAACAACGGCGACTTTGAAAAGCAATGCAGAGCGCAGGTATTTGTACCTTTTGTTTTGTTCTCCCCCAACGCTATGGTGAGGGGGAGTTTCCGCAATCGGCATCACGCGCTCTCGCTTGAGTAAGCCAACAGATGGTGATGAATGACCTTTATCGTGAAGTCGGCTACAAACACAAAAGGCAGGGGAGGGGTTACACACAACCGTCATCTGTTCACAAAGACGACAAGCCTAATTCAATAAGATGCGCTAATGTGTACGGAAAAAGGCGACACACCCCAAAAATGAGATGAATATATTTTTACATTTTTCCCCAAAATATCACCCCCTTGAAAAATGACATTCGATCAGCGGTGTGTAGACTTTTTATCACCACGGTGGGTTATTTGCCTTGCGGCTCTCCCCTCCCATTTGAACTACTGCTTGTCCTCATTAGGGTTGTGGTGAACTGGACGGCATCCCAATTGGCTTTAGTTCACCTTGGACTGGTCGCTAGCCGATCGCGGGATGCACACAGTATAGACAAACAACCGCTGTCACTCACACGTATGGTAAAATCTGAGTCTGATTTACCCCAAGCGTTTGTTTGGGATGTGGATGGAAAGCCACGCGAGTTTGGGGAGAACATGCCAACCCCGCACGGATGCCTTCCCGCAAAGTTTCGAGCCTAGATGTCCTGACTGTGAAGCAGAGGGCTTAACCGCAACTCCACCGTGCTGAGCCATCACGACTTAAACATCCATCTATTTTCCGATCTGCTTTATCCTCACAAGGGTTGCGGGGGGCGCTGGAGCCTATCCCGGCCGTCTTCGGGTGGTAGGCGCAGGACACCCTGAACCGGTTGCCAGCCAATCGCAGGGCACATAGAGACAGACAACCATCTACACTCAAACTCACTCCAAGGGACAATTTAGAGTGTTCAATCAGCCTGTCATGTCTTTAGAATGTGGGAGGAAACCGGAGTACCCGGAGAAAACCCACGCAGGCCTGGGGTGACAATGCAAACTCCACACAGGAAGGCCAGAGCCGGGATCGAACCCACGACCTTTGCATTGTGAGGTCGATGCGCTAACCACTGGATCACCAATTTTCAGTGTCTTCTCAATGTCATCATGGTGGCAATTTCAGTTGCCAGCTGAGACCTTGCCAGGCAACAGTACACACTTTGTTTTTGTAAACATGTGCCTCGCGACGACAGGCGATCCACTCATCCTCTGCCAGTAGTACCGTCGGACTAGTCTCCAAGGTGTTTCCGCACGACACTTGTTCATGTCGTCAATGTTCATTTTCCCGTCGCTTTGCCTGGTACCACACGCAATTTGCATTCACCACTGGCCGAAATTCTTTCAAACTCTGCCAGCCAGGCGATTGTACCAATCTTTGGATCAAAGTCGGGATGCGGCACACTCGCCTTCGTTTTGGGTCTCCTGATGGATTTGGAAACCAACAGCAGTATTACACGCGCCACCGGAACCACTTGCAGATAAAATGACTTTTACGAGGCAAAGTGCCAAATTCTATCGAGATGGAAGAGTTTCAAATATATATGATACGAGAATACAATACGTCTTTATTTATATTTACTCGTGCAGGAAGAACGGTATTTGGATTCTGCAACTCCAACTTCCACATGACCTGTGAAATATACTCTCAGTGATACAACGTAAGCCTAAAAATATATATTCCCAGTGCAGCCTACTTGGATGCTGAGGGTCTGCATTACAACAGGGAAGCGTAGAGAGAGAGAGAGAGAAGCATAAAAAATACATCAAGAAAACAACTTTTCCTCTACCTCCTCTCCGTTTGGCATTTTCTCTGTTCCTGTTCCTCGCCCTAGTAAATTCTGCGTAATTTGTTTTCTTGCATTAATGAGACTCTGCGGCTTTTTTTTTTCGTTTTTGTTTTTGCGAGACGACTCGTCTGCAACATTGACGGCTTGCGCGCAGATGCGTCGTCATATTTGAAAATCTGATCTGACATTTACCAACATTGGCATCTTCGCATCCTTATCTCCGAAATAGGAAATGGAGGGCTGGCAGAAAGCAGTCACGGCAGACAAAGATGAGGTTACGTTTCTCCGTACACCTACCTGATAAATAGAGCAGAATATAATTGTATTGTTTAAAAAAAAAAGTACCAGACAGGAATGCCAATCCGGTACATAATCAGGATGATCATTTTTGATGGCAATGTTATATTTATGATTGCCGTTTGTAGTATAGTTTTGTTTGCGAATAGACCAGGGGTGTCAAACTCATTTTTGTGGCGGGCCACATTGTAGTTACGGTTTCCCTTGGAGGGCCGTTATGACTGTGAATTTTGTGAAACTATATAAATGTTGAACCACCTCCACATATGACATATGCAACGAACAACAAATAGATGGATAACTAGCTTTGACATCAGAAGTCAAGAATAATGGATTGTTCAAACATTGTATTTTTTACATTACATACGGCAATTTGACATTTTGGTTCAGACTTCAGCAAGCATCATGGAAGTTGACATGATTGAATTGCTTTCGCGGGCCACATAAAACGATGTAGCGGGCCAGATCTGGCCCCCGGGCCTTGACTTTGACACCTGTGGCATGGACGGTTTAAATATGTTGGCCACTTTATTGTTCAACCTTGCTCCGGTGTTATGCTGAATAGGCAATTTACTGATGTCATCAATGTTGCACACTCTACCCTGAGAGAATGGGGACCCCCCTTTTGGGGGGTTTAATGGCTACACTGGGAATGAGCATGCACTGCCATGCAAGTCCATTGGCCTCCGGTTGCATGACAAGAATGAGCCCTTGGATGCAGCCAGTCGATTATTCGCCGTCAGCACGCCGCACTTTAATAAGATGCGCGTCCCTTATTGGCTGCCGACGCACAAACACGGGGGAAGTCAGAAGTTCACTTCAAGCGTCAGTGAGAATGCAGCTTCAATAGATAATCGCTTTGCACAGTCAAATGCCAAATGAGTGCGCGCGGATGGAAGCGGCAAGCAAAGGGATGCATAATTGGTTTTAGTGGTGGTGCGTTGGAGTTTCTGTGAAAAGGGTGTTGGATGACGGATAACACATTTTTATAGTTGGGGGGGGGATGTGTTGGCGCAAGTAAGGTATAGGCCACAGTGCCCTGTCTCGTTGTCATTTACAAAGCTCATATAGTACATTTTTAACCAGCTTGCGGGGTATAAATCATCAATTCTTCAGATGATTTTTTTTTTCTGTGTACGGCCACTTGTTGCTAAAAAGAGTTTATCACTTTAAGGGACAACTAGAGTTGTGGCAGGACAACTCAATGCGTTGTCATGGTGACAACGCACCGGGCCTTGAGCATCTGACAGTTCCTGGCCAAGAAGAACATCATTTCATTCTCCTTTCGACGGCGTTGCGGAGAATCCTGGAAGAATCCTTCCAGGAGTGCGTGAAGGCCTAGCGGACAAGGGGTTGAACCCTAAATGCCATGATTTACATTTTTCTAACACGCCTCGTAGGCCACCAACACATGTTTTACAAATGAAAGCATTTCAACTCGATTGGATGGACCTTTGAAGCTCTGCACCCCGAGACATTGTTACCTTTCTTCAAAACAGGAGCTTCTGATTGCGGGTTGCAACTTTCCACGCTTTCTATTTTTAAAAATCAAGCGCCATTTCTTTCCAGGGGCTCTTACCCCCGTAAGTTGCTTGCTCCTACGAGCTGCACGGAACAGCTGTGGTGTTTGATAGCAGATGAAGTGGAAAGAACAAGTTAAGGAGGCGGAGGTGACCCCTGCGCAGTTCCGACTTGAACCGCATCAGTAAATACGCGCCGCCTCTCATTCCTCGGGCTGTCACAGTTGAAGCAAGACAGTACTCCTCTACTTGAGGAGCGAGCAAGGTCGAGATAGATCGGATCCGTACAAAGCGAAGAAAGTACTGATGTGATTCCAGTGATTCATATGCGTATTATAACCAGCGTGTGACACTTAATTCCACATGACTCTTGCTTGTCTCATTGTTGGTCTGACAGCAGGTCACGCCGCCTCGCCCGTTTTCCAGTAACGCTAGACCCGAATCGATCCTGCGCGTGAGGCGATCATCGATCTGGAACTCGAGATGACGGCGCACCGATCTGAACCCTAAAATGGTGAAACGCGTTCAATCGCCGTCTTCGCGCACCCAGGATGGCATCTTGAAAGCAGGACGGTCCGTCTTCATTTGGACCTTGTGCGGCCATCAATGAGCATTAAGCAGAAGAGAGCCCGCGAAAGCACTCCTGAATGCTTCCAGACACATGAAAGACCCTTTTAATTAAGTTCCTGCATATAAGATGACGGAGAGGCTCCATCCAACAACAGTTATGTAAGCAAGCTTTTGCTCACCTTGGAAAAGATGATCCTTCTCGGGGTTGGCGTGCACAGAGCCGTACCAAACATATCGAAAGAAGAGAAAAGCTGTGAACGGTACACGGTAGCCGTGCAATATATTGTTGATACACGAGGTCCCAAAAGACTCGGTCAAATAAGATAACAAGCCGCCAGGGGACCACAACAGGCCGGATGCAATCTGTTTGAAAGGCAACTCGGGCTGCAGGATGCGCAACGAGTAGAGCGGATCCTCGAAATACAAACGCCCCTGCCGTCGGACGAGTCGCAATTCCAACAACGTTTTCTCGGAATCTGAACCGCGCCGTCATGCGTGATGTCACTCACAATGTCCGTTCGGGATGAATCGTTTTCCTTTGGCGGCACTTATTCCGAAAGGGGGACAAGGTTGCGACGAGGTGTGTTGTAGAGAAAAGAGGCACGACGAGAAGGTGAATATAAACCGTGACAAAGATACGTTGACGGGGCCCCGCCAGTTATTTGGCCAGCCGATTAAAATCCCCAAACATCGAGCAAAACCTAAAGCAACATAAATCAATCGTAGATGCGTTCAATATGACACACGTTCAACTACTGGTAACACAAACACACGCATGACATGGAGATATCTCCTTATAACTTCATTAATGAAATGTATTGCACCGTGCAAAGCATTCTGGGAACCCCCAAAATCTATATTTATACACAGATTTTTTTTCCGTCCGTTGCTGTATTCAATCTCGGCACCGCAACTGTTCAAGGCGACCGTAATGTAATTACTGCCGGAGGCGTTAATTGCCATGTTGCTTATGTAACAAATCAAATGTTTGTTTGAGATTTTGATGTCGCACGTCGGTAGTGAGGACTGTCGAGGCGACTTCAGCCTGCGGGAGGTTAATGGTTGCCAGAAGGGAGGCGTGGCATCTCACAAAGAGGTAAGAAGCAAGAAGGGGTGGGGGGGCGGGCACTCTGTGCTTAAAATGCCGATTAGCCGTGCGGTAAATAGTAATTCCATATATTGAGCTGCACACTCAGGCACGCCTTTGCAAAAGGTTCATATTCCATTTTAAGAGGCTGAAAATGTAATTAGAATGTATGTAATGAATGTGCAGGGACAATTACTAGCACATTTGGTCCGCAGCAAATTTGCCATACAGTATTTGTGGAGTCTAGTTCAAATGTTATACTGTATATGGAGCTCAACTGCTTGAATGGATTCCTCCAATTTTGGGAGAAATCAACCTGCAGTCTTCCGGTCATGTGATTCAAATGAGGCATAAAACTTTATTGAAAAAAATGTTTTTTTGCTGGATTTACTCAATTTTGCTTTGCCAAGTGGTTGCACAAAATAAAATGATTTGTATTAAAGTAGACTATGCATCTAATATAAAATACTTTGGATTTACATATCTATTTTTTGAAAGTAGACAATACATCTCCTTAAAAATCTATCTGGATCGGCCAATTTGAATTTGTGCAACCACGTGACGAAATCAAACGGAGTAAATTCAACGCACCCTTTTTTTCCCCACTGTTCTCATTGGCTCTCCCTGGTGAGGAAGGATATTGAATGGGCTCCCGGCTCGACAAAGTGCATTTCCCAAGGTCAAAAAATCATGCAGTGCAGTTCCCCTCTGCCTATGATGCAAACCTAAATGTGGACCAGTCAGCATGAATAGCTCCGCTTGGCCTACTGTGGAGAGAGTGCTTTCATTCATCGCAGGAAACTCGTGAAGGCGCAACTGCTACGTGCAAGACGCAATGCCGGTCGGCCGTGTACATTCGCTCGCAACCTATCCAGAAAATGAGATGCCAATCGCGTTCCCTAAACGGATGCATTGTACGGAACGTTCCCCCGAAAAAAAAAGATTAAAAAACCGACCTGGCGGCGGGCGTTGGTGCAACCAGCGTCCGGCACCAAATGCACCCCCCGGGGCTCGGCTTACCTTACACCCGAACATGAGCGACAGGGTCCGGTTGCTGCAGATGACCTTACACTGGCACATGACGGGCGAAAGACACTTTAGATTCCTGATATTAGGCAGAGACATCAGTCCGAAGCCTCACATCCACACCGCTACTCTGTCCGCCGCCAACCGCCACCGTCGCCGCGACGCGATCGCCGGAGAGCCGCGGAAGTGGGCTGGGGAGTGGGATGCTCCCTTCTGGCTAATCACCGTCGGAAATGGAAACAAACCCGGCTTCGAACTAATCGCATTTGAAAGCAACTTTTTGCATGTTGGTCACCTTTAAGGCGTTCTATACTGTACCGGCTGTGGTTTGACAGGGGGTGCATTAAATGATATGCACCCTCCCCCTCTCTCCCCCTTCTCCCTCTTCCGCTGTCTCGCTCGCGCTTTCTAATAATGTACTGAAAGCTTACGCGCAACTGGAATCAAACGAAGAGGATATTGAGAGTCGGTTAACCACAAACAACACGCATAGCAAGCTGGTGTTAGTTATTTCTGTCATTTATTTCTTTTTTTATTTTATTTTAATGACGCCGCTTTAAGTTGGATGGTATATTTCAGTGGCCTTGTAGAATGGGACGACTGCGCCCCCTGTCGGCTCAAAGCCAGCAGAATCGGAGCTCTCCGTGGTGCTGAAAGACAAAAGTGCCTTCATGCGGCGTGTCTACTTTCGTGATTGAGGTGAACCCCGCTGCCATTCATTAGCGTGCTCGCTCAAGGTGGCTTCCACCTCCCCTTTAATAAATGAGTCCAAAAGTGTCCGGAACACACAAGCACACACACTCACACCGTGATGATGCATTAAGCTACTTTCATGTTTGCCCTCACTGCAGTGACGTCTCAGGTCAATGCAAGGCTGTGATGTTATTGAAAGGCCTGCAAAAGTATTGCAGAGACTCAACAGAGTCAAAAGTGAATAATTCCTCTAATTTGTTCTCATGGGTGCCGCTTGGTAATTTTTGTTGTTTCAGATATTTCCCCAAAAAGAAAAAACAAAAACCCCAATCCATCCATATAGGAATTCCAGTTTAGTTACAGTATAGTGAGTCTCTTGTTCAGGACTGTGTTGACACGAAGAGCCCACAGGGTGGAGTGAGAGAACCGGCTCGGTTACATTTAAATATTGTGCATTCATCTCAGGACCGACTGCGGCGCTGGGCTCGATGCTCCCAGGTGACGTCAGTGGTTTAACCCCCCCCCCCCCAAAAAAAAATCCAATAGACAGACGACTTCATTGCTGACTACTCTCTCGTGAGGGATATCCTGGGAAGCGTGTGATTATAAGACTGGTAGCAATGCAGGTCTATGATATCAGGTCAAGGCCCAAAAGAGTTCTTCTAAAATGTGCTTTAGTGATCTCTCAACTAAGTAGTCCATCTATTTGAGCATATACAGTTCGATTTAAACCGGTGCTCGAATTCCCAAGCGTGTAAGTGAAGATGAATGAACGTGGGGGCCTGTGTGTGATGTCTCCAAAGTTAAATGACGTATTTTCCCATTGTCATTCTGCGCTTTTCTCAGATGACATAAGCACGCCCCGCGATGACTTTTTCAACTCGCCCGTCCGTTTCCATGGATATTGCTTTGTTCAAGACAAGACACAGACGTCCTTGATTGCAGCACTTAATGCATTCTAATGCTCAGGCTGTTAAGTGTTCACAGTGAGCTCGCCCTGACCAGTATTATGCCAGCAATGGGCCATTTCTTCTAAATCTCACACTGGCGGTGGCACTTATTTCCCGCAGGTTCCCTTTATATGAGATCTACACTAGTTTCATATCCCCATCATCAAACTCTCGTCATTAACACGTTCCGAAAGAGATTGCGTGTACTGATATTTTCAAACTATGGAGCGTTTGGGTGAAAGGCAACACAAACCCAGAAGGCACATATCGACAAACAACCATTCACATTCGCACCTACGGACAATTTAGTCTTCAATGAATTTAACTCATTCGATGGCAAGGATGTTTTTTCTTTTTTTAATATTTATAATTTTTTTCAAGAATTCAGGAATTCAATCCCAGGTGCTTCTTTATGGATTTTTTTTGTTGCCACATGGTAGGGTCAAGAAGGAGCTGAAAATGGCTGGCATTAAATTCAAATGCATGCACTCAACCCTGTCGTCATAAAGTTGTATTACACTAAAATGTTTGCATCGTGTGGTCCGTTTGATGTTTGACCTTGCGGTGTGTGGACATTTTTTTGTTTCCATAAAGGCACATTTCTGACAGGTTTAGACATAGTTGTGTCTGTATAGAGTGCTCTGTTAACTGAAGTTGACCCGCTCTATCTCTGCGTTATGTAAGGCATGACGGTCACAGTTGAGCCGTGGTATTCCGCTGTGTAGGTTTTTTGCGTCGTAATACTGCATTGTGTGAAAAGAGAGTGAGAGAGAACCCCCAAAAGAGCTGGAGTGTTTCCATGACAACGTGTGCACGGGGGTGGCAGACGTCTAACAAACGGTCCACTTGCCAACAGTGTTCAGATCACCATATTTATGGAATGACTGCTTCTGTCAAAACTGGTTGCGAAGAAAAAAAAACACCCGCACGCACACACACACACACACACACACAAAAAAAAAGACAATTGCTCCGCGTGACACCATTGAGACGCACCGGAATTTTCCACGGGATATGCGGCAAGTAGTTTGGCTGCCAGGATTCACCTGGATATCAGCTCACTCATGCATGCAGGTTACTTTATTGATCCGGGTGTAGCGTACTTGACTCTTGGTTTACACCCTACGTTGGGGTTTCGGGTCGACGTCACAAAACAATACTTGGTCAGGGTAAATTTGTCATTCTGTTTTAGAATTCAGTATGTGCAGTTAGACTCTAGTAGAGTCCAATGAGATCAAATGCAAAGGTGACAGATACAACTTGGCTAATTTTAGACACTCTCAAACCTGCTGGGGCAAAAGTAACCCAAATTGTGTGAAATAGCGAATCCAGCGCCGGGTCCAAAAGGGACCGAGCCAACGCTGGGTTTTTTACACCTAGCACATGGGTTGAGGAGTTCACCCAACACGTTGGGTCAAGATGTTGATCCCACAAGGGAGAATTAACTACCCACAGTGATGAGTAAAAGCTACCTTTCAATGTGTGATCAGTTTATCAACATGGCTGTGGTTAAGATGAATAGCAATTGAATAATCAACATGCCCGAAGAGGAACAAGCAACTTTCCCCCTGTAGACTTCCACTTCATTACCCACCAAAACTATCCAAAAGGACCACCAACTCTTCAGCCTGCCCAAATCCAATCTGTTGGGTCAAAATAAATAACCCAACATTGGGCGAAAGTATCTCACTCCGCTCTAAAAATCCGCAGGTACCCAGCATTTTTTTAGCATGTGCTGTTTGATTTATAAACCACCACAAACGTTGCAGTTAAATGAGGGAAGAAAAAAAGCAAACAAACTAACAAACGGCCATCTTGCATGCCGTTGCTTTCGCACAGTCTCCACATAAGCAGCAGGAGCACTCCAAGCTCACTCGGCCGCATGCTCTTACACACCAAGCGTACGACGCGAGCCCACATCGCATATTCCCGCTTGTGTGTCTTGCATGCAGAAACCACCCAGCTGTGTAAATTTGACATGCCAGAATGGAGTCATCGCCAATCGCGATGACCCGGAGAACTGCATTATGCATGAGATACAGCGCGCATGCTATAGTCCCAAAATACTTTTAAAAGCCGCCGCGCTTGCAAACTGCAACCACATTTCCTCGGCGTTTCTTCAACTACTCCTTTTGAGTTGCGGCGGGGCTTTAAAATAGACGACTCGCTCAGGGATGAGATCTTTAAATCTGAGCATGAACCTTAACTAACACTGTAATCACGAAGGGGGCTAATCCACGATCTTCCCCCGAACGCGACACAGCAACTGCCACTCTCGTTTGACAAAGCCGTCACCTGACTTTCTCCAGCGCCGCGCCAGCCTCCGCTGCCCCTCCGCTGCCCCTCCTTCCTGGGCTAAAGTCGACAGCCGCGCACTGTCCATGTACGCAGACCGTCCTGTGGCGGCTGTTTCCTGTCTTGAGGGTTTTAAATGATGATGAAAAATAAGGGGGGGGCTGGGGGGGGGATGAAAGATGGCTCCTGACTGTCAGCTCACGCTTCGTCCTTGTTTCCATCGCTGCCCGTTGTTGAACAGCCATCGGCTGACGAGCGTCTTGTCAGTCGCTCTTTGCGTTAACACGGCCTCTGTTCTGACTCATGTCGAGGTTTTAAATCGCCCCCCCCACGATATAATCGACCTTCTCGGGTTTGTTAGGTACACATGCACAATCGAATGAGTTCCAAAAGAAGTACAATTGACTCCCCTATATTTCTTCTTTGCCTTTCGTGAGTTAACCTATTTGTGGTCCCCCGCGGAACTTACATTATTTTCAGCAATTTCTGTAATGCTGTCAGTTGCCACAAGATGGAGCCAAAGCCCCGGGGTAGAGCAAACTAGTAATCGGTGTCAAGGAAGGAAGTTTGAGGTCTGAAAGAAAATTTCCCCGACTGGTGGAATAAAAGATGTCAATTTTGAATCCGAGTTTTCCCATTTCGAAGTAATCCTCCGAGAGTCAAAGGCATTTGGGGGCTACTCCATCACACACTCCTGTAAATTTTCTTCCAGAATTCTCAGCTACTCCATTGTCATGGCCAATTTTTTTTTTTTTTTTTTTAACAGCTATGATATGAGTATCTTCCTGTTTGACTTTTTTTCTAATTTATATCCTGGTTGTTCTTTCAAATGATATTTAAGTTCAGTTTTGAATGAATTTTTATTGTCATGCCAATACACATTTCCTCTTAATTTGGCACGAAATACGATTGACCCAGGTTAGCCTCCGTTCGTATTTGTGAAAAGAAAATTGAACAACCAAACAAAATAAATTAAATACGGTGCAGCTGCAGCACAATGAACTGATTTTTACATCCTACCGGAGACAAATTCCCTCGTGCGTTCTACACACCAATAAAGATGACCCAACCTTAAGGTGCCACGGACCGTATTCGACTTTGGAAGTTCCACCGTTGCTACCGGACGTCACCTCGCTACATTCTGTGCAGCCACTGTGACGACATATTCACGTCATCCATCCCATAATAAGATTGTTGATTGCGGTTAAAGCGAGGCAGTCTACTTGCCCGGATACACATTCGGATACGAGATTGGCCTTGTGCTATATTGTGTAAGTTTGCTAGCATGACCGTGACTGCTCATGCCCCTTTGTGGGCAGCACATTGCTAATCATTACATAACAGCCCACACCCACCTACTCCCTCTGGCTTTAACTTTTCCAAGAGGACGGAAATGATCAAGCAGGTGGCTAAAAGCATCAATGCGCTGCCTTACAAATTTGCGACATAAGTGAAAACTTACAGGAGAAGTTTTAGGGGTGGCAGAAGTGGAAAAAAAGGAAACAATTAGGAACGTTTGTGTGGAAGAATGTCTGAGTGAAGAATGATGTGGTGAGCCTGCTTCTTTTTGCATGTTTCATTTTAAATTCTAATTTAAGCAGTCCGTGCAGTTTTTTCTTTTTTGTGTGTATTTTTTTAAATGTATTTATTCAGGGGTAGGGGGCATCACTGATGAAATGCAACAAAGAAACCCAGGCCCCCACAGCTAGCTTGAGCTTGGCAGCAAGCAAGCACAGCGTGTTACCAGTCATCCATGGCCATGATTTTCTGGCAAACGCAAAATGTTGCATGATGATTTAAGGCAGGGGTGTCAAACTCATTTTTGTAGTTGGCCACATTGTAGTTACGGTTGTAGTTTACATGCAATACTTTTGACCAGCAAAAAAAAAAAAAAAAAGAGCGGTGTCTAAAATTAAGAATTCAATTTTATGCAAGAACAAAAATATTTTTGTGGTGAATGAACAAAATACAATCATGTGAAGCAACAAAATAAACAGATAACAGCAATATTTAATAGAATATGGCTCAAGAAACTATCATTGAATAGTGCTATTAATGCTCCTATTATATGCAAATACTTTTTTTTAAATGAGGAGGCTCACCTATAACCCAACCAAACCATAAAATTACAAGGCACCCTCAACCATCACACCATATTGTCCCATTTTGTCATCACTGCCTCAACTAATCATGCTTGTATGTCCTCATAAAGGTGCATCGACGCCAATCTGGATTATATCCCCACATATGATCCCATACAGGAACCGCACAAAATATCTGCGTTGATGCGTTGATGAATTGCCGAACGCTTCAATCAACAAGTCTGCTTGAGTTGTACTCCCTCTGCATGTCTTAGCGTGCTCGCTGGCTCATGCCCACCCACACGTGTCGGGCCACGCTCATACCTAACATACCCAGCGCATGAATAAGCGGCAACACACGTCGATGGCTCGCCTCTCATACGTACTCCCTCTGATTCATCATCGATGATTCTGGAATCACATTCGACGCAATGTGCACAAACAGAGGAACCCCCGCCCACCTCCAACACCCCCCCCCCTTCCCCCGTCCCCACACCTCCCTCAATCTCAGCCTGCCAGAGCGACGAGCTGGCATTGAGCTAACATGCAAAACGGAAGAAGACGTCAGCAGTGAGATGGAGGCAGAGGACGACACAAACACGGAGGTGAATTTACCTACCACACATGGGCAGAGAGAAGGCAGCTTAGTGCGGCCCTTCATGAGCGAGAGACAGAGGAAAAACAGCCTCCCAGACACCCGCAGCAGAGGAGGAGGGGAGGAGGACGAGAGGGATGGGGAGACAGCTACAGAAACTGGGAAAGGCTAAAGGGGGAGACCAGAAGGAAGGGGGAGAGAGGGAAGAGGAAAGGGGGGGGGTAGGGGGGATGTCGTAGTAGAGGGGAAGAGAGAGTTTTCCTGGAAGCCCGAGTTGTTGGTGTTGGACATATGGGTGTGAATATAGAGGAATGGCCGCCTGCTCCAGCCGTGACTCATATTATAACGTTTGTCACTGCCGCACGGTGAGGGAGGGGAACCAATCAGACATGGAGAGACACACACACACACACACACACACACACACACACACACACACACACACACACACACACACACACATTAAAGCCCATCTATGATTTCATTTTATCTTCTCTGTGTGCGTGTGTGCGTCCATGCAAAGACTTTCTGCACACGCTTGCCGATACAGTGCATGTTGTTTTTTTGTTCATTTTCTTAAAATGGGCGGCGGACTTTACAGAGAGCAAAATAATGCAAGTATGACGTAATCCCGAAGGAAAAATCCACATCCACTTTGAGACTCCCCCCTTTCAGATGTTTCCAAGTCCCAAACCGCCATTGGAATGTTAACCAATGGCCATAAGCGGAGTTTTCAGCCATATTAAATTCCAAACTGTCTTGTGTAAAAGGGGCCCCTCATCCTCAAGTGTCTGTGCCAATAAAAGATTGGACTCTGCTTCTTGCATGTTGAAAGGCAAATCACTTTGGCCAATTGATTTGTGAGCTCACAAGGCTCCTTTTTTAGTTCTTTTTTTAAATTGGTGAATGATAGGTTTCATTTTTGCTTTGTTTTAAGAGGTGAGGTGGAGGTCATCACCTGCGTTTATGTCCCGTTCCATTGCGGAATTGACTGGTGCCAAAAGTACATTCGAATTGTTTATTTTATAATTATGGAGTGATGGGGCCTATAAAAATGCAACCTTAAACCTCATTGTAATATCGGTTGGTTTAAATTTGTTTTAAAGTTGTGACCCGTAGGGCTAATTATAGCGACCCTGTACCAGCTCAGTCACAAGCCGTTGTTCTCCTGACAATTGATTTGAATACTACAACTGTACCAGTACCACTATAGAGTGAATGCGCTCTTATGAACACTTTTCACACTGGTTAAAAATGTAACACCGCTTTCAGTAGTTACACAAAAAGCGACAGGGTAATAAACTCACCAGCCCATTCTTGGCTGTGCTGTTTTGCCCCATTGATGTTCAACCCGGAAAGAGCACCTAATTAGGATGTGTATCCATTCTCGATGCCGCTTATCCTCTCCAGAATCACATGACGCTTGAGTGCTATCAATCACAACGCACATGGAGTGACGGACAAACCATTCACACTCGGAGCACAGTGACAACTTGCATGAATGGGGACTTCACCCACGGCGTCCGAATAGAAGCCATGCGAAGCAACCGTGAGCCCGGCAGTGACGTTGCCATCCAATTGAGAAAATGCTTTAAGTCTTATACTTTCAACGTGAACGTTTGCTAGTTATAAATGACGGAAACTTGTCCTGGGATCAGATATTTAGCGATTACTATAAAGGAGCTTGACGTACAAAATGTGTGTGTGTGTGTGTGTGTGTGTGTGTGTGTGTGTGTGTGTGTGTGTGTGTGTGTGTGTGTGTGTGTGTGCTTACACACAAAATGTATCAGTTTTTTTGTTGTAAGGCTCACCTTTTTTTGAGGGGGAGAATAAACAGCATAAATGTATCATAGCCTCTTGGACGGCTTCATGCAGCGCCAATTAGGGGTGATGGATGGGTTACGACACCCGCAGAGCTTGGGCCCAAAGCCCTCCGTGACCCGCGCGAGTTCTGCTTTTGCATCAGTGACGAAAGACGAGCGGAGGAGCACAGGGTGACATTTCCATCCGGAAGGAAGCCGGTGCTCTCCTTTTGAGGAGAGTCTTAACCGCACGCGACCCGCGGATGCGGCTTCCTCGCACCAAATGAGATTTTTTTTCTCGTCTCCGCATTCAGGAGCCTTCTCGGCTGCCGCCTCCGCAGAGGTCAGACTCCTACCTGTGCACCGTGGGCTTCATATTATCAACACCCTTCAATGGCAGGCCTCACCCCCTCCCCACCCACCCACCCCGCCCGCCCCTCCCTTCCTTCTATCATCTCTATTCTGTCCATGATGATACCTCGCCACGTTGTCATGGCAACAATCGGGCCATGATTGCGTGGTTGCTAGGCAACTGACATCACCTACAAGAGGAGCATGGAGATACAAAGCCAGAGACAAACAAAACCCACCAAATATGTGCACTTGCGCGTTCTTTGTGAGTTTGTGTCCGTTAGGACTCTCGGTAGATGAGCGAATTGTTTGTTTGTTGTTATTTTATGCCCGGTCACATATCATGCATACAGTATGTGACGAATCAGGAAGTCGCTTGCTGTTTTTATCCATGCCTTGAAATGAGTCTTTTTTTTTTCTCATCTGTGCCTAATATGCTGACACAGTTGATCATTTGAAAAGCAAGTTGTCTGTCATGGAGCAAAATAGCGCATGCATGAAATGGCACAGGCGGCATAAATGTGTCACTTTCCCTGATCTACGTTGTCCTGTGGCTGCCTGCGTTTTACAAACCTACCACTGGGTGGCGTTGTGCGCCATTTTCAAAACTCCTGCTCATAACAAAACCTACATTGCTCATGTCTCGGCCACCTCGTTTGACACATAACTCGCACACATCATCCAGTAGGTTTGAGACCAAAATGATCCAAACATCATTCCCTGATTTAAGGTTGACCCAGACTGACCTCAGCCCTCATTATTATTTATTACTCATCCAACCGCAGTTGATTGTTTCGAGTCCTAAACTTGCCCGTAAGTCTCCAGTCTGCTTGTTCTTGGGCATGTTTGTCCGATTAACCTGATCAGCTTCCACTCGCACCAGCCAGTCTCTAACCTGATGACAAATAATCCGCAATCTCTTGTACAGTTCATATCAAAGGAGCTCCCGAGTCTAAAACGAGAAGACGATCAGAAGTCTGCTTCTTTGTCAGGCTTCGTCAAGCCAGAACACACTTTCTGACATGCGCGTTGGATAAAGAGTTAATGGCCTCCTTGCAAAGTGGGCCTCCTGATGGAGGTGCGGATCATTAAATTAGACGAGGGGCTCATCAGCAACATGCGGTCATAAATAACGGCAGACGAGCTCCAACACTCACAGATGAAGCAAAGAGAATGATGCAGGTCTGGATGGCGGTGCAGCTGAGGCCGCACGATTCGGAGTCGGGCCACAATTTACAGGGGTAGGGGGGGGTTATACTTTAGCGATGCAAAACCTGAGCGTATCACGAGTGCGCTCAGTTCGGTGAGCAGCAAAGGTTGAGATACGGCGGCCGGAGAAAATGGCTTTCGGAACTTCTTTTTAGGCCCGCCAGTGACACAAAAAAACCTTGGAGGTTCAACTGTAATAATCTTGCTGTCGCACGCAGCACCGCCCGTCCACAAACACGGGCCTCCTCTTTTGAATTCAAGCTGGCAACTTTTACAAGACGTGAACTTGCGTCCCAGTCCAGACCAGCATGCGCCTGAGCGCGTGCATGGCTCGCGAGCGTTGCAGTGAGCGCAAGACAAAAGAAGACCTCCGAGCCGTGCGGTCGTGGCATCAGATGTGCGCCGCGCCCCGGCTTGCTATCTTCACCCCGCCGCCCCGGGAGAAGATAGCAGTGTCTCGGTGGTCGCATGCGAAGGCCCCCCCGTGGACGCAAGGTTGCTCGTGCCCTTGAGCGGAGGTCACGCGAGCTCTCTCCGCGGTCGCTAATCCCGACGCGCTTATCACACGCCGTCACGCGGGCTGTTTTATGAACTCCGCTCGCACGTGTACAGCAGGAGGCGGAGGAGGCCCTGGGCGGGCATGAAGCGAAGCCTTGCGCGCATGTAGCCGCTGACATCGACTACATCCTATCAAATCTATAATTGATATGAAGAAGCACTAACAAGAGTGGCCTCAAAAGTGCTCTTCAAGTAGGCCAGAGGGGAGTCCGGAGTGCAAATGAAGAAGGTGGGCGGTGGGGGTGGGGGTGGGGTAGCGGTGAAGAAGGCAGGATAGTTGCAAGCGCAAACTGGTGAAGTGGACGTACAGGTTGACGACCAGGACAGCGGCGCGCATCAAAGCGTGATGCTTTAAAGTGGCGAAAATGCGGTGATGTGCCCCCGCATGACTTCTTGTTGCGCTCAGTGAAACACTTTTTGGTGCCTGCATTCCATTCAACACTGTCATAGCATCTTTTATCTGACATCCTCGCAAAACATTGGGCCGATATTCTGACCGAGTGCCTCGCGATGAGGGAGACTCAAAAGGTATTGTCGGGGCTCCAAAACCAAAGAGAAAAAAATCCGGTGGCGTCTCCTCCTCCCACCGATACGTTCGAATATGCCAGCTGGGAAGCGTTACGTAATGACGCGGCCGTACGATGCATTGATTTCCAATTCATTATTTATTTTCTCTTGAGATTCTCGTGTAGGAAGCGGCAAGAAAAAAAAATTACATAAGCTCTTTTAAAAGTCCAATGCGGCACTCGGGGAGTGAAAAGGAGAAAAAAAATGAGCAATAGGTTCAAATTGAAGGTGTCTTTTCGAGGGTGTACATGATTGATCCCGAATAAAAGCAGTGGCACGGCAGTTCTGACCGCTCTTCATATTTCACCCAGCAAAAAGCAAACTTACTGCATTCTGCTATCGGTTTCTTTTATGCTTTTTAACA